>JASTWQ010000002.1:0-1200000 GCA_035220615.1 Leptothorax acervorum | reverse complement strand
AGACTCATTTACTTGGCGCGGTTCAACGGTTACTTATATTCGCCGACGTGCCCCCGCGGCCGAAGTTTTCCAATTTAAATAAGAAGCGAGCTTTTCCCTTCACGACGATTACTTGCAGATCCTGCTCGCGACTCTCGTCGGTCTGGCGTGGACCGCGCCAGCGCCAGCGCCGGCACCCAATCCACTCACCCTCGTCTCCGAGCTGAAGACCCCGGCATCAACCGCCAAGCTCACGCCGCTGGTCGCACCGATCGCGCCGATCGCCACACCGGTGATCGCACCGGTTTCCCGTATCGCCTATGCCGCGCCTGTTCTTCCGCAGGTAGGAAAATCCAAGCGCAGATCTTGGCGTTCAGAATACGAAAATAGACTCACGCGTCGCAAAAACGTTCGATTTCTGAAAGTAGCTGAACTATCCACAAAACGAGGGGCGGAAAGCCGATAGCTTCAATTCAAGAATCGAGCGTTTGCGAGCTTACATTTAAAGAATATTAGATTTTACGGAATCTATGGCTTTTTCTTCTTTTTTTATATTTCAAGGCTTATCATTTTCTGTGATCAAATTGTGTTGAAAAATCGAGCTACGATATTTTTATTTTGTTTCTCCGTTCTCATTATTACTAGGTATCACCATACGCTTATTATTCTGCGCCGATCGCGGAGCTCCCGTCCAGTTACTCGATCGAGCAACATGGGTACCATATTACCTACTGACCGCAAAAATCATCAGACCGGTAGCCGTCGACCTCAGTAAAGCCCGTGTGGAAGTATGCCTAGCAGCTCGCAACTTGTCTCCTCATCGATAATCATCATCCGTCGTGTAATCTCATCCACGCAAAAAAAAAAAAGAACTTGGTGAATCGAAGTGTTTATTTTATAAACCCTTATCATCCCTCTCCGCCTTCTATTCCTCGACAACTTCGAAGAAATTACATAGTCATAGCTGATCCTCTTTATCGTTCCTCCCTCGCACAGAATAGATTATTAAGAGCTTCCTTATCTCTTTTAAAAAATTCATATAATTTTGCGTTATAATATTTATAGATGCATTTTGGAATCTTAATACTTTAATACGCTCGAGCGCGAAGTTATTGTCCGCACGTGAAATTATTGTCCGCGTTATTCGCCGCATCTCATCTATTTGCATTCCGGCGCAGAAAACGTAGAAGGATATCTGAATTGGGTCAAGACAGTTCACGCGCGGTTTAACGCAGCGCGCGATCCGCGACACGCGAAATTCCCAGTGTTACGAAAGGCCGCGGAAAATCCCTGTTACGTAACGACGCGGTGCGTGGCCTGTGAAAGGAAATCGACATCGTTGCGATCACCGTTGTGATCACCAATACGTGACAGGAAAGAAAAAGTAGGACGCTTTGAGGATCCCGGTAGTTCCCGGTTTGAATTTGAGTAATTCACCCTCGACCGAGAGCCGAAACGGCGAAAATTGAAAATTTTCACGCGGTAATTCTCCCGAAATTGCGGAATCGCGCGTAACTTCCTCGCGGTGAGAAACCACGGGATTCGATCGGACGAAAATACTCCCGCGAGACCCGAAATGGTGAAAAACGGAAAAGTTCATTGACACGATGGCCCTTAGGAAATACCCGCGAGTACTTTCTCCCGGATCTTGACCCGGAAAGTCTAATTATTTACGGGATACAGCTAACTCGGCGATGCGTTAAACAGCCTAACAGCAGCTTCTTTTTTTTAATACTATCCTATCGTAATCGCGTTCTTATTGATGGGCGTAATACGATACTCGTTTTCTCGCAGCTAGACGGAGGCGTGCACGCCTCTTCACTTTCTATTGCAATCGAGAGTGAAAATCACTGTTTTATATCGAACCTGATGATCCAAGAAGTCAAGGTCGATGCACCTTGTGACCGTGAGAAGAAAGTACCCGTATCAGTTCAATTTCTCTGTTGTAACGGTTTTATTTCGGGAGATGCGGCATGAGAGGCTGCATGGGAGAAGAATCTTCTTGCACAATTGCGGACAACATGATTCTACCACTACGAATTCGACTAGAGGAATCGATATTGATGTCGTCACGCGGATCACCGTAAAAACAATTTAGGCTAAGGACTGTGAATTTATAGATCGTCTTCGGAGTATACGGTTACAACATCAATATATCGAAGTTTCCTCTAATCGAATCCTAGATATATTTATTATTTACCTGTAAGGTAACCTCGGCGAAAGAACCCGGTAATTTTTACGCAATCTCATTGACGAAAACTCCCAAATGACGTAAAGCATAATTATGTAAGGCATAATTCATTCATCAAATATTGATTAAATGCCAGACAACAAATCTGCATTTGTATTTGTGTATGTCCCTGTCTCTTACATAACGTCAGATGTACGAGAAAAACCCATTCGGTGTTCTCCAGGAAATGTGTGGCAAACTAATTTTACGAAAGACCATGCGAGTCGACCTCTTCGTGCCTGACGGCATTTTACCCTCGCGGGCGCTTCTTTGTTTTCGAAGAAAGCAACTTAAATTAATTCGTATAGAAAATATTGAAACTTTAATGTTTTTAAAAACAAAACAATGAGCTTTTGTCCGCCAGTGAAAAATTAAAAATTAGACTTTGTTGTGTTTAATGTTTTTAATTGTTTTATTCTTAATTACGAAGGCAGCGCGCTATGTGCAATAATAATTAAAAATATCCTCACTCGATTCTTCGAGATTTCGCTATTATAAATATTAAATGGTTTTTAATACAATGAATCGTCGCAATCAGTGAAGCAATCAAGTATTAATTTGTCTAACAATAAGCCTAAATAATTTAGTGCGACAGACTTTTTTTATCAAGAATTAATGGAAATTTTTAATCAAAATACTGCAAATGTTGAATTAAGATATGTGCTTAACAGAAATCACATTAAATATACCATTGTTATTCTTTCACAGTGCAGGATTAATGGATTATTCAGTGTAAATTTCTCCCGAAGCCGGTATTTAAATTTCAATTGTACCGCATTGAAGTTTATTGTATTCTTTGTTTCCGATAAAATAAATATTCCGAATGTTATCGTGAGAAAACAGCAAATATAATGTAAAGTATAATTTCCTATGTATATCAGATATATCGTTTCTCGCAATATACGTGAATCGGAAAACAGGACGTCACGGAGTAAGTCCTGTAGTAAGAGCGAAAAAACGGCGTGAGATGTGAGATGCGACTTTTCATATTCATGCGACGAAAAGATGAGTCTAACATATTCGAGGTACGTGCTACGTTGCTCAAGTTACACCTTTTTCAGATTCTCTTTGTTTTTACGGTCTGCTTATAGAAGAAGCATCACGAAGACGGATGTCCGCCTGTCGTCGAATGACTCACGGATCTACCCCACCGGTGGTTCACGCGACGGGGCCGACGGGCCCAGCATCCCCGAAAGGGACGGCTTGTATATAAGATTCGTGACGACTTCGGTAAAAGCATAGACTGCGGCGTCGTGCACGGAGAAAGTGTTCGGTTAGAGAGCGAGAGTCTGAGTATAAGACGCGGTCGCGGACCGAGAAAATCAGTTTATCGCGGGTGCATCTGAAGACAACGGTCAGGTATGTATTTTTAAACAGCTAACAATTTTTGATATTTTATAAAAAATATAATAAGAGGTTATTTTGTTGCTACAGTGGTGTAATTTTATTTTAAAAAATTTAGATAATATTATATATATGTACGAAAATATAATTAACCATTACAAAAGTATCTATGTAACATCAGAGAAAAGATATTAATAAATAATAAAATTTTCATGTGCATCGAGATCAAATTTTGAATTATTTTGTTAGCTACAAAATTAATTAATTAATTAACAGAGGCATTAAAATCGGGATATAACAATGGAAGTAATTATGCAGATAATCCTTTCAGCGAATAGTCAAATATTTTCGAAATGGCGATGACGTGCTTTTAACAATAAACCAAATATAAATCGTGAAAAATGGATGTGGAATCTCGTGTTTAATCACAGAGTAGCTTGTTGTCTAATTCAGCAGAGATCCTGATTTTCAGAAGGAAAAATATTTTTCGACTACGCGCAGCAATCGCGGCTAGGAATGTTTTTATCGATTACCGATTGATCGAGACAATATAACATTTGCATACGCTCATCGCTATTTGTTTAATAATTGGAGAATTGAAATTTTTCCAATATATTGCTTAAACGCGTACAGATATATAGGTATGCAATTCATAAAATGCAAAATACTTTATCGAAATTAGGAGTGAAAAGCGTTCGCCTACGTGTGTGTCGCTATATCATGGAATATAAAAACTTTCTCCTCTTTAAATACCGCCTCTGCATCGTCTCTATTCAGATTCGCGGATTTGTCAAGCATATCTGACCCACTATTGTATGCTAAGGACGAGTTACCCTACATTCTGCTACGAATGTTTAAGAGGGAGCTATCGGTGATCAACTTTTATTTGACTAGCTGGTTTTTTTTAAAGCAGGACTAATACACAGAACGTTTTACTTGAAAATATTAAGTATTTTTTTGCACTTTGTAGATTTTGTTTCTTATTTTTAAATGAGAGCCAAAATAAAAGAAGCGAATTCGATGATTTAGCTTATTGTTAGAGTAATAAAAATGCTAGATTTCGAATAGCCATAAAATTTTTAATGAGTCGAATGATGTAGGACGACTTAACAGTTTTTCTATTGCCGGCCTACTTCGAGATAATTGATTTATCGTGAGAAGCGCGAGTCATTGGAGGACGGTTAAAGGGAATATAAAGCCGGTCGCGTTACTCGCAATGTGGACATCATAAAGGAAGCTATGATACACGAATGTTATAGAGTGTCAATGCGAATTCGCGATATAACGAGTTGTCAAGGCAAGTGGAAAGTAAAATATTGAAATTATTTGCACGTTCGCAACACGTAACCACTTTCACTGTCGTAGGCGGTAAACGAAAGACACGTCGTGACGTGTTATGTAGACTTTTGCCAAATGTAGAGGTTCTAGTCTAAAGCTCCGCATATTAATCATCATAAAAATGCTCTATCGCAAACGTTAGATCGCATATGGAAATACTTCACCTAATTTGAAATTTAAATCACCCCGCCCGAGTAAACGTCATACCGCATTCGTTACGCAATTGCTTTCCCCCTGTTGACGAAGCGATTTCGGAAAGTGTAAAGTAAAATAATACGAGAAGATGTGCTCGGCGAGAGACGTCATGTTATATGAACCGGCCAAACGACTTTCACCCAACTTCCTCTCGCTTTCGTTGGTCCCTCCTCGGTTTAATTACACGCCTGTATGCGTCTTCGTGCAAGACAGTCTTAGTCCGGTACCGTTACCGGAAACCGGTATCTACACGTGGATGAGTAAGAATGTTACTCCGGTAAGCAATGAAAACTTTTTGCTTTCTCGAGCAATCAAGCTAGGATACTGAAAGATTTTAGAGTAGAATTGGATGTATAAATATACTGATAAGTACTGAGGTCAAATACGTATCTTTCACGATTTTGACCCGATTTCGATCCGAAGTAGCTGTTCCGCAGTCGTCGCGAACAATAAAACGAACGGAGAAAGGCGAGATGCACTTTCACGTGGATCTACGCTCGATACTCACGGAGAAATTGTCGAGAGATCCTCGAGAGATCGATTGAAAAGAAAATCGTCGGCGCTTTGCGCCAAGAATTAAATTAAAATGATAAAGTGAAAACAGTAGAAAGAAAAGTAAAGAAATAAAATAATTACATTACATTAAATTAAAATACATAATAGATTGAATAGTAATTTGATCAAAAAGTTATGAATTATAGTAAAATCGTTAAAGGTAAAGTTAAAAAAATAATTTATCGGTTGGTCAAAAAGATAAACATAAAGCTAAACCTTTTGTCTTCTGTTACAGGATGAAGACGCAATTCATCTTGATAGCTTGCTTGGCAATAGCAAGGCAAATATTTGGTACTCAAGTGTACGAGACGCCGAGTGACTCTTCGCAACAACAATGGCAGCCATGGAAAAACCAAGACTCGATTCAAGCATCGAACGGAGAAGAAGACAAGTATCATCCCATCACGTTCGACGCCCCTGACACGCAACAGAAAGAGTTGCAACAATCGTTTTACAACGCGAATATTCAATCAGGCGCCAGCGGAGTGGCCAATGTTGTTAGTCAGAAATCGGTACGGATTTTATCATATCTTTCTCTCTTTCTCTCTCTCATCGCAAAATACTTAAACATTATAAATATAAAAAAAATCAGAAATATATAAATTTTTGACGAAGTTATCAAATATCTTACATTAAATTGAAAAACGAGCATTTAATAATTTATAAATTTTCAAATATTTTTATATATTCAATTATAGATTGATTCTGTGATCGACAATATTCTCGTGTCTAATCGACAAGGTCGTAATCTCGAGGGATACGACGAAGTTTATTCCGATCCTAACGTACAAAATGCTCTGCAGCTTGGCAATGATACGATCGCACGTACTTACATCAGAGACAAACTCTGCTCCCTCGGTCTGATGAACGTGAGTATAGTTTTATAAAATAAATAGATAGATTATAATAAATAGATTTATTAATCAACAGAAGTATAAATTAGTATTCTTCAATTCAATTTCTTCTGCTTTAAATTCAAAGTTATTTAGCTAATGCTCGGGAACTATAATAGTAAAAATATTATTAATATAAGTATAATTTACGTTCCAAATTTCTTTCGTTCTTCATTTAGTTTATAAATATTATATTTATGCAAATTCTTAAAAACTCGAAAACTGTTTTACGTATTAGATCACGATACTTAAACCACGTTTATAAAGACGATGTATTAATTATCTTATACAGTGCGAGGATTCGGAAGGACGACGTCCTTACTATTCTCCTCACCGCGACATTCACCCGCTCGACGTCATCTACGCTCAACCGGTGACCATCAAGCCGGTAGGCCGTCCACTTCCGGCCATACCTGTAAAGCGGCCCTACGGTTCAGCGAAACCCGTGCCATTACCTCCGAGTTTCGGTTCCCCGTTGGGGCCCAACGTTTATCCCGGACCCGGACCGACGTTCGGTAGACCTCCGCCTAGCTTCGTCGGACCTTATCCCGGATACAAGAAACCCGGCCTCCCTCCCCCGTTCGTGTCCAAACCCATATACGAACAAGGCGTCATCGAACCCGATTTCGAGGACAAGTTCATCGACAAGAAACAGGTGGTTTTGCATCAACCGAGTGGCTCGGGCTTTCAACAACACGTTCATCATCATTACCATCACGGGGAGGCTGCTGGCGTCGCGCACAACCCCGTAGTAGCGTCATCCCCCACGTTCGGTGGTCTCGGCAGTTATGGTTACGGAAACGGCGGCACTTACGGCGCCACGATCAACGATTTCGAGGATTACAAGAAAGCGTTCAAGATCAAAACACCCGCGAGCAACAGCGGCCCGTCGATCTCCTCCTCGTCCGTGAAAGGCTACGCCGATCGTTATCCCACTTACGAGAAGCCGAACGGCAAACAGTTCGCTACCGGTGGACAACTCGGCGCCAATAATCAGTTCCTGGGGAACGGCGGTTACGACGGCGATTATCCGTTCAATAACGGCGCTGACAGTAATTTCGGTTCCACGTCTTACGAGGATTGCGTATGCGTGCCTTACGATCAATGCGCGACGATCAATCACGTGGGCCGCAAGGACGATCTCTACTTGGCTATCGATCCGCGCAATCTCGACAAGGACATCGAGGCTGAAACTGTCGAGGTGGTGATCACCGACGGAAACGGCGCAATGAACGTCGTGAGGGTGCCCAAGGGAGTGAACGAGACCGAGCAGATCGAGCAGACGAAAAACGAACGGACGAAGGAAGAAGAGGCTGGGAAAGCGGAAGTTACGAAGCGAAACCGCAGGGATGTCAAGCACGTTACCAAGAAGGACGACAAGCAGGAGATACAAGAAGTAAGTTGACACGGACTGTTTCTCTCGCTTTTCTTGCGAGTTCCGAGCGGACGATGTATAAATTATAAAACTTCGATATTTAGATAAGAAATTAAAAGAAATTAAAATTTAGAAATTGAAACACGACTTCACCGGAACAAGGTGCGTTTTCGTTAATTTGCAAAACGGGACAAACCGTCGCGAAAAAAATGATATAAATCATTTTTCAATATATTTCGAGAATTTCTTCTAAATTCAACGTTTATATTCTGATTCTGAGTCTTATAACTCTCTTTGTTAAAAAAAGATTTAATATTAATACATTGAAAAAAAATTTATTATTTGCAAGAAATAAAATTTAGTTTCCTTAATTCAAAGAAGTACTAGGTAGATTTGAGAAAACATTTTTCTGAGTTTAAATCAATTAATTTATATTAATATTTGACGCATCGAAAGCTCAACTCGCATATCGAATATCGATTAAGCTATCGGACGTGCAATGCCACAAAATGCATGCCACTTGTAGCAAATACATAACGCTATTGTTGTAACACGTATCGCTCAGTTTGACACGTTCAGTCAGTCGATTCGTCCTAGACCACGCAACCACGCAATTAAACGTCCGTACTAGAAACGATATAGATTAGAAGCCGTCGTAGCGGAGGACATCGGGACTCGTGCGATCTGGGTCGAACGAACGCTTCTAATAAAGCGCGAGCGAATGCGAGGAAAAGCGACGGAAAAGTATCGGCTATAATCAACGTGCATTATCCTCCCGGAAAAAAAAAAACGGAATCGGGATGAAAGAGAGAGAGAGAGAGAGACACGTGAATTTGTTCGACTCTCTCGTTGCAGAGACTGACGATAGGAACCGGCAATCTGGACACCTCGAAACTGAACGTGAGGCCGACTTGGGGCGTCAGTTTTGGCCTACCGCAGACCGGTGGTGTCGGTCCGATCGCGCCCCATTCAGGTAATCCCCTGGGGATCCCGGGGTACACGCCGGGCTACGGGCTGGTCGGCGGACAGGGTATAAATCTCGGCCCGGTCGCCGTGAATCCGCTCGTAGCGGTGCAGGTCACTAAAGACGAGTACGGCGAGAAAATTATCAAACCTTACGTGAACCTTCACGTGACGCCCCATCCAGGACTTATTCACAAACTAGGCCACCTCCTGGCTCACAAGAAATACGGACTGTACGGCGGTCATTACGGCGGTCATTATGACGGTCATTACAATGGAAATTACGCTCCTCATTATCACACGCATCACGAGAGACCGATCTATCATTACCCGTCGAGACCGTCGTTCTATCCGTCGCACGATGTTCACCATCACGAACCGATAATCTACCACAAGCCTCACGGCGGATCCTATCCATCCTACAACAAGGACGATAATGATTACGATGACTACGATTATTCGGATGATTATCAGGATGATTACTATAGAAACGCTCGCGCGAGAAACGCGTCGACGACGAACGGTGGGCAATTCTCGTCGAAGGATTTGCCGAAGGCCTCGCCGCAAGGACTGGCCGGCGATGAGCGACAGGGGAGCGGGAAGATCACCTTCTCGGACAGAAGAAGACGCGACACGGCGACGTTTAGCGAAACGACGTCGGAGGTAAGGACCACGGTCGGTTGGTCTGCTCGCTCTGCTGAACAGACTTAACCGTTGTAATAACGAGGTTGTAGAGCCGCTGTTAAAGCGGCTGAGGCCGTCGGCGGATGACTCAGGACGACGATCACGGCGATACCGACTCCGCGAACTTACGAAACGCGGGACTGTCAAACTGAGCGGCGGCGTATAGCACAGATAGAAGTCGAGAACACGATAAGTAGAACTCGTCGCGCGGGTGCGTCGGGGACGGGATCAACTGACCGATCTCTTTCTATCCGCAGAGACGATACGGACGTCCGCCGGCTTGCGGTGCTCATCACGTCTGCTGCCAGAGATCGCACATAATAGGGGCACGCCCGCGACCCGGTCAATGCGGAGTTAGGAACACACAGGGCATCAATGGCCGTATCAAGACCCCGGTCTACGTCGACGGAGATTCCGAATTCGGTACGCGACTTCTAACGCAATTTACCGAATGGATATATTGCATTTGTAGAAAAGGAACCAACTGGTCAATAGTTTGAGTTAGAGACATTTTAGAGAAATACCCGCGTCTTGGGAATATTAAGAAAGCACAAAGAGAAGATACTCTCTCTCTTTTGTTATAATTTCAAGAATAGCAACGTTTAACTGATCGCAATTTTATATTTATAGATACACGTTGACGTACGTTTAATGAAAACGAGAAACGCTTAATAACGTTTCCAAATATAAACTAGTTATTGTTATTGTGAATTAATATTCCTGTGATATTAAATTTCCAACATTAATTTTTTATATGTTTTAAATACTTGATATGTAATTTCATATATTGTAATTTTATTACTTAGCAGTTTGATATTATTTGAGATATTTTTCACACATACGTAATTATAAGTACCTACGCCAGAAAAAGAGAATATTCTTGATTTGAAAATATCTTTAGTTTTAATGTAAAAATCTTGAAATAAGATTATATTGCGTTATTATATTGAACCATTATATTAAACGAAGAAAACTTGCTTGAATGAAGCATTTATATAGTTCAACCAAGAAAAAAATGTTAAAAGAAAGAGAAAAAAAACTGAAATTCTTATAAGATTATAGTTGTTTCGTATATATAAGATTATTAGTAATTTTGCTTATATACGAAACAACTATAATCTTCTTATAAGAATTTCAACTCTTTATTTCAACATTTTTTCTTGGTTGAACTATATAAATGCTTCATTCAAGCAAGTTTTCTTCGTTTAATATAATCATTTAATATAATAACGCAATATAATCTTATTTCACGATTTCCACGTTGAAACTAAAGATATATTTTCAAATCAAGAATATTCTTTTTTTCTGTGTATCAATATTTTAATATTTTATTGTACATATATAAATATTGAATCATATTATTATTATGTTAAATTTTTCCTAATTCAGGTGAATACCCGTGGCAAGTGGCTATTTTGAAGAAAGACACCACGGAAAGCGTCTACGTTTGCGGAGGTACTTTGATCTCGCCCCGACACATCATCACCGCCGCTCATTGCGTGAAGACCCACGCCGGTCGTGATCTTCGCGCAAGATTAGGCGAATGGGACGTGAATCATGACGTCGAGTTCTATCCCTACATCGAGCGCGACATTGTGAGCGTCTTCGTGCACCCCGAGTTCTACGCCGGCACTCTTGCCAACGACATCGCTATTCTGAAGCTGGATCACGACGTCGATTTCGAAAAGAACCCTCACATCAGTGCCGCCTGTTTGCCGGATAAACAGGACGACTTCACCGGAACAAGGTGCGTTTTTTATTATAAAATTTGCAAAACGGGACAGACCGTCGCGAAGAAAATTATTTAAAACATTTTTCAATACATTGCGAGAATTTCTTCTAAATTCAAAGTTAGTATATTCTGATTCTGAGTCTTATAACTCAGCTCTTTGTTAAAGAAAGAATTAATCTTAATACACTGAAAAAAAATTTATTATTTGCAAGAAAATTGATTTCTATAAATTTTTCCTCAATTTAAAGAAGTATTAGGTAGATTTGAGAAAACATTTTTCTGAATTTAAAATATTTTCTCAAATCTACCTAATATTTCTTTGAATTAAGGAAACTAAATTCATAGAAATCAATTTTCTTCAAATAATAAATTTTTTTCAGTGTACAGTCATTAAAAAGTTTCGTAAATAAACACTTAACTGTGAATTTTCGTGGGAATTTCTGAAATGTTTTTGGGGATCCTATATATCTTCAGGATTATAATTATTATAACGCTATAACTCGTTTCTTGATATAATGATATTTAAAGGATTTAATAAAAAAAATTTTAAGCTTTATATAAATCTAGTATTGCTAAATATAGCAATACCATTAAATCTATTAATATTACTAAATATTATAGAAATACTATTATCTCTAATTCTCTGTAATGCTTAATGTTGCTTTATACATATATCACGGGAAGGAGCAGCAGATAATACTTCAGAGAAAGTTGATATACATAACAAGTTACACAATTCTAATCAATTTTTAAAAAATTCCTATTATTAAGAGTCAAACAATCGTGAATCGAAAACCCTTCCGGGCAGACTCTCGCTCGTAAACGCGGCTTTAATCGAAATCTGATGAATCGTATAATGTATCGCAGATGCTGGACCACCGGATGGGGCAAGGACGCATTCGGCGATTACGGCAAGTATCAGAACATCTTAAAAGAGGTGGACGTACCTGTCGTCAGCAACCACGTGTGCGAGCAGCAGATGAGACGGACGCGGCTGGGTCCCAGCTTCAATCTCCATCCGGGCTTCATATGCGCCGGCGGCGAAGAGGGCAAGGATGCCTGCAAGGGCGACGGCGGCGGCCCGATGGTCTGTGAGCGTCACGGACGCTGGCAGTTGACCGGCATCGTCTCCTGGGGCATTGGGTGCGGCCAGCCGAACGTGCCCGGCGTCTACGCTCGCGTCTCCCACTATCTCGACTGGATCCGCCAGATCGTGGATTACTAATAAGAGAAAATTTGATTCTAAGTCTTAACGCAAAAAAAAAAAAGACTTGGCAAAGTCTCGTTTTTCGAAATCAACCGATCTCCGTCGTTTAAACGAAAAAGATCGATAACGATGGTTATCGCGATATATTTAATTTCGTAGATATAGAGAGAGGCACATATTTATGTGTATTATATTTATACTAAAATATTTTTTTTTTTATTATACGGATATATTTTGTTAAGTGAGAGCTTAAGGCGGAGAGATATTCGTTTGATTACTCGTGTTCTCTAGGCAGGTTTCTTCTTTTTTTTAATTTAAAAACGCCTAATTTATTGTACATATTATACATATATATATGTCTCTAGATCGTGCGATCTCGGCGTCATTTGTGCACCGAGGCTACAATATACGGTAATATACGCAATTCGCAATTCGCGAAGTGTGATTCGAGCATTCGGATCGTCGAGTAATGCATTTTCTTTGCAACAGCTTATATATTTATCGATTTAATAAATAACTTACACATACCTCTGTATTCCACGATTATTTGTTTCTCCTGCTCCGTGCTCCGTCTCTTGTCTGCCCCGTCTCTCACTCTCGTGCGCGCGCGCGCGCGCGCGTGCGTGCGACCTGCGATCGAATTTGTCGTAAAAATTAAATGTCTGAATATTGAGCAAAACGGAAACGGGGCGACAAAAGCGCTTTAAACGCGACAGGCATTAAACGTCTCGATCGTTTACTCAAGCATAGATGCTTTACATCCCGCGAGAAAGATTTCGTTCGAGTGAAGTCGGCCAACGCGAACCTCCACCATTTTGCTACGGCTACTGCGTTCCGAAGGATCGACGCTTCTAAGCGGATTCTTCTGATATTCTCGAGCACGAGCGGGCATCGAGATGTACTCGTACCTTCACGGGACACCCGAGGGACCAGGACGTCTCTCGGATGTCCCCGACTCCGATACTGTTCAGAACATTTTTGTCGCTCGGAAAATCATTCAACTTACCCTTCGCGATCGGAATCGCGTACGCCGTACATCATCGCTCGCGACATCGGCGCAATGTGAATTTGAACCGAGAACGTCGCCCCGAGGCGCGCCGACCGCGACCGGAAACGTCCGAGGTGGCCCGAGGACGATTACGATATTAGTGCCGCCATCTCCCATCGGGAATCGAAAGGTATTCGATCTGTCCATAACCTCTCGTGTGATTTTTAAAAGTCAAAACAATCAAGACACTGTTGTCGCCCGAAATATACGCGGTTTTCGTGAAGTAGACGTTGATCTTGATGTTGCGTATCAGGAATAATTAAGGACGACGTTAAAGAAGGAATTGAGCAGCGATTCGATACGCATAATCAGTCCGAAGTGGTGATTCAGGGTTAACGATCGTTCGCCGGTCAGGTCAGCCGCGCACGATGCCTATAAAGTTAATCGGTCGTACGACGGATTTCAAGGGAAAGCCCTTGTGGGAGATCCTGGGAAACCTGAGGAACTTCGGCGTCGGCAGACTCGTGATAAGGAATCGCTTTCAGAGGTATCCCGAGCCATGTTACATGAAGATACTGAAGGTTGCTGGGATGCCCTTGCCCGAGGAAGCCTATGTGAGTGCTGGAGGACGACTGTACGGACTGTATATCTAATTCCGTTTGTATCAGTCCTTTTAACGTAATTGCATTTGTTTTAGACCGATCGTAAGGTAATGGTGCTGGTCGAAAGAGTCTTTCGTGGTCACAAGAACCCGAAGCCGGTGCAGCTGGACAGTGCAACTTACAAGGCGGACTACATGTTGGTACCTAAGGATCAGGAGCATCTGTACCTCGATAACACGAAGGTAGCGGAGACGAGAATCTTACCCAGGACGACGGATCTCCCGCCGCTATTCTCGCAGTTGGTAATGCGCCAGATGAAGGCGAGAGGCGTCGCAGCACCTACAGAGCCGCAATTAAATCTACGATATAACTTTCTTGGAGGGAGCGTTAAGAATTACAGAATAGCCGAGGAGGGTGAAACACCGACGGTGAAACTGAACTTTAGCCTGGACGAATCTAGTGGTCTTTACCCAAAGCCAGAAGAGACAGCAGCCTCGTGAGACTTTACATATTTAATGCCCGTATGTAGTTGTTAAGAATAAACACTTTATAAATTATTCCTGAGGAGTGATGCAATAAATTACTTTAGAAACGTAAAAAGAAAACTATCCGACTTTCAAAGCTCCGCTCCGTTGGACGCGCAATCAAGTTCAGGAGCGTGAACATCCACTTTCTCTGCGCGGATGACCTACAATTTATACGAGAGCTATTATTTGTGTTTGAATTCTTGATTATACCAATACCTTCCAAAACTGACGCATCTCCTGAACATCCGTTCTTTTTCTAACGAGCCACCCGCGAACTTGTTTCTGTATGCGTAAAGCAGCCTCCTCTTTGGTCCACAGCCACGATTTCGGATAAATTGGCCTGGGACTAGAGAATTACGTAATAAAATGATTCATAAGCGAAACTAGGATATGTTTTCTTCTTACTGCGACTTTAGCCATAGCTTAAACTGTGGTATATTAAACACGTCCTGCCAAGTGCACGATCTACTCGGATGCCGCGAGTTTCGGTTCCAAAGGATCTCCGCGAGATAATCCAATCCATTAAAGGAGCATTTATGTGTCTATAAAGCATAGTAACTTTATTCCAAGATATCTTTTGTATTTATTGTCTTTGAGAACATATGCGATGTCTGGTGTAACGTTATACTTCTAACGCATTTTTGCGATCAGCTTCAATTAACATTTCCTTCATTGCATTTAATAAAGTCGGGAATATATTTTTATCTAAGTAATCCGGAACGCTTTCAGACGAATTCATCGTTCTGTTTGCACGTCAAGAATTCTATGAGTTTTTACAAAGCGAATACAGATACAAATCGGCGCAAGTTATTACACTGCGGGCTTTAGGACATATATATATAAAATTTGCTTGTCAACCTCAACGAAAGATAGAAGATATTGAAAATGTTAAAATATAGATAATAAAAATTCTTTAGATCACATTTCGCTAAATTTTGCGAAATTGTGAAATAATGAATGTGCCTTATATATAAATATGTAATCTACAGAAGCACGAAGTGTTATATATAGATTCTAAATGTCCTGTAATTCTAAATGTCCTGTAACTTGTCCCAAAGTCAGGGAACAGCTCCGCATCGCAAGTATGTTATTTTATAGGATGTCGTTGAACGCATTATTAATAGAGTTTAAATTGTTATTTAAATTAATATTTAATTAATATTTTCTTGCGTTTCAATCTTCACAAATTGAAACAGTCGAGAAATGGCCTAATGTGACGGAAGGGATTTTTCCGCGGAAGAAGAACGATGTAGAACCGCGACTTCCGTCGGATGCTATTTCGAGAGACATACAAGACGAACCGAAACGGGTAGTCGAGGCAGCATATGTTCATAAAGTACCCGTCAATCATGATGTGCGACCTGAAGTAAAAGACATCGAAACGGAACCTACCGTTCCCCAGGAGTTCCCAATCATTCAAGAACCAACTGTCACCCCAACAAAAGAAATAACTGATGATATTGAAGAAAAAATTGATTTAATTGAAAAAGAGAAATTAATCCAAGAACCTATAATCGTCCAGGAAGAAACTGTTACTCCAACAGAAAAGATAGTAGATCGCGATGAAGAGAAAATTGATTTTGTTGAAGAAAAGGAATTAGTTCAAGAACCTGCAATTATTCCGGAAGAAATTATCACTCCAACAGAAAAGATAGTGGATCGCGATGAAGAGAAAATAGATTTTGTCGAAGAAAAGGAATTGGTTCAAGAACCTGCAATCATTCCGGAAGAAATTATCACTCCAACAGAACAGATAGTGGATCGTGATGAAAAGGAAATTGATTTTGTTGAAGAAAAGGAATTAATTCTAGAACCTGCAATTATTCCAGAAGAAATTATCACTCCAACAGAACAGATAGTGGATCGTGATGAAAAGGAAATTGATTTTGTTGAAGAAAAGGAATTAATTCAAGAACCTGCAATTATTCCAGAAGAAATTATCACTCCAACAGAAAAGATAGTGGATCGCGATGAAGAGAAAATAGAGTTTGTCGAAGAAAAGGAATTAGTTCAAGAACCTGCAATCATTCCGGAAGAAATTATCGCTCCAACAGAAAAGATAGTAGATCGTGATGAAAAGAAAATTGATTTTGTTGAAGAAAAGGAATTAGACCAAGAACTCATAATTGTCCAGGAAGAAGCTGTCACTCCGACAGCAAAGGTAGTAGATGAAGAGAAAATCGATTTAATTACAGAAGAAAAATTAGACGAGGAACCTGTGACTGTTCAGAAAGAAATTTTCATTCCGACAGAAAGGGTAGCAGATCGCGATGATGAGAAAATCGATTTTGTTGAAGAGGACTCAGTCGTTGAAGAAATCGCAGCGGAACCCGTACAGGAAGTTCCGATTGCGATTGAGGAACCTGAGATTATCGAAAACGAAATTAAGCTGGCGCCAACAACAAAGATTGAATTGGAACCGTCGCGGGAACTAGAAGAGCATTGTAATTAAGAATAATTATTGACAGATATAATTTGCAGAGAATTTCGTCTGATGGTAATTTTGAACGATAATTTTAGTCGAGCCGGAGGAGCGCATGGAATATGGCGAGGAGGAGGAGGAGAGCATCACTGACTACGAGAAATTTATCGACGAGGAATTGCAGGAGTCTCTGCCCGCCGTAATAGCGAGGGAAATTCCAGAGGAGCCGAAGGCGGTGCGTCGTGAAATTTCCGGGAATGCGGCCACCTTGTACGAGAGAATCGATCGTGAAAGACCTGTCAGACCAGCGGAGGAGCGAGAAGCGGTGACCGCAATGCCTGAAGAACGACCGGTTGAAGAAGAGGTATCTGCGAGACGAGCTCTCGAGAATTCGACGATAACAGAACATATCGTCTCGCGTAAGCCTGCAGAGGATGCTTGCGAGGAAACATGCCCTTTAGTAAAGGAGCAGAAAGGCAAGCAGTTAGCTTATTTTCAGGGAAAACTCAGTCAGTACTGTCGTTTCACGTATTGTATTGATCTTTCCTTCTGTACCTATATTATATATACACCGTATATATGTATATCAGTTTGCATTCCGCAAATCGAGAATCGTTCCTATTGCAGAACGCATTATGCGCAAATTGAAGGCACGGCAGAGGGTCATAGATCATTATTATCTGACGAAGGGCTTCAGCTACTTCGAGGACGTATGCACGTGCTCTCTGGCTTGCATGGTTTATACTTTGAGCAGAGATCCGTTCGTGAAGAGCATATTCGCATCTCTCGCATTGTTCGCAGTCGGACTGAAGCTGTGCTCCGAATTGGATGCGTGGGAGATGCCGAGTCGCGTTTCATAAGACCAAGATATCGATATCAGCCGACACGTAGTCTTCATTTAAGTCTCTCATAGAACCACATGATGTATAATAACTTGTTTATTCGATATACAGCTATATACAATTTGAGATTTTATATACAATCGTAGGGGCACAAATAAATTAAGCGTTTAAGATTATTCGGGATTTCGCTAGCCTCTGGCGAAGCGAAATCTTGACAATCCACAGCGACACGATTAGCGCGAGTAATGCGATCGACGATATCAAGATCGCTAAATAATAATTTTGCGAGGCGCGTGACTCGTATCTTGGAAGAACCACTCGAAGGACTATGTCATCCTGCCACTCAACGGTATTGTTTCGGTCTGGGATGCTTCTGGCACGTCTAACATTACCGCCGGGACAATCCAGGACACAATCCGCGGATTCCAGACACGCCGTGGCCTTCACGGTGAGGAAAATCTCGTCGGTCTCTTTCATGCCCTCGAACATGAACGCCTGGAAGATCAGGTAGTTCTCCAACGGTGACACAGCGTATTGCTCCCGAGGACAAATCTCGTTCACGTCCGGATTCAAGCAGCCGTCTTTGTCGAGAATCCACAGACTGTTAATGATTTTCTGCTGTTGGCGCTCCTCTACATAGTGCATCGTCACTTGGCCGATCTTTGAATGTCGCCAGCCTTTAATCATGCGGAAGGAAATGAAAATTAAGATAATTGAGATCGCGTATAATTCAGACAATTTTCGCCGTTCAGGTCTATTCTCATATTTAATTGATTATATGATTAATATAATTATAGAATCTCAATTTTCACTTGAAATTAATTTTATATTATTAATTTAGTAGAATTTTGTATAATTAATTTTTTATAAATATCTCTTGTATGTCCTTCTCTCAGAGTGAAATTATCGGAGTGAGATCATATGTTACATGAAGTCGCTCTGTCAGAGTTCCAGACACACCATTCGTCTTACTAAAGGAATAAATGCGCACGGTACTATCACCGTTGCTCGGCGCTAATGCGCTTACTGTCATCGCTGTTGACTAACACACGCAGCAGAATCTCCTCGCCGAGGACGACCGTGCCGCCCGATTGTATCCTCGTGTCGAAAATGTTTCTCGAGCCGTAAGTCTTCCTGAACAGCCCCACGTCCACATTCAGGGCATTCTCGGCGCCGCCGTTCAGCACCCCCGGTACGTTTCTCGCTTTCCTGGATGGAGCATAATATATCTGAATAGCCCGGCGTCTCTCGCCAGATGCTTATTTTTTGCTACCTTTGCCGGGAGACAAATGACGCGTCTTACGCTTCCAAAGTTTTCACGCTGATCCGTCTCGTGTGATACGCGATCCTGTGCTGGGTCTTACACCGCAACGTCACCCTGTGGTCGTCCCTCAATCGTAGACCGGAGATCACGGGAAATCTCAGATCGAGGCAGTACGACTGGTTGCCGTCCGTGGAACAATCGACGACCCCGCAATCCCAGACCTGGTCCCTCTCGAAACTAATGCGATAAGAGTCCCTGACCGCTGTCGCTTGACAAACATCACCCGTCGCGTTGTCTATCACCGGCGGGGCCGAGTTTCTCGGCGTTTTGATGGATGCTCTGTGATTATGGATTGTGTAACATATAAAATTATACGTACGTATATAGACATAATATATAGAGTGTCATACTTGAATAAATAACATGATCTTATTAAAATTAAATGATGGATAGGGAGTTGTTTAGATATGTTAAGTATCAGTCTTCTTTCTTCTCTCTGTCTTATTGCAAAGTGTGAAAATGTTTATTAGATTTTAGATTTGAAAAGTTCGGAGAGGACTGGCGTAAAAGTATTTGCGGTAAAAGATTGAGAGTTGAAGCTCCCCTCGAATTTCATTACCTGAAGAACAATTCGTCTCCCGTGTTCTGACAGGACATCTCCTCAACACTGACGCGGTTTGCTAAGGACAATGGTGGTGTTTCACTGAAAGGAGGAGGAGAAGGAGAAGGAGGAGGCTGCGTTGTAGTCTGTTGAGGGTGTTTGCCTTGCGGGAAAGTGGGTCGACCTCGACGATGATGCTGAGGTATTTGCGACCCGTCGCTCCCCGTATACCTCGTGTCGTGCGGGCCCTTGCGCGTTAGGACTCGCAAGGAATCCCGTTCGGGCAGATGATACAGCGCGTTTGGATAGTTTCTGGTCTCATCCGTCACCGCGACCGGCACGTTCCGCGCTCTGTTATCGATCACTTCCGGCAGGGAGAAATCCGGAATCGAAGGTGGTGGTAAATAACGGTTGTCGTGGAGTATCGCCACCCTCGAGACGTTGTATCTGCGATGGAAATTCACGAAGACCGCATCCTGAGACTCGAATCCGGCCGCGAGGTTTCCTGAGGATATCGCGCTGACGAAGATCATCCACTGATATATCTGCAATGATCGCCAATTATTATAGTTTAATAAATTAATTTAATATAACGTTTGAATTAAGGGTAAATTTTCGAGATCGTTACTTGCGTCGACCGCATTTTGTACTGCGAATCATAACACGGTCGAGACATATTGAATAGCGAGATGTGAATGACATTCGGCGAAGCCGTGGGTGGGCTTTTAAAGCGCTTTTAAAGCGCACACCTTCACGAAACCGGATCCCGGTGGTCATTGTTCCGTCCGACGGACAAACATCGGCGAACATCGGCCACCAGGCGATTTAATAGGTACCGCATTTCGTGATTTGGTTGACGATCAAGTACTTAGCATAAAACATCGTTCGCATCCTCGATTTTAACGCGACTACCATTAATAACGATAACGGCGAGATCTGTCGTCATCCCTCTCACGCTGTCCATTATATCTCGATCAATTTAGGTCAGAAGGTCTCTCTGTGACTCGCATACAGTCGCACGATGTCCATTTCCAGATTTCCAGCCTGACATCGCTGATATTATGCGTGTTAATTCTTTATGCGCCGCTGTATTCTTTTTTTTTTTTTTTTTTTTCAAGGAAAAACATTAAGCGTGCTTTATGGTGCTATATCTTACATCGATAATATATGGAATATGTAGAAATGCATACCATGTATATGTAGATATATATTTTAAGCCCATCAAGATATATATGTAATATATATTCTCTACATATACATATTTTTTTAAAATTATGTTTTATAATTTTTTAAATATAATATATTGTATTAAAAAAAAATATTACATTAAAATTATATATATAGATTATATGTATATTTTTTATTGTACTATATTTCTTTTATATGTCGCAAAATCATTGGAAATCTTTTAACGGTGGATTCCTGAAGATATAATTTTTGAACAAATTTTTATTGAAAATGTTGCACATATAATTTAAATAATTATATTACATTAATTTCTAATATTAAAATAACGTATTTGATAATATAATAATTAATTACATTGGAACATTATCCTTTTATTATGCCGAAATTATTGTAAATTCACTAAATTCTATAACGTCGGTCATATTTGATAATTAATTCAATTGATTATAGAGGTAATGCTAAACGCGAGAAATTACGAAACAATCAGGGTTGATTGGCATGATCTGCGTGATCGACGGGCAAAGAAAAAAAAAAAAATGCTCCAGGTGAGGCTCGAACTCACAACCCCGGCATTGCTCACGAGAACTGCTCTATAAGTACCGTGCGCTAACCAATTGCGCCACTGGAGCGCTTGGAAGTGAAGCCGGTAAACGGAGCTCTTCAGTGATGATAGCGATAAGCCAGAAGCTTCTTGCTCTTATTTCACGTATCGTCAATCTGCGCATCGCAAATAAATTCAAATATAATTTCGGCAATTTTTGCAAAAATCGAGCTAACGTAGAAACGAGCTTTCAATCTTACTCGAATAATTATCAAATGTATCCGACGTAACTCATATTTATTCAGGCATAAGTATTGCAATTATTCGTTGTCATATGATCCACTCTTTATTCAATTGATAAGCAAATTAGTGACGTCTATATTTCTTTTTTTTTACAACTCATGGCTAAAACGATTTGTTGTTGTCCAAGTTTCATCTGCATCTGCACCTTTCAGAATAAAACGGGTACATTAAAAGCGCAGAATTTGTGAAATATGTATTTAAACAAGCGAAATAAAAGAATACACTTTTCTTTATCGGTCAAGTACCTTCGAGCTGCAAATAAAGTTGTTTAACGGGATAAAAATAAAAGATGCAGGTTAGGACGGAAGAGAGAGCGAGAAGGAAGGCGAAAAAAAAAGTGCAGAGAGCGCAGCTGAAACAAGTCTGATTACTCTGATTCCGATGTTTTCGTGTCGTGAAGTTTAGGTTTTAGGTTGTGCGTTTTTTTGTACGATCGACCCGCACGTTGCATTTTGTGTCCTCGATCGAGGAAACGCCGATCGACGAGGAGATCTGGGACGAGGATCGAAGGGCGAAGAGAAACGCGGTGCTGGCCAGTGCTGGCGGAGGCCGCGAGGAACGGAGTCGGAGAGGTTGACTTGACAGTTGACAGCACTGGTCGTGGCCCGCGACGACACACGACACGAACATGTCGGCTGCTAAATGCATTTTGACAGTCGACGGGGTCGACAGTCAGTGAGGAAAGAAGGATCTGTCACCGGTCCCGAAACCGCGCCTCGCCGTCACGATCGTCGCCCCGGAGGATGTCATGTACGTCAATCGCGGTAACACGAAGGAGAATGAAAGAAAGAAGTGCCACGTAACGGCGCGGTAGCGACGCATGTTTTTGAGAGCCCAAACAACATTTATATCTACTTAAGGAATACACGCGACTTTATTTAATACTTAACTTTATTGTATATGTCTTGTAAGGAGACTGTTATTTATGTGTCCACGCAAAGCATCTTGAATGTTGATCCCTCCTGACGTTAAAGGCTATACTGTATTTATCCATATCTATCAAAATGAAGCTTGTAATTCACACTGTTTCTCTTGTCTTAGGCATAAAACATGAGCTGGTTTGATGCCACGGGATTTGCCAATCTGGCAAAGTCCGCTCTGAAGGGAGCTCAGAAGACCATAGACAAGGCCTTGGATATCAAGGAGGAGGAGCCAAAGGTGATTCAGTCGCATACGGATGAGACTTCGGATTTTTTCGCGAGCTGGGGCCTGCAGAATGAACAGGAGGCCAACAAACAGGACAGCAATCCGCAGAAACAGCAGCAAAACTCGAGCAGTATTTGGGGTAGCTTTACGGGCTCGTTTTTCGAGCCACCGAAGATCGTAGACGGGAATGGATGGAAGACTGTCAAGCATTCCAAGTCCTTGCAAAGTACCACCAGTCAAGATGAGCAGCAACACAGCATGGTATCTTCTACTTCCGCCCCGGAAAAATTGGCGACGGACTCAAAACCCACGATAGCAAAGAGTGAATCTGTACATAAGGAAGATGAAAGGGAGTCTAGTGCTATCAGTGAGTCTGTAAATACAGATCTTAGCGTGTATAAAGATTCTGATGATAAAACTGCGTCAGTATCTTGTGTATTGTCAGAACAGTCGTCTTTAGACAATGTTGTTTCTACCAGTACCGATAAGATTGTAACGAAAAGTGCCAGTTTAGACTTGGAACAAATATACTATGCACCAACGGTGGATAATACCGACAGTGATTCCACGACAAGCACTGATGGAAGAGAAGAAGGACAATGCGACAACGAGGTAGCATCGGTAAGCAACGATATCAATCGTACATCAAGTCCCACTAATGTGTTCCATAAAGTACCTAATGTTTCCTCTGAGAGCGATAAGAAGAGCCTGGAGAGCGTAGAGATACTTGGTTCGCAATCCAACACCGATTGCACCACCACGCCGGAGTCGGATCTCAATTCCGTTACTAATTCGTTAAGTCCATCCGTCGTCGGTATTAAGGTGAATTCCGAATCGGTCGAGATACTGCCGGATAGTCTTGTAACATCGCCAAGCTCCGTGGAGATCCTGGGAGATTGGAAGAGCGACAGCAGTCCTTATCTGTCTCCAATAGATCCTAAGAATTTAGAATCATCTCCTGTTCTGGGCGGAGATGAATGCGCCACTCCATGCATAGACTGCCCTGGCACGTTACAACCACCGATTAGGGATCAATTCGAAGCTTCGTCATCCGACATTTCTCCGTATGAATCTCCGATGGAGGAGGTGAAAACGTTGAACGTCAGTCCGTACCCTTACAGTGTTGATAGTACACCGTCACCCAGCGCATTTTCTAGCTTGGACACGAATAAAAGTTCGTCACACGCGGCGGACAGCTCGAAAACTTCCCCAGAAAGCGTCGAGGTGATACCAGACGTGGACGAACCGGACGAAAGCTTGGCCGAAGATTCTTACACCTCGGCTTCCGAAGGCACGGTCATGACGGTGCTTGAGCCGTTACAACAATTGGATACGGTTAAAAATAAGATAGAATTGACTGATATGAATGTGAAGATGCCTATAAAGATGCACGATTCATATCCGGACGATAGGCAAACGTCGGCAAAGGTTTGCGTGGAGAGCAAGTTAAACTTGAGTCTTGATTCGCTGAAGGAGAAACACAATTTGCATCTGACGCTCGAGCCAATTACCACACAACCGATTCGCAAATTGGACCATCTGGAAGGAGTAAATGAGAAACCGGACGTTTCTACCTTTTCCCAATTAATGAGCACCACTATAGAGCCACCGGATCCAGATAGTCAAGTCGAAAGCATGGAAGAAACAAAGATGATCGAGAGTAGTACTGATCAATATTTAATATCTACCGATTCAAGCAGGGAGGGTACCTTGATAGAGAGCAGTTCGGAGGACAACGCGACATTACTCTGTACGAGCGATTCCAAAGTCCTCGAGACGCCTTTGACTACTAGTTCTTATGTGAAGACCATGCTAGCTGATGCTATGGTCGAGAAAAGTGAAATTGATATGGAGACCCATTGCACGGAAGTACCGCGAGAAAATTCACCAATATCGTCAGAAAGGTATCTATTATTTAATTCATGTACATACTGTTCAAATATATAACAGCTCTTCTGTTAAAAATCTGCTTTTTTCACAGTCGTTCCGATCTAGTAAAAATTGGGTCTGATCAAGCCAGTGGACATACGAGCGGAGACGAATTAGAAACTACAACATCGAGTGATATTGAGATAATATCTAGGTATGAGTGAGTATAATAAAATGTTTCTGTTTAACGTTCAATGTACCAACAATTTGAATTAAAACAATAGAAGAACGGCCAATATTCGAGCAATAATAGGTTCTTATTTAAAAATATATAAATGTTTACAATAGCATTGCAATATAATGTTTACGTTTCGGCCTTACTTGGCCTTCCTCAGAACAAATATATGTCTATTACATTTAAATATAAAATAATATCAAATAAAAACCGACTTAAATCTCACATGTGCAGTCAAAACTACCTTTCTTTTGACTGCACATGTGAGATTTAAGTGGATTTAAGTCGGTTTTTATTTGATATTATTTTATATTTAAATGAAAAGAAAGACTACCTTTCTTTTGACTGCACATGTGAGATTTAAGTCGGTTTTTATTTGATATTATTTTATATTTAAATGTAATAGACATATATTTGTTCTGAGGAAGGCCAAGTAAGGCCGAAACGTAAACATTATATTGCAATGCTATTGTAAACATTTATATATTTTTAAATAAGAACCTATTATTGCTCGAATATTGGCCGTTCTTCTATTGTTTTAGCGTTTGCTTCGATCGAGCAAAATTAATTATTTATTAATTTGAATTAATGCATTGTTTGTTAACAGTCCTAACGGAGATTCGAGTTCGACCCAATCGCGACAAAGCCCGGCGAAATTACAGTTGAGTAAAGGCGGTGATTTGCTAACGAAAACTTTAAAGACACGGGGTCATTCTCGAGAATTAAGCGAAATCAGCATAGGCTCGGACGAAGCGAATATGGAGATCGAAAAACTACTGAAACGCGTGCAGGAGATGACAGAGATTTTAGAAGCGAG
Source organism: Leptothorax acervorum (assembly GCA_035220615.1). Taxonomy (NCBI): domain Eukaryota; kingdom Metazoa; phylum Arthropoda; class Insecta; order Hymenoptera; family Formicidae; genus Leptothorax; species Leptothorax acervorum. Next base: position 1,174,160 of record JASTWQ010000002.1, on the reverse strand, counting down.
AGAATCGAAGTTAATTGACGTGAGCAGAATAAATATGGAATTACATGAGCAAAATGCAAATTTAATGAAGTAAGATCGTCGTGATTGTATCAGAATATTATTGTATCTTCAAATAATAGATATCATAAACAGATAATGTTTTACAGGCAGCTTGAGAATTTTGAAAAACACGCGGAGCAAAATCAAAATATTAATCAAATCACAGATGAGTATACGCAGCGTTTGTCAGCACTGGAGAGGAAATTTCAGCAAGCGATAAGGGAACGTGATCAACTGAGGAAAAATTTAGATCAATTAAAGTTAGAAGCGGCATCGCGTTTATCGTCGCAGGAGATGTCTAATATAAACGCTGAGAAGGACGAAATCATAAAACAGCTTCGTGAAGAGGGCGAGAAACTCAGCAAACAACAACTTCAACACAGCACCATTATAAAAAAGCTGCGCTTAAAAGAGAAAGAGACTGATGCAATGATAAAAAGTCAAAAGTAATCCAGTTATATCTTTTTTGTTGTCTTAATCATATTGAAAGTAAATGGCAGCAAATAATAATTAAATTTGTCGCAATTTTCACTTTTATTTTCAGTGAGCAAATAGAGGAACAAAATACGGAATTGGAGAGATTAAAACGATCGCTGCACGCGAAGGAAGAAGTCGAGCGCAGTCAAATAGAAGCTGTTCATACGCTGACAGCGAAAACGAAGAAGCAGGAGAAAGAGATATTAACATTACAAGAAAAATTGGATAATGCGGTACATAAGATGGACGCCTGTAAGAAGAGCTTTGATGCTGCAAAAGTGTGAGTGTAGAATCATTAATTAATTAATTTTAAAGTAAAACGACCTTTATATACGTAATAAAAATTTCTGTGTAATAGGGACTTAGCAGAAACGAAGAAAAAGCTGCTAACCACTGAGGAGAAATTAAAAGAAGCCGTGGATAATGAGGCTGAATCGTGCCAATTGTTTGCACAAGTGGAGGATTTAAAATTGAAATACCGTCAAGCTGAGGAAGCTCACGTCAAGTAAATATTGTACATTATACACTATTAATCATAACTGATTTTTATTCTACTAGTATCTATTTTTTTATGGTATAGAAGAGAAGAGTTTTTCAAGCACGAAAACAACGAATTACTTAAGCGATTAGAAGCTGCAGAAGCCAGAAGTGAAGAGTTATCCGAATCTGTCTCGGTAGCAACAAAACCTCTGTTAAGGCAGATAGAACAGCTTCAAGCAAACTTACAACATAAATCCAATAGTTTTATGAAGCAGGAGAAAGTTTTATCGGAGAAAATTATTAAATTGCAGTCCAAAATCGAGAATTTAGTCGAGATGGATCGTCTTCTGAGAGAAGAGAATATTAATCTGAAATCCAAAGAATCGCATTTAGAATCGAAGCTCAACTTAAAAGAGAAAGAAAGGTCGAAATTGCAGGAATTGTACGATACATTAAAAGAAGAAAATGAGAGATTATTAAAGCAAAATAAAGAGTAAGCGTTTAAAATATATAGATACATTTTTTCGAGGCATAATAATATATTTAATCTATAAAAAAATTCAAATTGCAGACACCAAGATGCGATAAACACTCTCGAGCAGACACATTCTAGTTATGTACAGGAATTAAAAAGAGAGATAAACGCGCTAGAGAATAAATTAGCTGTCGAAAAGGCAGCGACTGACGCAGAACGGAGAAGAAATAACGCGATATTGGAACAGCAGCAAAATACGGACGAGGAATCACGATTTAGCCCTACTCTCAGTATAGGACAAGAATCTGTTAGCAGTGCAAATAGTGCCTGGCCAGGTGTATGTATAAAAATATTATTACGAGATCACGATCGACAATTACTTTGTATACAATGTAAAATTTGCTTTTTTTCAGTTCAACGATTCAGTATTTGATAATAACTCTGGTAGATTTCCTCCAATACCATACGAAAGCATTATAACGGGCTCGAGTAGTACCTCGATCTTCGAGAACTTGCAAGCGCAATTGAAACAAAGAGACGGTAAGCTTATGCGCTGTAGATTGTTTATTGGTATCGCTAATCTTGTTTTTCGCTATTCGGCGTCACTAATTTTTACTTGCTATCGTAGGTGAGATACAGCAACTTCAGTGGGAATTGTCTCGACGAAACACAGAGAGGGATGCACTGAATTCGGAATTGGCGACGTTAACTTTGAAGGTCGAGGAATTGGGTGCCAGCGTCGCGGAAGCACAGGCACTCAACGAGAGTCTTAACGAGATACAAACCAGATACGACGCGTTGCTACAAATGTATGGCGAAAAGGTCGAGGAGAATCAGGAACTGCGACTGGACCTCGAAGACATTAAGGAGATGTACAAAATGCAAATTGATCAACTTCTAAAGCGACAGAATTAACCACGTTGGAAACGCAAAATTATCAGAAACGAAGACTTACGCGTAGCCTATAATTCTCTATGAAACTTTAATTACACACATGCACTTCGGCACGTGTTACTACATAATCACTTCATCGATTTCTAGCAAGATTCGGTGTATAACAAAGTTTTATAGCGGACGACTTTAATAATATAGTCTGGCGTAGGTGATGTACATTTATATTATCTAACGCAAACATATGCGGAAATTTGTGATAAAGGACATAGATGCCGATAAGATTTCAAATGAAGTTCTTTCTATCAAGTTACATATAAATATATTTATTGAGGATTGGGTGAGAGCGATCTAAAACGTATCGGAGGTATCAAAATAACATGTCTTTTCTCTTCCGTATTATCGTTACAGTTATTATTTCTTGTGTATAGTTATTGTTTTACATATTTTAATTTTTATTTAATATCAGGGAGGATCATGTGATATTGGATTGTATTATATACTGTTTAAATATAATATATGTACATAATATAATCAGAAAATGTACTTTACCATTTAAATATAGTGATATGAATACTAATGATTTCTCTATTGCAGTAAACCACATGAGTATCGAGGTCCACATTTTTTTATATTTACATAAGCGTGGACGAAAATGCGAAGCGTCGAACATATAATAATTTCTATAAATGATACATCTGTAGTACATTTAAATATTACGCGGCTGGGGTTTACGGTTGCGTGGTAATTGTCTGTTTCATGCCTGTGCATGATATCACGCCTGCCTTGGTTATATTTAGATCCAGCGCGACAAGATGCACCGCCCGTGGAGATCCGCGACCGCGATCACCCGTGCGTTTCAAATGTCATAATCTTTCGGCAAAATCATCGCCCACCAAATTTTTCTCGTGCATCGCCCATTCTTGCCAGATTTCCGGTTTTAATTATCTCGGTTAATTTCCAACGTTCTGTGAGTATATATCGAGATTGTATATATGCGTATATACCGACATATATGATTTACTTGATCTCTTTCTTCTCTCCGATGTGAATCATTAACACAATTTCGAGAGATACATACTTAATAAAATTCCGTTATCATATATAATTAATCGTCGTTTAATTTAACGCGATATATTGCTTATAATATAATTTAAGTGTAATAAAATGCGTCGTTAAACAATTAATCTCAAATTGGATATTTTGTATATATGTGCTTTGTTTCATATTGTATGTACATATAAATTCACGTTTGCAGAATGAGATATATATAATTGTAAAGAGTAAAAGTAATCTGTTTCGATTCTGCATTTAATTCTTCAACATTAAAATGAGTTTATAGGTTATAACTGTGAAAGGTACCATGTATTGAAACAGTATTTATGTATTTGAGAGACACGCTCTTTGATGTATTGATATATTTTACTGTAGAAGCCCTAACATGGGAGACTCAACTCCGATAAAAAACAGACGCTTAAAAGCTGTAAAACCACGGAAGAGAAGGATGCCAGATGTAATATTGCATACTAGGAATGTAATGATTCCAGTTGTGAAACCTGTGCCCTTTAAGCAGAGCTGCGACACTACCGTCTCAAAGAACAGGCAGATTCTGAGAGCACGAAACTACAGAAACAATCCTGTATTGCTGTTCTCAGAGACACCCTTGCGTACATTATACAATCCCTTGGAAAACTCACTCGAGGTCAATCAAAATCTCTGTATTCCAAAACATACTTTTCCTTTTCTTTTTCATATTACATATTTCTGAATCTCGAAAAATACCAAAAATCTTGTTTAAAGTACTAGTTCTTCTACATCTGAAGCTTGAAACTACAGGTAAAAAGAACCGGCTCGAAAACCAAGGATCAAATTACAAAGTATACTACTTTTGGAAAGCCCGAGTCTCCAAGCATTGAGAAAACCAGTATTTCGCAAAATTCGTACCCATCGAAGAGATTATCTCGCAAGAAGAGAATTAATGCATTATGTTTTCCTAATACAGTACTTGCACAATCCAAACCGTCGACAGATGATAAAGATTTGCACAAGATAAGCTCACGATCTATAAAATTATCAAGGAAATGCGATCTGTCGCGGATGAAGGAAAGCCAGACAAAACCCGAGGACATATTTGCACTTTTGCCAAAGATAGAAACGCCAATTAGTAGTGTCATGAGCAAACCGGTTCTGTCATTATCAAGTCAATCATTCTACGATATTGTAGACACTGTCTCCACGGTGTCAACACTATCAAGCTTCAAGATCGAAAATAAGAAAACGTTTGCAAATATTGTAAATAGGGCCAAGATGATATCTAGTAAAGCGTCAAATCATTTGCTTCCTAGTAACAGCGAATATGAAATAAATGTTTTACATTATGAAAATGATATTCTGTCAGGGAATAACTTCCCACAGTTTGCACAGTCTCATTTGAAATCAACTAACACAAATTGGTCTTCTGCCTACAATTGCAGTTTATCCAAAATTCAGGATGACAATAGCAATCTTGTTGATGAGAGAAATGCAATAGAGAGTTATACATGGGATGAAGGCAAGACTGTGGATAACATCAAATATTCATGGGAAACAGATAATTGGGTTCCACCGTCTCAAAGAAAAGAACCCGACAATGCTGAAATAAAAATTGCTAAGAAGAATGGCAGAAGTTCTTATAAATGTAAAATAAAATATTCCTGGCAAGTTATTGGAACAGGCACACAGACATCACACACCTTATTGCAAGATTTGTTAAATAATATGGAGGATAATAATAAGTCCACATACAAAATGTGCAGTATTAAATATTCCTGGCAAATTATTGGGATTAGTACGCAAGCGTCTTTGCACGATTATAACGATCCAGATTATTGGAGTGGCGTGTTGCTGACGCCGAGTAAGAATTATAACGGGAACGAAGCTGAAATTGGCAGTAATGAAACAGATCACGTTAAACTGCACAATTATGTGAGATATCCAGAAGGAAGATTGAAGAAATACTTGATATTAAACAATCAGCAAACTCAAACGTTTGCTGAGAAAGAAATTCAAGCTGACCCTAATGATTGCTATGCAAAATATTCCTGGCACAATTTAATTAAACAATATCTGTAATTAATAAAAAAATTTAATCTGAAATATTAATATTTACATATATATATTTGAATATTATCAATAATTATTTTTATATTAACCCAAATCTATTATCTTTTCAGATATGGAACAAATTTTAGAAGCGCTGACCAAACAAAAACTGTCCGATAAATTGGAGTTAAAGCAAATCGGCAATTATGACGAATTATTGCATAAATACGCGATGAAACCATTAACGCCAAATATTTCTAATAAGAGTTCTGTGATATCCGATAACGGTAATGAAAAAACGAAGAGGGAAGAACTTCTGATGCGATTAATGTATGCATTAAAGAAATTAAACCAATATGAACGAAATGTGGATAAAAATCGGGGTACGGACGTACCACATCCTGATGCAGAAGATACTTTCGAACAAAAAGGAGAAGTGTTGCCACAGAACGTGGAAGACAATATCAAGGGCATTATAGAATCTACACAGGAATATATAGCAAAACTGGATTGCCAATTGAAAGATCTCGACAATGCTGATCAGCAGGTAAATTGAAATTGCTGCTTATTTTTATACTTGGTGACTACATTAACATGAGGAAATTGTTTTGTCAGATAGAAAATAGTATGATGAGAACGTTAAAAGATATAGACGGGACGTTTCAATCTTTGTTAGATGATATGTGCCACGAGATCAATAAGAGACGCGAACAGCTGATACTGGAGACAGAAATTCATAAACACGAGAGTCTGATACCGTTGAGGGCTTGTAGAAGAGAGGTAGAGGAGCAGGTACAAAATGCGCAGAATATCATATCGATGAGTGAGGATATTCTGCGGCATCCGCATCGATACAATGCGAACGGATTTGGAAAGATAATTTCTGCTAGTAATGATATTGGCAGGTGAGAGAGCATCGCGATTAATAATATAAAGATTATAGAGATTATCTTAGAGACTAAACGTTATATATTATTTCCAAGGATCCCGGCAGTGCCGTATTCCGAGGAGCTCCCAAATATAAATTTTGATCGTCCATTGAATTCGTACAAGGAAGATATTATGGAGCAGATATCGAAACTCGGCTGCATCTCTCGCACAGTACCTGTTCAGATAATGAACATTGAGGAGAGACCGGCGGGATTATTCGTTAAATGGCACGTAACTAATCCGGAGTACTTCGCCGAGGAACAGACGTTTATAGTAGAGAAAGCTAACGGAGAGATTCTCGACTCAGCGTCGAGCAAGTTCGAGACGGTGTACAAAGGATCCGAGACTTCTTGCTTTATCAGAAATATACCTGTTGATCGACCAGTTACGCTCAGAGTTAGAATACAAGCGGACAACGTCGCAAGGAGTGTACATCACGTCGCACGGACTTTTATACCGCCATATAGTATGTATTAAGAATAGCTTTTCTAAATCCGATATCTCAATAAATTAGGCTTAAACAATGATGACTTGGATGGGAAAAAGAATACTTTAAAAACACTTTGCATTTCGTGTGAGATATTAATGTAGCAATTATAAAAAAATCATTTACAATGATTACAGGCTGGGAACTTGATAACAAAGATTACGTGATCACTCATGGTAAAATTGCTGCAAAAGTAACGGATACTATAAGCACGTTGTTCTCGCAAGGTCCTCAATTCGATGCAAATCACATAATTGAATTCAAGGTAATATTATGCAATATGATTTTATTTACACTTTTTGTCTATGCTTTAATTTACCTATCATACAGTTTTTAGAAGTTTCACCAGAAGGAAATGATGACGAAGGTATCGCGTTAGTTTACGATCCGCAAGGTAGTCACGACACTTTGAAGAGAACAGCGTCGCTGATGATCACGCCGCAAGGCAAAATCTTCATGGACGGTGACGAGAAACTGATGCGCCTGCCGAGGATGCGTTTCGGTGCGGTCATTATGATCTCTGCCCTCCGGAAAAATGCTCACGTGTTGCGAGTGAATATCGAGTCTGAAAACAAATGCGTCACGTATGACTGGCGGGTGCAAACGCCGCTTTATCTTGCCGCTAGATTTACAGAGAGCAAAAAGTGGCACCTGACGATCGAGTGATGATGCGAGATACGCGCAAATTAATTTTTTTTATTACAGAACAAGATGCACAAATGTAATTTTGCGGAAATAAAGAGAAAGTGCCTTACACTGGGGAGGGTCGCACTCAACCCGAGCATCCTCGGCAACCGCAATGTATGCACTCCACTATCCGGCCTTCCTCGAGTTTGCCCTTCGGCACTCTGCAGATGCAGTTCGTCCCGAAATTCGTGTCCCTCGTCTGAATGCAGCGCAGGCAGCACAAGTTCTCATAGCCGACCTTCTTCCACTTGGCGATCAGGTTTTTATCGGCGATATTTTCATTCAGGCAGTAGTCATACAATTCTGAAACGGGTAAAAGCGCAAAGAAATTAGACGCAATCTTTTAAATCTCCTTAGGGGCATCTTTTCCAACAGTACGTCAACTTACCGCGACTAATCGCCTTTCTTCTGTAGAACAGGTCGTATATGTATCGAGATTTCTGATGGTGAATTTTAAATATCGGCCACAAGGACTCCTGTTTTCTTTTACCTTCGTGAGGCTCCGTCTCAGCTGTAATGAGAAAAAAAACTTGGATCTCAAAGCATCCATCCCTCTAACTGGACCGAAGCAGCTAATCTAACCTCGCTAGGAGCAAACACTCACCTTCGCGCATCTTTTGCTCCAATTCCTCCAGAGTCGGTTCGATCAGTTCCCAACCATCCGGCGGCGGTTTCTTGCTTCGTCGTACTTTCGGCATGATTTATCTTTTGTTGAATAAATATTAGTAAACTTCAAAGAGTTTTGTCAAACGATTATGCGATACGCTATTCAGCAATCCAACGATACGTCTGTTCTGTTCCTCGTAGCTGCTCGTAGCTACACTGTTTTACACCTGTAAATCTGCCCTTTATAGCGCGCACTGTGTTACACTTTCTGCACTAGACATTGGAGAGAAAGAGCAAAAAGATGTGAAAAATCCAGAAAGTTCAGTTATAAACAACAGATCTAATGAATGGAGAGAAAAAAGTAAAAAAAAACAAGAAGCTGACTTCAAATCTGATTGAGGTAATTAATTCAACCGGCAGAATATTGCTTGCTGCAAAGTTTCCAGCTATATAATTCGTTTTCGGGCGATTATCTTGAAAGGAGAGAAAAGGGAGGAGAGAAAGAGAGAGAGACACAGACAACGCTACTCCGGATGGACGGACCGATGGAGTTGTTTACAGGAATTTTTTATCGCGTATTTTTGCGCAATTTATTTCCTTTATCTGTGCACGCGATTTGAAGAAGTCAATATATCTGCGCAGCTACTGTGTGTGGCAAGTGGCAATAAATATATAATTATAGATAGTCTTTATCCATTATTCCCGCGTTGTATGTTTTACGATGATGCCACGTGCCGCATAAAATTACATCTTCATGTTGTAACTATTATACAAGTCGGTTTCACATACCGAATGTTCCGAAATCACCGAACAACGTTTTAATCTTGGACTTGTCAAAAGCAAATCAAGAAAAAGCGAAAACCGTCACAAAACACGTTGACGAGTAATCAGCTGGCTATTTTGAGGGTCTATAAAAGTTTATTTCGACGAAAAATTAATTTAAAACTACAAATGTTTACTTCAGTAATTAAGTTGAATGCGAGTTGAATTTTTAAATATCTGAATTTTCCAGGAATCCACGAGTTTATTTGTTCGCAACTCCGGTTTCACAACCATTCACAACTCGATTCAAGGTGCGACTCCATATTAACTTAACGCAAAGTACGTGACTAATAGAACGTGATATCAGGTGATATCAGATATCAGGACACCCTGTATAACGGCACGTAAGAAAAAGGCCGGCAATATCATCAGGTATTGTGTTGTGACGAAATCGCAAGATTTGCAAGTTCAAGGGTGTGTATGTGCGCAACACGCGTCTACTTCTTGCCTTGATCGTCACTGACGATTCCATTCGGCTTTGGCCATCGCCACGCCGGGATTAATCTCGTCTGCCTTTTGTACGGAAATTGGAAGCGAAAAGATGGGCCAGCGAGTCTCGAGGACGGACTTCGAGTGGGTCTACACGGAAGAGCCGCACGCGTCGCGGCGTAAAATGATTTTGGGTATGACAATCGCGGGAAAATCGAGCCGCGTGACAGATATTTAATTATTATTTTCCGGTGTAAAATATTTGGTTACCCTGCTCTCGGGATACGAGGCTCGTTAATTGTTAAAGCTAAATGGGGGATACGCGTAACCACACCTATCCCGAGAAAAATCTTCCGTTCTGATCGAATATCTTTGTGACGAAGTAATACTTTGGATGTATATGAAAGCAATATTGTGCGAGATATTAATTGGACTTGTTGATGTATCTTCAATCTTTATTATTGCCTGAAATATAAAATGTCATTTTCAAGATGCTTGGATATCAGTTTATTGTAACTGTTAGTGCCTAATAAGTCTATGCTGTATGTATCAAGAATTGATATTGAACAAATTTATATTAAAATATATGACAAGAATAGTTCAACAAATTTGTTTAATTAAAACAAGATTTTAGACAATTATTTCAGAAATAAATATATTTTACATTGTTTTCCATGTAATTTATCAAATTTTATCAATTCCACACGGTAAAGTTATATATATTTGATAATATTAAGATGATATCTTAATCAAGTAGCTTGTTTTTAAAAATTATTTTTGTGTGTGAAATGTTTGTTACAAATAATATTTTCTATTTCAGAGAAGTATCCACAAATCAAACAGTTATTTGGTTATGATCCAAATTTCAAATGGGTTGTCACTGGGATGGTATTAATACAGTTCCTGTCGTTCTTTATCGTCAAAGATTTGAGTTATCCAAAACTCTTGCTATTAGCATATTGCTTCGGAGGCGTGATAAACCACTCTCTTATGCTTGGTATGCATACATTTCATTCATTAATACAGTAAAGCCACAGTTTATCAAGCATTATGCGCATATGCTGATGTTTAATACATTAACATTTCTGATATACATATTATGCTAATTTATATTGCTTCTTGTTTTGCAGCGATACACGAGATATCTCATAATCTTGCCTTTGGACATGCCAGGCCTATGGCTAATCGACTGTTCGGCTTTTTTGCAAATTTGCCAATAGGATTACCAATATCTATCAGTTTTAAAAAATATCATCTCGAGCACCATCGTGTAAGAGAAATTATTAAAAATTGACTTACGTTATCTAGCTATGTAATGTATTTTCAGTCAATATTTATGAGGTATATTTGTTGCGTTTTCAGTATCAGGGAGATGAAAAATTAGATACAGACTTACCGACATTATTAGAGGCAAAACTGTTTTGTACAACTTTTGGCAAGTTCTGTTGGGTAATGCTACAACCGTTCTTCTATGCATTCCGGCCTCTTGTAACGTATCCAAAAATACCAACTTATCTAGAATACATAAATTTAGTTATACAATTGACGTTTGACGCCTGTGTATGGTACTTTTTTGGTAAGTTTCAGAATTTGCAAAACAATCAAGGTTTACATTAATAATGTAAATTGTGAAACTTACTGATAAAAAATGAAATATGACTTTCAGGTGGTAAAGTACTGTTTTATCTGCTTATTGGCTCTGTTATGGCAATGGGATTGCATCCCGTGGCAGGACATTTTATATCGGAACATTATATGTACCGAAAAGGTTTTGAAACGTATAGTTATTACGGTCCTCTAAATTTCATTACTTTCAATGTTGGATACCACAACGAACACCATGACTTTCCTGCGGTGCCTGGTTCGAGATTACCAGAAGTATGTGAAAAATCACTACGTCGATACGATTATTATACAATGTAACTGTCTCGAACTTGTTATTTATTATTTCAATTATTTTATGTAGGTAAAACGTATAGCCGCAGAATTTTACGATAATTTGCCGCAGCACAATTCGTGGGTTTCTGTTCTGTATGATTTCGTGATGGATCCTGAAATCGGGCCATATGCAAGAATGAAGAGAAGGCATCGAGGATTAGATCAATAGATTTTTTTAAACTTCTTAGAAACCTTTCTAAGAATACCACATAAGATTTATACGTCTAACAATAAGTGTCATGTGCGTGTCGCAGAATTGCATGTTTATTAAGATCCAATTGAAGCTATATTGTTTGGGGTGAAACGGAATAATGTGTCACATGCTGAGAGGCACGTAAGCACATTTGCCTGTATTGTAATGCAAATTCAGGGAAAATTTAAACGTAGTGTTAATCTATGGGCAAACAATTTTTCAATGTTTCTATTAAGCTGTTTTTATAAAAGTCTGTTTTTTAAAATCTAGTCATACAACAACTTTTGATTAAGTACTCGTGTCATTTAATACGTGTTATTTTTTTAACACTGCTCAATAAAGTAGAAAAGAAGCGTAACATAATTTATCTACCATAATTTATATGATAGAAAACAACTCTTCAATTCTGTATCAATCAATTAACTTCTAATTTAAATCGATTACTATTTTTATTTTCTATTTAATTGTTGTTGCTAATTACCAACTCTTTTTTTCGATGAAATTATGTTTTTAATCGGATTTTCGAGAGCGATTAATACTGTTACAGTCACATGATTATATATTGTGTCTAATAAACTTTCAATTAAATGTGTGTCATGAAAATTGGATTTAGTCGCTCCCGAAATGATTAAACCCTTTTGACGTCCGTCAAAAGCGCTGCGTGTCTTGCAAAGTAAAATGGATCTGTGATGCAAGTATATAAATACTCTATACTTTTATGTATAATAGAGCGACTCTGGTAGATGACAATGTTATCGAAAACTCAGATCTTACTGGGAAATGCGTGATGGTATACGCCACATAATAGAAAATTGTATATATCGCTTTTTAATATAGATACAATTATACAAATTTAATATGACTACACAGACTGTTTGTCAAATAACTGTATATTTTCCAATAAATTTAAGAACATTGAAATAAAAGGTAGTACTAAGAATTATGCCAAATAATTTTCATGTTTAAATTAAAAGCCTATCAATATGTCGTTCTTATTGAATTCCTTTATCTTTTATTTGTAGTTATTGTTTTTATTGTTTTTTATTGTTTTTTATGATAAAAATACACAGCATAAAGGTACAAAAAATTGTATAAAAATATAGGTTAAAATTTGGCGCGATTCTGTCACCGTGTGCATTAAATTACAATAGATATTTTTTAAAAATTATTTCTGGTATTTTAATCCGGATTCCGGAAAGCTTTCCATTAAAAGATGTTAGATGGCATTAAAGTTCGCCCACGTTTCCGCATGTTTTTTAAAGAGCACGTTTTGTATATGTTCTGTGAGCACGTTGCCAGGTTAGGATTTAAGGGAAACACAAATAAAAAACTAGATTTTTAAGATTAAAATACGTCCATAAACTGACTGTGATTTGCATGTAGAATATATTTACATAAAACATGTTCAAGTAAATGATCATCTGAACAAAAAAAAAATTTTTGTTAGAAGCACGGTCTATGATTTTGAGGTTATAATAAGGTAAGAATTGATACACATATTTATTATTGTTCTGGAAATTATTTTAGAATTTTTCTTGGAAGATGAAGAGAGTATTTGATGATAATTTCGCCACTGGCGAAGGTGCCACCGGTATTAAACAGAAGTGGTACGAGGAATATCAGAAGACAGAAGGACCTTGCAAGCACTCCAAGTCTGAAGCCGACGTTCTGCATCTAAGGGATGAGGGAAAGAAGTATCTGGATGCAGAAACCGCCGCCTTTCAGTTAAAACAATCCAGATCGCACGACTCGGAGACCAAATGGTTGAAAACTGCACTGCAACAGGGCACCACTTCAGATAAGATAGCAGCCAGTATAGTGCTGGTGCAAGATAATCCAAAGTATAATCTCGGCCGTCTGGTATCCTTGGTGTCCCAAGTGCGAGGCGCCAAGCACAATCAGTGCGGCATGATCATCGTGTCGTTGAAAGAGCTCTTCCTGGCTGATCTATTGCACCCTACGTTCAGGCTATTGAAATTGGAAGAACAGGATTTGGACAGGCTAAATGTAGAGAATGGATCAGATTCCGTCGTTAAGACGAACAGCGCTAGGAATAGATTATTGGCGCACTGGTACTTCGAGGACCAGCTACGCGAGCAATACGAACGTTTTGTTCTGAATTTGTCCGCGGTGGCCTCCGATACGGTAGATACAAATCGTGAGAAGGCCATATCCGCGATGGCCGATCTGTTGATAGGTAACGCCGAGCAGGAACACAAATTGTTGGAGCTACTTGTAAATAAAATTGGCGATCCGAGCAGTAAGGTTGGATCCAAAGCTGTATTTTGTATCAATAAATTATTGCACGAACATCCGAACATGAAGCTCGTGGTCTTACGCGAAGTCGAGAAACTGCTGTTCAGAAAAAATGTGGGCCAGCGTACTCAGTATTACGCTATATGCCTGCTGGCGCAATATGTCTTGGAGAGAAATGACGAGGAGATAGCTGCTACATTGATAGAAGTGTACTTTGCATTTTTCAAAGCGTGTTTGAAGAAAGGGGAACCTGATAGCAGAATGATGGCAGCGATTCTAATGGGCGTTAATAGAGCGTATCCTTTCGCCAAAGTAGACTCGAAGATATTAAATGAACACATCGACTCTATCTACAAAGTGGTACACCTTGGATCGTTTAATGTCTCTCTCAATGCACTCAGCTTGTTGCATCAAGTAAGTAGCTACAGAATAGCATCTGCTGCTATGACGATTTATTCGTTTCTAGTTTGTACTATAAAGTAATTCTGTTTCATGTTTTCAGGTAACAGGCAAAGACGAGTCTCAGGCGAACCGATTTTATTCGGCCTTTTACAGGAAGCTATTCGATCGGCAAATAGGAGTAGCGAATAAACACGCGGTATTCCTCAACTTGTTGTATCGAGTTCTTCAGAAAGATCAAAGCGTGCTACGCTTATATGCTTTTATCAAAAGAATCTTACAAATTGCTTCCTATTTTCCTGCGAATATGGCGTGTGCTATGCTGTACATTGTCTCCAAAATTCTTCAAAGCCGCCAAGATCTAAAACATATGTTGCTCGAGTCACATGAGGCTATTAAAGTCGAAAATGATGTATGCGAAATAAACGATAGCTCATCGGATACAGAGGACGTTCGTGTAATAGAACATGAAAGCTCCATTATGCTATCGAACGTCACCGTTGGCGAGAATACGTCGGAAACGAAACCTGATGTGAGGAAAGAGACCGACGTAAAAATCGAGGCACAAGATATAAAGTCGTATGATCCCTTTTGTCGAAATCCCCTGTATGCAGGGGCAGTTAAGGGGCTTAACACCGAACTTGCAGCATTATCTAGGCATTTCCATCCGAGTGTCGCTTTATTCACAAATCAGATCATTCAAGGTACCAAAACTTTAAACTTCATATATCTTTCACTATTATTCGATATATTTATGAATTTATATTCGTAGGGAAACCGATTGAGTACACAGGCGATCCCTTGGAAGATCTGACGTTGATTCGATTCTTGGACCGGTACGTCTTTAAAAATCCGAAGAAGTTGGAGGATAAGAAGGTGCAGAAAAAGAACGATCCTTTGGCGCAACGCGCCGGATACACGCCTAAGGGCATACGATCCCTTCCGGTCGATAGCGCGGCGTATCTCGACGAGAGGGAGGAACGAATACCGGTAGACGAATTATTTCTATACCGATATTTAAAACAGAAGGACGAGGTCAAGAGACGTGTCAAGAAAGAAGACGATGACGAAGATTTAGACAGCGTTAACAGCGAAGAGTTTAATGATATGTTGGATCGTATGGGCAGCGGTCAAGATTTTGGCGATTTAGATATCGCGGCGGACATCCTACCTAGGAAGAAGAAAGGTAATGTGTTATTTTTGCATATATAGATTTATGTAAAATGTGTTTCGCGTTGGCTCATTTATAAAAGGAAACGAAATAATCCTTGTTCTTTCTTCAGTGTTTCGTATATCTATAAAAACTATGAACGATCTTGTCAGTAATTACATTTATATAATAGGTAAAAAGGATGAAGATTCTGATGACGAGGATGAGGATGATGCAGAAAATGATTATCAGTCTGAAGATGAAGATATCACCGATGATGTATCTGAAGATCTCGATGACGATGTCGCGGATGACGACGACTTGCAAGATCTAAACGATCTTGCGGACGTAAATGATGAAGATTTGAGCGATATCGATCTTGCAGACGTAGATGATGAAGATCTGAGCGATATGGAGTTTAATGGTTCCGAGAACGAAGAGGATGTAGACGACGAATTAATTTCGAGTTTAAATAAGAAGTTAAACGCGAAGGGTTCGAAAAGTAAAGGGAAGAACAAAGGAATCGATAACAATATATTCGTATCGGCAGAAAAGTTCGCCGAGATGTTGGAGGAACAAAATAAAACGAGGGGAAAGCACGGTGGTAGTAATGCTCTTAGCAGTAGCGATGGCGCTAGCGCTAAGCAAATTGATTGGGAAATGAAACGACATCAACGAATGAAAGGATCATTTGGCAAGAAGAAACGAAAGTCTGTTCAATCGTTTGATAATAATCGGGTTAAAAAATTCAAACGATAAATATGTAATAAACGCATTTCATAGACAATTTTATATTTTTGTTTACAATAAACCTCTTTCCAATGTCTTATTTCTGTTTAATTCGAAGGCAATGCTATAATATAAACAATATGAAGTAGCTTAAAACGGACAACTTACGTTTAATCATCAGTATTCATATAAAAGCACTCGTCTTCTCGTGAGGTTTTTATACAAGAATGTGTTACGATACAGTTTGCTTATACATCGTCATTGCGGATAACAGTTTGTTTCTAATATAAACATTTTTCGTTAATGTAAATATTCCTTTTGATACAAGGTGAGTCCGTTAACTACAATATTTTAACGTAAACCAGAAAGATATAAAATTGTTTTCAAATTTTTAATGGATAATAGAATTAGTGAAATAATGATATCAAACAGATAATTGTGCTTCCTCCATGACTCTTTTTTATCAATTTACGGATATACTGTATTTAGCGACATGTCCCGACGTGTGAAAAAAGAAATGATCAATTCGCAAGAACTTATCCTACAAGCTTAGAGGCAATTGTAATCGAACTACCAGTCTCGTATTAATTCACTGAAATAACCAATACAGTACTTAAAAAAAAATGTCCTATTTTCCATGTGTTCTTTTAATTTCTTCTCTGCTAATAAACAGAAATCATACATTACATTTGTTTTATATATTTGAACTTTTAAGATTCGCAAATTGCGCATATTTTGAATAGTTGATTGATCGCTGTTAAAATAGCAGGTAATTTGTTTAATTAATGTACACATTTAAAAATATTAATATTATTGAAAGTAACATTTTGAAATGTACGTCAGTGAATTATCTAATTACTATTCGAAAATAGATAAATATTATTGTGAACTAGATCAGTGGCGACAAATATACAAGCAGTAATGTGAATTTCTTCTTTCTTTTGAACTTTCGAAAAATCTTACGTTTATTTTTCCTCTACAAAAGTTAGAAAACTCGTAAATAACTAAGATAATTGTGGAATTATTTGTAATAATAAAAATAAATCGCGAAGGAACGCTGAGCGCTACTCCGGATCGGGTTTCGTGTTTTCTTCGTCGTGGGCCGGGCTGTGCCACGTGAGTCGCTCCTCGTAAAACTTGATCACAATCTGTGGGCACTTTTCGTTAGCGATGCGTGCGGGTACCAAATCCGCATCATCCGTCCCTTTCCACTTCATTAAGAACATCAGTTCGCCGCTGGAATCCGTCGCGCCGATAATACGCTCGGGATCCAGATTTCTGTCAAATCCTATAAAGTGAAAGGCGTATTCGCAAATAGATAAAAAGTCTATATTTGCTCGCTTCATCAGAGCGAGTGCGCTTAGATATTCACTCTTGAAAAACAAAAAGTAAGTAAAAAAAAAAATTCAAGAGGAAAAAGCAAAAAATGTTTTAAAAAAATTTTCGATGCTTCCCTTTACCTTCCAACTTCTTTTCTTCCACTGCTGCCTTTTTCTTAGCCTGAGTGGGCGTCGGTGTGTTGTTGCTTTTTCGTTTCTTCTGTTCCTTCTCTTCATGGCGTTTACCAGATGCAGCTGCCTCCTTCTTCTTTCGCTGCTCCTCGAACTGAGCGATCAGATCTGGACAGTCTAGATTCTCTTCTGGTTCCCACGTATTCTCGTCGTTTGAATACCCTTTCCATTTTAAGAAATATTCCACCTGTAATCCAAAACAATTTTTGTCAAATTATAAAGTAATGTACCTTAACAATCAACGCTTATGCGA
The DNA here is from genome assembly GCA_035220615.1 of Leptothorax acervorum. NCBI lineage: Eukaryota > Metazoa > Arthropoda > Insecta > Hymenoptera > Formicidae > Leptothorax > Leptothorax acervorum. The sequence continues at coordinate 1,156,327 of JASTWQ010000002.1, read as the reverse complement.
TATCATGCGGTAAGATCGCACGTACTTTTCCTTTTACAACTCTTCTGTCCAAGACCTTCTCCACACTGAACTCCTCTTCAGTTTCATTGTCAGTTGCGGGCGACTCCTTAACTTTGCTCATTGTTGCGCAAAGTGAAATACTGCAAAGGTGAAAACTAAATAAGTCTCCCTGTAGATACTCATAAAAAAAACTAGAAGAATGTTTATAAGGACAAAGATATATCAAAAATAGAAGAGAAACGGAAGCTTAAATTCATACAAGTATACAAATGAGACGAATCGAGTATAAAATGTCAAAGCGAGGAACCACCTGGTTCACTTGGTTTTCGCACAAGAATAAGTACAACTTTCATCGAATCTCACGCGCTCGTAAAAGTCATAAATAAAACAGAGGGGAGAAACTGCGCGGGGAGCGCAGACAGCTTCGGCGCGAGCGTGACGCGGGTGCGGAGCGATGTAGCGTGGCGCGCGGACGCGATCGCTTCGAGGTCGACTCGATCCGTGATGCAACGCGATAACCAGGGGATGAGAAAGACCCGGGCGTGGAATTGTCGAGGACGAGCCGCGGCGTTGATCGCGTGAAAATTGTCGGGAGATCTGACGCAACTCGGCGATTCGGTCTAAAAGATGGCGGCGTCGGCGACGACGCGCTCGCCGGTGTTCCTCTTCCTCCACTTCCTCTCTTTTCTAGGCCGCGACGTTGCCCGCGACGACGCCGACGTTCGCGAGTTCGAGAGAACGTTTTGGAACACGAGTACTCACCGGTCGTTTGAACGTCCAAAGGTACAGCGACCACCTTCGCTTGAACACGCGTCCTCTTTCCTCTAGAGTCTTCCAACCGATTCTCCGCGAGCCGCTCTCACGCTTACCGCTGTCGCACGCGTTGCTTGCCGCGAAAAATGCCAGAGCCAGGCTAGCCAACTTACATAACCTGAAAATTTCTGCAATCTGCGTAGGCAACTAGGCGGAAACGGTTGCGCAGGTTGCACACTTGTAATTTTCGCCTCATTTCAATTTAATATAAAAATTTAATGTAAATATTTTGATTTAAATTATATTAGTCATTACCTAACCTCAGGTTTTTTTTATTATTACTCAATTTATTATTTTTTGGCTCATGACTGTGTAGTTCAAAATGTCCCGTTATTTCTCTTTTAATTTAGGTGATAAAATCGCATATATATTATTTGTGATACGGACCATCTTTATTTACTCTTTAACGTTTAATTATTGTTCTACGATTTTTCCACGTTGCTTTGTAAATACGAGTCTAATCCTAGTTTATTTATTACTTTTATAAACTAGGTTTCTGATTAGTTGGTCCCGAAAAAACCAAAAATTCCAAGCACTGGCTGTTGTGAGTGGCTGCGATGCGATCAATTACAACGTGTGGTTCCTCAAAACGCTTCCATGAAAATAGCAACCTGATACTCCGAATAGTCCGAATCGCGATAGGTCATGTCATGATGTCATAGGTCTGGCGTGGGTTGGCAAGTGGCGACGTTGCGTTGGCGTGGTGGCTGGTGCTGGCAAGGTCTATTGAGTGCGTCGAGGGTGTCGTTAAAATAGCATTCGCGAGAATAACGGTACGTATTGGATAATAATGCGCGTTGATCGATCACCCGAGACTCGTAAGCGATCGAGGGACTGATTCTCGTTATGTTTACAGCGAAACAATACAGTGAGATGGCTGCCCGCTCGATCCTGAGGTACCTGAAACCCAAGCCCGTGATATTCCAGAGCCATCGATGCGCCTCTCTGTCCGGTTTCGACGTCCAGCACAAGACTCCCACCATCAAGAAGGTGATGCCCATACCAAAGGCCCATTACGGTGGCAGGCACACCGTCACCATGTTACCCGGAGCTGGAATTGGACCCGAGTTGATGGGTTATGTAAAGGAGGTAAGTGGACGTCGTCTTTGGATTTATGGCTTTTGCCAATGCAAGAATCTATTAGATAAAAAGATCTACAACTCCTTGTCAATCGTCTAAAGCTATTGGAGCCTAAACCTTCTGAAGATATTGGAGTAAATTTAGAATTTACTTACTTCAGGTTTTTAAATACGCTGGCGTACCGGTGGACTTTGAGGATGTCGAGATCGACCCTAACGCAGACGACAATGTCGATCTGGATTACGCAATTACGTCGATACGCAGGAACGGAGTAGCCCTGAAGGGAAACATAGAAACGCGCAGTACGGAGGCCGGCGTTCGATCTCGTAATGTCGCTCTGCGAAACGAGCTCGATCTCTACGTGAACGTTCTGCACTGTGTCTCCTATCAAGGCGTGAACTCGCGTCAGAAGAACATCGATATCGTTATCGTGAGGCAGAACACTGAGGGCGAGTACTCCATGTTGGAGCACGAGAGTGTCAGCGGCGTAATCGAGAGCATGAAGGTAATCACGAACTTCAACTCGGAACGCGTCGCTCGATACGCGTTCGAGTACGCAAAGAGGAACGGCCGCAAGAAAGTCACGACGGTCCACAAGGCGAACATCATGAAGCTGTCGGATGGGCTTTTCTTGGAGATCGCGCGACGGGTCGCCAAGGATTACCCGGATATCGTTCACAACGATATGATTATCGACAATTGCTGCATGCAGCTCGTGTCGAATCCGCATCAGTTCGACGTCGTGTTGACGACCAATCTATACGGTGCCATCGTGTCGAACGTGGTGTGCGGCTTGTTGGGCGGTGCTGGTCTGTTAGCCGGCAAGAACTACGGCGACCATTTCACGATCTTCGAGCCGGGCACTCGTAACACCGGCACCAGCATCGCCGGCAAGAATATCGCGAATCCCATCGCGATGCTGAACGCCGCGGTCGACATGCTGCGTCATCTGGGCCACAAGCATCACGCCTCCGTCATTCAGAACGCAATTAACAAGACCATTAATCAGGGAGTGCATACCCGCGACCTCGGTGGCACCGCGACGAGCAGAGACGTCGTCGACGCTATCCTCAAGCACATCAAAATCGAGACCGCTTAAGAAGACTGAAAATTATTATTTTAACCGAAATCTCTTGTAGCAGGAAAGTGACGAGTTTGAAATACATATACCAAGAATCTTGTGTGATTTTTAGTGAGATAACATAAAGGATACGATAAGTTAGTTAGTCAATTGCAGGATAAGGAACGTTCCGACAATATGCGGTAACGAGATTTCGTCTATTGGCTCGAAAATGCGAAATATATTCTCTCAAATCATTGTTCTTGGATAATTGGGCGGTTTTTTTTTGCTTTGCTATAGATTACAAACACATGCGCTCTGTAATATATTAACTAACGACTTGTTCAATAATCGGAATTTTGTAAAATATTTGCTGTACATTGTAAGTCATAGCAGTTCCTATAGATGAATTTACCAAATATTATCACTGTGAGAGTAACTTGTATGAAATGTAAAGTACTCGTTACACACCTTACCATTACAAGAATACTCACCGGTATTTGTGTGCGTAAGAAAAGTACGATAGTACGATCATAGTTTATTAAGCTGACAAATATTCGTATGCCGCCTTAGTACAATTTTATCTAGTTGAATTAATATCATGACACAAGATGTAAAATTACACTTTACTTTTAAGGTAAAAATCGTTACATTGTAAAGTGTACATACCACCGCGTTCATAAATAAAATGTATAAATTTACATTTCTCTAAAGATGCACTTGGTGCTAATTCTGTATTAATTGCAACGCTAATTCCTCGTCGGCCTGTAGATCGGCAACATCTGACACCTTTTGTTTCTTCTTGATTCCCTTGTACTCCTCTTGCGTTATCAATTTTCTTTTGGACGGCCTATGACAAAGACATTAAGTTTTTCAATTGAGTTTTCCGCAATCCTTCATGATTTATAGATACATATTACATGATTTTTACCTGTGAACTACGCTTTCCTCCTCAGATTCTTCATCTTCAGATTCGTTGGAGGATGATGCTTCTTCGTTTTCATCTTGTTGCTTGCCGTATATCTTATCTGGGTCTGGTAACCATGAGAGATCTGGACCTTCACTAGCTTCACTTTCGCTACCATAATCATCCCCAGCATCTTCGTCTTCTTCGTCTTCTTCGTCATCTTCTTTATCATTCGTTTCTCCCTTTTTAGCAACTTTCAGTTTCCTCTTCTCCTCTCTGTGTCTTTCTTTAATCTTTTCTCTGAATCTCTGTTTATCGAACTGGTCCTCCTCGCGCAAGATTTGCTTGGCCATTTCGATATTAATACCAGAATCGACTTCATTCTCGTACTGCCGTGCTAATTCTGACATTTTCACTTTGGCAGAATCGACTATTTCCTGAAACATAGGTATTTTGTATGAGCAAACAGATAAACGATCGAATAAGAGTTAAACTCGAGAAGACTTAGTTCAGATGAATACGTTCAGATTTTTACTAATCTTAAAACTGTATGAGATTACATAAATCGTAAGTAATATAGTTAATATTGATACATAATATAATTCTTACTTGTCCTTCATCATCAAACATGATCTTCTTATTAGGTTTAATTTTCTTTTTGAGAATCTTTTTAGCCAATGCGACCTTTGTAAGAGATTTCTTTTTGTTCGAAGTATTTTTGTCCTCATTCTCTATTATTGGAATATCATCAATATCTATATTTTTTCTTTTTATAGTTAATATATCTTCATCGTCACTATCGTCTGAAAAAGTCATGATTGTACATATTTAAACACGTTTTTTGAATAAGGAATCTATATAGCTTAATATAAAAGTGATTCTTTTATTTTCTTACCAAACTGAGGAGCAGCAGTATTTTTCTCTTCAACTACTCTTCTTTTATTATTTTTATTATCAAGAATTCCACTTTTGTCAGAGTTATCTTCGCTATCTTCTTGTTCGCTATTGTCCGTCGAATTAGTTAAAATTTGATCTATTTCTTTTTCAGTTTTAACGTTATTGTTATTTGACATTTTCTTCTCCATTCTTTGTAAGAATCGGATTCTCGGAGGTATGGCTAAACCTAACGATCTGTAAACAATTCTACTATGAAAAAAATATTCAGTACATATAATAATTCACGTTCGATGATGAGAGACTTCTTGTGCTTACTTGGCATATGCGTCTGTGTTTAAAGCATGCACATTGAAGATCTCTTTATCCTTCATTAGGAAAACCGATTTGACATACGATACAAACGCTCTTTGAGCTGTTTCTTTGAATGCCACGTCTCGCGCCAATAAAGCTTCGAGTTTACGATGTGGCGACTGCAGCTTGTTTGGATTGATCCTAAATATAGAGATAGATGAATAACAAATGTAAATACATTAGAGCAAAATTTACATATGTATATATACAGGAGGCCTTACTTTATCATATTTATTGGGATTTTACGTTGTTTAAGTTTCTCAATCATCGGTTCTTCTGATGGTAACAAAACTAGAAGAGATTCACCACCACTTTTAAACCTGGCAGTTCTGCCTGCTCTGTGTATATAAGCATTGACATCTTCCGGACAATCCATTTGAATTACCCAATTAACAGCAGGAAAGTCTACAAAAAATTATAGTTATTACACTTAATAAAATTATAAAATAAAACGAGAAAATTTTATAGTTTCCAACGAGACAATAAATTTCTTTAGTAAAGAGAAATTAAAATAAATAAATATAATCTTAACAATATTTTACAGAGCAGGACTTTACCTAATCCACGAGCGGCAATATCAGTCGCGAATAAAACAGCGTGTTGCTTCTTGCAAAATGACTCGTAGATACTTATTCTTCTCAGCTGATGAAGAGTGCCGTAAAGAGCTAATAAACTGACCCCCGGCCGCAATCGACAAAACGCTTCATACACGTATTTCACCTAAAATCATACGACGATATATGACAAACAGATTACGTCAGTCCATGACAATTAGTCGCTGATATAGAAAAAAATTACTTGTTTGCAGCTGGAAAAAAATACAATAATCTTCTGTTTTGTGTGGTTTCTTATGAAGGACCACAGCATCGCCAATTTATCTTCCAAGAAACATACAATGTAACTCTGTTGCAGGCTTTCCGGCGTGGTGTGCACAGAATGCTCGTGCACAGATACGTACAACGGATCCTTGAGACTTAACCTCGCCAGATCTTTCACAGATCTAATAAAGATATAAAATACATCCAATTACATCACAAGATAAAATTCTAATTCCACAATTATCTTTTAGTACATACTTTGTCTGAGTCGCTGAAAAGAGCAAAGTCTTCCTCTCAAGTGGCAAGTTTTCAATAATGGAATTCATAGTTTTCTCGAAACCCATATCTAAGCAACGATCTGCTTCATCCAACACCAATATCTACGATGGTATCTCCATTAACCTTTCTCTCTTCTTTAAAGCATATAATTTACTTAATTAGGAGCAAAAGAGATTATTTAACAATTACCTGCATATTTACACAATTGAATAATGGATTCTCATCCATATGCTGGAGCAAACGTCCTGGTGTACATATAACTACATTGCACTGGTCCATGCGTTTCTTCTCAAATTTTAAATCCTTCCCCCCTATGATCAAGCCTGCTGAAATATCATGGTAATGACCCACTTTCCGCAACGTTTCGTATATCTGATACGCCAACTCTCTCGTTGGTGTTATAATTAATGCGCCTAGGCCATCCAATCTTGTCCATTGTTTGCAATACAAAATTTCCAATACCTGAAACAACGATTTATCAATCATGTATTATAGTCAGCTAGTTGATGCAAGATTCGTACAGTTCATACCGGAATGAGAAATGCCAGCGTCTTGCCGCTGCCAGTTTTCGCAGCCCCTAAGATATCGTTGCCCTGCAAAGCCAAGCCGATGCTTTGTCTTTGAATATCTGTCATTTCAACATAGTCGCTCTCCGTTAAACCTTTTAAAGTAGGTCTTGATAGAGGGAGGTCGTTGAACTTTGTCACTTTCGTAACGTCTATCTACAATTTCATATTGCAATTAGTTTACGTCTCTTTGCATTGTTATATGATATTATTAAGATTGTATATTATATTTACAGTGTTGTACTTAGATCGTAGTCCCTCGATTATTTTACTCTCCGGCGTACGTTTCTTCTTCACATAAGCCTTTACTTTCCTTTTGTTAGTCATAGTCATTTAGTTTTCTTCACTCACTGAACTATAAATGTTATTTCATTCCGTTATTAAAACTAATATCAGAGAGAAGCCTAACCTAAGAGCGGCCATGTGAGCAATGTTACTGAATTAGCGCCTCTATGTCTATAAAATGTGGACATTGAACTACGTAGCCAATATTTATGAATTCCGTAGGCAATGTCCACGATTTTATGGTTCCCTTCCACGACATTGTGACATTGTTGATAATTTTGTGGTTTTTTTTTTTCGGGAGAAAAAAATCAAAAAATCGTGAATATAACACGGAAGAGAACTAAAAAATTATGAAAATGACAGAAAAGAATTCGGAATTTTCCTTGTTCCTGACTGAATTCTATTTTACGAGCAAGATCCTGAATTTTGATTACATTTTTTTATATACAGAGAGATTTATCATCATCAGCTCTCTCTTTACCTTTTCAGGGCCCCAAAAACTTCAAAACGTTGGATCTCTCGTTACAGCAGTTATTAAAATAGAATTCTTAGATTTTTCAAATAAATTTTCAAAAACCAATCTTGTGCATTCAAATACCTTATTCTTATATCCAGTGTTGTAACTATAATCTTGCATATTCGTCTTTTTGATAGTAAAAAATAAAAATGCAAAAAAAAAAGAGAAATTTACCTACTTCAATTTTCTAGATAAATAAAACAGTGCATTTAGCGGCAACCATGTGCTAATTTATTTATAATAGACTAGCGGCATCGCGCTAATTGTAAATAGACTTTAGATGCCATAGTACACCGAACCGCTTCGCAAATTACGCTAAAATTATGTTCGTGTGAATACTCTTCAGTTGCATAAAAATAAAAACTCTATCAGAAAAGTGTGATCATGTTGTGCCATGTATAATTATTGGGATTGGCTATTTTTAATAAATTTTAATCGATCAAGAAAAAGCTCTATGTATAACTCTTACATTAAAATCTATCCTTATCTAGAATAGGAAGAAGTTAACCGGCGTTTTACTGTCGATTACGAATAGTAGATCTTTGAAAGAAACAAATTGTTTTATATTTTTTTAAGGCAATGTCGTGTACCTATGTATAATTTGCTATTGTTATTATCGTTTTTACATCACTATTATTTCGTATCATGATTATGAAGTTTTGAAACTGAATGAACCAAGATGCAGTTTTGACTTAGAAAGAATTTGATAGACTAAAAAAAAAACTTTTTCTACATAATCTGTTTCTTTTTCTCATAATAATCGAGTTATCCCTGTAACTTATATACTGATAAAAAATCAAATTCTAATGCTTACTGGAACTTTTTATAAATAAATCATGAGCTAATAAGAAACAGATGTATTATTGGAAGGCAATGATTTTTTAGTTATCAAATAATACTGCATATCAAAATTGCGTTACGTCATCTCGTTGGAATACACGCAGGTATAGCTTCTGCATTATTTACGTATATTGTTTATAAATATTGGGGTAATTTCTTATACAAATGCTTCTCTCTCTATATTTGCAGATGCTTAAAGAAATTGGTGTAAATTCAAAATTAGTATCAAACAAATTACAAAACAAATTACAAAATGTAAGCAAAGCAATGTAAGAATTTTTATTAAGCATCTTATTGTAAGCATTTATTTTCTCAAGAAAAAAAATTATTTTATTTAAAAAAATTTTTTTTTTTAACGTAAAGTTGACAAATCCCGTGTCCGTTTGCGTGTATACTTTAATCCTGGAAAAGGATTTTCAAATCCTTAAAATCTATAAATCTAATAAAAAATGGCAGCTGTGCGAAAATCACATTTTCGTCGAGCGATAATTAGGATTTTAATTTGTATAAGGACTATAAAGGTATGTCAGGACAAACTTGCATAGCGCATAAACATAAGCATAAAAAAATTGATTGGTTTCAATACGTTTATAGATAATTTATATAATAAATAATATATATATATAATACGCTTAATATGTCTATAAATAAAACGGCCTGTTAATTATAACTATTAACTGTCCCCTAGTTTACTCTAAAACACGTTCCAGTTGTTAATAATTCTTAATTAACTTATCAAGTTAATTAAGTAAATGTTTTATTTTGAATTTTGAACGTATATTATATGTTGAAATATTATTGATTAAATTAAATTAAAATTATTTAAGCTCTAATCATTCTAAAGTAGATCTTACATTTTAATTTTCGATTTTTATGTATTTAACTATTTATTAATATGTACAGATTTTTGCTTATCTCTAAGTACATATAAAATAATGCTATCAATTATTAACTTATTATTCCATTATTTATCTTTAATATATATTAATATTTTGTACATTTAGTGATATGATGAATAGTTTAATCTTATTTAAGGAAACTGTTGCCGTCAGGTTCCGTGGTGTAGCGGTTATCACGTCTGCTTTACACGCAGAAGGTCGCCAGTTCGATCCCGGCCGGAACCACTTTTTTTTATACTTTTGTTGCTCTGGTAACTATGAAATATTTTAGAACGCATGCTATTTTATATTTTTATAAAGAATAGAATAAAGAACAATATTGTACAATTCACTTTTACAACTGCATAGTGTTATATAACTTATAGATATTAATAAATAAACTGGGATATTACATTTTTTTATAATTATCTTTTAAAAAATATAATTATGAAACGTGTTGTTAAAATTAAGGCCGTAAAAGAGTGCTTGGAAAAGTGTTTATTCGTCTCGAGGATAAGAAGGACATGAGAAGAAAATCTAATATGGAATCTGTGATTGTGAGACTTACCTTATACTCTCAATGCTTAAAATGTAACCTATTATCAAATATTTGATGATATATTTCAAAGATATATTATTTATATAGTATATTATATTAACTGTGATTGCCAAAATATAATAGTAAATATAATAACTAGATTGCAGCAATAATAGTCATACACATTCTTCGAGGACTGGACACTTATTAATACGTTTACTCTTATACATTTATACATTTTAAACATATATTTTGTCTGTGAAATCTGGTGAAACCAAGTTCAACTAGAAAAATAAGAAGAAACCAATTCGGTAATTTTTTTGAGTAATTAGTCTTTAAGAAGTGAATGAAGCTAAACTTATCGGCGAGAAAACCGCCGGGCGCTTCATCGAGTGCTGCTAGCCGACGTCACACTTATCGACTCCCCGGCGAGGAGGCAAAAGAATGAAAAGATTCGAGTGAGAGATAGGGCGGATCGAAAGGAATCCGCGAGAATGGCGAGATATGCGTGGGCGAACCGTGAGAAACCGCAGGTGACACCTTGTCATGGCGGTCGGCGGTTCACACTTCGGTTTCTTTCGTTCTTTTTCTGGTGACAAGACAACCGAAGTAACAGTGCAGGGCCGCTTTCAGCGTTGAATTGAGAAAGTAGAAAGCACTTAGTCGTGCTAAATCTCGCGAAGTTAAGGAAGAGATAGCATAATTGAAATCGTATTGTAATAAAATAAACAATAGAAAATAATTATATATATATATAAAATAATTACTTGTAAAAGCATGAAAATATATTGTAAAAAAAATTAAGATTAATTAACGAAGATTCAGAAATTTTTCTTTTCTCCTAATATAACTTTTTGAAGATACATTGCAAAGTGTCTAAATATTGTTGGTTCGCTATCTCAAGGATTATAATATTTTTAAAATATTCTGTTCGTATAGTAAATACAGCAAGTCAACGAATTGTCATGATAAAACGGGAGTGATAGTCCTATTGAAAGAGACGGCGTCCCTGCAAGCGTCGAGCGTCTTTTTCAGCGAAGCGCGGTAGGAGGGATAAAAGGTTTCCTTGTTTAACAAAATATCGTCTCCGAGCCATTAGCCCGACCGTTACCACTTCAGCGCGATTTTCTGCTCCCGCTATCGTTGCGTCGAGGAGGCACTCGAGGATCTTGCGGATTCTACGAGCTATCAAACGCAGACCTGCCTTTCTCCACCCTCCAGGACAACTTCGATGTGTTGAAATTAACGGGAGAGCTCGGTGGCTCGGTACTCTCGAGACTGTCACCGTTAACTCGACCTTTAATTTCCGTCAAAGTGATCATAATGCTTTCCTTCGTTTCATTATTTATTTTATCTTTTTAGGAGGCATCCAGAGATAATAAATAGCTTATAAAAAATTAAGGCGCAATCCTGTCATTAAATTTCTTGCATAGAAATTTTTCTAAAATTATATAAGTAGAATGTTTCTTTCTGGAAGAAATGGATTTCAATTAGTTCGTCAAGATATATTTATCAAACTTTAATTTAAATTAAAAGAGGACTTATTATACTCTTATATTCGATCATGATGTATTAATATAATAACGCAATCAATTAATTTAATTATATATTTCAAAATAAATTCCTATATCTCTTGATAATCTTTAAAAATATTTTTGAGCAAACAAATTTTCCTTTTCTCTCTTCGCACTTACTTCTGTACTAATAAATCTCGCGAGTCCCATACATCGTGCATAAAATATCTAATGGATAAAACGCGGTAGCCCCTGATCGCATACGCGTATACTCTCGAGATGGCGATCATTGATTTCCAGGGAAATAATAAATGAAATATTCATAATACTGTATGCCATTACGCTTGTCTTGCGTAACCATAACGTCGCAGAGCCGTGAGAAACTACCAGATGTCACAGTCACTCCCAGAGTATGGTAACAGAAATATATGTATTCCAACGAGGCCTGTCAGATCTTTATTTAAGGATCAATCATTGCCGAAGTCGATCTACAATGTAAATCGATCTAGAAACTACGCAGCGTGATCGTAGAGTAAAGTTCGAATAATGTTCAAAGTGAATATTCTATTTAAACAATATACATGATGCGTGTCAGGATTGTCAATCCTTATTTTGCTTTTGCATTTTTGTAGCGAGGTGATTTTTTCTTAACGAAAATTTCATTTTTGGATGTTTAATTTTAAATGTTCGTATAATTAATTAAAATAGATTTATTTGTATAGATACTTAAAAATTCTATAAATTTTATGTTTCTAAACTTTACTAGATAAAAAATGTGTATAAATATCTTTTCTATCTATATTTCTATAAAGTTTAATTCACAGAGAGTTTTTTAAAACTATTAATGCAAAATCCTCAAGTCTTTAATTTGTTTATAATACAATACAATTGTTCATTAAACTATAAATGTTAAGTTTACATATGTTTTATTCTTCTATGTGAATTTTCTCACTCATTTTCACTTACTTCTTTCTTTTTCCTCTTTTTCATTAGGTGTTATTGAATTGCTGAAAAGTGTTCGACCAGTATAAAATAAATTTCCTTTCCACACACAATCCTCTCTCTCTCGCTCACACCCCTCACGCGGTTCGCTCGATAACGCCGCGCCGGTTCGACTTCGGTGGTTCTTCACGATTAGCCGGAGGGAGAGGCGGTAAGAACCCGCGCGCGAATTGACTTTCGCGCTCCAACTCACTCACCACCGCGCACCGTTTACAACAGGGTGGAGGAGAGGATATTCCTCGCTGCTTAGTCGAGGGGTTGTGCTCGTTCAACCCCTACGAGGATCATGAGATCTGGCTCCGCCTGTCGGCCAATCGTCGTCGCTGGTCGACGTCTCGCGCACATGTTCTCGCGTCGACGGACAGCTCGTCCGCCCAACCCGCGCAAACCCCGGGGGATGATAATTCTCGCTCGCTGACACCCTTCTCTGCGCCTCTACCGCGAGCCGCGGCCAGATCGCGACGGGCAAAAATTACGAGTTATAAATCGCATGTGCGTACGCGAGTTCTACGCGTTTTACTCCGTCGACAAGAAGCGATCATCGCGAACAGAGATCGAGGGATTTTCGCGGGATTCTGATCGGGACAATCGGCAACAATCGACATGGAATTCGGAGGGGTACATCTCGCGGCTGTATTGTGCGCGGCTTTATCCCGCGTTTTGTGAATTGTTACGCGAATTCTGGGGGATATCTGTTGTTATCATGGCGCGAGTCTGACCACGCGCTGCTGGTGCAAACTCCGATTTAGGTAATAGAAAGTTCTAAGGCGATTGACTTTGTTATTGGATCCTAAGATTGTTAAAAACTTTTAATTATTATAATAACTACTTCGGTAAAGAACTTTTGAACATTAAAAGTATTTTAAAAATTATTTCTAAAAATATTAAAATAGAATTAAATATAAAATAAAAAATACTGTGTATTATCAGGAGAACGTGTTATTGAAGTTTGACGCGTGAATTTTACGAGATATTGCTGCTAATCTTACGAAATATCACATATTAAACAAACTAAGAAATTGGATACAGTACACTAATTGGTAAATTGAGGTTTTAGAATATCCATGTATCATTCGCGACGATCGCCAAGCTCGACTGAAGATTTAACAGATCGCAGTGAACAGAGAGGAAAAAGAGAGAGTTTGTTGCTGAACTTGGGATTTAATACAAGTAAGTAACTACTTTGTTGATAATAATAATAACGATAATAGTACATAATAAGAAAATGGTATTACTTGCCAACGATACGCAACTTACTATAGTACAACAATATAATGCGATGTATTTCTTTTGCACTGTGGCGTACTATTCAAGTCATGCATACAATAATATCGTTTCATGAATATCAGTTTGTTAATATAATATAATTAAAAACAATTCACACTTATAAGTATAAAATGACTTATAACTGTCTCGTTTTCAAATAAACAATAATAATAAGTAACAAAGGAAAAACCTATTATTCTCGAATAAAAGTCTGTTTATTTTACAAATTTCCATGGTTATTAATATCAGAATTTTTAATTTTTAAAATCGTGAGCGCAGTATGCAAGCCTATTTTCTGTTTGTCAAATTCTATTCGTGATTAACTGGCATTAAAACGAAGGTCTTTGTCTTTGCGAATTCAATTCAGAAAATCAGTAAATTCTATGCGCGATTTAACATTAGAAACTCATTGAGACAGAGCACATATATATTGTTTTTTTTATTCAATTATGCCTTATTTCTCTTAGTTTTTTTATTGCAATTAATTATAATGCGGCATCAATCTAAGTTTTGCGTTTTCCAGTTAAAATAATTTAAAATATCTGTACATTATTGCGCACTAATGATGATCATATTAGAAGTCGAAACGTTTGTTTTTATTATCAATTTATAATACATATCTTAAGTACTAACATCCAGCTTTGATAGTTAGCCATGTCCTCTCAATTTGCTTATTATTTTCTTAATTTAATTGTGCTGTTTGCTATACTTTATACAAAACCTGATGCTCCTTAAAATTTCGTTCTGCGTTACTTACATTCTTTCGCGAACGGTATCATTTTTTAACATGCAAGTCTAAAACATTTATTACACTTTTGTACGAGATTAGCATTATTAGCCCGGTTATTAAGATACCCATCTTCCTTCTAAAATAAAATTCTCAAAACTCGTAACTGCTTTTATCTTCACTGCACTACTGGCTATTAAATTTCCTACAGATTACCGTATCATTAAGTATTACATTTACCGATTTTATTTCGTTTTTTTTTTATGTAAACGCGCGAGTATCATGGATGCTTAAAGTCGAGTTAAAACAAACGCTGTGGTTATGAATACAAGGGTGCTTTTGTATATGGACTATCGCTTCGGAGAATGAAAACACGCGCGAAAAGAAAAACGAAAAAACGTGACGAAATGACTGGCCCGCGCGAACATCGCTGATTTAATCGTCATCGAGCTCCTTCGGACTCCCTCGACGGAATCAGCGCGTTCTCGTCGGCGGTGCGGTGGTGCGATTAACGGGCGACACGTGGCACGTCGTTTACCGCCGGTCACCCGTGAGTACACGCACCTGTAAACCCGGTTTTCCGGTGGTCGCGCGTGCAATTATCGTGCCGCAATGCCCGTCATTACGTCGAGGCCGGCGCATATGTCAAGAGAAGGCAAACGTTAATACGCGAGGAAGAGAGAGAGAGAGAAAGAGAGAGAGAGAGTTAGAAAGAGAAGGCGGGACTTTCATCCGGTCTTTGATATCTGGATGTAGGGCAGCGCACGGATATTGTTAATAAACTGTTACATATATAAAACTCATATATGTGCTGGTCTCGCACGCGATATCATTTCGCACCTTCCCATGCCCGTTATACGCGCCGTCGCACAAATTGTAGTTTTTATTTAATATACGTATATGCGGGAGCGGCCGTGCGCGCGAACGTTATTAATATATGTAATAAATATACCTATATCGATTCTGCACGCGATATTATTTCACACGTTTCTTCCGACGCGGCCGTATGTCGTCGCGAATGGGTGCGTTTCACTGTTGGCTTCACGGGTACTTTTTACGCATATGCTCTATTAAAATTTAATATGAATAGTATACACCTCTAGCCCGTGCATTGCGTTGCTTCGCACGGTTGTTATGTAACTGCAAGCGGATGCAACGCTCTAGATGCTGTCATCTTCCCCTATCGATTTTTTAGCTTCAAATATCAGCGGAAACAAAAAGGCGAATTAATTTCTCTCCACGAAATTTATTAAAAAAGAAATTGTGTGTGTGTGTGTGTGTATCACGATCTTTTATAGATCTGCTATTACTGACAGCCACGACGCGGGTGTCGTGTACAATGTAGTTGAGCGTGTCACGCAATCACTGTCAAGCCGTGCGAAGCGTGCACGTGCGCGTGGCTGGAACCGATCGTGCCGCGGCTAATCGTAAATTAGGATCGGGTGAAAAAAAGGCACGCAGCTCCCGTCATTAACTTCGGTAATCGCCGGAAACCTCGTGGTTCCGGTACTCGACCGTCCAAACATTGCATAAATCCAGGAGATATTATTAAAAGCGACGCGCTCGTCGATATAAGTTAAGTGTTACAAACAATCGATGCATTTTGCTATATATTTAATTCATTGCAGAAGTGATATAGAATGTCATAAAAGGAAATTTTTTTGAGTGGGATAGAAAAACAAAGCTTTTCACATTATTTATCATATTAAATATTTGACTCCGCATAAAACAGAATACATATTTTTTACTTCGTTAATGTTTGAATTGAATGTAAGGAGATTGATATAGAGGTTGATTAACAATTTTTCATTACTAGTCATTAGCCTTTTATTCGTATCGAGTCGCACGCGTATGTGAGGATACATGTCAAAAGGATAAATACACTGAGAAAAAAAATATTTAGATCCAAAAAAATATTTATTAGGTTATTTCTAATAGCTTATTTACTTAATATAATACAATATTTATTTAGAATTAGATAAAATATCTAATTTTAAGATATTTTATCTAATTCTAAATAAATATTGTATTATATTAAGTAAATAAGCTATTAGAAATAACCTAATATTTTGTTGGATCCAAATTTTTTTTTCTCAGTGTACAATATTATAATCGAACAAGAGGCTAACGACAAATTGTTAGACATTTCTCTTTTTGTTTCCTGACAAAAGTCCACCAACCTCCCTACATTGTATTGCTTATAACGAGCTTAATTTTCTATTATTTTGTTTAAATTTAGCTAAATAATATTGTAGTAAAACAATCTGGTATAGTATTTTTACCCAAAAATTTTAATTACACGTGTCGTTTTCAAAATGATTATACGTGCAGACATTTACACGATCGGCTTACAAGTCATCGATACTCGCTAATTATTATAATTAATTGTCTCTAATGGGAGGTTTACCTGTTACAATCTATTATGCCACATATGCCATTCTTCTGTAGGATCAATTATTACTCACGTATAGTTAATTGTACTGCGACCCTCAGGTACAACAAAGTCACGTCAGGTGACTCGACGTAACGACCATGCTTACGTAGAAGCGGTTCATCAAAAATTAATCGCTGTAGTTCTCGTGGGCGTACGAAAAAGGGAAAACCTTGAACACCCGGTTCAAGCCTTTATCCGTGCGATGTTCGACAATGTATCGTGTCGTGTATGTATATGAACGGCAAATCATATAACTTTTCAAAGATTGTAGAACTTCTCGTTCAATTAACAAGAATGTGTAATAATTGGATTAAGGTCTTCTATCTAATCTAGACCTGTGGTTCTAATATACGGAAAATGAATCGTAGAGACGCTAAATGAGAATGCTACCACTCTGATGAGAAATAAATAGGGATTAGGCGTTAATTAAAAATCTTTCACTGTCTGAAAGAACGTCACATCATAGAAGGGAGTTAGAAAAAAAGATCCAGGTGAGACTTACTCAGCAAACTCGCGATACGCGTCACGATGGCGGAACGGAGGTTTCCTGACACACCACGTGCCTTTTTTCTCAATGAACCCTCTTTGTGCCGATTATACACGTGAATAACGTGACGTGCATTCGTAAGGGAGCTAATCAAATTAGAAAGTTAATCGAAAGGGGAACGACACCAGTTAATTCTGATTTCTCGACGGCGGTAACTTACAACAAAGAAAGAGTTAAAGTAGTGACGAAAATTCTTATCCGCCCGTACTTACGTGCACGCGATGTTAAATATAGCTCCGGTATATTAAAGAATAATATGTAAAAGAAAGGAAAGATATTTCCATGCGCGTATTCGCGACTTGCAGAAGTCTGTTCTACTCGTGTAGAAGCTAAACCCTTTGAGGTAACTTCATTATTACTTCAATGGCGAACTACGTGTCTCTGGGCATCTTTTTTGTATACATCAAAAAATTCTCGACTTGATTTGAATGATGTAACAAATTGCTGAAATAAAATATCAAGAAGCTTCTTATTAAATTATTATCTACAGACGTAATGAATTCGTAAAAATAATTATTGCATTTATTTCAGTTATTATTTTCTATTATTTCGTAAAAATTATTATTTATTCTTTATTGTTTTAGAGATCTGTCATATTACTTAAATCGCAACACAATGTATGAAGCTATATATTGCGAGTATCGTTCGCAGCTGCGCCCAAAAATGACATGAGACTATTTTCGCTATATATATTGCGCGGTTGACGATCGATCAGCATTTTTTATGCGAAAGGACGCATGTGACGTGACGCGGAAAAAAATTTGCATGCCGTCGACACCTTGCAGCGCGTCGCGCCGTCGAGAACTATCGAAAAGTCATCGGATCGACATTAGACGAGTGTTTGCAAGCGCAAACTGGCCGCGCTTGTCGAACTTTGCGTGATCGATGGGCGTACGCTAAATTGTCTCCCCGGGTGCAACACACCGTTGACACATACGAGAAGACGTTCTTCATCACAGCTTTTCGACAGTCGGTTGAAGTATCCCTCAAGCATCTCTGTGACACTTCAACTCTAAGATTTGTTAAATAAAAATTTTTATTTTCAAATTAAATGAAGATCTCTTTAATTTTTCGCATTCAAAAAACTATAAGTATGTATTTATTTATTGTTATCTTCCAAAAGAACTTTCAGCGAGATTTTCAATTCAATGCTTAATTGTCGATAGGTGAAATTTATGAAATAAAATATGATAGTATATTTGTATAGAAGATTTAAAGTTTCAATGTTGAAATAAAGATTTTAAAATACTTGAGATATAATAAGCTATTTTCATCTATGGCTCTATGGTATCAAAATTACTAAAAGAAAAGAATACTCTATATTTCTTCTTTAATCTTTTTCGCGACTTCGCAATCTTCCTTTCTCGTTTCGTTCGGCGCGGTCTGAGCGTTTTAGAAAGGGCGGAAAATCTGACTGTGTCCGATTCACCCCCGTTGTGACTCTTGGCGCAACGTGACATATGTTACGTGCGTGCACGAGCGACGCGACACGCGTTCGTGCAAACAGGGTTAAATAATACGCCCCGTGTAATTGCACACCGACATACTGTGCGTGGTTACAATATGCCGAGGCGACATCACGGGGGTGGACGAAAAAAAAAAAAAAGAGAGAAAACAATGACTTTTGTTCCTCCGATAGTAGTTTCTCTTAGCATGCCGATTGTCGCATTGTTATTCTAGCTTTAATTATCTATTTCTGATTTAGCGACTTTTTGTCTCATTTTAAATGCTGCATGGGATATAATGTAGAGAGAGGAATCTCTCTCTCAGATCAAATTAATTAATTCTTGCACACTTAAAAACTATGAGGAAGCAATGTGCAAGTTTCTACTTGTTCTTAGTATGTAATTTATGTTTAACTCTTTGTAACCGGGGAGACAATTTCTCATACGAATCTGTTTGAAAATCCAACGACCCATTGGTAACAAAATTTTCCCCAGCCGAAAGAGATTGACCGTCCATGGGTTGCTGTCGCGGAAGACGGCGCGGTCATCGGACAATAAAAATGTTGTGACAGGCTAAAGCGCTCGCGTGAGAGGGTTCTGTTTGGCGCGGTGAAGGGGCGGACTATCAAGAAGTCAGCCCTACAACCCGACCTGAGAAAAAAGAGAGGGAAAAAAGAGCGAGCGCGAGCTGGTGGTTACGTGTAAGTCTCTGGTCTCGCGCGCGGGCGTGAGGGTGCGGTGAAATTGTAGCATCATCTCGCCAAGGACTTCTCCAGCCGGCGGCGGCCGCGGCGGCGGCCGACCGGGGGCCGATGGTGGTGGTTCACTGCCGCCTGGGCGATGCTCTCCACGTCGGGCGCGCTGCATTATTGAGCCTGGGAAACGGCCAGGTGGCCTGGGCGCCTATCGGGTCCGTGACGGGCGGCGGAGGGCGATTGTGGGAGGACAGACGAGAGGCGGTAGCCCTGAGGGCCTGCGAGGGGACGCAAAGTCACGGGAGAAAGAGGGTTCGCCGCCCCGTCGATGGGTCGCTCGGAAGACACGCGACCTCCTGGCTCCTCGACTTCGTGACCGCGCGCCAGAGACACCATATATGCGACTCGCTCTCTCGTCGATTTCGTCCCGGCCATTACGCCGCGTTCCGCGATGGTATGGCCATCGCGCATAAGCGGAAAAGGATCTCGTCCTGTCGCGTCGCTATACGTTTTTGCATTCTCGTCTCTCGCGCTTCTTTCACGAGTTTAACGAGTACTGGAATCAGATGCGGATTAATAAAAAGCACATCCAACTCGTTAACATCCAGAAAAATCTTTTCATCGACTGCAATTTCTAATACTTAAATCACTTAATATTGTACTTATCAAACTCGCATACACTTGATTAAATAAAATATTCTATATTGATTGTAAAATATTAAAGTATTAAAAAATTTTTTCGTGCTTGAATTTCGTAGGTACGTTGCGTTTGATTATGTTTAGGCCATTAAATCGGGAGTTGTCGATTTTACACAAAACGGAGCTTGCACGACTCGTTAAAATAGCGCCGAGA
The DNA here is from genome assembly GCA_035220615.1 of Leptothorax acervorum. Lineage (NCBI taxonomy): Eukaryota > Metazoa > Arthropoda > Insecta > Hymenoptera > Formicidae > Leptothorax > Leptothorax acervorum. The sequence continues at coordinate 1,136,015 of JASTWQ010000002.1, read as the reverse complement.
CAGCCGGCGCGATGATCGATCGCGCGAAATCGTCGGTTTCATCTCCACAATGTTCCTCGCGTCGAGCTTAAAGCGACCGCAATCGGAGAGTGGATGCGGAATCGACGATGTCGCGAACGATGTTTAGCGAGCCTCGCTATCGCATTACATCGTGTAGTATGCAAAGTGGCGTTGTACCTCCTTTCTCCCCTCGGAGAAGCCCGTGGTGCGGTTTATAGCGGCGTATTTACAGCGGAGGAAATCGCGCAAGGAAATCCCACGGCGGATAATGAGGAGAAGCGCTATGGCTCTCCTTCGCGTATGCATTTCTCGTTGTATAGCGCATGCATAATGCAGAGACGCTTGTAGTTGCGTCAGTGACTCATAGCGACATTGCCCGCGACGTATATTACCGTTCGTCACTTTAAAGCCTGGCACTCTTGAGGGGGAAAATATCGTGCCCTGGGTTTCTCGCGGCGGCATTTTAGCGCGAGATATTATGACTATCCGACGTTGGCGTTCGATTTCGCATTTCAGCAATCTTTTTACGATCCTCCTTAAACCTTATGCATCTCAAGGAAAGTTGCTAAACGCGCTTTATTATTCACGAGATAAAATGGATGCATTTTTGTGGACCTGTCTGTTATTCTTTAACGAGAAAATATTTATTAATTTCGACAACGATTGGCTAGCTAAAAGATGTTAATTAAAATTTAGAATTTATTGCGAAAAATATTACCCCAGCCAGGGTTTGAACCTGGAACCTCCCGCTCTCCGTGCAGGCGTCGTCCCAATTCGACCACTGAGGCATGTGGTAATATTCATCGCAATAACAAACTTATATACCTATCTTATTATTAGTTCCAACATTAGAAAACTGCGCGCTGACTTGGATTGTCAGTTCAACACAGCTCCTGTTGGAGTATATCCCCTCCCTTCCCCTTAGTTAAATCGATTCGATTAAACTAATGTTAACATCATTTTTTAAGTCGATGATGTGTAATAAACAGACAAATTCTGTTTATTACACATCACAACATTAGAAAACTGCGCGCTGACTTGGATTGTCAGTTCAACACAGCTCCTGTTGGAGTATATCCCCTCCCTTCCCCTTAGTTAAATCGATTCGATTAAACTAATGTTAACATCATTTTTTAAGTCGATGATGTGTAATAAACAGAATTTTTCTGTTTATTACACATCATCGACTTAAAAAATGATGTTAACATTAGTTTAATCGAATCGATTTAACTAAGGGGAAGGGAGGGGATATACTCCAACAGGAGCTGTGTTGAACTGACAATCCAAGTCAGCGCGCAGTTTTCTAATGTTGGAACTAATAATAAGATAGGTATATAAGTTTGTTATTGCGATGAATATTACCACATGCCTCCGTGGTCGAATTGGGACGACGCCTGCACGGAGAGCGGGAGGTTCCAGGTTCAAACCCTGGCTGGGGTAATATTTTTCGCAATAAGTTCTAAATTTTAATTAACATCTTTTAGCTAGCCAATCGTTGTCGAAATTAATAAATATTTTCTCGTTAATCAATTATTGGCGGAATATACCATTATTTTCTGGTTATTCTTTAATTTCTCTCGGCTGCTAAAACATTGTACTCATTTAGCTAATATTATACATCTTATATTCTACTATTTTGTTAATCATATAAAAATAAAATTGTTTTATAAAGCTAAATGTCTGTCAAATCTTTATTTGGTCAAAATTTGTGCTTGATAGCTCGATTAACTATATATATCGAGTCGTCTTTGATTCTTGTTAAATATGCAAAATGTTCTACTTCGTAATTTAGAATTATGCGTCAAACGTATCTATGTCTTCCAAGAAGTCGATTTTCATTGCAAGCAGGTTCGTCGGATATGGAGGAGAACGGACGCGGGGAAACGCTGTGTAAGGTCTGCGGGGACAAGGCCTCTGGGAAGCATTACGGCGTGCCGAGTTGCGACGGGTGTCGGGGTTTCTTCAAGCGGTCTATCCGCAGGTACGCGAGGTAATTGACTCCTCGCCTGATTATAAACAATACCTGCAAGTGATCTCATCCCATAGACTTGTTGATTGCTCTGCCGTTTATTTTTATTGTAATTGTGCGCCGCGCTACCTTCCTTTCTCGCGAGATTTCTCTCAGCAGCATCACGCAAAGGAAGCCTTGAAATTGCATGTGCGCAGGAATCTGGATTACGTGTGCAAGGAGAACGGGCGCTGCATCGTGGATGTGTCGCGGCGTAACCAGTGCCAAGCCTGCCGTTTCACGAAGTGTCTTCAGGTCAACATGAAACGAGACGGTACGTTCTGTCGGCGATTATAATGGAGTGCCGAAGTTATCGGTCATTCACGTTCGCGGTGAAATTGCAGAGATCATCCGCGTCGACATATCGCACCCCTAAAAGAATACTTTCGCAACTCAAAAATTCACAATTTTCAGAAGAGAGGAAAAACAAATTTAATTAATTCTTTTAATTGTGAGATAACTAGTGCAATTACAATTATAATATTTTGTTACAATGAAACTTAACTGTTTCTAACGACACTTCTGCCCCGTGCAGTAGATTTCGCATATTGATTTGTGAAACTATTATATAGCACGTTGGTGAGATTTTAGGCATACTTTTTATGGGATTAACTCAAAATCGAAATTTTTTGAGTTGTAATAGTATTTTTCTAGGGGTGTGATATTAACATTGCATCTCTGCTCTGTAATATCGCGACGGATTCTAAAATATTCCGGTTCTCCAAGCGCTTGACCGTTGTGCCTAAATCCGCTTCTAATGCGTATTTGTCCATCGACACCTCGTTTCTTGAAGAGACGAAAGAAATGTACATTGCGATGCCTCCCGATTGCTAAGGCCACCGAGCGGCACTCGACATGTTTGCACGGAAATATCCAGCGGAGTGTGGCTAAGAGAGATGTATATTCTATTTTCTGACAGTCGCAGAACTTCCTGGAACCTGACAGGTCGAGTTTTAACGGAAATCAAAATGTTTCAGCGTTTGATCATCGTGTTTTCTTGTATTATTTTCGAAATGACTTACAAGTTTTCGGGTAAATTACAATTTCTAAGTTGTTAATCTCGCGGAAATATGGTGAATAAGGTACTCGTCAATTTGATGTTACGCAAGAAGAAACGACGAAGAAGTCTCCGTCGAAGATGAAGAAACAAAATATTTATTAATTATCAATTTTCTTAAAAACAACGTTCTTTTCAATTTGTTCAACGAAACAAGATGATTGAAATAAATTTTATTATTCGTGTGGATATTAGGGATGCCCTATTCCGCTCTACGTGCAGGATAAGCTTCATGTTCCGTATATTGATACGCGAAAGCTGCGTTCCAACGGTTCCAACACAACGCGGAGCTTTTAGACGCGCTCCGTAGAATAGAATATATCCGCAAAGTGCTGCGAGTTGAATATTACAATGCACAGTGACGCGCTCGGCCGGCGCGGCGGAAGGGAGACTGCCTGGAAAAAGCGAAGTGTCCACACTTTGCCATCTCACATCCCACACATCCACATGAAACTCTATACCTCTGCTTACCGAATGGTAGGATCCGGTGGCGAGCGGTGTCAGAAGCAGCCTGGCGTTCACAGCTTTTGTAAACACCTCCGGCCCCCTTATGCGTCGAGCGATAATCCAAACACTTGATTGCTGAGATATCAATTAGCGAGGAGAGAGGCGGGAGGGTGCCATTAAAGGGCCACTGCACTCCTCACGCCTCTCTCTTCTTCCCTCGTGCGAAAACGAACACGCAATTGTATGCAGACGTAATTATTATATCTATTTTAATTGTACGGAGTTATATTAATATCTATTAATCTTGAATTGATATAATAATAATTTTCACTTTATTAGACATTAAAAAAGAACTTAATAATGAGCATATGCTATTCATTAAATTGAATAAAAAAATAACTTAATTAATATAAAAGGCGATAGTACCCGAATGTGACAGTACAAAAATTTCTGACGACTAGATGGAACTTTAATGACATCGTCGTTTTTTAGCCGTACAACACGAGAGAGCACCAAGGAGCACGTCTTCTCTTGTTGCAGCGGCGAGGAGAACTTCTTCGGGACTTTACACGGGCATCCCTAACGTCTATCATCCTGCAAGCAGCACCTACCATCCTCTCCTATACCCCGCATTGTTTCCCTTCAAACCCACGGTACCAACATTCACCCCGTCCGTCGGTGAGCAATAAATATAAGATCATTGAGTCGATATTTATTTTTTCCACGATAAAATATTGCATATATGTTGTCTTGGCAGCGCATTTTTTGCCACGACCGTCTCCGGAATCTTTGTCTATGACTACCGCCAAGGAAGACGAAGTTACCAGCTCCGAGGAGGCGGCAACTGTTGACGTCAGAATTGAGTCGAAAGGTATAAATTGGTTATGATAAAATCATTTAGAGTTTCGCTGTTGATTTGTGACTCTCAAAATCAGTATTTCTTCTTGCCGCGCGTGTAATAGAAGATTCAAACGGATTGTCTGTTTGTTGTAGAGGAACTAATGAGCACTCGCTTAGCGCCGCCGGTTATCACTTCCGTCTCATCGGAATACACCATGCAGAGCTTATCTCTCCTGCCGACCGAAAATATCTACGAGTTCGCGGCGAAGTTACTTTTCTTCGCCGTGCGATGGGCGAGAAGTATACATTCCTTTCTGCAAGTAAGATCTAATCAAGTCTTCTGTTAAACACCTTTCAACTTACTTTTCTCCTCGTAAAGATAAAATAGAAATTTGTACAAAATTGAATATAGAATTTGAGTTAAGAAGATCGCAAAATAGCCCTTCTTGTCTTCGCGAAAGTTGAAAAAAGATAATCATGTCGTTGTCCTTTCTTGCAAGCTTCCTTACAGAGACCAAACTATCCTTCTGGAGGAATCTTGGAGCGAGTTGTTCGTGCTGACAGCCGCGCAGTGGAACTTTCCCGTGGATGAGACCACCCTGGTGCCAGTGGATCTGCCGATAGAGCGGAGGGAAGTTCTCCTCGACAAGGCGAGGAGGCTGAGGGAACTCTTAGCGAAGTGCGCCGCGTTGAGAGTGGATCATTCGGAATACGCCTGCTTGAAGGCCATAGTCCTTTTCAAGGCGGGTGAGCAAGTTAGATCAAGGCTTTCGATCTCTTCCTTCTAAACGTCTTTTCTTCTTCCTTTGCTTTATTCCGAAGCTTTATATATAGTCATGACTTTACGTATATTACAATGTCATATTTAGTATTAACAATGTTCTCGAATTTGATGATCCTCAACGATCGTATAGTTGTTCAGTTGGTTTTCGTTTTTAATATAAATTCTGCTCGTTTCACAAAAAGCTCGGCAAAAGTGACTCTTGCTTCGTCTATATCACAATTTTTTTGACATTTCAACTCTCTGACATATTTTTTGATCATAAGAGTCGCGAAACCTCTGCGAGCCGGGGCGAGTGGCGGCGTTGCAGGAGCAGACGGTGGCGGTGTTCTGCGAGAGGGATGCGCGCAGGGTGGGTCGATTGTTGCTGCTGTTACCACCGGCGCGTGCACTCTGCCGTGCCACCCTGCACGAGCTGCTGTTCAAGCCGACGGTCGGCGATGTTAGCGTGGAGCGACTGCTGGGCGACATGGTCGGCGCCCTCAGGCCCACCTAACTGCTGGCACGAATGCGCCCTTCGCTCTTGGGATATTTGTGTCGTGTATACGTTTTACCGACACCCCTTTATCGGTGATGGCGAAATTCAGACCGAGGGACGATCATGCCGGGCCGAGATAAAATTGAAATGTACTTTCGCGTCGTAAGATTGTCCATGGAAGAAATGCGCATCTACATGAAAAATCGATTTATTTGGACATCGGCCTTTAAATTATTTACTTTCCTTGAAAACAATTAACGTTAAAGCACAGAAATATCTTGATCGATTTTGACGTCGTCACGTAATGGGGTTGATTGTTTTAGATATTGAAGATTGTTAGAGTATGAACGTAATGGTGTTGTAATTATTATCGTTGATATGATTATTGGAACAGTCTATGCTGTTGACACGGAGAGAGAAGGACAAGTGTCCTATACGTCTACGATTATTTATGTCACCAACATCGATCATTTAAGTCCTATAAAGATATATCGAATCTAGTCCAGCAGTAGATTTCTTGCTCCCTTTTAGGATAAATTTATTCAACTTTGGTTAACTATATGACTGACTAAATAGTTCCTTGTGTTATTTTACAGTGAAAATTATAATCCGGGAAGGAGCAGCCAATTATAAAGCTGATTAGCGACGTCCAAAATATTCTAAATAGACTAGATAGACTAATAATCGCTAATGGGACAGATAAGCAATAAGCGACAGAGATAATTTTTGTGCCAGCTAGCTTATCGAATTATGATACAGACACGTTGGCCGTGCTGATAAAATGCGCAAAATGGTAAGTAAAAAGACACAGCAGAAGGGAAGCATTCGAGATTTCGTGACGCAGCGACAGTTTCGCTTGTCGGAATATCGATTCGCGATGGATAGAATTATGGCGCTATTGTCAATCGCATCAATTCTTTCCGTGTGTGTATGTGGTATTATATATACATAAATGGGCTTTACGCAATGTAATATTTATGCACCTTAAGTGGACACATATGTACATACCTGTCCTAGATATAAATAACTTTACCGACGACCGTAGCGCATCGCAAATTAGATGTAATGCATATTAAAGCAGCACAAACACGTACTCGTGTAATTACTTAATAAATCAATTAATGGTCTCGTTTATTCCGTTCCTCGTGCCATTAGTCGGATATACCTGAAGCGAAAAACAATTGTCGTTATTGCCAGCGTTGCTCTCGTTAATGTTATCTCTGTATAGTATTAATTATTTGCGCCAGAACGACTGAAAATTATCTAATCGCGAGCTGGTCGCTCAATGATGTTTATCGCATCAACAAATATCGTTTCAAAAAGTTATTCTCCATAGTAATTAAACTGGAATAAATTCCTTTAGAAAAGACGCATACACTTTTCTCTCCCTAAAAATAATTTTTTTTTATATAAAAGGCGTTTGGCTAATGTAATTTTTCTATGTAATTGAAATCATGTTATGATGTGTAAAAAACTGACGACAAAATACTAATAAAAATTTTTAGTTCAAGTTCTAGGCTTTAGAAAAAAGAGATTATTTTATAAACAGTAAAAAAAGATACATAAAACATATACATCAAATAATAGAATTATTTTTAATATAAAATATAGAGTTCTGCAGAATGTTCTACCAGCGCACTTCTCCACGACTCATTTGATATTTCAGTTGAAAGACCTCATACATTTTCTTTACGCAAGCGAAAATAATTAACATGCTGGAAATCATTAGTATAATTAATATGGAAAGATGACGGTGAGGGGACGACACATATACGCACCTTTTTTTATTAACTAGAATAATTTATTTTTCTCTCATGGTAGAAAAAGGAGAATGTATCTTAACTCACGAACTGCATTGTACTTATATATATACAATTACATACAATCCTCAATTGAACGTTACACATAAACTCATTACACATCGATTTCACATTACTTCCTTGTCCTCGTGAATGCATTCCCGAAAGAAAGAACTGCTCGCTATATTATCCGAAAATACGATCGGCCGTGGTCCAGTTGTTTAGCGGAGTGGAAAAATTCGTTTCGATTGTAAATGTAGTTGCGTGTGAATTCTTTTCTCATTTTTGCGCGTGGACTGAGAGAAAGGAGACAGGGAGAGAGTGGAACAGAGTTCGAGAGGAAAAAAGGCGGAAAAGTGGAGAACTCTACGGGAAGTTTTCATACGAAGGAGCTACGCGCGCGTCCATGTGTGTGTCTGATGTAAGTACATGCGTTGTATCCACGTGTGCGTATGCGTTTGCAGATGGAAGGATTTTCGGATGGACGTTAATTATCGATGGGAGCATTTCGTGACGGAAAGATTTTCGAGGCTCACATTCGCATTATCTCGTCAGCACGGTTATCTCGCGTCTGCCGAATCGCGGCGTCGCGATTCTCGTTCGTGTGTAACCATTCTCGGACAGTTAAGATTACTGATAGCAAGCGGTAGCTGGAAGAAAACGAAAACGCCCGACCGAGCGATGGCTCGAGAAAAAAATTCTCGACCACGATTTCTAACACGAGGGAAGTACATTTGAACTGGCGGTATGCTCAAACAATTTCTTAAATATCTCAAATGTCTCGTATTCATTGGATCATAAAATTTTGTTACGAGTTAAGAGAATTCTTAAAAAATTTTGAAGTTATTCTTGCTCAAAAATTGCAATTTCTTCTCTTTAAAAATGTTCGACGTTATCGTAAACCACTTAGCTTCAAATGTATCTCTCCCTCATTTTTGCTCTGCCTCGACTCGCTCGGCCGTTTCGCTCGAATCTTTTTTCCATCGTTTTTAGTATCTAAACGGATATTACATAATGAACAAACGAACAAACAATAAAAAAGAAGAGAAAGAAGAGATCTCTCTTCGAAATCTACTCGTGAGTTACCTGCTCTCTTCCGTCATCCGCCGGTCGCTCTTTATCATATACGTGTTACATATTTATATACTGTTCTCCTTAATAGCATTTTTTTAACGCGCTTACATTCAAATAGATTTTTATTAGAGTTACACAGTTGATTTGCAATTAAACCTGATTCACCTGCGTGTACCTGTTATTTTCTCGTTCATCCATTACACTCTCACTCTCTTTCACTCTCTTTCTCTCTCTCTCTCTCTCTTTCTTTCTCTATTTTTCTGATAATCGCAATTTTCTCTCTTTTTTCTTTTCGTTTATGTGAGGAATTGTTCTCGTTCACGTTTGCCAGTGCTCGCTTACGCGCGTGCTTCACCTCGATCCCATTGAATCGCGTTATCGACCGGAGTAATCAAAACAAGAGAAATGTGACGTTATGTCTCCTAATGATAAAATCAACGGTACTGATGAAGTCATTAATTAATGACTATTTCAATTATTGGTACATCAAGTATTTACCGTTATTGATCTCCTCATTAAAACATATATGATATCTCTTAGCTACAAACCAACGTTCGTTTGTGCAACTTTGAAAAGAGACGAATAATACAGTGCACCCCGAGCGTATCTGAATTTTTGAAGAAGCGGAAAATTGCCGTGCCGAATCACGTACACTTCATATTCAGGATCGATTGAGGACCGAAGCTCGCAGGCGCGTTAACGTTACATAAAGAAAAAGACGCGCGTACATTCGTGTTCGCTGAATCTCTCCTCTTCCTGATTTCCCGTCGCCTGAATGCGCGACGAGATATCGCCGACGCTTTACTTCTACCCTGGCTTTTTCGTTTTCTCGTGTTTTTCTTTTCCTTTCTCTTAAAAGATAAAAAAAAAAAATGAATCAAACACAACGGCATTTCTACTATTTTCCTCCATTTCAACACTAATATGTAAGGACAAAAAACTAACAGATTTCGGCGTAATAACAAAGTCGCCGTGAGCCGAAGGCCCGAAGGGAGTTCCGAGAGAGCAAATCTGAACAAGTTCGGATTTTTAGGACGTTCATTTCTTCTTGTGCGACTCGGCCTTCTACGCACTTCCTTCGCAAACTCGGAATTTTCGGACGAATCGGCAAACAGCGCAATATAACAGATTGTCGGCTCTGACGATCGTCGTTACGGATTCTCGATGATGCCCTTTACTCGCAATCGCGAATGATCGATGTGATTATGATTATCATGCTCTATCTCATCGTAATCCTCTTTTTTTCTAGAGAAGAAAAAATATATTCCGATATCCTTTTTCTCTGAAGAAAAAAAAGAATTTCTGCTATTTTGTAGAAAAATTAAAACTTCTTCTATGAATTTCCAGAGAATCAATGCGACTCCCGAAAATATTGGCAGTGATGTCTCACCTTATTATATTAATTAACAATTATATTAATTAAAAATGTTTATATCCTTTCTTAATTCGGGGCACATTATTCGCCGGAATTCCGCGATAATATTGTCAAATCTGGTTAATATCGAATCTTTAAATTTGTACGACAATTAAATTACGAAAGAGCAGAGAAAAATTCCACGATCGGGAATATTGGAAATTCTCGAGAAAAGTCCGCAACTTCGGCGACCCTATACTATATACATTCGCGAGGGGAAGCACCCGCAGGATGTCGAAGCCCGGGAAAAAAAGGGGTTGTATCGAGTTCCTGGGAGTACTCCATCCCCCCCGACAGAGCACGCAAATGCAATAATCTATTATCTCATAATTGTTTATCGTCGTCGTTACGCTCGCACGTTGCAACTATTTTCTATTGTACGCAATGAGGGGTGGTGGGCTGTGGGGGGTGGGGTTCTTCTGCCTGTGTTATTAACATAATTGTCGCGCGTTGCTATGACCGTTCGTCTCGTTTCGCACCGGTGCGTTTCGCATCGGCATCCGAATTTGCTAAATCCGCCGGCGATGACAAGCGCAAAATCTGCTTCTTCCCATCTCGAAGATAATTAGCGTTACAGCGAGTCGATAATTATCACAGGCTTGCCTCGCCCGGCTTTCTCCGCGCACGCAATTCTTTTTCCGCCTCGCGGAGGGAAAAGGATGGATTTCTCGCGGACAGCATTATCGATTAGTGACGAAGATACCCGTTTGCGAACAGAGTCGTTGTAATCTTCAGCGATATCGTGATTTCAATTGAAGCTTTCCCTTTCTCTCTCTGACGAACGCTTCAATGCAATGAATGAAGATATATTATCCGCATTGATTGCAACTCGCCTTTCATTGCTTTCTAAAGAGAGAATTTTTTCAACAAGAGAGATTATGTAGAACTCATCTTTGAAATCACGTTACATATATGTATCGAGCGATATGAATAATTGATTTAATTATCACTCTATCAATTTTTAAACTAAATTTTTCCCCACAGAAATTCTTAATAAAATATTAGAAAGAAAATTTAGATTTACACGAAATCGGGGGAGGCAAACAATGATTTATGGAATTACATCAATTAACTGCATCGGTTCCAATAAATTCTGGATCGCGTGTCGATCGCTGTAACATTATTCATCTCCTGTTTCACGCGGCTTCGTTAAAATAAAATCTTTCGTCGAGCAAAATTACGCGCTATATCATGCCGGGTGACTTACGCTTATACGTTTATAGCTTGAGAATCTGCGAGGTAGTTTGCGTGTAGGCGCGTCGCGACGCCAGGCGTCTCGACGCCGATGCTTTCAAATACCCATTGGTCTATTGTAACAACTATTGCACATATATGATTTGATATATAATGTGTGTATAGAGAAATCGCGTGAGACACTCGATCGTGATAAAAACAAAGGGTGCGTAGAAAGACATGGTTCTCTTTGCAAACTGCAAATATTAATCGTAGTTAATTAATTAACATGTAATATAGGTACGTTTAAATGCCATTCGGTTTCCATAACTCCCCGTCGTTTCTCTCTTTCTCTCATTCTCACCCTCTTTCCCTTCCTTTCTCCCATTCTCTCTTGTTCTCTTTCACTCTCTCTCTCTCTCTCTCTCTTTTTCGCATGCATTCGAAATCTCTCACGCATTCTGTTATCTCCGTTACGTATTGTATTAAAGCAAAAGATAGAACTGCAAAATATATGTGGCATATGTGGTGTAGATATATATATATATATCGATGTATATAATATAAATTTCTATGGTAAATCTGGCTCATTAATAAACTCTTAAACATTTATTACAGGCTGAGAGAATCGGTCGTTTCTTTCTTCTCTATAACGTGTGTACAACGCAACATGCATTATATAAACTCCCGTACGTCCAGACTGGAAGAAAGCAGAGATCTATCGAAAGTATTGAAAGGAGTCTCCTGATATTAAGACGTTTTAAAAATATAGCGTTTTTCTTTATCACCTTGCTTATTTCTTTCCTTCAGTCCGGACGCGCGGCAAGCTCAGTTGAGCGTGAAACACGTATTGTATGTATCTTCGTGGAAAGAAACAGGCGTGCTGAAGAAATACAGCACGCGCGGTACACTGAAAGATAACGCGGCTGTGAAACGTAACGAATTCTGCTTCACCCTCGTCCTGCGTACGCATGTATGTTTTTTGTGTCTGTCGGTGTGGCTCGCTTTCAACGTCTTTTCTTCGCTCATCAAAATGATACACGGCAATTCCTCACTTGTGTGTGCCTACTTAATTTATGATCCAAAAAACACCTTAGCGGTTGCTATCCCTCCAGAAGTTATCCTTAAACTTCCCGAAAACGATTTTTCGCTTATTCGCGTGCTTCTTGAGCACAAAAGGAATTCCTGAACGTTTTTTCTCCCATGATCAAAAAGTTTCAAGTCGAAAAGCTTACGGCAGTCGTTTCGAAAAAATCATATCCTTAAAAAGATCTACCTGCTTCTAAATTTTCAGAATGAAACAATAACAGAAGACGAGTATGATACGATTTCTTCAAACTGACGATTAGCTGGTGTCTCGATAATAATTTAGAAAAGCGATTTATAGACGGAACTTGAATTTCGTATCTGGAGGAAAGCCGCCCGCTACTTTCTGCCTTATTATATGCCTACGAACGTTTTATTTCCTATGCTTTCGTGTATTTAATAAGGATTATTCATATAGAGAGTATGTAGTATGTAGTAAACATTACCCACTAAAAACACCGCAGCTTTCTTTTTCCTCTCGATCGAAAAGTTTTATGCGCCACGTGTGATACTGCATTTCTATACCGCGTGTGTGTCGATGTACGTTTGCTTTCGTGAGTGATGAGATCTGCGTAAATTTATCGATTCGGAATGGCGCAATTGAGTGTGAAGGGGGTTGAGAAAAAAAATAACGAATAAAGAAAGAAATTATTCTGCGTAATGTAAAAGGAGAAAAAGTCAACGGAACAAATGCCAAAAAGCAAACGAAAAAGAACCGTAACGCGACGACGCACAAAATTTTGCGAATTCATGCGGAAAGGATAGCTCGCGAAAAGGATGATCTTTGAAGGAAGAAACGCGCGTTCCTCATTCGGAAAAGGAATGTTTCCCAAATTTCTCTCCCTTTATATTTCATTCACATATTCACGAATGCCCCATGTGTTTCAGATAATTTAAGAGTCCTAAATTAGGACAACTACGTGGTCTTAAATTATTCAATATGCTGCAAGTTTCACAATAATCTAAGATTTTACATACAAACATTGTAAGCATTTCAGTTAATTATTAATTATCTCTTCGGCATAGAAAAGCACTTTCAGGGAAACTGATGGAAAACTCTGGAAAAGGGAGTGCCGTTAAATGAATTATTTTTTTGGGAAACAACGAGGAACGTTTCGCGTTTCTTTTCGCGTTCGCAAAGATCAAGAAAAAAATTGTCGAACACACAAAAATATATAGTGGCTAGTATAGCACTAGTAGTAATAGGAGTAATGGTAGTAGTAGTAAGTAGCAGCAATTACATAGAACTTTTTCCTCTACAGATAGAAATAGTAGCGATTAAAGTAAACTAAAGTAGACAAAAATGAATTACGGCGAAATTGTCTTAACCACGGGGAAGCTCGATTGATTTGACGAGACGATTGTATCCTCTCGATCGCTAACGTTCCCTCAATCGTGGTGATTCGCGTCGCAAGGAATTCCGCCGAAATTAAAATTAAAAAAAAAAAAAGAAAAACCAAAGGACTCATTACACTTAACGTAGCGAGTGTGAAGCGAATGCAAGCGCGGAGGTTGTCCCCGTCGGCAATGCACAACCTTTATATCTATATATGCATACATATGCGTGAGAAAATGGGTGGATCTCCCCCAATATTATCCTCCATGTCCCTTCTTTCGCTTATGATTAACATTACGTTATCTCCCTTAAGATGCATTGTATCATCATCCTGTGACTGTAGTCCTGAACTCCTTTTCCGTCACCTTTCCTTCCTTCTCCCTCACTCATTCTCTCGATGAATACAGTGTTCCTCTTGCTATTGTGATAGTGTTCCTCGCATTTCTCTTTTTTTTTTCACCCCTACTTACTATAGTAACGGCGAGACGGCGCGGCGTCGCCGCGTTCGCTATGATTATCGATTAATTAATTATTATTATTACTTCGTTTATGCATGCAACCGTCATTATACGTGGGTGTGTGCTTCCTTTCTTCCTCTCCTCGATTATCCTCTCCCTCTGCGCATATCTCGGTGTGCGTATATATAATTAATAACAATATGTACGTATATTATATAATAGAGATACATATAAAAGTATATATATATGTATATATTTATATAGTATGCGCGTGTGTATTGTTGGCATAGACATGTTGGTGCCCATGTAGCATAATCGCTGTCATTCGTTATGTTACTTCGAAATTCTTTTCTAATGCGCTAATGAGGTTTGGCCCTTCGGTCGCCCTAGCGTCGTGCTGGGTCGGACCGATTCTTCTGCTGCTGCTTCCTCTTCCTCTTCTAATTTTTCAGGTATATAATATGCCGTGGCTTTTTGCCTTGTCTTTTGCTCTGCTGCGCGAAAGCTGCGTTTATGTTGCTGGCGTTTCGCCTTCGTTTCTGTAACTGCTTCTTTCTCTCGTTTATTTTGCCTTCAGTTTCTTTCGCTATACTTCTTTCTCTGTTATAGCGCTTGAAAACCTACTTGTGGTTAATTTAGCAATCCTTTCTCGTCGTGGCAGTTTTGTGTGTGAATTTGTGCGGTCGTCATCGAAGCGCCTCGCGTGGTGACGATCCTCCTTTGCATTTGTCGATTTCCTTTTTTATAAGTTTGATTATATATTAGAATTCTTAATCTAATCCCTGATAGATTTCCTTTTCCGAATTTGAGACGTTCGAAGATTCACATTGGCTGCATCTTTCGTTTTCTTTCACTTTGATTATCTTGAAATTATTAATTCGATTCGTGGTCGATGCGGTCTTCATTTTCGAACAAAATGTTTGAGGGTCCAAATTGATCTCTTTCTCGATGAAGACTGATGCTGTTTTGATTATTCCAAAAGTTTTAATTTTAATCTCTTTCGAAATTTTTCCTCTAATTGCAATACTTGAAAATCCTTCACCAATTCTTTAAACTGGAGATTAACTTTGATTATTTTCTCAAAATTATAATTTAATATGTATTTAAAAATCCAAATTTCCTTTTTTCTTCTTCAGGACCGATATATTTCTCATATCTCTCATTATTTTCTATTTTAATAAGCCGTGCTATCGCTGCTTGCATGTTGCTGAAAAATGTTGCGCGTTCTGTTGTATCTTCTGCTGCTGTCCTGTTTCCCGATTCGCTTTCTCTATATCTAATTTATTCTCGCCGTTGCGTTTTACACGGACGAGAAATCACGAAGCGAATTAGCGCCGCGAGTCGAGAGAATCCTGGGAAAAATCTCGCATCGATAATTACGGCAGTCGCGTCGCAAACGCGATGAGCAATTAATTATTGTATAATCTATTACTTCATTCGAGTAGATTTTTAAATACTATCAAATATGACAAGCGCTAGCAAGATTTGTAAAATTACAAATAATTTTGAAAAATTATGGATGTTGCCGAGGGATAGTTTCAACCCCCATTTGACTCGCGAAATCAACGAACAAAAGATTATCTAATTTTTGTACTGCGAGTTTATTTACCGGCAAGGGCAATGGTGTTTAAGACGATCCAATAGATATGTTTGAGTTTGGTCGGACATGGTCGTTATATATAGATGACAGATCGAGCACGAAGAGTTGATCACTCAATTCAGAGGGTGCGATGGAATTTCACGACACGCGTTCAATTTCATTATGAGTAATGGTCCCGTTTTACCATGCGTACGCTGACGTGACGGGTTTTGATCGATATCCTCGCCCGTCATTACGAGATTGGAAGTGAAAGATCGTAGTCGTTTGGAGAGGTGCTTCGCCAGGATCCGTTCGACTCACGGCAACGTATGTACAGAGCGTTATTTTATGTACACATGTACATATGTACAACGTGCGTTTCGACTTGCTGTACGTGGACATTGTGGTCGGAGGATAATGTTGAAAAGCAGGTCGGTTAACCCGGCAGTGGTACGGCCCAGGATCATCACTGGGCCGACGGGGGTGAGCCCCCTTTCCGCGGCTTCTTCAAGAGAGTCATCGAGTCAGTTTCCGAACGTAAATTCGTGTATTATTATTGGATTACAGCACAACTCGTGTTTATTTGTTATTTTTATTACCAAGTAACATTTCCGCATATAACTATGATTATAACTATGATTTTTGTAACTTTGTATCTTTCCAATTAAGATGCGTGCTCCGATCCGAGGACAGTTCACGCATCATTTACGCCAGACGGAGTTAAATGATCGGAAGAAAATCGATGGTGCATTACGTGTATACATATATTTTGCATTACTATTTATTGTTTAAAATAATCGGAACATGATCGATATGCACTAATATATAGTCGCCTTACTATATATATATATATATTCATATATATATATATATATCAATTAACGTAAAGAGCACCTGAAGACAAATGATACCACTGCCGGGCTAAAAGCGGCGTCTGAGCGATTATCGGCGGTAGTATAACGCTATTTTATGTGCCGGTATAAAACATAGTTTCTTCCCGGGAGTGTGTGCGTCGTTTCGAAAAATCGGTATCGCCGCAAGCAGGGAAAATCGCACGCGCGTGATCTACGGATGCTGATAGCTGTTATCCGTGTGTACGGACAGCGCGACACTATCGCGAACCGTAGGAAGAATAAACAAGCGCATCACGCACGAATGTGAAACTAGAATAACAGGAAAAAAAGGAAAATTAACAACGGAACGTAACGCGTGAGCGAAGAACAAGAGCCCTGTTCCCGAATCGTGGTTCCGAAGGAGTCCTTCCGCCGATCGCTCGAGCGTTCTGCCGGAGCTGATTCTATCTTCTTTTTCTCGCTCGGTGCAACAAGTGAATAAACAAAGACAAAAAATAAGAAATAAAGAAAAAACCAAGATTAAAAATACGGAAGGAAAACGCGAACAATTATTCTTTTCTCTTTTTTTTGTGCGCCTGGCAGCATTTTTTTTCACTTTTCGTTTCCTTTAATTTCATAGAATTCTTGTAAAACTTATGAGGTAGCGATGGTATTACGTAAATTCTCTGTTTATTCATTCCTCTCGCGCAAGCACGGAGTGAAAGGAAAGAAAAAAAAAAAGAATTTGCTTCCTTCTTTTGTATGCGGGATGTTTCCACTCCGTGTGCGGAGCTTTCTCGCTTTCTCCCGGAAACGGCTATTTTGGGTTTTAGTATTATTAATCTCGCCTCTCGACATTCTTTCCAGCATCCGGTCGGTGGCCTCATCTCAGTATTGGCAGTGTGTGGACAGCCTTATATGTGAGACATAGTTACTATCGAGAGGAACGATCGGTAGATCGTACCTTAAATCGAGCATGGTCGCACGGCGAATTTTCACCGTCCATCTGAGAAAGTCCGCGGTTTATACCGTTTTTCCACAATAATCGGAAGATCGCAAATTTTATATTTTACTTATGAAATATTTCCGAATGAGAACAAACAATTATCGTATTTTGCAATTTTTTGACGATATTGAAGCAATGAATGTCTAACGTTAAGTAATTTCTAAGAAAACTCGTCGTGTGCAAACTGCGCGAAGAATTAAACGTCTATCTCGATGGAACGAGTGGTTTCCTACCGTGCGATCACTTTTCTTGCGGATGTGATCGTTCCTTAGCGTATATAATCAGTCGCAAAAGTTCGGTAGCAAAGTGAGACGAGGCACACCTGTGCGGAAAACTGCGTACAAAAATGTCGCTCAATTTTTCTGCTCTCCCAACGTCTCTCTCTCTCTTTATCATTCTCTCATACACTCGCACACACTCACACACACTCAAACGTACGCACATACTCTTGCTCTGACTTTCTTCCCATCTCATTCGCTCGCTTCATTCGCTCCGTTCGACGAACGGCTATTTACGGGTTGCACATAATCTGGCACGTCGACTAATCATCCGCCTCACGTTAATTAAGTTTAAGCTTTACATATAATATATATCTATGTACAACAGATGTATAGTGTATATGCGCTGCGTAACTATGTATACATAGGTATATTTCTCGGGGATCATCGGGGGAAGGGTAAATGCAGTGTAGAGAATAAGTTACATATCCGCGCGGAACCTCTCCATCATAATGCCCATTATTGGCAACAATAGGATAATAATAGATAATACACCGGAAGTCCCTTCAACGGGCTCCCACCGTCGTCATTACCTCTCTCATTTTTACCTCTCTGTCACACTCTACTTCTCTAGCTTCGCTTAGATCTTACGAATTACATTACATCTTCCACACACGCTTCTTCACTCTCTTAGCGTTAATAAGCGCCATTCTTCTTACCCCTCTCGCTGTCCCTATCATCTGGAGGCGCGATATCACGCCCAAGGAGCTTATCTGATATACTATCTGTTTAGCGATATCAACCTGTCACAGTAATAACAATGCCCAAGTGTGTATAATAAGGCCTTCGATTGCCGCCACGTGCCCGGTCCCAGAATTGTTTCCTGCGCCGAAAGTATACCGATCATCCCCATTTGATTTTCCCACGGACGTCCGCTCGCGCCCGAAGTATCTGGATAAAAAAATCGAGAAAAAGGTAAGACACGTAGCTCCTTTATGATCCTTAATATTTCCATTATGCGTGATAACGATTCAATTTTCACGGCTATTTCCGACAATTGTTGGATTTCCGAGAATATTCAATAATTATCGTAAAATTATGATTTTCTCTATTTTATGTCCAGATAGCATCGAAGCCAATCGCGACGTCCGGTCGCTACGTGTATTTTCGGAAAATAATCGTCAGCCTATCGAGGAACGAGAGCGCAACGAAACGATCTCCGTCCTCGAGCGAAACTCGCGAGCAAATCCGAAAAGAGAGCGACCATTTTTCCCCTTGAAATTTTTCCGGCGGCCTTATCACCGTTTCCTGCTACCCGAATCGCACTTACTCCAAATCACTATCGAAACCCTAATACTAAAGCCCAAAATAATCTACCTCTCCTGGCCGTAATCTGCCATCTCTGTTTTACTTTTGCTTTTTGTCAATCACCCCCCAAACTTAGACGCGGACGCGATCCTCGTCCCGTCCCCGAGCGAGGAGCGCGTGACGCTTATTTAATATTAGAAAAATCAGTTTAAATCACCTCTTATCGCTATTATTATTATTAGTCACTATTATTAATTAAAGACAAGTATCCTGCAATCTGTTTGTTTTCCAAACGGGCCGCGGTTGCGCGGCCCTGGACGCGAGTTTGTCTTTCTCTAAGCGTTGCTCGCGAACGCGATCGCGGTGATGCGGGATCGATCGTTCGGATTTCTGCATGCCGGAATACATGTACCTATATGTAAATATATATATATATATTTTTTTATATATCAATATATCTTGTCGGTGAATCGTGAATAATGTCGGTGAGAGAGTAATGCGGGATTATGTTGAGAGAAACGCTGTTTCTTCATTTCTCTCCCCTTTCTATTTCCGGATATGCTATGCGCTACTGTATGTACTATTATACAGGGTTCCTCCTACGGCGATTCCGCGAAATCGAGGGATATCAACCAAGTCGATTGAAATTCCGACCGTGTCTCTACCCTTTCTTAAAAGGCCTTCGTGTGAGATTCGGTCAATAGTTGATTTTTATCGGATCGGCTTTATCGCTCCTCGAGGTTCGCCATCGGTGTGATATAAGAGAAGAACTCTAGCTCCTGTTGTATGCGTTGGCATTCAGTTTTGAAGATCGGATGCATCTGGATGCCGTTCGCAGAGTGCTGTGCTGCGTTCACGACTGATCCTGGATTACGTTTGATCGATCAATGAAAACGAGAGCGTCCTGGCTCGAGCATCTCGTTCGTCTGACTCTTTCTTCCTGTTTCTCTCTCTTGTCTGAGTGTATCTTCGTGGAAAGTCCGATATATACTGCGAATCGCGTAGCTGTTACGCGTTAGACGCTCTCTTTATTTTTTTTAAAATACCTTTTCTCGCTCACAGGCGTGTTGGCCTGAGTTTATGCCGTCTGTGCACTTTTTTTTCCTCTTGCAATTTCACTCTCGTAAGTGTTACGATGCGCGTGTTAATTAACGTTCACCGTCACGCGTTTATGCGAGTTCTATTCAACTTGCTGAAGAATGTTCGGCGATGTCCTGCGGAAAACGTCGATTCTTTATCGGTGTAGCGATATAAAACTGCTTCTAATAAAAGAACGTGACGGAAGATCGGATAAAACTGCGTTGCGCGAGAGTCCTTGGAGACACGTTGACGATGTTAGAACGCGCGTTCGTACAAAGAAAAATGGCGTACTTATTATATTTCGAGGCTTGTACAACAATTGAAGTGTTCTCTTTTTTTTTTTTACGGATTGATTCTTCCGATTATTGTTTTTTTTTTTATGACGATGATATTTCTGTATTTCTTCTTCGGCGGAATGACGTTAAATTTTACCCTTTTTCGCTCGAAAATCCTATTTTTAGCTTAATCTGCCGGGATAGTACAATCTTAGCCGAGCTTAGTATAATCTTCACTTTTTACGCGATCTTCGACAGTAAAATACTCTAGAATACTAACATTTAGCAATAAATCGATTTTGTACATTTGTTTGTCAATATCTCTACCAGTAGATTAAGTTATATTCCTCGCCTCTAACTTTTCGCGCGCCTCGCGGGCGCGCGCAATAATTTATAACGTTAAAAATTTCTTTCTTCTTTAAGTTATTATTATTATATTAATAATTTCATCTATTCAATCATCGTTTGTTATTTTGTTTGATTTGTACATTCTCTTTCTTTCTCTCGAGCGTGCGAGCGGGTTGTCTCTCTCTCTCTCCTTTTGTCTTTCTTTTTCCATCTGTTATTAGTGTTTTCTGAATGCTTGAGGAATCGGCTGAATAATGTTCCCTTCTTCCGTCTTTCTTTCCTGATCAAAGAGGCTGCTTCTATTTGCTGTGCTTCTGAGTGAAAAGTATGCAACTTCCGTCTTTTTTCTTATTTTCATTCTTTTCTCATAATTTTTTGTTCCGAAACTTTTTCTAAAAAATTCATCGCAACGAAAATATCCAAACTGAAAACCCGATGAACGAGCGAAAGGTGTGAGTTTTCGTATGCGGGGGCACATCGATCTGACCGCGGGAAGAACGCAGCGATTAACGTTTTTTTTTCGCACGATTTGAAATTTGTATACGTTCGTAAACATTATATATCTATACCTAAACTTTTGAAAAATTTTGAAGCAATATTCCAAATTTGTCTTTGTGCGCCAATTATCGGCGATCTGACGTTCTAAGAAAAATAGATTGATCTTGTTCCTCTTACCGAAATATCGGACGCCGCGTTTTTTCCCGGAGCAAAAGCTTCGTTCGCTCAATTTAGAAAGAGATACTTCGAAAGAGGGCGGGTGGGCGATGGTACCCGCCGAAAGCCGACTCGACGAGGTCCCGATGGAGTATACCGCACCCCGTGGACCTCTCCTCGGCGACGACGGGTCTTTCGTGATAGGGGCGATTCGCGTGTCTCGCTTCGCGTCGTGCTTCTTCTCTCAAGTGTCCGGACTGTTCTTCCTTCATCGACTTGAAATTTTGAACGTACGGGCCAAAAAGGAAATCAAAAAGATGACGCGTGATATGACATTGGTCTTTAAGTAGCGTAAATGATTTTCGTCGACCGTGAGAATAAACGAGGGCTTGATTCCGTATTTGCTATCTCCCATTCTGTATCTTTCCCTTTGCTCATTATCTGCGCATCACTGTAATTGTTCTCTGCATTTTTTTTTTTTGCCTCTGTTATCGTTGCATCCTGTTCTGTTCGGCAATCTATTGCTGTGTAGTACTAGTTTTGCGTGCTATGCGAACGTGTGTTTCTCTTGTCCCTTGGCACTTCCTTCCGTTTCGCAACTTCTTTCTTCTTTACAAGCTTTAATACAAATCTCTCCCTCTCTCTCACTACTTCTCTTCTCCATCTTTCATCATTTAAATATTTACGCTTGATAAATAACCGGGCGGCACGGGTCTGGGCGAGGGTACTCCTCTACGGTGGTACGACGCGCGAATAGGCTCCCTCACATAAAACTGCGAGGTTCCTGGACCGAGCCCCGTCTCGCCGACGGCCTCGCCGAACAGACCCGCGGCCGCCGCTTCTTCGAAATATATTATTAAATATAATATACAAATTTATATCCCACTAAAAAATCTCCTTCACGTCGTAATCTTTTTCCCCCCTCCTAAAAGCGAGCGAGCACAGCGCAAAAAGCTGCGCGCCTCATCCCCCCGATTAACTCTTATAATCCTCTCTCTCTATAACGTTAATTTATCCGTTTTCCCGCGAAAATCACTTTATTTTGCCACTCCTCTCTCTCTCTCTCTCCTTCTCTTATCTTACATTAAAAAAACTCTCTCTCTCTTTGTTTTCTCACCTTAATATCGTAAAAATTCATTAAGTTATTAAAAACATCTAACAAAAAAAATTGAAAAAGAAAGATTCACTTAGAGTCTCCCCAACAATGTATCAAAAATAAATCTACGTTCTCAGACTCGTTTTCCTCTTTTATTCTATTTTCGATTTTTTTTTATCCTTTTCTTTGTTCTCCTTTACTCGTGTGCTAGTTCGGCGCTTCATCCTTGCGCGTTGCAGCGGAAAAGAAGACTCGCATCCTCGTCGCGCATTCGGCATTAGATATGTGACAATCTGATCCTCACTTTGCTTTCGTTAGTTTCGTTCTTACAATCACATATGTCGATTATATTTAATCTTCATTTATATAAGATTCTTGTTTCATCTAAACTTTAAATCTAGAAACAGAGATAAACATTTAATCGAGTCTACGAGCTTCTATATCCATTTTCATAAACACGAGTTAAAGTTGACCGAGCTTAAAAGACAGAATTAAGACCTCAAGATTTTAAAGAGACACAGAATGAAGAGGTGTTTAATCAATTATTTTTCGGAAAAGCCAAGAATAAAATTTTTAGAGTTTTCTATGTGCGAGTGAATTTTATTTTGCGGTTAATCATCAAGTTTAAGTCTTGAGGTCTTAATTCTGACTTTTACCTTCTTGTATTTAGAAAATGACCACGAGCCGGTTATAAACTATAATCAGTGTTAACCAATGTTTATGAAAATCGCAAACTTGATTATAATCAAGGATGGATGGATAATCGACGATGAAATTAGATTCATTTAAAAGCTCACATCGATGTTCACATCTTTTTTTAAATCCAAAGTTAGAAGAAACAAAAATCGTAAATTAAAATTAGGCGACACTTTTGTGGTTCTAAGAACGAACGTTATCGAAAAAGCAAAATGCGGATCGATTATAGTCACATATTTAATAAATCCGAAGATGCGCGACAAGGCAATGCGCGTGTTCGTTTCTCGCTGCAAAGAGTTCCGTTCTTATCGATCACCCGCGAAATAATATTCGCACACTCCAGAAATTCAATTTTCGGCCTTTTCCGAAAGAAATTAAAAAAAAAGGAATAAAGATCGATTAAGCACACGATGTTACATCTTCTTTCACCTCTCGTTCCATGTCACTTTTAAATTCTTGATTATCTTATTTATCCTTAACTTCATGTATCTTTGTACTAAACGCATACCGAATGCCGAGAGTGTAAATCGGCGGGCCCGTGGGGCCCGTCGTGTGGCCAGACGTGGGTGCCCCGATGGGGTTCCACGTGCCGATACCGGTGCCGCCTCGGTTGCGCGCCGACGAGCTCGATAATTGCCGATCGATTGAAAGTAGGACCCGCATTTTTCTGCTGGACGATAAACTCGAGTGATAATCACTTGATGTTCCAAATAATTACGGGAGAGAATGAAATCGGCGTTCGTTCTGGAGTTCGCTCAAATTTTCTTTAGAATTTGTTCGAATCTCTGAGGAACGATCGAGCTCTGGTCGGCGCGAGACCGTGCGCCGTGATTGATTAGTCCGTTGTATTTGTTGAATTTCCTTGGTCATGCTTAACGACCGCTTTGTAGGGTCGGTTTTCTCGACTCCGAATCTGATTTGATTCATCGCGTTCCCCGTCTCGCTGCCTCCGCCTCATCTACCTGCCGCGCGATCGATCGATCTAAAATTTCTCTCTCTTCCTCTCTTTTTCTCTCTCTCTCTTCCTTTCTTCCC
This sequence comes from Leptothorax acervorum, assembly GCA_035220615.1. Taxonomy (NCBI): domain Eukaryota; kingdom Metazoa; phylum Arthropoda; class Insecta; order Hymenoptera; family Formicidae; genus Leptothorax; species Leptothorax acervorum. The sequence goes on along the minus strand of JASTWQ010000002.1, from coordinate 1,111,936 downwards.
CATATCGCTCTAAGAGCGTCACTTCGGAATGTCTTCAGAACTCGACGTAGCGACTGTGACGCGTATTCGGTCACTAGTATACCAGCTGGAGCAAGGTCGTTTTCGACATCACTGTTGGAGAACGACTTAATCGACGCGAAATCGCGTCCCGTTTTCTTTCTTCTTCCTTTCGTTTCGCCTCGCTTTGCGAACGTCTCCGCGTTATCTTCGGATCATCCTCGATCACGAAAGGAATCTCCTGGCTCTGTGCAGCGGGATAATAATGGCCGATTATACGCGCTGCAAGTCGCGATTCGATGCGAGATCGAGATCGTTGCGCTCCGCGGTTATCCGCGCCCGGCTGATCCTGCACGCCCCTATAACAGCTATAATTTGCAAAAATTACGGGGTTTGCAGGCTCGTCGGTGGGACGCCTTCGCGGAGGCTCCGTCTCGACGCTCGTCTCGGCGACACACCATCCGCGGCGAGAGTAAATGTCGCGATTAAACGTCGCGACACTACGTTCTCCCGTCGTCCCTCTATTCTTCCTCTCTCCACCCTTCCATCTCTTTGCTTATCTTGCGTTAAGCCTAAGCCTGATTCACCCTTACTCTCTCCTTCGCCTTTCCTCGCCGTTTAACTTCTAATCAGTAATCAAATTACTTATCAATTAATAATTATTATTCAACACACGCACACTCACACATTATTACATTCATGGTAAAAGTAAAAATCCCTGAAAAGTTTTGTCGGTTCACTTTTTGTCCCTTATGTCCCCTCCTTCGCTCGCCGTCCGTCTCTCTTTTGCTTCCTTTGTGTCTAACTTTCTTTCTCTTTCTCTCTCTCTTTCTCTTTCCCTCGCTTTTCTTCGTTGCGTATCGACAGTCGCTTTTACACTTTCTCCGTGTGTTCGACAAACGTCCTTTAGTAACGCTCTTTGAAAACGTGGCACAAAACGGCATCAGTGTATCGTACCGATATGGTATTACACGATCGAACTTTCGTCTCCTCTTTCAGTTTTCTCCCTCTTTCTTCTTCTTCTTTATCATCAATCATTCGTGCCAAGCGACTCGATGTCTCGTCGGTGTTGTCTTCGACATCTTGATGACTGCTTGTCGATATTCCCTCCCGCCTTCACGTATCTGATCCTTTTCTCTCCCTCTTTCACTTTCGTGGCTCTTGGTGAGGAACTTGTGGCGAATAGAGCATACACGACGCATTTCACTCCACTAATACGAAATAACTCATAGTCGCTTCTTTGGTATTACGTGCGAGGAGGGGCGGGTTGGGGCGCGGGGGTCGCTTCTATTCTCTTCTCCTCCTGAGGCATCCTGGCTTATGTCTACGACCGGCAACGGGTCGTCGTTCCGCGGTACACGGTCTCGGTATTATTTAAGTCTCGTATTATCGTTCAACGTCTCTGAATTGTGTGTATAAAAAAACTGCACCTAATCTGTGTTTTTTGTTGCTTTCTTCTTTTTTTTTTTAAGAAAAACCGCTTTCCTCCTGTAGTACTAGTAAGAAGTAAGTAAATAGTATATAGCGATAATAGTAGTAGGTAGGTAGTAATAATAGTAATAGTTGCAGTAGTAGTAGTAACAGATATAACATAATATGTAATTGTCACTTAACTTCTCTGTATATTATTAATAACTTTAATATTAGATAGACTTTTTCTTTTCTTTTTAGATTAATCGGTTTATCGCTTCTCCCGCGCGTTTCACTTTCCTTTATCGTATTAAATCTTTAACCGTAATGCAATGAGGTAATAAGGTTGTGTGTGTTTTTCTTTTTTTCTATTTTTTTTTCTTAAATCAGTTTGTTTCTCGTCGAAGTGTCCTGTTTCATCGGCGGCGGTGGTTTCGTTAGCGCTGCGAAATTGGGTCGTGCGCGGCTGTGTGTTGTCGCTTCGTCGCCATCGCGGGGGGGGGGGGGGGGGGGGGTGCGCGCGCGAGCGGGACGCGTAGAGCGAAGGAGAAAAACGCTACGGTCCTCGTCACCGAGGACGGGAGTTCGTCGTGAGAGTCAGCGATCGTATGGGCAGTGTCTGTCTGGACAAAGCCAGATTCGATAATATAATTTCGATGCCCCTCCGATCGGTCGCAACTTCTCGCGTTTTACTTCGCCTACCATTCCGCGCTTTGCGTTCAAGTCGCGACTCGCGTGAATCGCAATCGTTTCAACCAAATGCCAATGCGATTGATCACTCACAACATGCGCGTCCTCATTGGCGAACAAGAACGCTTTACCTAAGATAAATTAATCATTCGCACATGATTAACATCGATCGCGATAATCGCGCCCGTGTCGAACCGACCGGAGGGCCCGGTGCCTCGTTGACTCTTCAGATTGACTCACAACAGTCAAGTCTTGGAATTAGAATCTTTGGGATTAGAATTCTCTTCGTTCGAATTCTCAGAATTAACTCTCCGAATTGTGGACTCGCCGAGTACTCCTAGAACTCCTATTGAATCGTCGAGTTAGAACTTGTGAATCGTTCCTGATCCACGGAGTCCGAGCTTCGACGGGAACTGTTACTATCAAGGATTATCTCACAGTGTCGGCGAATCTACGAACCATGTTGTTGGATCTCGGTCGAGTTAATTCTCAGAACGTTGCCGCGCGTCTCCCTGTCGCGATCCACGCGTCGCGCACCCTCGTTCGAAGCCCTCCCCCGTCAGGGAGGGTCGCGCGCGCCCCACGAGAGGAGGAGGTCGCGATAAGCTCAGCCTCTCGACGAGAGAGAATGTCAAAGCGACGACGAGGCCACTCCGGCGAATGAAGCGGATGGGCGTTTGTGGCGTCGGTCCGCGTCAGGTCGGTGTCATCGATGTTAATGTTACTGCGGCGATGATGGCGACTGCGGTTGCTGCTGCTGTTGCTGCTGTTGGCTCGATGGCGAGCCGGCAGATTGCTGTTGGGAGCTAGACTGCGGCGTCGTGCCGCCTTGCGAAGTGGCGCTGCCATCTCTTTTAGAACGGGAGGTACCTTCCTGGCTGCTACCACGACCGGCGCGTGAGCCAGCACCACCGGTTCCACCAGGTGCGCCTGATTGCAGTACCATCGCACGGATTCTTCTCTGTGCCGACTGCAAGAAAACCAGAAATATTTGTCACTATTTTAATTATTATGTTAAACAAATTATATTCGTAAAGAACACACTTCACTCCCGATTTAGTAAGAGAAAACTGCCTGTCGATTAGTAAACTTTCTAGTGTGCCAGTGACTTGTCATTTCTTTCAGTGGATTCAAGAACAAATTAATAATATATAATAAGATAATTTATATATTCGTAACAGACCAATCCGACATATACGTATAAATAAAATTTAAGCCTATACATATTTTATAAATATCTATTTATAAAAATTATTTAAAAAGCCAGCCTCCTTACTTGAACGGAGAAGAAGGGACCGATTATATGGACAGTTGTTTCCTCTTCGGCTGAAGGAGGAGTCGCTTGCTGTTCTGACAATTTTATAACGCTACCGGTAACGCGCTGTAGCTCCCTCACGTTTTGGCCACCTTTGCCAATGATTCGGCCAACCTGAGTGCTGGGCACGAGGATCTCAATGGTCAGTCTAACGTCTTCGGTGCCGGAGACATATCCCTCCTCCCGCATCTTTTCAAAGATCAAGTACTGGGCCTAAAATTGCAGTTTTTGATAATGTACAAAATTAAATCCCTCAGTTGTCACAGAAATAAAAATGTAAAAAAAAGGAAAAAAAAGGATGTCGAAGGGTCAAACGGGGCCGATTCTCGCATGCTTGGTTCGACGAGATCGGTACGGGGCCCTTTCTTTAATATTCCTGCTGATTCAAGTTGATGCATAGATGACAACATCCACCCAAAATACAACAGGGTAACCGCGAACATTTTTACGGACTTCAGGGTACTACAAAAATCTGTCCCGTAGACGATCGGATTTGAACCCGCGACCTTAACATTGGTAGACCGACACGATACCTATCTGCCAATATGGCATCGACATTATGTGGGTATTAAAACTCTCTTCATATTCTACTTTAACATTATCATTAACAATTTTAACAAAACACAGCTTTATAGTTTAGTGTATTTAAGGAGTGCTTATTTTAATCATAACACGCAAAGTTGAGAAAGGCGCCGATTTAAATATTAGTGTGCGAAACTGAAGAAATTATCAAATAAAAAGTCAGGAATCTCATTTTTGACCGAGAGATCACGAGAAACAACGAGAACGATTGCGCTTACCTTCCACTGAGATTCCGGGGAGCCGACGATGGTGACCTTCCTCTCAGTCTGTTGCTCAGCCGGCTTATCTTGTTCAAGGGGAGCGATCTTCACGCTCGCGCCGGAGAACCTGATTATGTTACGAATGTGGGAGCCCTTGGTGCCGATGATGGCGCCGACGCTGTTGTTGGGAATGTAGAGGAAAGTCGTCTCCTGGGCATCGCTGGCGGGGACGCCCTGTTGAGTAGGCAGGCTGCTCTGGTAGGGATACGGGGCGGGTCCCGAGCCGTAGAGGCCGGGTCCACGGGAGCTGTAGCCCATGCCAGCGGTGGACATCATGGCCATCGGATGCAGGCCGGGGAACATCATGCTTTGGGGCTGGCGAGGATAATGATTATATCGATTAGAAGCCTCGTCGCGTTGCGCAACAGCGTCTTCGACGCGATCGACGCGCTTTATCTGCGCCAGACCTTAACGAGGTCGACATTCGAATTTTTCGAGATTAACTAAAAGCTTGACGAAAGAGATTGCTTTGCATTTCAATTTTTGATAGCAAATATTCAATCTAGAATTTTCAACAGAACTCTCTGAGATTTGATTCTCGTATAACAGTGTCATTTACAAGTCACTGAAATACGTGTAAATGTATTTATACTTGTTTGCATTTGAATATAGATATATTTAATTTACGGGAGAATTTCAAGAGAAATTATATGCTTTATATATGAAAAAAGGTGAGCAATACGCGATGGAACTTACAGCCATAGCTTGCAAATCGTTTTCGTAGCTCTGGCGCAGTTTGCTGGAGATCATGGACTCGGCTTTGCTCATGTTATCGATCGTGCCCTTAACTGTAATGATGCGCTCGAGATTGAAGCTATTGATATCGTTGATACTGCTGACGGTGATCTTTGTATCGGTGTCCTGCATGATTCTCTTGATTGTGTTACCGCCCTTACCGATAATTCGACCGATGAGATTGTTGTGCGCGAGGATCTTCAGAGTTATTTCACTGTCGACAAGCAACGTAATAATATAATTAACATCACGATTCATTTACCGGCGAAATAGTGATTCGATCGAACAATGTAAATAAAAAAAACAACTGTGTTTAAATTGAGATTGGTATGATCGCGAGAGTTAGCGTGCTGAAACCGAATCAACATAGTACACATTTAAAAAAAAGTAGCAAAAAGTGTTTAATATATTAATATTTAATGTAATATTACAGTTAAGTTGATATAATATTTAAAAAATTAATAAAAGTAAATTAATATAATATTTGATATAAATATATTTATATCTGATATACTATGTCCGACCGATATCGCTTACGATTTAATTTCGGAAAAATCGAGGGGACTCGTGACTCTTACCCCTTGTTCGTATTGTTGGCTTCTTGCTGCATGACCTCTAGGATCTTCTTACAGGCGTTGGTACAATTTTCGGGGTTGCCGTAGATAGTGATAGCTTTTTCCAGAGATCCGACATTGTCCTTGCGGTGAACGTCGACCCGGGCGCGCGTCATCTGCGTGATCTGCCGTATGGTGGAACCCTGTCGGCCGATTATCGCGCCGACCATGTCAGACTGGACGAGGATACGCAGCGGAAAATCGGTCTGGCGACCGGAACCCGGCAGCCCGGAGAAGACCGCGCCACCGCCGCGCTGGCTCCGGCCTCTGCGCCGGCTCTCCGCCGAGGACATCTCCACTTTCAGCGGATTGCCGTCGAGGTCGTATCCATTTAACTGGTTCACAGCCCTGCGAATAGCGAGATCGTTGAGTATCTCTCCCGGGCGGGGTAAGACGTGCCCCGGTGATGACCGGACGTCATCAACTTCTACGCGCATCATCCGCGAATTCCTAAAGCCCTAACGTGAATTTCCGAAAACGAATGTATACATGCGGCATGCGGCGAGACAGAATCGTCGCGATTCTTCGCGGCGGAACAGGAAGTAAACAAAAGGAAGAGAAAGCGATCTCTGATGAATTTCCTAGATTTTTCGCGAAATCACAGGAAATAAAAGAGCGTGCCGATTACATACTGTTGTACTTGTTCTTGCGTCTCATAGCTAATGAGCACGGTCTGTGTATTTGGATCCCGCGACGGCACTTTTTCGATGTTCTGGACCTGGCCGCAGTTGGAGAACAGCAGTTCCAGGTCCTCCGGTCGTATTTGGACTGGTAGATTGCTCACGAGGACTTTAGCGACTCCGCTGCTGCTGTAAATAGGAAAATAATACCCAAGATTAGGCGATACGTTTCGGCTACGAACATGTAGAAGTAACACGCGAAGCTGAGTAAACGATACTTTATATCAACTAACACACATACACACACGCGCACGTAATTAATATCTAATAACGCGATATTAATATCGTTAGGAGTGTATAACGAATATAAAAGATATTTCCAACCGCATGATTTCGTTTATCTCGTTTGCGAATTCAACTGTACTGAGCAGAGATTGTAAACGAAGGAAGAGAGAGGCCATCTAAGTGGACTCGAACACGACTGACAGAATTATATACGGCAAGCAAGCGAGATTCCAACGGTAATCGCTAATAAACTTTGAAAGCCGAGCTGTAACCTAGCGAGTGATCGTCGGCTGTTTACATTACATCGCGACATTGTTGCCTTACAACATAACGAGATATATCTGTTGACATGCGTGTCGTCTCAGCGGACAATATTAATTTCAAATTTTATATATTTATCAAGGTAACTTTATTTATTATTGTGTTAATATATTATTATAAAACTAATTATATGCAAATATTATACAGTATTTCAGTATTTGACAACAGATAAGAGCAAAATGCGTGCAAAATAAGATAAACGAAATTTCACGTGTTAAATAATAGCTATACAGAATATACAGTATTATTTTTTTCTACAAATGTTTTTTGGAAGATTGATTGGATATCGTCTTTCTAAAGCCTTGTGTCCACGATGCTAGAACTGCGTCCGAGTTTCGGTTTAAGCCAATCAACTTGCAGCTCTTACAGAAAAGTAGCAGTTTTATTGGCTTAAACCGAAACTCGGACACAGTTCTAGCATCGTGGACACAAGGCTTAATGCCCGAATATATATGAAGCAACAAGAATGCTTGGTTTAGCAAAAAATTTTATATTTGTGGGATCTTTCTGTTTCTTTACTATTTATAAAATCTTTCTTGATGATTGTTCTTAAAATAGTACAGAAAAATGTTCAATATTATATTGTGTATCTTCAATATTAACATAATATAATGTTTAATGTTATATTAAATACATTTACATTTCAATATTATAATATAATATATTATGTATTATATAGATATTATAATTTTCAATGTTAAAAACTCGATAAGATCTATAAAAGTTAAATTTGAGAAATTCGATTAAAAATTATATTTTTTTTAAATTATCGAAATAAAATGGCTGGCTAAACGTAATATTTTAATTGTATTGCCTTATTTGAAAACCTTCGTACGAAATTCTTTCTATTTATAATTACAAACACCTTAAAATTTGATTAAAAGAGATTTCTCAATTTGTCACAATTAAGAATCTCGTTATTCCAATACATCGTGAGTTATGTCTGATAATTATGAATCAACAGAAAGGATAATTACTATTATATAAAAGTCTTTTCAAGATCTTGGATCAGGTATTGAAACAAATATTTCTGCGCGAGATGCCGGTTAACGCGGTGCGGTTAAATTTCATTTTAGCCAGCTTTGCGTACTTTGTTCGGGCTTGCACGAGCGTGAACTGTGCTTGCGCGTTTAGGTGCATCGGCGCGGCCGCCACGACATGAATGAACCAAACGGCAAGTAAGAAGAGTATGCGGAGCGTGAAGAACAAAAAGGAGGGTGGAACGACCGAGGGAGCGACTCTCACTTTCGTATGTATCGATTTTTCAGCGGGCCGACCCACTCATCGACGATGCCGCGGCGAGCTTTCGAGCAACCTTGAAGAAGACGCGGCGAACGACCCTCTAGCACCTACTCGGGTCCGAGGATAAGCTCCGCTGTACTTTCATGAGATAGGACGATTGCGTGATCGACCTTACGTAACCTAGATTAGCTATGAGTATAATGTTTCTGACCACTTAGATAACGAATCGATTATCCGGAAATATCGTCAGGTCAAAATTAAAATTCCGCAAGAATTGATCGATAAATTGTGCGCTTCTAAATGTCATCAAATGTTTTCTCATGGAAAAATTTCTACATAAATTTCGACGTACTTTTAACTGCTTTGTAACTGTATTGTTGAAACAATTGAAAACGTTTATTAAAAATAAATGTAGGTACGTTGATTTTCCGATATTAATATGTGGAAATTTGTATTTTTGTTTCTACATAATTAATTAAAAACGATGTGATTCCAATAATGTTTGCTACCTTCTTAAATTATATCAAACTAAAAATTTCTTTTTTTATTTTTTTATTTCTACGTGGGAAATTAAAAACCTCTCTCTTCGTGTATTGTAAAAATAATTCATAGAGAAAGCGAAATGTGCTTGATGCACGCAAGATGCATTGTCCGGTCGCGACGCACTTACATGCAACGGGGGATTATTTCGTATTAATATTGCAATTCACGTTGAATTCATGAGCAACTGCGGTATCATAAATTTATTTAATCGGCAAATTGAGGATCAATAGTGTTGCAATGTTGATTTCTTCGCGTAATAACGCTCGGAAGTAAAGTGTAACAACCTCGTTAGATAAAAATGCAGCGATAAGGAAACTAGTGCAGAATATTAAAGTTCATTCATATCTTTCACGATCAAATGTACATAAATGATTAAAGATCTAAATATTCTCGTTGTCTTTTCAAATCATGAAAATCTTAGGATTAGAAAATACACTATTTCCGTATTAATTGCAAATAAAATTATACTTGGGGAGAACTTCTCTTAAATACGATGTAACACATTTAAACCCGCTTCTGAAATAAACCTTTTACTTGTGCATTAGACTAGACTTATATTCAGACTTTTTAAACCAGATATATTATGACTCTGAGAAAAGTATACATAAAAACTAACGACAAATTAGGTGTGCGTTCACAAAATTGAGGAATAAAAAGGGGTAAAAAGGGGGTAGAAGAGACAAGGATGCATTAAATGCGCGGGCGCTCGTACACGCGAGGAGAGAGAGAGAGAGAGAGAGGAGAACGGGAGACATACGATGGACGGCGAGCAATGCGGGGGTGCAAGGTGGTGGGGCCTTTGTTTCGCGTACTTCCCTTTAGGGGATTTTCGGCGGTATCCATAATATAGCGCGAAGAGTGCGTGCACCGTCTGCCTCGTGGTTCCCGCGGCCCACCACCCACCATAGAGGACTCCCTCTTCCCACTCCCTTCGACCTCCCTCCCTTCAACCCTTTTGCACGCACGTGTGACTCGTCGGCGATTTCGTCGGGTCACCTTTAACGAAAGGCGGGTTTTCGCGAGGCAAGGGAGACGAAAGGAGGACGAGCAGGAATAGAGAGAGGGCGTCGGGAGGGAGGAGAGAGAGAGAGATAACGAGAGAAAGAGAAAGAGAGCCTTTGCGCGGACAGGGATGGATCGCGGCGGGATCACCCCCGTGGAAGAGCTTTTGATGTCCCGGCCTAAGACACCTTTTTTTCGGGTACTCTTTTTCTTCCATCCGCCCCACTCTCTGGCCGCTCTCGTATTTTTTTTTGTCGTTTAACAAGCCGATGGAGCGAGCATGGTGGTCGAGGTGCTGAAGGGAAAGGGGAATGGGAATAAAGAATGGATAGAAAACGTGGGTGAATCGACCGAAAATTTTGAAGGTGTTAGCACGGATCATTTCAAGAAAGAAATTGAGGAATTTCTGTGTCTGAACAATAGTATTATATCGACATGTGTGTTCGTGACACCGCAGGCCCATTTCTCGATGACATTTTGATAAAACGCGGGAGGCCTCTAGATGTAATTTGTTCCTGGGGGAAATCTTTCAAGATTCTTAGAATTGAAACTGGACAATGTGTGCCCATCGATTTCTTAAAAGTGAAACAAGGGGAAACGAATTGGGCGGTCGCGTATGTAAATACAGCCCTGCCTGAAGAACCATCGACGTCGTCGACTTGCGCCGTTCGGGCGCACAGCGCCAAAATCGATCTTGAAAAGGGAAAGTGTTAGCGACGTGACTTCACACACACGCACACACGAGAAAAACTGCTGTGTGGAAGCCGCTGGCCAAGGGCGTTCACATATTAAAATCCAGGAAGTCCCTGCAGTCTCCCCATCCCTTTGTCATTCTCAGAACGAGACCGATGTATTACATGCAAAACGACGAATCGAGATAAAATATCTCTATTTTCCTTGACATCTTCACGGTCGGAATTAGAATTTTCATATCCGGCGATACAATGGGCTACCATATTAATGTAAATACCGAGAAAAGGTTTGATGAGGTACATTCTGTCAATTGCTCGATTTTGGCATCAATCATACGTAAAATAGAACACTTCTCGGAGTGCTGTTATCAGTCGTCTCTTTTCTAATGTATAGAATTCACAGATAAAAACTCATGTTTTTATCTGTTCGAAAAATTTGAACTGTGGATCATAGTTCTTACATTAGAATTGTTTTTCGGAGTGATAGATTCGGCTGCTGACTGATATTTACTAAAGAATGACGTGTTTTAGGTGCATCTGTCCGATAGGTTTCTGTACTATATTTATTTTTAACGGAACATCGGTCTAATGTGATCATTTGAGAATCGTTCCATCTAAACACATTTTACAATTAAAGCTGGTTCCACGTGTCGGAAGGCGGGAGGACACGTCGTTGCGCCATTCGACATGAGAATCGCGTGTAGGTAGGGTACCTGCGCGACCGCGTGGCACGTGCGTCGCTTTCCAGTTACGCGGTTACGCCTGCGTGTGCGTGACGCACGCACGTGCGCACGGCGCCGACGCCGCCGACCGAGACGCCACACACGACGATGCCTAATTGTAAGTGCGATTTTAGGGCGAAAACCTCCCAGCTCTGTTATTATTATTCAACTGATAGATAATATACTAATAAAAAGATTTATACTATAAGAATTATAATAAATTTATTTTTAAAAAATTATTTTACAGCCACACAGTTAAATATAGAAACACATTAATACGTCCCACGTTATTGCACGTGTGTTATATATAGTTTCGAAATAAAAATGCTCAATCAGAGAATAATGAGCAATTAGATAATGAAAATAAAAATTTAAGAGAAATTTACAACATAGAATTAGTTTTCTATATTTGGCACGGTTCATGTGAGTTGTATTCGGGACAGAGAAATGCTCTAAAATTTTAAATTGTCCAGAAGTGCTGACATATATAAGCGAACGCATTCCAAGGGAGGATCTATGCATTTTAATCGCAATGATAGCGTCATATCGGTATGTGGAAAAGACCGATGTCTCGTCGCCGTGCTATCTATGGATAAGGTAGATAGATAAGATAAACGTGCAACAGGGGGTTGTTAATATTGACACTGGCGACTAGCTCTAGCTAGAGCCGCGCCACCCTGTTTCCACAGTGTCGAAGGTGTGTATCTGCGGCAAACCGCCGCGCCGTGCGTCAGCTAACTTCCAAGTAATTTTTCCGCGATAAGCTCGCGTATGGAAAGAGTTAGTACCCCGGTACAGGAAACCGACATACGTCACCGGATATCGAATTAAGGGTATCGCGAAATGCATAGTACGACGAGGGAAGTAAGTATAATATACCAACAATTGAGGCTGACAGAAATGAGCGATAACTCTCGCATAATCCAACTATTTTCCGTGAAGTTGCAAAAATTTGCTATTTTTGCCACCAACTGGAAGTGAACCTTTAACATTATTCAAAGAGAGATCAACGAACGAACGTCCTCGTTCGAAGCGGATGTTTTCGCGATTTGACTCAAAGTTATGAGGAAGTTCTGGAATACAAAGGCAGAAATTAAGCGAAGGTTTTGAAGCAAATGATGGAAATTAAATTGCGCAACGCGATGTGTCACAGGAAGGAAATGTTACAAGCGAACAATTTAAAAATTAAATTTTAATCGGTTTTGAACTTAACATTCTCCCACATATCATTAAAAGAGAAACGCGAATTTTTTTGCTCAGATTAAAATTCATGCGTTTCAATTTTGTTAAAATACGAGCGAATTTTTTTGCTCATTGTTGGCTTTTGTGTCAAAGGAGTCAAATGGTAGCTTTAATAACTAATTAGCTGAAAATCTAAAAGTCTAACTTCTAGTGTCAAAACAGCGATAAGAATTAATCTTCATTTTTTGCATTTGAGCACGATGACGCAATATTGCGAAACTGACTGTCGCACAAAAATATCTAAGGTGCTACACAAAGTGTACAATTTATCGTAAAAAAATATCTCTTCTATGCTTTTTCACGTGTAATATTCTATTACTTTCATAACTACGTATTATGCAGCAATATTAATGTCAAAGGAAGAAAAAAAGTATTCGCTCGTTCTACAGAGTCGACTTGGTCATTTTAACAGCGTCACCGTAGTTATAAACTGCGAAATTTCATGAATGCAAATCAGATAAACAACTTTCACTCCTTGAGTGGAGAAATAGTTTAGAAGTTATGGTGTCGCGCGATTTATATCGAGACCATGCGCATTTAGAAAAATAAAAAAAACCGGATCTGAAATATTACTTCGGATATTTTTGAATTATTATACCAGTAGGACGTAGGTAAATAATGTCGCGATTGAGAAGTTCAATAAAACAGCATTCTTTAAATCTAATCGCATATAAATTGTGAGAGAAAAAAAACATTGTTATGATAAAAACATTAATTTAAGATATTCTATATTTTTTGGATTTGCGCAAGTGTATGATAATAAATTTCTAATTCTAAGTTACAACTCTAACTCGTCAAATATAAGTACAGTTATAAGCCTAACTCGTTAAATCGGTTTGCCATTTATAAGAAATAATTCACTTTTTTCGTTGCACAGAAGGAATTGTCTCTCAAGTGTAGAATAGCGAAAGTACTTAATAATCAAATCAGAAAAGCGATAGAAATTTACGACAATAAATCGCTTACATTGTCGAGGGCATAAATGCATCACTAGATGCACGACGGGTGCATCGACACGATTGCGGCAAATTGTAGGAGGGAGACGATAACGACGTCACGGCATTACTTGGAGATAAAAAAGAGGAGATATAGTAGAGAAGAACGCAATAAGAGAAGAGCGCACGGTAAGAATGTAGGAGATAACGAGCAGCAGCGGGGATATCAGAAACAGGAATTGCATAACGTTCGCGAGTAATTGCGAGCATCTGAGAGCGGGCGTATCACATGTTGCGAGCATTAGTTGCACAGACATTATTCTCATAATTATTATTACTTTATAATTACGATGTATTAGCGCGACGCAACGCGATAATTTAATCTAACCCTCACGCCAGCGCGGTGAGAAAATTGCACGTTGCATATAGCCAGAACGACTTATACACCATCCAATGCATTTTGTATGGAAAAACACCAGGCTAGATATGCACAGCTAAGTTGTTTATATAGACTCTCTTGCGCTATAGATAAAGTATAACGACTCGCTGTCTGGAAAAACGTGAGTTCGCACATTTGCACCGTCATATAAAAAGTTGGAAAGATGAAAAGATGAAAGATGTAAAAAAGAAATGAGAAAATACACACATTGTTTTCCCTTAGCGAAATAATAATAGAAACAGTATTTTGTGCCAAGGTATAATAATTTACAGAATACTAATGCAAGTCGACCGCTGGCCTTTCACCGTCAATAGCTATTATCAAACTGCCAATACACCTACATTTATACACAAAAAAGGTAGCGAGTGATATAGTTATTCGTTCACTGTCTCGTCGTTTCTTCACGGGAGACAATCGCTGGTGAGTTATCCATCGTACGCGTTCGCTGCGAATCAGGATTTCCGAGAAATACATAGTCCGACTCAAAATAGTCCGAAACCCGCGTCACTCTGTGTACAAAAATGACTTGACATTCCGGCCGGATAGAGTCATGCGCGACTCCGATCGCGATTTCTGATCGCTCGGGGGGCAACACGGGATCTCCGGAGGGAGGTGGACGTCACGCGAACGCGGTGTCAGCGACCGACGTCATTCGGAATGCACCAAGCGATGACAGTGGGCGTATTGGAAACGGTGACTCAGCGTAGGAATTATTAACGGATAGCTCGTAGTACGGAGTACCCTACGTTCCATTCAGCGGCGCCGGGGAGCGAGTTCCTCACGGACGTCGCGGTCGGCGAGGGTACCTCGACCGTCTCGCGGCGCGGCGAAGATCCAACGCCGCCCGTTCCATCTGTTCTTTTTCTCGTATAAAAAAAAAATTCAACGAGATCCTCTCCCTTGTGCGCGAGAAAGATCAAAGCGTGAACGTATGACCGCATTTTTTTAACATTAATTTATCCTTAATCGCCAATTTTCGCGTGTGGCACATAGGAGCCGTTCCTGGTTTATCCAATTGTGGCTTTCTTATATATGGAGGATTCTGTCCTACGCGCTTGATTTCGAGGAGAAAAAGGTATCGAATGCGACTGTTTGCGCTCGATATCGCGCGTTACGGTCGCTCCGGCGGACGGCAAGGAAACGATCGATACGAAAGGTGTACAGGGATAAATGCAGACACACACGTATGCCTTTAGATATACATATATTAAACGGTTAGGTATAACGACCCGGCCCCGTGTTTGATCGCGCGAAACGCCGTTTCGACGCCGATAAACCCCGCTCTTTTTCCTTCTCTCTATTCCTCTCTCTCTCCCTCTCTCTCTCTCTCTCTCTCTCTCTTCGTCCTTTTTCGCCGCGGCACCTTCTTCCTTTTTGAGAGCTTCCGTGAGAAAGCGGCGGATGGCCACGGCGATTCAGGCGTGTAATAGAGAGCGATTTTCTGTACGAGATGCACGGACTCCGGTCGATCGAGCTCATCGATGGTACCCGCGTCTCGCCCTGTCGAACCATCCTATTTCACGAGAAGCGGAAGTTAATTCTACGTTTATATGCGAATTGCAGCGTTCTGCAATCACGTTAACTGCTGTGTCGTCGCTACCCTCTTTGTCGATAAACGCCACCGGCGAGAAACGTATTAATGTGATTCTGTACCCTCCGATTGTCAAAGCTGAATTAAATCGCACTGACTCGCCGTCGTTTTTCCATTCACTAAGAGCTATATAAATCTTAAATATGAGTGGGAATTGACAATTAAAGGTTAAAGATTATGATGAATGCCCGTAAAGTTGCTCTCAGACTGGATTTTATCGAAATCAGATTGCAAAAGTAATATCCATTAAATATATATTAATAAACTTTTAATTTATTTTTCCTGGAATTGTCTGTCGTTGCTATGAATTGAAACGGACATCTCGTGTAAACGTGTTTGAAATCGATTTTCGAATAAAGGACGTGAATTTTCCTAATTTTCAATGGGCGACATGGGATGTATATGCGTTGAGTGCTGGCAATAATTATTGTTATATTCCCTCACTTGAAAAGGGCCAGATGTTGGCCGAAACGTTGTGAGATTTAATAAAATAGAAAAATTTTGGCCAGTTGGGTCGCTTAAATTTATCTTATTATTCTTTGGATACTGGCGAATAAATACCCTAGTCATTGTTTCCTAATTTTCCTGCAGAGGTTTGTGATTAATTAAAAGGCAACGGGTTCAAAATGAAACGGTTCTGGTATTAACGCCGGGGGATCCCAGTTTCGTATTATGCCGCGACCGGCCTCGATGTTGAGGCCGCTAAACGGTCGCCTTTATTTTTAACTTCACATCCAGAGTTCCGCGCGTCGGCAGTTGGCCGACGCCATGAAACAAAAGCGCGCGTTTATTTGAGCTCAATACTATCGAGCTGTCGCGTCGCGAGCGACCGGACACGAATCGAATCGGACCCGATCGTTCGGTTTTTGCCGGAAGGCCTGACCTGGTTGCGTTAAAACTTCGGATATACAACCTCCCCGCGTCCAACCCTTTCAGTCCCCATGTCTTTTTCTTCGTTCGTAAGGTGCAAACGTATATTTTTAGTCGTATCAGCTTATCGACATGTCCTGAACTGCGACTTGTGTATCGCTTATCGATATCTAAAGTGAATTAATAAATAGAGAAAGAGGCCGAGTCATTGTATTCGATTTTATGGAAACAGATGTATTTTCTCTTATATATTTATTTTCAAAATCCGATAATTATAGAATCAGAAAGAGGAATTTGTTTTCTGAAAATTACAGAGGGAAAATGGTGTACAGTTTAGATTTTCTAATTCAGGAAATATCCGATAAAGTAAAAATAATTCCCGAGACATTTTTCTCTTAAAGAGCAAAGACCTCGTACTGAAAGGATGCAATTCGTGCATATCGCGCATGACGCTCGACAAGACCATCGATTGAGAAGTATGTATATTACAAAGTCCTTATTGCAGGGTGCTCGGCGATCTGCCTTTTTTTCACGTGTCATGCGAGAAAAATAATTCTCTGATGGATCATACGATAGATCGTGTATGTGTGTGTGTGTGTGTGTGCTTTTACGTTAACGAGCCGCGTTGGCTCCCGAACAAAAGGGCATCGATTATATTACAAGATCACGTCATGCTCCGCGCTGGCGGTACGGCGATTATGTCACGGCGATTAGGCGCGTATCAAAAACACGCGCGCATACCGCCGCGGTATATCTTCCCTTCCTCCCACCGCCCGTCTTTCCTTCTCGGATGTTTATTATGCTGCAGTTATTTTGTGATAGCGGATAGCGGCCGCTTAACGGCATATACACGCTGTACTAATTTATGTGACCGCCGCTTACGGCCGCCGAGCGGCATAAAGTATTCTCGAAAGATCATCGATAAATTCTCTTTCGACATAATAAAATGCACTTTATAAAATTCCTCATCTCTCCGCTTACGAAACGAAGAAGAAATATAAGGGAAAATTAATTAGCGTCAAAAGTGTTGTCGGGATCGTGTTTAAATCACCGTAACGAGATTTATATTCGTTTTGATTATTTCTTTTTTTTAAATCGCAATGTGAATTGTTAATTTATTCCATTACGCAATTATATCGAGATACGAGAAGCGATTTTAGACACGTATAATGTTTCAAGGCTGCCCGCTGGCACCATTCTTCTTTATCTTTATTCATATGTAACATGAAGACTTACGAATATTTATTTCATAAATTAATAAACAACACAAAATATTAAAACTAAAAATTAGCAATCGTTATTTTTATTATATATTGCTATCTTTTAATTTTGTGTTTGATTAGACGAATAGCGCGAAACTATTTCTTGCTCCGCGAACACCTTTGCAGATTTACTGGCTTGACGATATATGATATTATTTATTGTTAGATACATACTTGGAAAGATACACCTTACGTTTCAAGATAATGTGTGTGAGTAACATTGGCGGCAATGTGATGACGATTTCCGGCCGATTCGTGGAAGTCTATGATAAAAAAAAAAAGAAGAAGGCGCGCGATGAATCGATGCCGAGGAAATGTATCCTTGTCGCCAATTTGTTCACGGAGCTATGCGGATCACGTCGTCGATGACGCAATCGTCACGAAAGGCTCACTGTGGTCTTATCAAAAGGATGCACCTCGCCGCCACGAAGAGCGAAGCAGGAGCTGGGACGAGTTAACGATTTCCGAGTGACATAGCATTGTAAAAATTCGGATATTGATATTATTAAAAGCTAATAAACAATACACCGCCGCGCCGTTTTGTTTCATATCTCTAAAATCATCGCTTTTGATCCCCAACTCCCTATAGGAATCTGAAATATACCTATAACGCAGGCCGGATTTTAACGGCACAAATAATTTTATTTTATTAAAATATAAACTATTATTATTAATAAGAAAGCGGGCGTGAGCCTTTCACGTGGTTACGTCATATCGGGAAACGACACACCGGCTTATTCGAGAGAATGCCGAAATGCACAATGACGACATGGTTCCACCTTCCACATGCGCGACGTTGTTGGCCCGAGCTCAGGATATTTCTGCCGCGACGAATTACCGTTGCGAGTTGCGACCGTAAACCTTATTATACATTACCCGTGTCTCTATGCGTGTATGACGAGTGTAGCCCAGATGCATCTTCGTCTGCGAGCGTTGCGTCGTGCACGCATATATTGTATATACAAGGTAACGATCTCTCTCGGGACAAAATTAACATATCACGTGTTCTTAAAAAGATTATATAAAAGCTCACATTGTTAAAAGGAAAGATTTAAAATTATAATATGTTAATTCTAAGAGTTACTGAATTTTGGAAAACATAATTACGCACTGTTTATGACTGCAACGGCGTTCATTAACGCGACCACCTACGCTATATGCACTTGTATATTGCAGATGTAATTTGCATCAGTCAGCTAAATATCGAACGGCGCGATTATACCGTTTCTCACAACCTGAGTTGCGCTGAATCATTCGATATGATAGAGATGACGTCAAGACCGTCAATGACTCGTGCAAAAACTTTCGTTGGTTCTTCTCGCGTCCGTTAATTATCCTAACGTGGACAATAACGATAATCACAATCGGCATCTCTGAATTAAGAGGTGCTATAGTCCGCGCGCAAACGCAACAAATTCACCTCAATTTATGCACGGCAATTTATAATTTATCATTCATCATGAGTGCGTGGAAGATATCACGCGTAAAATATCAAGACATAACGTGCTACAGGATCCGAGTCTTTCGAAATAACGTCGATTTCGTCGGAGTTCTATCGTTGCAATAAAAAAAAAGAGAGCAAATTAATTTTTGGAAAACAAACTTATTTCTTCCTCTCAACTGAGTTACTGTTCGCGATTCTCATTCGTAGATCTCGAATCCACTGCACCAACACCTCGATAAAAGCAACAAGTGTCCCGCGAAATCATTTGTCAACGGAAAAGCCGACGGTGTGGCCAGTTGATCGCCCGATGTGAATCATCGAGATCGTTAGGATCGTTACGCTTTGCGTGCAACGTGTCCCGCGCTTTACAACTTGCGTCTTACTTATTTTTTCCGCGAAATGTATGAGGCGCCGCTCATCATTATTATTTTTAGTAGTCCGAAAAAAATAACAATTCCGGTGCCAGTACAAAACGCTTTCTATTCTTTCTCTGCTCAAAATATTCGTACAAAATAATGATATGCTAAATATATTATCATATTATATACATATATGTAATCCCATCAGTAACCATTTCTTTCATTGTTCTTATGAAAATTTCTTTGTTAGATAAACGTGATGTTATATAAATCGTATAAAATTTTTTCAAGCCATGCGGGGAATGCGATAGAAACAGCGCTTGCTAGATTAACCTTTTCTGCAAGAAAGAAAGAGAGAAGAAGAACAGAAAGTGAGATCAACGGATGGCTGAGGATCGGAGTCGAGCGAGAAAACGGAGCGAACGTCGCATGCGGGACCCCGGTCTCGTCCGCCACGTGAATGGACGGTTTATTTACGCGTGTTCTCATACAAGTCGCGATTACGAGACCGCGCGGTAGCGAACGGCGGTGACCTGGATCCCGAATACGCCGAACGCCGATATCTTCGGAGCGTTTCGCTCGCGCCGGGGAAGATAGCGATGTATACATTGGCGATCGACGACCGGCGCTTTTGCATAACTCTTCGCATAACATTATCGGACGCGGCGCGGTCTATGCGGTTTCCGGTCAGATGCGATTACGAACGGGGACGCGAGAAAGTGCGGACGCGCGCAGGCGGGAATCCACGCTGAAATCCATTGAGTCGAATGCAAAGAAATGCGTCAGAGATAGTACGCGGGAGATCGATATGAATAAATGTATTGTTTGCGGAATTTATTTATACAGATAATTCGTTATGTGGCGGTGTACATGCTTATTTATTATGCGTATGCACGCGTATGCAAAATTTGTATGCACTAACGATTTCACTATCAGCCGATGAGACTTAACATAATATTCGTCGAGTTTCTACCGGATAAATAGCTTTGAAGTTTGCATCGCGATATATCGCAAATATTTCTAAAATATGTTTAACCTTTACTGCGATATATTTATATCATTTTCAATATCAATTTATTCGTATTTCATTCGAGAAACGTGAGATATCACATCTCGTGAGACATCACGTCTGTTATTAACTTATTAATTACATAATTGAATACTATAATTATAAATTTATAATTTATATAGATTTATTTACATAATTGATTACTATAATAATAAATCTATAATTTATAATACATCTTTTGATTTACAACTTCGGCATCACAAAATAGGCGAACCCTTTGATTTTTCCCACGATACTAATCTAGGGTCGAGAACTTTTTGTACATATATACTTTTAAACATCGTATCGTAACTTACGGTATCGCTCGCAACAGGAGGACGCGTCGAGATGTTAACGAGAGGTTCTCGTAATCGTCGTCAGCTTCTAATGGTTGGCTTTCCGTTCGTCTTCGTGTTCATTAACGAAGCGCACCGAAAAATGACTCTCCCCTCGCGAATTGTCTTTCTCTTTCTTTTTCCTTCCTTTCCTCCTTCACACACTGGTATACTTCGTGAGTCAATTCACAAACAAAAAAGCTACGCGCCACGTGTTCCGCGCCGCAGTGACGCGCTCTCGAGCATCAGAGAGGAGATCGGGATCGTGCGAAGCGGATCAGGGATCGATCCGTGAGAACGAAAAATCTGGACCCGGCCGCGGCGGCGGCGTCGCGTCGTGCAGTTCTGTCACAAACAATAGCGTGCTGCATGTGTAAAACGCGGTAATGAAAAAAAAAAAAAAAAAAATCTCGTGCCATCAGCGCCTCGTATATTGCAAACTGTTATATTGAATTAGTACATACTGTGTCCAAATATTTTTCTAACAATTCTCGAGAAAGTGCGATGCACGCCACTAGAGGATCGTATATTAAATGTGCGTATGCATCAAGAAATGTAAAGGTAAGATGAAAAATTATTTGTGCGCGCAAACAAAATTTATACAAAACAAATTAAGATTGCTGCTCATACAGAGAGAATATATTTAAAAATAAAGTTACAGACAAAGTAAACTACTCCCAAGGTTAGACAAGTCCATAATTTTCAGTAATCTACGATCCACCTTGTGCTTTGCTGTATTTAAACAATTCGTATCTAAAATAGACGTAAAGATTGTATCGATAGTCCTTTTATTGCTCCAAAAATCTCAAATAAAAATAAGAAATTAAATTAACGTAATGGGTAAATGAGACGAAGGTACAAGTAAATGAGGCATAAAACGCAGAGGAAAATAGCCTCATTTTTTAGAAAGAAATAATTTTTGATCCTTCGAATGAGGAGGCGCTTGTGGCGCGAACCCACCCGCGGGTTAACGAGGCGCGCGTTAACGACGTCGGCAAGCTGCGAGGCTCGTGTGTGTCGAAGAAATGGTGAGTCAGAGAAATCGTTCTTTCTTTTCTCCTTCGGTCGCTCTCTCTTTCTCTCGTTCTTCGGCTATAAAATTAATTGTGAGTCTCGAACGATATCACGCGAGAAAGAGAGAGGAAAAAGAGAGAAAAAGTGAGAACTCGCTTGAAGGAATCTCGTCGAATTGTAATGTATAGACTCTCTCCGATGAGCTTTTCTCGAAGATTGAAACATGTAAGACTTCGGGCAGGAGAATCGAATTGCATTTCTACACGTGCGTTGTCAATTTAAAGCCACGCGGCAAATTAATTCAACCCTCGTTCCGGATTCTATAACGCGCGAAAATCGAACGGTGAACATTAAAGAAACTGACACCGAGATCAGTTCACACTCCGATTACGATTAGTTGCACAACGCCTGTAATTCGAGTCTCTCTTTGACGTAATTCTGGAGAGCAATCGTCGTTCGCGGTTTTGCATAAAGAAAATTGGCCCCCGCCGCTTCTTATGTCAATTCCGAGGCATTTTGCGCAAAATAACGGGAATAACGAAGACGGTTTAATCGTTTGCCGCTCGATAAGCCGCGCTTAATTAACGTAGGCTAAACGCTGCCACTTGCGATATACCGTTTCACATTTCGCGCTATACTTCTTTCGCGACGCGTATATAGTTTTACGTAAAAAAGAAAGAAAAATAATATATCATCGTGCAACGCAAACTATACAGTAGCGTTTCCGTGCAAAAATTCCGCGGACTTCGGAGTTCGCTGCTCCGGGGCTTTTCCGCTAATTGATGTTCGCGGAAAACCACGAACGTATACGCACGCATGCACGCACACGTGTGTCACGCGGCCAATCGACCCGCGATCGCGAGGGAAACGCGCGCGGAAATTGCGTCGGCGCCACGTCGCGAGTCGACGCGAAAAAGCTCATCGGTCAGATTAATTTTCTTTCCTCCCTCCTTTCCCGCTTGCCACGCCGCGCCGCGTCTACGTACGTACGCGCGCGCGCGCGCGCGTGCACGCACGCTTTTATCATTGTCGAGCGATTACCACGTGTCCGCGAGTCGCACTTCCGGTTTCGGCTACTACTTGAGAGATCCAGCCGATCGCTTCTACCGCGACGCGGTATCCTCGAATCTCGGCGTTCGCGGTTCTCGCCACTCGAGTAGGCGCCGCGACGAAGGCGCGTCGCGAGTCGCGAGTAGAGAGATCGAATGCGCGCGGCACCGGGTTCTCGGGCGTGATGCCGTTTACCGTTGGAAAAAAAGCTACGGCACACTGGTTCGCGTCTCGCCGCGTACTGCGGCCGTCGGAGCACTGGGAGCAACCGGTCGACCGGAGCGCCTCGGCTCGGACACCCGCGCACGGAAACGCCCGAGCCGCGGTAGCAGCGGCGGTGCAGTGGTAAGTTCCGACGCGAGAAAAGATAACAACCGCGTGCATTCCTCGCAGTGCACTTGGTGCATTCGATACTGCAAATTGCATATATCGAAATACATATACAAATGTATAAAATATATTAAAATACGCAAAATACTACCTACGTATTGGAATAATAGAATATATTAAATATAATTATATATATATATATTGAAATATATTAAATATAAGTAAGACACACTCGTCACGTAAAATTTTTATGTACAATGTGTATGCTCTTTTTTTTTAATTTAAAAAGCAGAATGCATTTTGAATCGCAAAATTGTAATTCAAACGTAATTGATTCGACGTTTTTTTAACAATTGCATGTTGCGTTTTATTTTACGCTGATTAAAAATTAATTGAGCTTGATTAATCGATTAGCTCTTCGAGTTTCGTTCGCTCTCGCAATATCGTGTTTTTTAACGAGAATTTTTTCCCTCTCTTTTAAAATAATTATTCATTAAATCCTCGAAGATATTCGAGTTTATCTGTTATGGGATTAATGCAAATAAGGTGGTATATTATACATAAATTAATATTATCGAAAATCGGATTTAGAAATTGAGAATATCAGAACTGGGACATCGGGACGAATGATGGGTTAATCTTCCGCTTTCGTTTGGTACCAAGAATCGACTATTTGTTTTTGGTTTAAAGATGGAGAAGCTGTCATTATGTGCTCACATTTTTACTCCCGTAAAAGCACTCGAGCATTCTCGGCGTTTCTGAATGACGGCGAGTGACTCTCGAGGACCTGAGAGGTTTTTAAATTGATGCCGAAAAGATGCCGCCGTATTTGTTGCAAACATTCTCCCTTTTTTTTTTTTGCAGAAACCTTCCCTGACAAACACTTCATCTATCTACATTCACGACCGACTTTACGACGATTCCCTATATATATATCGCTGATTTTTATGACGAGTTTAGCTTGTATGAAAAATTAACGGTAACGATTATTTCCCGATAGAACAAATGTAATTGAGTGTTTCGTGTAAACTTGGCATTGTGGAAATTTAAACTGTACGCGTTCAGCTGACCATAAAATAGATAAAATCTACATAAATAAACCCGAAACTCTAAAATATAACTCTAAAATATATATTACATAGGTATATTTGAGACTTGAACGTGCGATTTTTCTCTGCGATTTGAACTACAAAGATTCTAAGCTAGAAATTGTTTAATAATATTAAGAAATATTATTCTGTTATTCCCGCGGGGTATCGCACTGACTGCTCAGAAATGCATAACGAAAGACAAACTCGCGACGTCGAGAAACGCGGCCGCGGACGACGATTCCGCTGCCGGGTATAATTGAAAACGTTCGCGTGTCGATATCGTTAGGATCGGCGCGCGTGGCGATGCATCGCCGATAAGAGACGCGCTCCGTTTTCGCGGACCGGAATACTTCCTTCTTGCGGACACGCGAACATTAAAAATCGGCAGCGAGCGGCGAAAAAGCGACGCGCCTCTCGACGCATCCGAGCGGTAACAGCTGTTGGAGGCAGCTGCCACGTGGCCGGCACGCACCGCCTATGATCACGGAAATCCTCCGCTATTTACGATCGATACCGTCGTCATTTTCGTCATCTTCACATGCGGAAGAATACCTCGGTACTTTTCACTCGCACGCTATTTCGCGTACTTAAAAATTCCAAATTACAGGAACCCTGGCGAATTAAGCTTGAAGACTGTAGACGAGTGACCAAACACTTTGCTTCTCACTCAATCAGTTTTCATGACGCTGCGGATTAGTAGATTTAAAAAGAAAATTTAATAAGTGTATCAAAAGAAGCCACGGAAGAAGATAAACCAGATCGTATTTCCGTCAGCGAAGACTCGACGGCGTTAATTAAAGCGTCACGGGATTTCGAAGTACGGCATTTACGACTGATTACGGATCATAAAATGTTATCAGCTTGACGATCATCGGATCATTAAATATACTATTCAAAGCATTATTTCAACAAATCACAGATTTGCGAATCACTCGCCGCGCGACGAAATCGATAGTTTCGAACGTTGATCGGCGTGCATATTATGTAACGCGTACGCATACACACACACACACACACACACACATACATTGGCACGTAAGTGCAACCCGTATATCGCAACATACTTGCGTGCGTTCGAAGAAACGACGGTTCGATTTGCTTTTCGGTGAACAAATCCAGATCATAAATATTCATGAGTCCACGCAGCTGTGGCACACGGCTTTATTAGCGGGCCGCGGAGTCACGATGCTAATTTCGCGCGCGCGCGCGCGCGTGTGTCTCCACCGGCGAGGAGGATTAATGCTCGTGCGCGAGATACAGAGCAGTGCAAGATAACGCGTCGCATAACCGCGCGCATCGCCGTAGCACATCCGGGTGCCAGCAGGTGGAACCATGAAATCGCCCAACGAAACCATGATACCTAATTTCTTCGGCGGTCGCCTTATCGCGGACAGGATGCGGCTCCCGAAGCGTTAAGTATGCAATTTCGACCCGATATCGTCGTTGGCATTAATTATTGTCTCGTAGTCGCGATATTTTCAGACAGACGAGTCCAATAGATACATACAATATTTATCGAAGATATTAATCATTCCGTAATGTAACGCGAAGCATCGCTGCAGTGCCAGTGCAGTGAATTGCTGAATCTATATTTTAATATCTCTCATCGCTACGCGGCGTGTCCTATATCAGCTGTATTTCATGTCTATATCGATATCGACTGCACAATGTAAACGATATGATTAACGATTCTCAAGCGTAACGTACGCAGGAAAACAAGCGCTGTTGATGTACGGCAATCAATAAAATTCACTTTATTTTATTCCTCTGATGGTTGCGAAAGTAATCACTTTCATGCTACGCTCAATCGTCGTATTTTCTCCGGAGTTGAACGATATGTCATAATATCGTGAATGTTCTGCTTCAAAGGAACAAAAGCCGCATCGATCCTGCTAAATTTTTGGAGGAGCCCAAGTACAATGGAGACTCCCCTTCTCTCTCTTCTCTTTCTCTCTTTCTCTCTTCCTCTCTCTCTCTCTCTCTCTCTCTCTCTCTCTCTCTCTCTCTCTCTCTCTCTCTCTCTCTCTCTCTCTCTCTCTCTCTCTCTCTTCTGACTCTGTTAGGGATAGAGGGAGATCAAGGGCTATGTTAATCTCTTTTCTCTCTCTTTTTTTACATCGATATTTCCTTCCTGCAGGATATTTTACTGGCTGGAATTAAACTCTCACGTATATGTATTTTGGCAATCGGGAAATGGCTTTACACATAATATTATTAAATACTATTTCATGGATTACTATATTATTACATATGGACTTTATTTTATCCTACATTTATCATATTATGCTGCGCATGAGTAAAACTTGAAACACATAATTTATATTCCAATTAAAGTAAAAATTTTATTTAGAATTTATAATTGGACTAGAATTAATTCGTCATGGTTAATCTTCGATGTTAGTAAACGTAAATTATGCCGCTGCTTAAATTCACCCCAGAAAAAAAGTCGACATCGAATTCCTCGCGGATTCGGTGCACCGCTAAAATTCCACTGGAACGTTATGCAACAGCCAGGCGCACCCTCTTCGTTTCCCCGATTGGGGACGACGGTCTGGCGTCGTCGACAATAGGCATCGAGGAAGTCGAAGCCGGGCAGACGAAGAGAAGGCAGATACGGGAATTGAGAGGGAAAGTAGACGATAGATTCAGGAGACAGACGCAGAGAGAAAGAGAGAGAGAGAGAGAGAGAGAGAGACAAGGGGAGAAAGACTGCATAACGTGGAAAGGCAGTGTCGCTCCTGAGCCCAATTAGCAATTTAAGGCAATAAGCGGGCGCACTCCCTCGCTTACATTCCCGCTGGCATCGGGCGACGTTATTTCTAGAAGGGAGAGACCGGTGGCTTCTCCGCGCATAAACTTTGCGCGGAATAACGCGAGCTACATACATTCGAGATGAGATCGCGCATCCTTCCGCCCCTTTCTTTCCGTCTCTCTTTCTTTGTCCTCCTGTCGGCGACGTTCTTCGTTCCTCTCTGCCGCCGAATATCTCGCGGCCTCTCGAAATCTAAATGCGGAAGCCGCGATCGGGTTCGTCCGAAGGGGAAAAATATATGGAAATATGGAAAATGGAAAGTACTATTTCCCTTTTCACTTTTCAGATTTTTCCTTACGTTTTAATTAGATTAATATTTATTCTTATTATGTCATTTCTTGGATTATATATATATATATATATATATATATATATATATATATATATGTATATGTCATAATGCAAGGTTGCTCACATTTTCGATTTTATTTTTTATATTTAATTAATATAATTTCTTATGCGAGAGGGCTTTATACGAATCAATTAGGCTTTATGCTATAATTAAGGCACAAATATGTTCACATCAATATTCGTCGTAAATTTTCTGTTTTAATATAATCTGGATAATTGCAACGTAATACATTGCAGTCTGTGATACGTCATATTTTATATTATGTATACTCAACAATAATTTATATTTTTAATTTTGTTTTAATGCCGTTTACTTTAATTTTCACGCATGATGCGCAGGTAGAAAATCGTGCAGTTAATGAAAAAGACCTCGTAAAATGCTCCGGATTTTGCGGATGCGGACAAACGCAAAGTGCATGTATTCTTAACTATCTCCGGAACGAGGGAGAAGCACCGGTACAGACGAGGGCGATAAATAAGGGAGAAGGACGAGTTTACGGCGACGCCGCGCCACGAAGGGCTCTTCCTTTCTTCCCCGAGATTTGCGAATTATGCATCATGCCGAAGGGAATACACTCGAATTGACGTGAGCACGGCAAGAAAGACGGCATTGTGACAAAGGGCTGGAATATCGTTAAAATAACGCAGTACAAACATATCCTTTTATGATTGAAACATCGATTTAATTTTTGTTAATTCTCTTTTCTGCGAAATATCAATCCTATTTGAAATCATGCAATTATGCTTATAATTGCGATATCCAAGTTGATATCGGAATAAAATGTTATACAAAAATACATATACGAGAGAAAAAAATTTTACAACGCTGGACGCGGATTTTTTTCTGACTAACAATACGATTTACTATTTTCCGTTACATTAGTAACCTTCTTTTCCGAGAGAAAATTATGGTTGAGCTCGGGGCGCCAGAACATAGAGATTTTACGACAATATGCGGTGCCATGCAGGATCATTCTTTTTTATTACCTAGAAATGGAACATGGTTGTTTTCGAGCTGACTCGCGTTTTGTGATTACCGACGAGAAATTTCGCGTCCGGCTTATCGGACATTGCCACCGCGACTCTTGGGAGGTCCGCTGACCCGATGTCGGTGTTTCGTCGTCTAAGCACGTGTTACAGAAACGTCTCGGGTGGTCGCCCGCCACGCATTGATTTCACTATGCGAATCGTCTCGACACCGGACACGCTTAGTATCATGTAACGGTGAGAAAAAGAAGAATTGAAGAAAAACCATTGATAAGAATCTTGCAAACTTATGAATGTTTAACCTGCAAAAATGGGAGATTGAGCTGAGATTCTTTGCATCTCTTGTTGTTTTTATTCACCTTTCGCGCAGGTAGATTAACCGAAAATTAGAAAATTTAATCTTTCATAATTAATAATTTATTATAATTAATTCTTAAAATTTGCAAAATGAGAAAATAATATTAGCAAAATGTTATGCGAATCTCCTCTGATATATATAATATTCTAATACCGAATCGTGATAAGACATATATAGCATGACGAAGATTATTACGCACGTTAACTCGAAAAATCCACAATTCCGGGGATTAGCGTGACACTCGAGTCCGACTCGATTCCCGCGCTAAAGAAACACACGCACTCGAGTTCCCTTCGAGGATTTACGAGGGGCGAGCCCGGAAACGATCCTCGCGAAGGTGCCACGAAGGAGAAGGGAATAAGGATCGATGGTGCTTGCAGCAGCAGTAGCAATAGCGGCACAAGGTAGGTAAAATAAGGGGTTAGGCGACGGTGGAGAAGGATAAAGAGATGAGAGGGTAGGGATGTGGGGGAGGAGGGTCGAAGCCAGTGGTAAATGGCACGTTGCCGGGCCGCGAGAGGGTGAGACCCGCGAGGAGGTGGGTAACCTTGACCCGGGGATGAACGACCCTCTACCCCTGGGCGCGCGTGTCGTACCTCTCTCTCGTCGCCCTTCACCCCCTTCTGCGACCCTCGCGCGCCCCTTCCACCCTCTATTCCAGCCGACGCGGCGACGACTCCGCCGGGATCCGTTCCTCTCTCTTTCCCGTTCCACCCCTTTCCATTCCCTCCTTGCTGGGCTCACCACCCACTCCTACCTCCGTTCCTCGCCCTTTGACCATCGTCATCCCCTTGCCGTCCTCCTTCTACGCTCGAAGCAGCGCTCTTTCTCTTTCGGATTCTCGTCGTCGCTCGCCCTCTCTCCCACGCTTCCACTCTCGACGCACTCTCGCTCTCCACGCAAACTTATCACGGGGAGGGTGACCCTGGTTGCCAGCCCTCTCACTCGCTCGCGCCCTTTCGCGACTCTTTCCTCTCTCGTCTTTCGACGGGAGCGTCGAAGGGGACGATAGGGCGGGCCGGGATGATAGCGAGAGCGAAATTTCAAGGCCAGTGTACGAGCCCGGGGATCGAGCGTGCTGGATTCGTTATCCCGGCCGGGTCACGTTCTGATCTTTTTCTCTTCCCTGACAAGCCGCATGTGTTGGATCTCGTTTTTCATAAAAATTTTACATTTTATACGTTTCAACTTTCGTTTTCCTCGGTTTATTTCCAATCGACCAATCAAATTTTCACGGAAAGTAATTCTCCGAAAGAGTTGTTTCGTACATATTTTACGATACTTATATAACATAAACGGAAAATAAATTGGATTTTTTTATTGTAGA
Organism: Leptothorax acervorum; assembly: GCA_035220615.1. Classification (NCBI taxonomy): domain Eukaryota; kingdom Metazoa; phylum Arthropoda; class Insecta; order Hymenoptera; family Formicidae; genus Leptothorax; species Leptothorax acervorum. The sequence goes on along the minus strand of JASTWQ010000002.1, from coordinate 1,082,061 downwards.
AATCTAAAAATTTCCATTTATAACGACATACTAACAAAAAAAAAAAAATTTTTAATCCTCCTGACAGATATGAGTCTATAGTTCATGATGTATAAATATATGTGCGGGGCAGGAATACTCTGAAATGTCACGGATCAAAAGTAGGTAAAACGAGAGGCTTGGTCCTTCTATCTTTAAAAAACTGTCTGATCGATAGTAACGATATTTGTGTCACGTACTATGACAAAAAACTAACGATCTCTAACTCAATCGGTCTCGAAATCCATGAGGATTCGACAATCGTATACGAATACACAGGTAGGATCGTCGTCGCGTATAATATGCATAGAATACACGTTCCTCGATCCAATTTAGAACCGCAAAATTAATCTAGGAATCGATTTCTGCTAGTATTGAACTCGATAGATAATTTCGTCGCCGAAGACGACCGCGAGGACTTTTGTCCCCGGACAGGCGTCCCAACAGCTCTAACATTTGCCTAGCGGTGCGCTAGACAGCCTCGCACGCTCTTAGAAATTCGCTGCTCGAAATTCGCGAACGTCCTGGTCGGCTGGCCAGCAGGGTTACATCCTAAAGAAGCGAGCACGCGTGCGACAGGTGGGAAGCGGCGCCGGCGGCGGCGCCGTCATCCTAGGACGCGGCTAGTCGAAAACGCGACCGAAACGTCTCGCAATCGATTAACGAATTCGCGTCCCGCTTCTACGCTCACTCCCGAAATAGAGTCCTTCGCAGCTGGCGGTCTCGCATCGCTCGCCATAACGAGCGAGCACGCGGAAAGGGTCGGAGGAGTCGAAGGGCGCGGGGACTTGGAAATGACGGAGAGGAATAGTTATGCACGGATGGTGTCTGTGCGCGACCTCCGTAAAGCTGGCATTCTATTTTCAGAATTTTGACGTAACTAATGGAGTTTTAATAAGGTTGTATTTTATTTTGTACGTGTGTGTGTGTATAGGTAATTTCAAGCGCTTGAAAATGTAAAGTCGACGATATAGTTGATATCTTTTAGGACACTAAATTCTACTTAAATTCGAGAAGTATTAAATAGGCGCGGAATAGTTCTTAAGATGAGAGTCTTGTCGAATTCTGAACAATTTATCTCGATGTATCATCGCCTGTGTGTCAATTGTATTATTTCTAGGTACTTATCGTGAATAAACAAAGAAATCTGTATCGTCATTTCTATTAGATATTTAATTACCTGGTGTTCATCATTTATGTCTCACTATATAGATTGTGATCATCAAAGTGTGCTTACCTATAACAGAAAAGAATACAAATCATAAGTTTCTCTAGCGATTATAGCATTCAATTTATAAATAATAATGTGAGGCAAATTTTATCGAAAGAGAAAAATAAAATGTTAATTGTATCTGTAATTATTTAGATCATTTCTATAGGATGTTCTGTAATTTACATTCGCTAGATAATATATATGTGTATAATCATAATTTAATATCAAAGCTTTTAATTAACATACCAAATCATTATAATTTGACAGATGCAAATCTACTATTAAGCAAGATTTGTTATTTACCATTTGACATTTCCATTTAATATATCTTTCAGCATGATATAATATCTGAATTAGTTTGATATTTATGTTTCATCATTTGCTATCAAATGAAAATTTTATGCAATAATTATCAGACATAAACCTAATGTTATTTTCAAAATCTTGGATCTTGAAAGAATAATATTTAAATAAGTGTACTGAAAAAATTAATCTTTTGGACAAAAAGATTTCAAGAAATAGTAAAAAAAATAATATAACTATTATTTAAAAATATGTAATTATAAAATTATGTTTGCTTTATGGTTTCACATTGTAATTTATCAATTTATCATCAATATTTATAAATAAATAAAATATGCAATTAAAGGCAGAAACTTAAAATGTTTATAATCGGATGCAGAAAGATAATTAAAATAATTTTCTAATGTTTTGAAATCATGTGACTTTAAAATTTGGATCTGATTTGAGTCGCAGTATTATTATTTATTACATACAGAAACGCAGACTATACGAGGAGCTTGTTTATAGATTCAAAATTAGAAATCGACATTGTCACAACTGACACGATTCATGCAGCGAGCAACTTTTTTTCTTAACAGGTGTATCGAATAGGCTCTGCTTTCCGGAATGCAATACGCGCAAAAGCGCGGAGCATCGTCTTCGGTCTCATCGCGCTTTAAGAAGATGCGCCGGTTCGGAGGCACGCGCGTGCATTGGCCGTCACGAATCCGCCAGGGTGGTTCGCCGGGGAAACGACCGAACGAACGCGGATCGATTCGGCGAGACTCCGAAAGTTCTCCTACCGCGTAAAGTGATTACACACACCGATTCCGCCGGCCGATTCGCGCCTACGAAAATTGACGGCGCGCTCGCTGATAACGAAGATGGGCCCGTCATTTCGCGTGCCATTCCGCGTCCGTCTGGCTTTCGCGGCTATTTTCGGGAACGATCCAACCACTACCATCACCTGCGATCGATGAGGCAATCCGCCCCCAGCCCTCGCTGCTAAGCTCATTAATCGGTTTTGATTTAAAGTTATGTTAAATATGATTAAATCAATAGATAGAGCGAGTTTGTTCACTTAATTTGACTAAAGTTGTTCTTTCCACTTCTTCAGACATTTGTTTATATTTAATATACATATATAAGATGTGTTGTATTCGCAAATTATTGCTGTAACAACTTTAAATAATTTCAATGTACACATTCTTGAATATTTATTTAATCATGCAGTGCAATCTCTCTAATATATATAATATTTACGGGAAATTGTTTTGAAGAAATTATAAAACAAATATAAATATGATTCAAATAAATATCTGTCAAAAATGATGAGAAAGGTGGTTTGTTTGTTTTGACCCGCGAAGAGCGGGTATCAGAGGGTTAATTTGCACATGTCAGAATTAAAAAGGGGAGGACATTCGCCGATAATCGATACAGTTTAGTCAAAACTGACCGGGTCACGAGTTTCGAGGTTCTCAAAGAACGTCGATTCTCTTTCTGTCAATCAATCAAAAATTCAATAAAGTCAATTAATTAAGATCTTAAATGTTCAATATTCTCGAATAATTGATCTTGTAACCAATTTTCCAATAAAATTACCAGATTTACTATTGGCGAAAAGAAATTTTCGTTTGTCGACAAATTCCTGTTTATACGTGAACTTAAAAATTTAATGTAAATTTAAACGTGCAATCTGATGGATCAGTTCTAAGGATCTGGGTCAAAAGTGAACGTCGATCGACCATTTCGAGAATCCTTTTAAATTGCGAGGTCGAGCGATGTCGCTAAAGATATCGGCGAGTATATACAAATATACCAACAATGGTTTCGCGGATCAGAATTCGCCATTTCCCGATTTTGCACTGTTTAAATAACGAATGGCTGATGGCACAGATATCGGAATCTGGCACAGTCGGGTTAATAATGAGCCGAGGTCGTTATCGGAAATATCGCAGACGTATTTTACAGATTTCTTCGGCCGAGGAAAAACTCCACGCCGATGAAGATTCATCGCAATCTGATCTCCAAAATATAAGTATAAGTTAAATAAATATATAAGTATATATTAAATACATACAGATTATGTAAATCAAGCACAATTCTTGAAGTTTTCTATGAAGAATTTAAAGTATTTAAAGCTATTATCAATATCGATATATAATCTCGAATTTATGTTTCGATGTCACACACTTATTGTGAGAAAAAAATATTTGGGTCCAAAAAAATATTTGTTAGGTGGCCTCTAACAGCTTATTTACTTAATAAAATACACATACTTATTTAAAATTAGATAAAATATCTAATTCTAAAATATTTTATCTAATTCTAAATAAATATTGTATTATATTAAGTAAATAAGCTGTTAGAAACCACCTAATAAATATTTTTTTGGATCCAAATATTTTTTTCTCAGTGCAGATATACATAGAAAAAAAGAATCATTGCTGTGTTCGAACTTAAAATAACTCTCAAAATGCGTAAAAATATTTCTGTCGTCGAAAAAAGCTCTGTTTATCAAAGGGGATCCTCTCAAGATATAATTAGAAAGCGCAATTGTCTCTTATAGAAAATGTCATCTCTATATACCGCAAGAGCAAGTCCGCAGTTTCCTCATCTGAATAGCGGACTTCATCTAATTGATATAATAATTCTCTGGAATATTTAACGACGCTGAGGAGCCAGGAGGACCGTCGAATTTCCCCCCAGCAGGACTTAACAAATTGAGATAGCGAGGGTCACGTTTCGCAGTAGATGACCGGCGACATCGACGGTGGCTTTAGGCGAGATAGAAAGGGCAAAGACGAAGGCGAAAGAGCAAGGATGAATGTATACATATACGTTATAGCGTTAATCACGTAGAAAAAGCAAGAGAGCGAAAGAAAACACATATGTGTAAAAGAGAAATGGGGGTACACGAATTTGTGCGGCTTCTACTTTCCTACGAATTCTGTTAATAAGAATTTACTGTTATTACCAAAATGAGAAGGATTGTGAAAACATAGAAACCAGTACGAAAGAAAGTGTAACACAATGAGAGAACAGTTAAAAAAGTGGAGTAACAAAGCACTGAAAAGATAAAATAGAAAATATTAAATGTGATAGTATCTAATACCGCTTTGTGATTAATAAAAACGATTTCATGCGAATAAACATTAAATATAATTCAATTTAAGACTTATGAATTTACGATTATTATATTTGCGATGCATACAGTATACCAACGTGATAAATAATAAACTGACCGTACTGTAATATGTGAATTAGTTATTAATAAATCGTAAAATAACTCTCAGCATATTTTATTTTGTTGCATTTTCTACAATAGTAACATATTCAGGAAGAGTAATATAAATTAAAGAAGAACACGCATTTGCGTGTGCGTGTACAAAGAAAAGACAGAAAGAGAAAGATGTCACAATAAAATCAGAAAAGAGAGAGTGCGGGAAAGAGAAAGTACGAGGCTTCCCTTCCGTCCTTTCCATCTCCTCGTCCTCCTCCTGCTCCTGTTATCCGCCCTACCCTTCATCCGCGTCCCTTCCTTCCCACAGGCGGAAAGTAATCAATACTTCGGGAAGGTGCGTGGGTGAAGCACACACGCCTGTGGGTCGCGGCATCGCCGGTAACTTTGCGCGAATTTAACTTGCGAGGCCCTCCTCCCTCAGTACACACGCACGGAGGAGAGGCCTACGCAGACCCTTATAGGGCGGCGAGAGGAGAGATCCTCGAGATTCGTCCTCCTCGCTCTCGCTGAAGAGGCATGTGGCAGAATCGGCCGGAGGATCTCGGTCGAAATTCGCTCAATTCCGAAACAAGATTTTATTTGTGTAAAAAAATCTCTTAAGACACCCTTAATTAAGGAAATGCGACAATATATACCTTCCTGAAATTTTTGAGATTCGCGTTTTGATTAAATAATTTCCTAATTTCTTCATAATTTAAGACTTACATCCTGCTTACAAATATTTTTGTTTTATTGTAATATCTGTCGCAATGAAATCATTTTGATATTGCTGTATATAATTTTTGTAATGCAAAAATGTTAAAGACTCAGGATTTAATCAACGTCAGGAGCGCTTTTAAATAAATAATTCATTTACTCGTTCACTCTTTTTTTTCCTTCGACTGAAACTAAATCTGCCGTTCCCGGCATTTATCGCAATCCCGACTGCGATGCGTGCCTTAAGGACGCAGGAAGCGGCTGTCCCGCGCGGTTCGGTACACGGCGCCAGGCGTCGATTCTAGTTTTAATCGAATTTAGGCACCGGGCGGCTGTTTAATCGTCCGTGACAAAAAAAAGAAGCGAATAAAATACACGGACATCGAGACGTCGCGGCGGCAGGGGGGAATCGGCGAGGAATTAATTAAATGCAACGGCGATGTATTCATGTCGCGATGGCGAGCAAGCGAAAAAGAGAGAAAGAAAGAGGGGGAGGATGCAACCACCCACCTCGCTCGCGTATTCCGCGGGGTACGAAAACGAGCCGCCGCTCGCGTGACAAAGGCTTAAGTTCCAGCCGTGTACAATGTTCGAGACAACGTCGTCTCCAGATTATAAAATTTAATTAAAATTTTGTTAGGCCCCCACCGAATCCTCTCCCTTTCTCCCTCGTATCTCCGACACCATTCTGGTTTTCTTTCTTCCTCCCTTTCCGCTCCGATCGTCGCGTTTTGCGTCTCTCTTGTTTCTCGCTGTTTCGTTTAGATCATTTCCGCCCGTGTTTTTGCGATACATAGCGACGATGCATCTCGAGAATGCAAACAGCGGTGACTACAATAGAACGCGCCAAATCGCCCCAAATTTAATTATCCACGTTGCGGTCTGATCAGAATTTGCGCGACGCTAATATTACATATATCTTGGGGGAATTTGATAATGTTTGTTAGAAATGATTTTTTTCAGCAAAATTAAAAACGTTGATTGTAATATCAAATTGAATATATAAAAATTGTACAAGTGGATAACGATCAATCAAACTTGCGCTACAGAAAGTTTAAGTCATAAGTAAAATATATAAATTGTCAGTATACGTAAAAACATTCTAGATATTAATTGCTATTATTAAAATCGATAAATTAGAGTACGATGATAGATATAGTATATAAAATGAGGTGTAAAGTTTTAACGAGCAAACACTTCGAAGGAGTATAAAGGCGATTATAAAGAAATACAATAAATCTTAGGAAGTATCCCGAACTTTCTTTCTCTTCGCCCCTGATTCTCACCCTTTTTTAATTTTTTTTAGCCCTCCTTCAGCCTGACGTCGCGGACTTGCACGGGCTCGGCGGAAAGCTCAAAGTAGGACGAGGCTGTTGAATAAATAATGGCCCATGGTCTGACTCGATCGCGAAAGCCAGATACGTGCCTTTTTACGTAAGCTCGCGTGACCTCGCTTAGTTGACGACCGACCGGAAAGAGGCAGCCATGAAGACCCCTGTACGTTTACAAACCGTTACACGTGGTCGCCGAGAGGAAGGAAGGATAAGCCGCGATAATCAGCGTACGATAGTCTAATTAACCCTTTAAATTGTCACGGCAGGGGAGAGAGAGAAAGAGAGAGAGAGACCGTCGTATGTTACAATCATAAAGAACTGACTTGTGTCGCATTACAACTTCCTCTTTAAATTAATTTCTCTCTATAAATTATTTTCCATTTCCCTAGATATCTCTTAGCTTGTACGAACAAGCCAAAATTACGGTCGAACAAGATTAACGAGATAAAGAAATGTATTCTTAAAGAGATACACGAACAATAGATATACATTTCCCGTCGGTAAGTAATGCCGTGTTCAGCGAATACAAATTTCTTTTATGCAAACAATTGTTTTGACAGGACAATAATGTATTTTACATCGAGCACAATCGTATTTTATATTCGTTTATATTTTGTGTGCCACTCGGTCCGCATGACTTATTTGGTTATTTGTTATATTTATACCGTAACGCTTGCAGAGTGAAAGTGTACATAAATTTACTTCCGTTCCAATTTAAACAATTAAAGTGCGAATCGTGGAAACAATCCCGTATCCTTGATTAGAAATACTGAAGATAATTAAATTTACATTTATAATTTGTATATGCAGTATACAAGTTTTGCTGGACAGAAGGTAAGTTATACGTACATAAAACGAAAACTTCAATTATATACCGCGGGCTAGATTTTATCCCACAAAAGGTCGTGACAAAGTTTCGCGAGAGGAGCGAAAAGACGAGGTGGACGTTCGTTGCTTACGAGACTCTGATAAGACACACTAATCAATGTTACGGAGAAACTGCTGGCCACGTATGGAGACGCGGCTCCGTTGCACTTCCAGGAACGCATCCGATGACGAGAGACGAAAGACTACGCGGCCAGCGACACGGGGCACGGCGTCGTCTGTCTTCTTCGGCCATAAGGTGGAAACGGATTCGTTCGCGGGTGCGTTGATCGACGGGAGAGACAAAGAGAGTGCAAGGAACTCCCGCGCGAGCTGACTAGAGAAAATACCGCGACTATCGCGCGAGCATAATGTCACGCTGATGCATCCCGACTATTCGATGCACTTCGCGACTCGCAGCCTGCGAGGAATTTTCCAGTCATCGATTATACGATGGAACAAAAAAAAAAAAAAAAAACGAGAAGGAGAACTAAGAATAATAAAGAGACACTCGAGACGTTTGCGCTTAAGTTATCGTTAACGTAAGTCAACGTAATCTACTACCCAAAGCATAATTGTATAATTTAACGTATTAAATGTATAATATATTATTATATAAATTAATATGTATTCCGACACAATTAATTATGATACAATCTCGATGTGACAAAATTCTTATTGTAATAAAAGTTGATGAAATAAATTATGTAATGTCTATAACTTTTAATTTTCTTCAAACTATTCGCTTTGCTTATTGGAGCACGCTAAAAGGAAAAATGATAATAAACGTACAAATAATCCAAATATCTGTTAAAAATTTGAAGAAAGAGGAAGAGTAGCTATTATTTTTTTATGTTTATTTATAAATTTATTCGCAGATATAAGAGCAAGTCCTTGTTAGCACTACAGCTTGGTATGATAGTATACAACTTGTATGCTAATCAGTGAGGGACATCGCAAGCCGGTTTGCAAATGGCGGCTGTCATCTTGAGCGCCGACGCCATTTTTACGCTCTTAAATTGTTTCGCTAAGAGAGGTATACTATGTTTAAATTTCGCGTGTAAAAAGCTTCTTCTTTAAAGCTTTTCTGCGCTATTTATATTGTAAAATACAGAAAAACTTGAACGTCTTAAAATTCCTTTATGATTTTTAAGAAAAGAAGTTCGTTTTCATCAGAAGAATTTCTGGCAGTTTCTTTCGCTGTTATCCATGTGTCTTCCATTGTCACAAAAAGAATTTTAATACTGTCTAATACTGAACTTAAAATACTATCGGATATGGTTGAGACCTTTGAAAATCTTGACAAGAAAAGAAAATTGAGACTTAGGAAAAGTAAGAAAAAGATACAATGGAATAAGAGATTAAAAAAGGTAAAGGATTACTCCTTAGGTCACCAAGGTTGTTTGTTAAGAACCCATATAACATCATTTCTTAAAGAAATTCTAAAAGAAAACTTTCGAAAGGAATTTATAAATTAAATAATGTTCCAAAGACCAGAAAAGTTTTAGAAAGCGAGTTCTTTGTAGCAACCGCTCATAAAAGATGCCTTTCTATTATTTCCTGTATCTCTTTCAAAATTTTCAGGTCTGTTCGATCCCGTGTTCAGGTAAAAGGAAATATTGAGAAATCGACAGAGGGGCCTTCCTGGAAGCTCACCCGTGGAGCCCAAAGGACCGTTAAAACACGCCAAAAATTTACCTGGCTTCTTTGTTCGGAAGATTTCCCAGGAGGAACCTTCATACCGAGATTGACAGGGAGGCGAGAATGTCGATGCAGACGATAACGGAAAAGTTTTTACGAGACAAAAACGCTGGGAAAGATATTTGCTTGGAAATATTAAACGCAGGCTGCATACTGCATCCAGAGGAGTTTCCTTTCTTTAATATTTCCGTAACAAAGCGACAAAATGAAGATAATAGAGAAAATACAACTTCTTCAGTTGTAACCCCCCATTCCTCAACTTTTTAAATAAAAATCCAGCAAATAGGAGGAAATTTTACATTAGTCACAAAATGTTTCTTTTCTTAATTTTAACATTTTTTCACAAATTCCTTTATTAATTTATTGTCATTTGCTTTTTAACTATTATATTATATTATATAAAAGTGGTGGAAGATAAGTATCTTCATTTCAGCAAGTTCAAAAGTTTCAAAAGTTAAGCAGATAATAAAATCTCATTCTTTGTTTAATTAAAAGCTTATAGTTTGGCTAAGATATTTAACATTGAAAATTGAAATTTGGCTATCATTCTCGTTAAGTAATAATCGCTATAACAGTTTGAACTGTCACGCAGCAACTTTGTCTTGTCTGACAATGAAATGTATTCTTTGACTGATTCTAATCGATTTTGATACTAAAAGAAAAGAGTCAATTGAATGTCTCCGCCGAGTGCTCGAGGTTGTTATAATTTATAGCAATCTCGAAAAGAGCGTTTTCGACGGAAAGAATTTTCCCGCGACGACAGTGTCATAGGTGCCTGTGTTACCGACGCGAAAAAGGCGCGATGCGCGTTTTCACTGGAAGATAGAGCCACGAACAACGTAGAGAACGCTCTATCCGGAGCTTGGCTTGATGCGACACGTGACGTGATATTTCGCCGTTGCTACACGCTTCGACGAATCGATGATAAGGCCGCTCATCGCGGCATCTCCTTTCGATCTGCTAGCGCAAATCAAACGTTATTTATATTATGCATTAACGTGTTATATTACACGTTCTCTCGCTCTCGCTCTCTCTCTCTCTCTCTCTCCCTCTATTAAGATAGCACATCCGCTATATCTGCTTAGACCGCCGTGCCAGCAGAAAATGGCGGCTCGGCCGCGACGTAACTCGAACACGCGTCTCCATAACGTTCGCCGGCCTCTCGTCGTGAAAGTACGAGCAGGCGCTCAGGCTATCTCGCGATGGCCGTATCCATTTCTCGGAATCGCCCGTCCGCCATTTACATTTCTATTACCCGCGATCTCGGCAGGTAGAGGACGCATCGCCGAGATCGCCGTATCCGGACACGGACTGTCCACTATTAAATTAAAGTCACGCACGTTGTTCCGCCACGTAGCCGCCTCCGCCGTAATTCGTCCCCCCCGCTCCTTCTTGCCCACTTAACTTTATTACGGTTATCCGTCATTATTTGTCGTTATAGAACGATAGAGAGCAGCGCGACGCGGCGGCGCGACTGTCCGGGATCGCCGCGCGATTTTTGCACGCGATCTTCTTCGCGTAACTGCTCTTTCGGCGTGCGATAACACCCCTTTCACAGCCGATTATCATGTCAAAAACTGCAAGTGATACTTTGACTCGAATTCTAGTCGTTTCATATATTTTTTACAAATTTTTTTTTATGTATTTAAAAGTTGCAAAAATGATCGGCAGTTTCATGAATTTTTTTCTTTGTATTTTTAGAGATCGCAAAAATGATCTGCAGTTTCACGAATTTTTTCCTTTGTATTTTTAAAGGTCGCGAGAACGATCTGCCACTCCTGACGGAAGCGTAAAAATGCTACATATATTTTTTGGAGCCGGTTTTTTCACAAACCGTCGCGTGAGAGAACCGCGCGATCGCGTGCGATCATCTCTTCATCAAGTTTCAACACCGCGCGCGTCTCGCGTTACTTTGAGGTCGTCCTGCGGTTTCCTTATTCATTTATTCGCTTCAAGTTGCGGCGGGACGCTTGTCAGCGCACCCCTTGCTTCATATACTTACTGTAGTGAAGCTTACGAGAATATTCATTATACACAATATTACGATTAATTTATTTAGTTTCTAATTAAAGAAATTTAATTCAACGAAGATGTATTTCTCTTCGGACACGAAGAAAGCTCTGTCAAAGAATCCCGAGGAATCCCTGTGATTTTCAATGCGCATTTAGCGCTGATTGCGATCCGTCTGGAGCGGTTTTGTTTGTTTGGTATGAAGAGCGCGGTAATGTGGACGCGACAGTGCGTGTATGCGTGCGAGGCGACGAGTGCGATGATGACGATCACTATTAGGAGATTTAGAAGCGGAGGGGACGAGGCGAGCGGGGCCTCGCGTGGAAAGTTTCGGCTGGAACCGCATCACGTGTCCGTCCCGCGGCTTTAATTGGCGGGGAAAATGAAGCCGCGGATGTAATATTACAGGAGCGGATAGAGAAGTTTTTTGACCGTGGGTTCAAGCCAAACGCGGCTCGTTTCTAAATTTCCGTTTTCTCTTTTCCAAGCGCAGCTCGCACGACCGAATGAAACGTACGAAAGAAAGCGAAATGAATTCTTTCAAGAGAGGACGGGAGCAGGAACGCTTTTGCCGTGAAGCAGAAGGGAAAGTTCGTCTGACATTTCGTACAATGGTAATTTCTATTTTAATCAGGTGTAACAATCTCCGTTACGAAATATTTGATTTATATATTGAAGTATTAATTTGTAAATGTTTGTTATCTCTAAAGAGAGAGAGAACGATTGTACGCGAATGCACAGAGTTGTAACGATTTGTACTTTTCATTGTATTATATTTTTAGACCCGTGTCGCGACTCACGTCTCTGTACGCGTGCGTTTCTTTGCAAAGTGAAAGAAGAATTCACGACGTAATTGCGCGTGTCGTCACGCGTTTACGTAATGGAAAATTACGTAAGCAGGCACGTTTAGAAAAATATCGCGGGCGACACGTCGTAAGTTTCGCGCACGCGTGTTCGCCAGGTAAGCGTTCGCAGCGTCGATCTTTTTCTCGCATCGGCGAAATTCGCGATTTCCCTTTCGACCGCGACAACCGTGTGCGTGCGGTGTTCTGAGGAAGAATCTTTTTCGGTCTTTTAATTTTCCTCGTTTCAATTATTAGCAGCCCGCTTTTCATTTTTGACTCTGTTCCGATCAGTCTTTCGACTGATTTCCGAAATTTTCCCATTTTGTTGCTTCCCTAAATGACTCGAATTCGCCAAGTTTTCCTTCTTAAGCAAATATATTTTCACAAAAACTAGCTAAATTCTATGTTCTTCTTCGATTTGCCGAGTTTTTCTTACTTTTCGTTGTTAATAATATCTTAATTGAGCTTAATTTTTTCCCCATTTCTTTTTTTCGATTCTTCAAACGTACGTTATTTTCTCTGAGCCAACATTTTCGAATACAGAACGCCAAGCGAGACGCTTTCTTTCTACCTTTGCCCTCGCTTCTTCCGCCTATTTATTTACCGCCAGTTTCCGGTGCGGACTTTGCTATAATAAACCGTACGCGTACATATATGGTCTATTTCCCCGCGTTATTTTTAAGTCGCATCGCAGCTTCGTGCGCGATATGGTGCACTATTTCTGGCCCTAATTCGTGCGCGTCACGCGGACGCGCACGCAGTGCACGCACTGCGTGTACCTTGATGCGAGTTCTCCACGTGGGTGCACATGGGCGCCGCTAGGAATTACACGTGCGGCCCCATTTTTGTTCCAACTTCATGAGAAATTTAAGCTATTTTTTTATGTTATATCCCGAGTGACTTACGAAAAACTTACATTTGCTGTGACGAAAGAGCTGTTCGATGAAATTTTAGCGAAGGGAGTATATTATAATTGTGGTAAAATAAAAAATATCTAGGAAAATGCGTTCCCCATAATCGTCACCTTAAGAATTATAAAGCCAAATCTCAATTCTTACGTTACAAATCGTTCACAACTCGGAAGTTATATCTCGAAACTTACGAGTGCTCCGATATTTTTACAAAGAAAAACCCTCGGAAAAACCGATTTCAATTAGTCGGACGAGGCGTGATTGAAATTAAGACTGTTAATACGATCTATATATAAATGCGTGAGTATACTCTGTTTATGGCGGTAGAAAGTCTTGCCTGATCTCAGTTCTTTATTATCCCACCTTCTCGAATGAGTCACGCTGCGTTTTCGCTTTACGGGGTGTCATTCTTGAAGTCACGTACGGTCGTACGCGATACCGTCCCCCTCGCACTATCGCCGCCATTTTCGGCAAATTCTTACCATCGCAAACACAATGAAGCCGTTGTGCGAGTTATAAATTTCAATATGCCTTTCTACACGATTTCGATGCTTGCCGTCTGTGAAAAGTGCATGAAAATCTATTTATCTATTTCATATTTATATTCCTAAAATTTATTATAAAATATCTCACACAATTCGCACATGTATATATGGTTTATATTATGTATATTATGCGGTTTTAATCGGAGAATAATTTTTCAACACGTGACATTTAAAATTGTTTTATAACACGGACAGAAGTTTTACATAAGAAATCGAAGATTACAAAACTGAAACCTAACGACGCGACACGCGGCCCGTTAAATTCTTCTTAGAACTCTTCTTATTTCGAACAACTACACGTGAACAGCGTGAACCTTTCTCAATTTATTTTTATGCTTCTTGGTCAGCCTCTGTTTGAGTTTTCCGATAAAAAAAATTCCGATCGGGCGATAACGCGATAAGTAAACATTATGCGTACGATAAACTCTTCGCCCAAAAGAATTTCCCGTCCGTGTGACGTCCATCATGCTGATGGTATGACGCCGTCTCAGGGACGAAATTATGCCACGTGCAACGCTAAGACCAGGGCCGGATTTAGGCAAAAAGGAAACTGGCTGATTATCGATTGGATCGATTTCGAATATTACTTTCTATCGATCTTAATTTCCCACGATAAAATCGGTTTACTCGAGAAATCAACAACAGCAACAACATTAATAGACCTACTATATACAATAATAATTTATGTATTTAGATTTATTATTAAATATTTCGATAACGAAATCTTAATTCGATAAAATTCGTTAATCTTCCCCAGATATATCAGATCATAATCCAAGTATTAAATTAAAAAAAAAAAAACATTTTTAATTCCTGTAATTTTTGGTATCAATTTTTAGTTCCTGTAATTTACTGTATCAATTTTTTAATAATTCATTCCAACATGTTAAAATGATACCTACATGTGCGAGATATGCACGCGACAACCAATCTTTCTCTGTGACTGTGAAGAGAACGGTATGAGATATTCAATATTTCATCTTCAAGTCACGGAACGACATTGGTTGCTCTCATTCGGAGCTGTTAACCTTCTCGCCACGATGGAAGCGAATAAAACTACTACAGCAAAACTAACTACCTCTAACTTCAGTATTTAAAAAATTTCTCTTCTCTGCAGGAAGTCGAAAGGAAAGTTGAATGACGTGTCTTTGTCGTGTAAGACATATTTATACAAATTATCGTAAATAGACAGAGAGACTACTTTTAACGAGTTTGTTTAGTGACTTAATGTGAACTACGTGAGTCATTGTAATGTCTTCACAAACACAGAGAAGATTTTCGGCGTGCCACTGCAGTGGCCCTTTGAACGGTGAATGTTTCCGGCAACTATAACGGCTTTAATAATATATGTATATGCCAGACAAATACATACACATATTTAATCATATTATATACATACATGTATGTATAGTATATGTACAACGAAAGCCGCTATAATGGTTCTCCGTGACATGAGAGAGTTAAAACAACTTTATCAAATAGTAATCCCTGTCCGAACGTATTCGTCTAATGGCTTTACGGCTCTCATCACTTTTGGCATCAATTCTTTTATGAGCTTTAAATGATATTTAACCATTTTTTTTATTTTAACTACGTAAATCACCACGTGAATTAGCGCGACATTATTGCGACTCTGATTGCGTATCACGTTCAGTAATATGGAAACGGTGCTTTTATCTCCCGTCACTCGAAGTCGATCGCGACCATTCAGCGGCACGAAAGCGCGAATGCCGCCGAGCAGGCATGCGAATGCCGAATGGTGTAAATGACGAGATACGCCCGCGCACGGAGTGCGTGCGTGCGTAATTTGATTTACGTTATCGGCGATATTTATCGAGGAGGTTGTTGACTCTGCGAACGTAATTCTTGGCCGGCCGTGAGATTAGACGACACTCAACTTCGTCGAGACGGAATCGCGATACAGTTTCGCCGCCTGCGTGCCATTATATTTGTCTCGCGACGTGTAAATCGGCAGGTATACGTGTATTTGAAACGCTCCGCAGACGAACGCTCGCCGTGAGCGACAGCATCGAAGATACAACTTTCGCTCTTGGTATTTAGTCGATCATTCTTTTTAATGAACGGTCTCTCTCTCTCTCTCTGTAATTGTAAGTATAGATACCGAAGTGGGAGCATTCGATATGTGAATATTAAAACATAATATGAGCTATCTACAAGAAACGCTAATTTTTATAGCTTGACTAGTACACAAGAAATATTAACCATTCGTTCAAAATATTGCAGAGAAACTTGTTTTTCACGTTGTGTGCATACTTGTTTAATAATTAATTTATTAGTTAATTTATTAAATTAAAATGTATCGCCAATTTCTTCCTATGCCATCCTATTGTAAATAAACCTAAAGATACCTTCCTTAGTCGTGAAAGAGCTACATAAGGATGAGAACTTAATTGACGAAGGCGGAAACAACTAATATCCGGAATTTACCTCATCATATTACATAATCACCGCGCATCTTAAAAAGTGAATTCGCAAACAATCGCGGCCTGACGCAATCGACCAATTGGAAATGTATGGTCTCGACTTCGCGTTGATTTGCGTATATATACCAGTACCTCTCAAAATCCCGCGTTGGATTAACCGGAGTTTTCCACGTTAAGTGTTGCTAAACTTTCGTATATTTCTGTCGAAATCGCATTGAAATTTCGTGTGCCATGTACTCATATCAGACGACAATAATACGTTACGTCCGTTATCGACGAAATTATCGACTACTTCTAATCGAAATGACTAACCATTGTTGAACGACCTCCAATATTCGTTCATGTTTGTGTTATTGCCCTCAAGTTCTCTCGCAAGCTTGTAAAGTTGTTGATATGTACGTGAGAAATGCCTGAATCGTACGATCGAAAACAGAACGTAAAATGTCTCGAAATATTCAGTGTATGTTTTGTCTCGAGATAATATTTCAAAATTCAGTTTTAATTTAAAACGCGCATTTCGTTTCTTTCTCTTTCAAGAATAAAATCCTCCTCTGAACATACAATAATTACAGAACAGATAATAATTTTAAATTGTAGCTCAATAAACGTACATAATCTACTAATATTAAGATCGTAAATTAACACCTGTTGGCGACCAACAGGAAATAACGCTACGTGATTCTCAGCTTTACCTCGGACTATCACCGTTCTTCTCCTCGATCTCCAGACGTTCCATCTCTTTCTGCAGCATACCGCCTTCCGCGAACTTATCCAAAGCCATGTTTACGATAATAACTTTGCTCTCTGTCGCAGAACTCGCGCACAAAATGTGAAGATTACACTTGTCTTCTTTTATATATATATATATTTAATATATATGTATATATATATTTAATATCTATATATATACATGTATTAATTTTCTTTCTCTCTCTGTTAAATATGCTTTTGTTAAACTGCTTTATCGGCCGCAAGCCGCTGACTGAGGTAGACTTTAAACACTGGCACTAAAACACTGGCTGATCTCCCGCGCCACCGAGGTGCGGAGAGAGAGGGAGGGAAGACAAGCGTAGAAAAAAAGGTACCGGAGCACTTTCGCCCTTATGCCCTCCTCGAGATCCGCTCCGGAATGAGGAGCGGCACAGCGCGGCGTACGTGTCGTGGCGATACACACGATATATTTCGGCGAATGATTTCGAGATGCCGAAATCTCTCTCCTCCTCGCCGATCACGACGCACGCACTTCCTCACTCTCTCTCCCTCTTCCTTTCCTCTTTGGCTCTCTTCCGACTTCCGTCCCGCGTTTTACTCCCTCCTTCGAGCACGCCGTTCCCTCCTTCTTAGGCGACTCTGTGACGACGCGATTTACGTCACGGATAAGTGACGATTTTACCAAGTCGACGACGACGACGACGGCGACGATAACGAGGACGACGACGACGACGACGACGACGATGGCGATGGCGACGACGACGGCGACGACGATGGTGATAATGACGATAACGACCGGCAACGACGACGAGGATAACTGATGACGACGGGCACCGTCCAACTAGTTCACTCGCACTCGGAGAGGGAAGAAAACACGCCGCGAATTGCTTCGGACGAATGTCCAAGGGAAACTCGTGCGGGTGGTGAAGCACTAGCTTTCCCCGTCGTCTCCCGATACCTAGCCTTCTAAGCGAGCCGTCCCCCTCCCTTCCCTTCGCTCTATCTGCGTATCTCTATCTCTCTTCCCCGCAACGCGCCGCGCGCGTCCGCTTCCTGCGTCTTTCTCTCTTCAGGCGTTACCCACTCCTCCCTCGGAGCGGCCCGCTCCGGTCTCACTCCGCTTTTTCTCCCTCGCTCTCTTTCTCGCTCGCTCTCCCTTTCTCCCTCCCCCTCGTTCTGGGCCGACGTAGGAATTCCCCTCGACGTATCGGAGCCGCTCGTGGCTTTTTTACCAACCGAGTGTAGTAGACCGGCCCGAATTGCGATTGGCCGGTCCGTCGAGGACGATTCCGGGACGATTCCGGGCTGCGTGGCCGTTCCGAACTCCGATCGCGGGACCCGACAATGACGGCCGGCGTATTGGATGCACACACGTAGCACGCGCGGGTTTTGTCACTGTCTTCGCACGTGGATCAATCGGTGGTTGTGCGGGGTGCGCAGGATCGAGACCGCCAAACACACACACGCACACACACACTCTCTCTCTCTCTCTCTCTCTCGGCGCCGCGCCGGTTCACGCCGATTACGTGCGCCTCGGGATCCGGTACCGGTGGTGTCTGCTATTCGGCTCACGGGTCCACGCAGTACCGCGCTGTCAATGGCGCTGCTCGATACGTGGGGGTGTCCCCTCTTCTGCCTCTCGCTCTTTCTCACTCCTTCCCACCCCCTGCACGTCACCACTTTTTTCACCGTTCGCCGGAGCGAGATTCGATCGCGGCGATCAATGAATGCGCCGGAGTAAAACGCTACGCCGTTCGCCGGTGCGTGTGTTACACGCGTGCAACGATATACGCGGGGGGGGGGGGGGGGGGGGATCGGAGAACACGCACACTATTCGGCGCGGCTAAATATCGAACGGGATATCT
The DNA here is from genome assembly GCA_035220615.1 of Leptothorax acervorum. Taxonomy (NCBI): domain Eukaryota; kingdom Metazoa; phylum Arthropoda; class Insecta; order Hymenoptera; family Formicidae; genus Leptothorax; species Leptothorax acervorum. Next base: position 1,063,378 of record JASTWQ010000002.1, on the reverse strand, counting down.
AGCGAGAAAGAGCGCTAGGTAACACTGATATTATATTTTTATAACACGCGCTACGCGGTCCCGTCGTAGGCCGCGCCCAATCTACCCCCACTTGATATCGCGCCGGTACCCCACCAAACGGTCCAGCTTCCCCTTTACGCGCCGGGTGTACCCCACCACGGTAGCGCACCGTTCGTTGAGGAGGCGGTTTACGACGCGTGCGTGAGGGAAGTATATACACACTATCGCCTCCACACCGATGGTTCTCTCTCTCTCTTTCGCTCTCGCTCTCTCTCTTTCTCTCTCTCTCTCTCTCCTCTCTCGGAAAAGCGCGGGGATCCGTGCGCGTCGTCTCTCCCCTTTATATTCGTACGAGTTTTCCCAATTGTTCGCAATTAGCGAACGAGAAAGATGTAATTTGTTGTTAAATTAATTATCGAATTATTTTGTGTCTCCCAGAACTGGGTTCGAAATCATCAGTTTGCGCGCTCGACGGTCCGACATACTTCTCGTGTATTCCTTTGTATGACCGAGTGGGATGAGTCAGTCGTGTTCGACGACGACAATTCGAGGTGGCTTGCCGGAGTAATCGGGGTCGATACGCGCCATGCCGGATAGTGCGTAGATAGCAGAAGACGCGTCATTGACCGCGAGTGAAGGCGCCGCTCGTCGGTGGACATTGATGAATACTATTTCGGATTTGGATACACGTTGTGCTACGTTTAAGAATAAAACATTAACTCACGACTGCAATTGTAATAAAATATTAACGATCGCTATGCGCGTTCTGAATTCATCTTGCTATCGAGAATCTACTCTTACACACTGTTAAATGTTAAAGGACGAAATTTAAACCAATACCTTGAGTTAAGTAACATCTTGTTATTTTTAACTACCATGTGGTCCATGTGTGTCGAAATTTATTATTTTAACAAAAAACGATATTATTTTGACTCCATTTTGGTTTAGTTAAATTAACGATATATTGAGTAGGAGCAGTGACGATCTGTAGAAATGGTTAAAAATGACTCAAAAATTGAGTATAATTTGACACTACAAATTTAACAGTGCAGGCTTAAAACAATTGTCCATTAAAATCCAATCTCATATTCTAAAAACAGATATTGTTGATAAAATTTTTCGTTAGATATAAAATCGCAAATGACTGTCGATGGATATCGACTTCAGAGTTTAGTTCTCCAAGAATAACTTTCGCTCTCACTTGTGACATTTTAATACGCAAGAGTTTCAGGAAATCGATGTAATTGCTGCGTCGTTATCGTTGTAAATGTTGGAATCACTTTCAAGAGTTTCGGTAGTATGTCTGAAGCTACACCGAAAGTCGAGTAAGTTTCTCAGCGCTGGTTGAAACCTTCGAGAATCGAGTCCTCTTTTCCACTGTTTTCTCTAACTCGTTTTCGCATGTTAGTCCAAGCTCTTCCCTCTCTGTCGCACAATGGCAATCTGAATTTCGATTTGCCGAATCTCGCGGGGAACGCAATAACGCGCTCTTTGATCATCGACTGCTGAAGGGCCCTTCGCCGATCGACCCCCTGCCGGGGGTTGTGTCGCATAGCTCTACCGGGTGACTTGAAGTACTGTCATCCATTGTTTCGTGAAATGAAATGGATGTTCGACTCATTAATGCTGGAATTGCTGTTGGCGGCAACTACATAGACAAGCCTGTAGGTTGGCACCGAGTTTGCGAAAAATCGGCCCAACATGCCTGTCGGGATTATCGGTTCGCCAAGGGTTGATTCCGTTACGGGGTCTCTTTGTTCGTCCAGGTAGAGAAAAGGAAGGACTCGTCCTCTCTTTTGTGAGCGCCCGCAGGTATATGGGTGCAGGTCGACGGGTACTCCTGTCGTTCCTGCGATCCGCCGGTCATTATCTTCGTCAATGACGAGGGTGTTATCCTTGAAGCAAAATTTATCATTCACGGTGCGGCGCATCTGGAGACGATCGGCGAGTGAAGTTTTTGTAACTTCCGCTAAAACTTATTGCGGTGACGATAGTTGCGAGAAAAAATGCGATGGATTACATCATCACTTTCTCTTCAAGAAGCTTCTCAACGAGACGGCGAGAAACGAGGCCTGTTGACGGCAACATCGATCGCAACTTTTGATAGCGTTTCTCTCTTAATGATCTCTCATCTTCCAAATTGCGTTTACTTGTTCGAGCAACATGATCAATCCGACAAATAGCTAACGATACGCAACAACGATTAAGTATGTGTTTCCCGGCGAGAAACGAATCAACTCGACTTGAAGCGAGTTTAAAGAAGGAAAAGGGAGAGACAGAGGAGAAGAAAAACAGAGAAGACACTTTTTTTTTATATTCTTTGTGTCTCCCTTGTCTATAAGTCTCTGTACCACGTGTTGACGCGCGTTTCTGTACCGTGAGCCGCCACATATATCGACCACCTTGTCCCGATCAACTAATTCCGCTAAATGGCCAATCGATTATCCCCTCGGTCGAGCGTGAATCCACGATGGCTCCCCAGAAAACAAGCGTCTTTCGCCGTTTGCGATTTCTTTCTGTTTTAGCCTCACCTTAGAAATATACAGCCACGCGCCGCGAATCTTTCGCCGCGGTCTCGATCGTATACAATAATATATTATGTGTGTACGTAACGATGTAATTACACTTGTAATACAAATCATTTGTAATACAAATCACTTGTAATACAATCATATTGTTAATTATGCGAAAACGTTAAGCAAAGAGTGGTTGAATAGCGCGTGCGAATATGAGTGACAAATAAAATTCCCGACTATCGTTACCCAGAACTGCATATCGGCTTCTTTGTTCCTGACGGTAATTGGAACGGGGTTGGGATAGGTTCAGGTAACGTTTAAAGATAATTAATAGTTGCATGGCTCGTAAATACCGCTATCAGTGAAGCGTGTGGCCCAAGTGCGCGTGGGATCGGCAAATGGTTTCCGGGCGCATAAAAATTAATGGATTTCGGGCTGGCCTTCACCAGGACTCTTCGATTTCGACAGGTCTGCTCAAGGTCGATCGTCCGGCGGATGTAAATGAAAGGGAAGCATTCTGTTTGCGCGCGCGCACGCAGTCTCTAACATAACGCTCCGTTCAACTGTCTTCTTTGAATTCTACGAAGAGAAACTTCTCAAAGCACGCGATTACTCGCAATTTCTCAAAAACGCATTGAAATCGTTAATAATTTTTTTCTAAACGTAAATTCCAAGTTTCGAATTCATGTATGTGCGATGACTAAATACTCCTGTCTGAAAATCGAAGAAAATGCACATGTCTATTTCACGCAAACTTTCGGTTTTCATGTCTAATCGCTGTGTAAATTTTAACTGATTTTATAGGCTCTAATTAAAAAATATGTCGCTCAATATTATATTCTATATTATCAATATTATATATTACATAATTATATGTTAAGATAAATATTTTTTTGCAATTATATTTATCGGTTTTTTATCCTTTACCTTGTTAATCTTTTTTATCCATGTAGATAATTTTTTAAATATGTATAAAGATTCAAGAAAGTTTTTAGATTTTCAAAATTTTCTTATATATTTTGTGATATTTATTCCTTTTTTTAGAAATTTCCTTTACGTTTATTTCTTTCGAGAAGTAAAAAATATTTATTGTAAAAATATCAACCTTAATTATGTTCGTGATAAAGATATAATCTAAAAAATATTAAAATATTAAATATTTCGTATAAATATATATTAGATATGTAAGATATATTTTTGTTTATCGCATAGCAAATACGCGATTCTAGGTTTCTAGGAATAGTTTCGCTTTCATCCCTGAAAGAGTTAATTTACTCGACATCGGCGATTGGATTTCCGGTGATTAGATGCGGTCTTCGCGTGATTTCACGATAGCGAACGAGGCTTCATCATTGGAACGAACGCGGAAGCAGCTGGAAGCTGGGGATAGTTTTAACCCCTTCAGTGTGGATCGGTGTAAGCACGGCAAGGAGAAGCGACCGGAGTATTTTGGAGATGAGGCTGCTCCGGGGAAGACAAGCAGTGCGGAAGATGGACGAAGATAGTGATAGAGGAACAAGGGAGAAATATGCCGAGGGAGGAGCTGAGGAAAAGGCAACGAGGCAACGTGCTTGGAGCAGGGAAGAGAAAGACCGCGAGGGTGCGTAAGGGCGGCATAGCCTCCGGAATCAATAGCGGCTACGCATCCTTGGAGAATTTTCGCACCGGGAGGTCAAAGGTTATAGCTTTGGAAAGCATCTTTTCATATGACCTATTCTAGCAAATCTTAAGGCTCATTCTTGCGTTCTTCGAGATTTTTTGCTAGTTTTCACGACTCAAGTCGGTTCAAAATTTCCTCGAGAATGTGTTAAATATTATTCCTTCATACTCTCAGTGGAAATTTTCAAATGGATGCTATTGATTTGAGACATTCTCTCATAATTTTTCGATCTCCAGCTGAAAATATTTTTCTAGATAATTTTGCAATTAAAATCTGATGCTAATACTAATAAAGTGTCTACTTAAAATTAAATAAAAACTACGGAAAAATATGATTCTCCTTCTCGATTTGTATTCCTAAGATAGTGAAATAATACAAATTTTCAAAATCGAAGAAGTTTCTCTCACTTTTCTTAAAAGTTATTAATTTCTCGAAATGCCATTCAACAAATGACGTTTATTTTATTGTGGCATGTGTGTGTGTGTGTGATATCCTTGATCAAGAGAGAAAGCGCTCCTACATTAATTACCGCTTCAAGCTATATATAACCGTTATTGTCACTTATACTGAATTACTTTAGTGTTCTTTCCGCACACGCGGTCGGGAGGATAGGAGAGGTAAAGAGATAGAGTAAGGAAGGTAAGTCGAGCGGGAGAGAGGGCAGAAAAATCACTCACCTCCATCCGTTGCGGACCTGGCCGACCGGAGATTCTGGTAGGGCGGTGCCGCTACCCCTGCAAGCAGGAAAAGACATTCTATAGGATACGCAGGGATGTAAGGACCTGAGGGATTAGGAGTGGGGTTGGAAAGGATGAGGATAATCGTGTTTCCCGCGCTACTTTTCTTCCTTATTGCTTGTACACCCACGGATAAACGACAAACGTTCACGCATGATGGATACGCTTAATACTACGAGATAAATATATCATGTACAAATATTGCGTTCTTAATTAAAGAATTTATACGAAATTATCAAATTAATTACTTCAGACAAATGATAATTACTAAAATAATTAATTGATGTGTCTACCAGGCCACATGCCATTTTTCTTCTTCCCTCGACGTCGCGAGATACGTGCCAGAAAGTGCATAGCACGCACCCGATATAATTTACCTAAATAAACATCAAGCTGGTGAGTCGCGAGGACAGAGCTCGCCGAGTCACGCTGAGTTTCGCGATAAGGAAAAAAGCTTCGCTCGCTTCTCCAATTAACCGCCTCTCGCGACGTGCATATTAAATGCAATGTATTTGATGGCGGCAGCGGTGGCGGTAGCGATGGTAGCGACGAAAGGGGAAGGGATAGAAAAAGCAAAAAAACAGGGAGAATTAATAATAACTGCATCGTTCGAGATACGCATCTGGCCTGGTCGTTCGACCAGGTGCAACGTCGTCGTCGTCGTCTTCCGTGATCCGTGCATATTCTAGAGGCCCGGATCCTCCACGGCGGTCTTCTTTTACGCCGGTCACGGTAATTAAGAGGCATCGCCGTTAAAAATCGCCCTTGTCGCGCGCGCGAGTATTACGAGCCGCGGTGCGGAATTTCAATTCGCCGAGAAACCTGTTCGCGCCCGCGGGGCCCCGCTCGCGTTTTCACTTTTCGTCGCATGAGTACCGAGGTACGAGTACTTACTAATGAACTATAGAGCGCTGCAGAATACGCGTTTTTTCTTGCGGATGCAGAAGTGTTGTGTCTATATTAAGATTTACCTCGATTACAGGCATTAAAGATGTGCGCGTTCTTTGATGTTTAATTTCTTAGCGCCACTTTATAAATAAGGCATAAAGACCAAGATAAAGATTAAATTTTCTTAAGAAAGACAATTCTTAAATATATATGAGTAGTGTCTGAGAAGTCAATAATTTTCCCTTTTACTTGCGATTTATTATATTCGCAAAATAATATAATAATTTACAAATTTTATTCTTCGTTGGCCGAATTATTTTTACAGGTATAGTAATTATAATTTTAATCTTAATTATAGAAGGAAATTAGAAATTAGATTAGAAATTTCTTACGTCCAAAAGTACTATAAATATATAAAGCAACATAGATTTGAGGAGCCCCCTACGATCTTTTAAACTGACAATAAGTATCTCGAGATAATAGGTATTGTTTCGAGAAACAAACATTCTATCATACTTAAACATATAATAAACTTGTATGTGTCAAGAGAAAAGGGGTGTACTCGATGCAATCTCTGTAATAATGTCGAACCATGTCACAAACGAAATTTCGTCCCGCGGTGCGACGATCTCGAACTCGAAGAGAGCTCGTGTGGGCAGCTGGGCTCGAAAAATCGCAGATCGCTTCTTCGGCGATTTTACGATCGCGTAAAGGCGGAACGATCGGAGTCCACAAAAGTGCTCGACCGGTTATAAAGGACAGTATAAATCCGGGGAATAAAGAGGAAGAAAGCAGAGAGGCGCATGACAATTATTGCACGTCAGCGTGCCTTCATTTCGGAATAATTAAGCGAGGCCCTTTTACACCTGCGGATCGCTCGTACCACGCGTATCCATGAAATCCGACGTCCACTCGTGACCGGACACGGGGCCCGATCCGGGGTCCTGATAAGAGATCGATAAGCGGGGTAACCGCCTCCGCTTCTTCTCGGCGGGACAAGACGAGAGAAAAAAACGGCCGACGTCACGACGGAGCATTATGCAACGCGAATCTGTAATTAAGATTTTTCGCCGTTATCTCCGGTCTTCTCCCCCTTCACAGAGCGCACGCTCGCGCTGTTATTAATTATTAATGAAGAGGATACGCGCGGTCATCATTTCCAAACAAAAAGGATTTATCGCGTAAGACGGCTGTCGAGCCCGAAGCGCGTGCAGCTTTTACTTATTAAATTTGAGAAAGATATAAAAGATTGAAAAAGGGTATAATGTAAAATATATTTGACTGTCCTAATATACCATTGCAAGATTAAGGAACCCTAATTTCTGTGTTCAAAAATAATGCTTATTTTCAAAATTATTTTCATATCTTAGCTTGAAAAAACAGCAAGCTTTATTTAATAATATACACATAGAATTTTTATATACGATTTAATTTAACGAAACTGTAAAATTTGATTTTATGCAATTTTAATTCGCTTTAATTTAAGTATTCAATTAAAGACTCGTTCTTTTTACAATAATTTGCATTGGATTTAATGGATTTCGCGACGGTGTACATCGTTCACACTTTAATCCGGCTATTAACGGAGAGTCGCAAACTCATCTGCGCCCAGGTTCGTTATCGTGCAGAGGGCGAAAGAATCATTAAGCGACGAGATCTTGGAGAAGCGAATCTTCAGACCTCGCTTCACGCCTACTTCTTGGGGTCTCGGCGACGATAATCGCATTTTCGCCGATTGCGCCTTACTTAAGAGCGCAAATTACATTGCACCTCGGAGCATCCAATCGATAATTCGGATCGAAACTGCCGGTGTTACGTTATAAAGTTTAAAGGTGCTTCCACGATGCACACATCTCACCTTGCATTTTACGATTTCTGCGAATTTCTGTTGCATTTTACGATTTTGCGATTCTATTATTATATTAAAAAAAGTAAATTTAATTCTTTTAAAGCTTTTTTTTCAATAAAAACATATTGTTTAGCCAGTAATGTATTTAGATGTTGTTCTTACAATAATTGTACAAAAGTGCAGAAATTAATAAATTTAAGTACCTAAATAAAATTTCACAATTAAGCAAGCAAAGGTTCCACGTATTTAAAAAATTTAAAATATTATAATTTTTGCGATACTTGTTTCTTATGTATCATGATTTCGTTTGTTTTAATATGTACTTGATAAGGACACAAAACTAGTGTCGAAACGTCGATGTAAATATGATATAATAAAGCGCCAGTTCGGTCAAAATAAATTATTTCTTGTTAATCACTACAGGCGAAGAAAAGAATTTAATCTTTTATTAGAATTTTTAGGCATACTGGAATTATTATGTGATTGATTGTAAAATCTATTATTAAAAGAGGCACTTAACGTGATAGTATTTGGTATAAAAATAACGTTCGAGACGAGATTTACCTTCGATAAGTCGAGCGTCGCGTTTGCATATGTATTTTTCACGAGTCGTCGGTCCGAATCACGATCCTGATTAATTACGCGCGTAATTGGCGATTCGTTAAGCGTCGCGGATGATGCCTCGCTTATGAGAGCGCAACGAGATAAGCGCTGACGGCGTGCGTGTGGACGCAGCTGCATGTACAGGGCCTTCTCGCGTATCGGGAGAACTCCTCCTCTCATCGGGACGTCGTCCCTCGAGGCTCGTAGGAAGATATACCTTGAGCAAACACGTTGGAAGAAGAGATCCTACCGGGCGGAACTGCGCGTATCGTTTTACTTTCGCTTTATCGTGACAAGGCCCCGCCATTGCTCCTCGCATGCTGAGAGAGGAGACAAGATAAAGAAAAAAAGAAATGATTTTTCTTTTTTATTATATTATAAAAGAAGAAAGATAAATCTATGTACATCTCGGTGGTACAGCGTTGTTTTTAAATCTTGATTTATTTCAATCTCTCCAAAAATGTTGTACTAAAAGATCGCGTCGATTAATTAAAAATATAATAATAGCAATAAGTCTTTCTTTCACTTTTCCTTCTTACATTGAAAATTAAGTGGAATATGTTTATAATATTCTGATTAATCGCAAAACACTCTTTCTTTCTTTTCTTTTTGATTTATAACTTTGGATAATAAATAATGAAAAATATAGTTAACACGTAACAATGCATAATAATGCACATTGCATCAATTAAGATCTTTTTTAATTAAACTTGCTCGGTATAATAGATGATAGAAAAGAGGAATAATTCTGCAATTTACGATGTCCTAAAACACAAAGGGAAGACAAATGCTGAACTGATGAAGTAATTAAAAACAGTACGAACAAAAATAATGAAGAGCGAAATTAGAAACACCAAAGCAGGTCGAGGAACTTGCAGTCGGTAAAAAAAGAGAGATTAGTAACAGAGCCGGCTGTGTGCATCGGCGCAACAAGTGCATGCAGGATGCACTTTGGTCGCTCGGAGCCGGCTGGTGAGGAGTTGGGGTGGGTCGAAGAAAGGGGTGGAGAAGGACGAGAGAAGCGATGGAATTAAATGCATGGCGAAGGAGGGGATACATCAGGCGGAGAGGGCACGAGATCGGCACGCGCCAAGTGCAACGATTCACGTGAGGAAGAGGGAGAAAGAAAAAGAGAGAGAGAGAGACAGAAAAGGGTGGAAGGATCAAAAGAACAAGAGAAATCGACCGAGATGCACCGTAAAGAGGGCGAGAGATGCGCCTCAGGACGACGTGCCCCCCGTCTCCCTTTTTATTTCGCGAACATGTTCGCGGTCGAATTTATGGCAGGAGGTGGAGAGTCGCCCGGCCGAACGACGTGCATTGCCTCGAGTGCCCGGGGTGCATCGTGCAAAGTGCATTCGGGCTGCTTACCGGACTGCACCGGCCGCAGGGGGGCCCGCTACCCCTTTTCTCCCCCCTGGTGTATGTATACATATCGTGCAACCTGCGTCGACCTCATACGCCGCGAGGTGCAGCGGCCTTGTCATGTAAATGAGAAAAGTGCAGTCGTACGCGCGCGCGCGCGAAGTTATGCGGAAATGCAAGCGGTGCACACGTGCTTTTGGTCATCGTGCTGACGACCGGTATATGCTCGAATGACTCTTTTAAAAGCGATAGATGCAGTGATTCCGGAGGTCAACGAGTGGTACATTTGCTATCTGAGGTAAATTGTCAACATACATGGAATTAACATTATAAGCCAAGATATACCAAAAAAACATGCCGTTGTGCAAATTAAATTTCTTTTTTGTATTTCGTTATTAACCGGTCCGATTTGCGAAGAGAACGATGCATCATTATCCTAAGAAATTTTGAAAATTGCTTAGACTAATTTTAAAACATGCTAAAAAGATATTTCTTTTATATTTAAAAATAATTTTAAAATATATTTTAATTCAACACGCTAAGTAATATGTCATATGTAGTTGGGGTAAAAAACATATCTCATTGTTTTTGGAATAATTTTTATAAAAATAGGAACGATGTACCTACTCTGATAAGAATGACTTTGTAATAATATCTTTCTACTTCGTATACAATTGGAGGGGTTAAAGCCATAGTGGTGTAAGTCACTTTTTTTAACTTATCGAGTTTTTAGTTCATAGATACAATCTACACATGCAGATATATTGAAAAAAAAAAGAAAAAAGTGGTCAAAAAAATTGACTTACACCACTATGGTTTTAACCCCTCCAATTATTCCGAGCAAAAGAAGAAAATGTTAAATTTTTTTCACTTATATTATATATAATTTTATCATTAGGAGATCTATTCTAAAAATAACAAGAAGATAGGATAACAAAAGTAATGATTTCGATGAGCGAGGAATAAAAAACAAAATAAGCCCGTCCGGTGTTGACTAATAGTTTAGTTACATGTTTTCAAGCTGTCGACTGCTCGTACGCAATTCCGGCCGGCTTCTGTCTGGCGCGTTGAATGAGTATCGCACGCAAAGACAGAATAATACGCATTGCACGTGCACGAATGCACCGCAAAGTGGAACGTGCTTTCTCGCGGCCGGTGCATGGGGGCGAGTTCTGCGGTCGCACTTTCGTCTGGCATATGCGGCAAATGATACCCGTGTATGATTCCACGCGTCGAGTTGGAGAATCGTAACGTGCGGTTGTCAACAACAATGTATACGTCAACAGGCCACAAATGTGTCCAGCGGACACGTTTCTGAGGACTTTCTTGAGTGGACACGCGAATTTCGGGATACTTTTAAGGCTCGAGGAACTGGAGAAAAGGGAAACCTACGATATCCTGCTGTTTTCAAATTATATCGCAGGCAAGTATACAGTGAATCAAAAGGGTCATTTTTTAAATAAATTACCGTGTTCAATGTATAACTATTACGAAGAAGAATTTACCAGTGACGAAATTTCTGTAATTTTATTACGACTGCCTAACAATAAGTTCTCATCAATTTTCCGACACCGTAATATTCTTGTAAATATAAGATATTTAACTCTAAAACTTTGACTCTCTCTTTCTTTCTCTCAAAGCTAAAATAATAAAAAAAAAAAAAAAAAAAAGAATATAGCTCTTCATGTTCAATATATGATCAAGCGTATACAAGAACAAATCATTTCTTACTACAACTTATCATAATATTAAATTTTTTAATGTAATTTAAAAAAAAAATGTTTTAATCGCTTTCAGTTAAATTTACGTGCAAAGGGATTACAGGTAAACCAAAGGCTCGAGGTTTACGCGCGTTTATGTCACGGGGTTAGGCATTTTCCGGTCGGTTCTCACACTCGCGGGGGCTACTTACGGGCGTAAAGGAAAGAAAAAGAGAGAGAGAGAATCGACGGCGGGGCAGAGGCAGTTAAAGTGGACGGAATTGGGAGTACGGTGGATCCCATGGAGGGCATTGTCGAGGGCTCGACCGAGGGTTGAGAGACAACCCGCGGGCTTAAACTAGTTTCCGCTCGTACCAGTTCGCCGCTTCCACGCGGTCTTCCTCCTCTCTCCTTTTCACCCCCTCTAACCCTCCCTCCGTCCCTCGTTCATCCACCTCGTCCTTTCTTTCTCCACCTCTCCGGTGTGCGCGGACGTCGCTTTACATTTGAAACATATCGGCTTATATGGAAATGAATGTTTAGCCATGCATCGGCTCCTAAACATCAAAAAACGGCGAGCGAGCTCGCCGCTGGAAGCCGCGTCTTCGACCTATTGCAGAAGACAACTCGGAAGTGATACCCGTTTCCCTGTCTCCGTCCCTTTCTATAGAGTGTATAATAAACTTCTGCTCTTCCCTCGCCGGGCATCCGCTCGCCCATCCTTGAATAACGATCTCCCACGGCGCGTAGTAATAACGATCGCGAAACGATCGTGCGAAGATCGTTGTGTTATCTGTGCTTTTCATATTAAAATTCGCAGTATTACAATGGCAATGCTAGAATTTAATTCACACTCATATATATACTATTTATAATCGTTACTCGGAGGGATCGTTCAAACATGTAAGCATATGAAGAAGATAGAGTGCATGTTTCGAGATAATCAAGTTTTAATCGCGTTATTTGCATAAATTTCTAATTTTTGAGTAATTAAAGACAAAAGACTACACTTCTCTTTTCTAATTGCAAAAATGTCACGTTGAAAGCTTAATTAAGAAATTATTTCATCTGATTTAATTAAAACATCTTCTAAAATTACAATAAACTAATATACATATATGTTCTCCATTTTCTTCAGATAAAAAAAGATGAAAAAAAAGGAGAAAAATTTGTGGAAACTATCAGTTGTATATCAATACGTGCTTAATAAACGTATCAGGAAAGGTATATCGCTCTGTACGTTATCCGTCGTATTCGACAAAATAATCCATCATACGTTCTTTAATTGACGTTATCTCTTCGGCCGAGTATTGATTTGGCCGAGCGACAAATTCTCGGTTTATGCGGCGGCACGTCCCCGAGGCATCGATAAGGTTGCTCCAAGCTGCTCACGTGGCTCACGTGGAAGAAGGAGAAAGAGGAGGCGGCCGGTATCGGTGCGTACGGGATGAACGGATGGGAATAAGAAACGAAAAGCGAGCGCGCGAGCCCGTGGGATGGTGAAATAACAGATTGCAGTTGTGGCACGAGCGAGCGAGCGAACAGCCTGAGCTCTCTCGGTTCGTAGCTCGCGAGCAGAAGTGGCAGGTGCCACATTTTTTTTCGAATTGCTCGCCTCATCGTCGGGAAAGAGGCTGCCTCTGCGGCGTTGTGTAGAGACTCCCAAACTGCGTCTCGCAAAAACGCGTCGCGTCGAGTATTTAGGTTAATCCTTCCGGCACCGAATCATTGTTTATTGAGAAAAGAAAGACCAGGATTTTTTTGTGTGCTTGTTTCCTCTACGTGACTACGGAAACTTTGGAAATTTTTGAGAAACTTGGTATTGTGCATTATCTTATTTGCGCAGTACGATAAAAGCGGACGGGAAAAGTATTTACACAAATATAGAATGCTCCGACATTTCTTCGATATTTAATAGAGCAGAAGTAAATTACGATATCGATTGTTATTAATAAAAGCTATTACTATAATAATTAAGAGCTTTATGTCGATATTTCAAATCCATCGATATTATATCGGAGGGATCTTAAAATATGAATTTCGTACTTTAATGCGAATTTATTAGAGGATATTTATTATGTCACTTACGTTAATAATGCAGGTTACGCTCTGTGCACGAAATATTCAGTAATAAACAGCGGGTTATATCTGATTATCGCTATTATATTGGCTTGTCAAACAAGCAATCTACCGTGCGAGGTATGAAAACTCACGATTTATGACAGACGAAAGTGCCGACCGCTTTATGATATCGGATTGATGATGGTATCACGATTCTTGGCGCTTCGTTATCGGCGACGTACATGAAACCGTGCTGCTATTTATAATGTAGATACGTACCATCGATCCATGTACACGTGAGCATGTGAAGAGAATAGTGAAGAATGTAAATAGCGGTCTAAGTATATTTCATGCACGATAACACGAACACACAGTGCTATCTAAAGGTCTAGAGCAATACTATGCTAGCGCTAGCATAACTATCCGAAATCAGCAATTAAATCCGGTAAAATATTTTTAGATTATCTTTTTTGCATTAAGACGCGGAATTAATTTTTGCAAACCGCTGCAGAAGATTGCAAAAAATTCGCAACACGCATGCTGACAGCATCAAATTGTATCTGCTATCCCTATTCAAAGCATGATATCATTCGCGCGTTTGATACCATCCAATTTGAACGAATTCGGCGAGGCATTCTGATATTTGATGATTTATGACAATCTGCAATAAATTTAACGTCTTATCCGCATTTGACAAGACAAGAATTGTAAATGCGAAGTAAAATATTATAATCCGATACGAGGATTCGTATATAATTTTACAGAAAATTTACAAAATTCAGTATGTAACGTATTAAAACATTCTTTTAACAATATTTTCAGGTTATATTTTAATAAAAGTTTCTTTTACACGGTATACAAAAAACGTGAGAATAAAATCCTAAGCACATTATACAATCGTGTCAGTGAATTCTAATGCATGATATTTTCTTCAGTTTTCAAGACTTGTCTTCTTTTTCAATTATCGTTAATTGACGATAACTTTACACGGCTATTATAAGAGCTCACGCTTTAAAGAAATGTTAACAGATTAATCTTGTATAGCAAACGAGTAAATGTTTCCCTCTTTACTAATTAGCTCCAACAAACTCCAGATAAAGAATAGGGAGCACATGAGTTCCTTTTTAAATCTCGCAATGAGTGAGTTCGGAAGACGAACGCGGCGGGAATGAGTTCCACTGCGACGATGCGATTTAATTCCGGCGATTTTTGCCCGGGCACGTTCGGGCACGAGTTCAAACTCTTGTGCATGTGCACACGCGCGCATTTACTCGCGTGCGGCCAATTACGCACCTTGTTACGCGCGGTATTACGCGCCCGATCTCTCCTGCGATCTCGCCTGCGTGCAACCGGGCACGGGTTAACGAACCTTTTGAAGTTCCGCTTGCGCTCGCGAACGCAGTGTAGAACGAGAGAGAGAGAGAGAGAAAGAAGGAGAGATAAAGAGCGAGGGAAACAGAAAAATTAAATGTGAAATATGTGCGAAAGGAGACGCGCGATCGGCACGCGTATTAGCGAGAACGCTCGGTAGTCGCCGAAAATAACGACTGAATAATGACTCGATGCCGATCGCGGCTTTAATGAATAAAAAATCGCGGTGGGACGGTCCATGCTGCTTCCTGCATTGCGCGAATTTACGGCGATCAGTTAAGGAATGGTGCAGCAGCGGCAGTTTTAACGGCTTTATTAATACGGCCGAGCGAGGGTCTGCAACGCGAGCACGACACGAGATCGGTTTATTCTACACCAAGCCTCTCTAAATGGCGACAGGTTAAGCCGTGCGACACACGCAATCAGAATTTTTCATTATCACACACCACCGGCCAGGTATCCGCGACACGAAATACTCGACTCTCTTCAACAGATCAAGTAAAATACAAGAAAATAAAATAATATTAATTCAATAAAATCCATCTTGATGACATGTAAAAATATTGAATAAGATTTTAATTCCTATCATAATTAATCACAATCGTTGCTAACGTAAAAAACTTGTTAACCGTGACAATTCGATCGTATAACTATTAGAATGTACCTATTTTTTTCTCTTTTTTTTATAAATAGCTCCCAGTAGTTCCAAAACTGGAGTTTGGTTCCTTTTTGTAAAGATTACATATCTAGATTCTCGTTTTCTCTCTCTCTCTCTCTCTCTCTCTCTCTCTCTCTCTCTCAACGTATCTAAAAGCCATGCTTTCGTTGCATTTTTAATGGCGAGATTTTCGTAACTTACCGTTTCTTTGCTGCGCTGGCTACAGACGGCTCTACAACGAGCGAGGATCCGAGATAGGTATATCCTGTAACGAAAACGAAGGAGCTGGTTTTTAGGTGTGTCTTTAAAGAGGCGCACAAAATTCATGGACACGTAACAACACAACGGCGCGGCCAGTAAATAGAGCGATTACCAATCTCGCGGTCCAGACCTTGTTATTGTAAAGGGTGTCCTTTCATCTATTCACATACTAGAAGCCGAACCGACGAAAGTTAACGGTTATTTCATTGTCGTGGCGTAAATAATCCGTAGTTATCCAACAGCCAAATTAATATTATATACACTAGAAATTGTATTGACACTTTTCCTTTTAGTGCAAATAATTTAGCTTTTCCGAATCGATATCTTTATATATCATTAACATTTATTAATTTGCAAATATTAATATTGAATGCTCTTTTACTTATAACAATTTTGTATAAACATTATTATGTATATTTCATTAATAACATTAATTGCATTATTATAAAAAATATTTAAAATATTAGAATAATTTACTTCACTTCGTTGATTTAATTCAGTGATTAATCTATGATAAAAAAACTTTAGGATTGTCGAAAAACTTTTTAATTAGCTTATTATAATAAGAGCACGATTGAATTTTTGAGCCCCTACACGATACCTACAGCTTCATTATATTGTATTAATTAAGAATTACGTCGATATTGGACAAACACTTTCACTTTTATTATTTTGGTATTCTGTTCCCAATTAAGCTTTAATTGTATTTAGCTCTATCACCATAAAGTTTGACGAGATTACAAGTAGATATTTTCATCGCGATTTTCTCATGCGTCTCAAGTCGAACGGCAGAATTGGATCAATGGGTCAGCGTACAACCTGTTTGAGCCTCGACCTCTGACCCCAGAGATGAAACGAGGAGAGATGGGAGACTTTTCCCATGAAAAAACACATGCGGCCGGACACCGCACCGGTTCCGCGCGGTCGCTTCCGGGTTCCGGTGTGCACGTGTGCGGTAACGGCGCAAAAATCGCGGCCGGCATTAACCCGACCGAAAGCTATCACCACAGCTACACCTCACTCATATTCTAATCAGGATCAAAAGGTTATGTGAACTGACATTTCGTAGCTCGCGACAAAGAAGGAGAATAGAAGAGATAGTTAGAAAAGAGAGAGAGCAAGAGCGAGAGAGAGAGAGAGAGAGAGAGAGAGAGGGGGGGGGGGGGGGGGGGGGGAGAAATAGAAGTGAAAAAGAAAAGGAGAAAGAGAAAAAGAGAAGGTAGATAATAGAGCAGCGTGTATATATGGCACACCAAGTATTTCCTTTCGTTTTCTACGTGCCAGGTGTCGTTTACCGGTCAAGCCCATCTAATTTCCCATGACCGGTTCCTCGCCGCGCGAATCGCGAGAAGAATAGATTCGCGAATCATTCTCGCGCCGAACGGTCGTTTGGCGTAGCGCTCGTTAAGCGGATCCGTTGAGATTCGAGTGCTATGCCTTCGGTGCCAGCTCTTGTGATTGTGCCCATTTAAATTTTAATCGAGCGCGAGCGGCTTGTCAGAATCGAACTACCACTTCGTTTGCCACCCTCAGTACTCGTTGTCATCTCGTCGATTATATATAACTACATAATTAATTATGAGGCATCATTTAATTACTATTAAAATTATAAATATTCAAGATTTTTATATAATTGCGAATTGTCTTCTAATCAACCTGACAATTTCTCGCGACTTACGCGAATAAATAGACACGTTTCCTCGATTTTAAGCAAAGTTTTTCGAGACTAGATTTTCTCGTGGTAGAACGGCGTGCGTCAAGTGGTGAACTCGTTCGCGTAGATTTTATTAGATGCTACGTTCAATACAATGAGGGTATGCATACATCGTGGCTGGACGAGCCGGCTTGGGAATGCGAATGAATTAGAAGTACGAATATGAAACGAAATAAGGAGAATGCGCGAGACAGCAGAAAAATGGCGTGCTCGCGTGTCTCTCTCCTTCACAGTCATTCGTTCGGCAGCGGGATAGAACGGGATAAAGAGCGGTAGATGGACGAGAGGAAAGGAGTAGCCATCTAAATGGCTACTTAGTATGTCTCGTGTCAGGTCTCTCCCCTCGCGAGCTCTGCCCCGTCAGTAATAATATTCGTAAGTGTACCTATATAGACGAGTGTGCTCGACCGCGTAGCCAACAGGTTTCATGCGAAAGCCAATTCGGTGGCGAGAGAATGAGAGAGGTACAGAGCCCGGGGTACGTCCTGACGAGGCTTTAATTCGATTCTTATGCCGCGTTAAATACGCCGCGCATTTTACGCCCGATTTCACGAGCCGTAAAGATGGGACGAGATTGCACCAGCGCGGGGTTAACTTTGCCATTACACTCGCTAAAGTGGGGCTTGAGAAGCGCCTCGGTACAACAAAACGCGACGGCACTGACGACAATACAGGTATAACAACAGCGGTAACAATGGTACTAACAGATAGATACTAAAATAAAGCAGGGTAGGAATTTTTAGTACTGTCTGACAAGAAGCAGGTAATGTACTTCAGTACTATAATTAGTAGAGCGATAAAATTAAAGATTTTACATGATTGTCGATATTGGAGTATCTGTCAAAGAGTGGTGTAATGTTAGATACACACAAACGACTTTTTATATTAAATTTATTACATGCGTGGAGAATACTGGAAATTTCGTATGATATAAAAAAGATGTAATTAAATAAAATATATGTAGTTATTATTATTAATAATTTTTCAGTGAAGATTTGCAAAGCTCTTTGATGTTTTCTCAAATAAAATTATGTAATTAATATTAACTTATTGTCCATCTCAACTCTCTAATTATATACGTGCTGCATACGTGCAATATATTCTATTTGACTTTAAAATTTTGTAATTCTCAGATGCAATAAATGTTTTCCATTTATCTCATCCATTAATGTGCTGTATAAAAAAAAGACTAGTATAAAAATTATTCTTTGATTTATGTGTATTTAGGCAAATTAAATTGGGTCATGTAATAAATATGAGTTTCCTTCGATGATGATATATATAAGAATCATTACGGGAGCCGAACTGGTTCGTAAACGTCCGCGAGCTTCCGGGAAAGCTCCGGCGCTTCGTTTCGGCGATGGGACACCCGTTATACGCTTAAAATATACCGGCATCTCGCATGGGGCGCGCTGCGAAGAAATGCAGAAACAGCAGTTGCTATGCTAGATGGTACTACTCCCTCCAAGAAGTGCACACCCTCTTTCTCTCTCTTCTTCCCTCTTTTTTCGACGCGCGTGTTGTGTTAGAGTAGATGAAAGAGAGCGACAGAAAAGGGAGAGAAAGCAAGGAAAAGAGATGAAGAAAGAGAGCATCGGCGTTGAAGAGAAAGAAAGAAAGAGAGAGAGTGTGAGAGAGTAAGAGAGGAACTAAGAAGAAACACTACACAGAAGGGGCGAGTTACACGTGGTAGTGACGACGTGAAGAGGGCAGACGGGTATTCGGAGAAGGGCCACGAAGGGAGATGAAACGAGGGAAGGGGTGTTGTACGGGGAGAGAAAGAGAGAGAAAGAGAAAGAGAGAGGGGGCGGGGGCTAAAAAGAGGGAGTGAAAACGAGATCGTGAAGGTAGCGAGCGGGCGCAGGGGATCAACGGAGTACGAGACGACGAGTGAAAGAAGGAACGAGGAAGGGCCAGGAAGATGGGAGCGAGATGGAGCGCAGAGCCCTCGTTTCGGAGAGCTTCTAAACTCTCTCGTGGTCCGGGTCTGGAAGCGGGTTTCGTAGTCGAGCCGAGCCGCCGTAGCCGAGCCGGTGTATGTATATGTGGTGAACGAAGCGAGAGCGCGGGCAGGAGAGTAGTAGGTTAGCAGGCGCTCTCTCCCGAGGGAGAGGGTGCTAGGCGGCGGTCCAGACATTTGAGCAGGACGGCAAGTGCCTTTATAGTGGGTCAGCACTAGACCTGGGCACCCGGCCAGCAGCCTTCAAGGTCTCCTTAGTACGCGCGCTGTCTCTCCCTTCTACCCTACCCTACTTCATCCCTCTCTCCTTTACCCGCACTGCCTGTCCGCCTGCCCTTCTTTTCCCTACAACGCGTAGCGGAGCCGTCAGGTAGGTGAGCCCGCTTCTTCTTCTTCTTCGTCTTCTTCTTTGCCAGTTAGGGTTAGGCTAAAGCGAGCTAACAGCGAATTTGGGCGCGTTATCCGGACGTAGTAGAATTGCCGTGCAACCTACTTAATACGATATATATTCATTCATTTTTTCCCTCTTTTTTTTTTAATCTTCCTTGTCGCCTTCTTGAACGAGCAAACCTCCTGAAGTAGGTACTTCTGAAAAACGGAACCCGCGATACTTCAGGTTTTATATGTGGTGTAAATTTTTAAGAAAACCTACGAAGATAGACTTTGGATATTGGATGAACCTCACTCGAATTAAAACCTTTTGAACTTATTAGATTTTGCAGAATTTTTATAATTAGGGAAATATAAATTTTAATATAAATATATAAAAAATAGTATTATATAAAAATGCATATACATACATATTCTTTTATAAAATTAAATACTAAATTAACATTTGAGATATGTAACAATTGATTTTTACTATATGCGAATAAACCTATTTGTCGAATCTATCAATTATAAAAAGTCACATATCGTTCCGGAATTATCGTTAAAAGATAATATTATGGCTGCAGCCGAATGTAAACGCAAGTGTAGAGTGACAAACAGGATCACTCTATCCATGATATTAAATATCAGCTATTATGCACCGTTCCTTACCCGCACTATATCGGTTATTCGTATGGGACGCGATTCTAAGAGAAGATCAGTCGGCCGACGAAGGTAGATTCCGAAAGTGCATCCGAAGTGCAGCGTTAGCGGTTTCCTATCTCGTTGACTGATATGGCTTCTCTGGTATTCATTCATATCTCTGTGTACCCGACTATCCACTTTTTATTATATTATTCACACATTATTTCTACCTTTCTTGAAAAAGAAAACGATTAGATGATTATTTTTTCTCGAAATATATTTTTGGTAAAATTGCAATAATTATGTAATTTTGTGGAAATTATTTCCCGTATCGTTTAAGATTTTTGTCATGATATGGTTTACATAAAGTTTTATCATTCATCACTTATTCATTTTCATTAACTTTCACACGTTAATGTCTCATATATTTCAGTCGAATTTATCACCGATACATTAAAGAACACGATTATTGAATGACATAACATTGACAATATTCTAACTGGGAAAAGGCAAGGAGGTGTTATAGACGAAGAAAGATAGAGGGGCGAAGAGGGCCCAGAGTACATCGGCTCCACGGGGAAGTAATGAAATATTTGGGTAGCGCTGCGTCGGGAACGAGAATGGGAATGGGAATGAGAACAGGTTCCTGTTGCGCATTCCAGGCCGATGCTGAATACCGATGCCGTGGACACGGCGGTTGGCATGGTTAGGTACATAAATTACTATTGGGTTACCGCTCGACTTGTCTCCTCAGTCCCACGGAAATCCTCCTTTCACGTGCCGTGACTCACGCGACGTACCACGTAACACGAGTTGATAAGAACAGCATATCGAGAAAACGGTGGAAACTGACGTGGCTAAGTCAATAATTGAATAAGCTCCATCGGTTCATTTTCAACTTATTAGAAATAAACGGAAGAATTGTTGCGTCTCGAAGCAACTGCTTAGCGATAAGCGACTTTCACGTTCTATTATTTTGTACCAAGGAATTTCCGGTTTTATCATAACGTATTTGGAAATTAACATAAGTATTACATAATTGTTTGACTACTGCAGAACTGTTCCGGGACAGGCAAGCATGCGAGAAAAATGACGAAGTACCTAATAATCGTTATAAAAAGCGACGAGGTGTGGGAAGGGGTGGAGTAATTAACTCGAAGGTTGTCTTTAAGATCAGCGCGGAAACGTTGTGCGATCCGAATGAGGATTACTCGAGGATGAAGTTGTACAACCGGTCGCGTGATTCCAGGTAATATATCTTTCCGAGGTCGTGTCGTATCATGACGAATATCAGAGTCGCTCGCGCAACAAGAATCATCAGAGACATGAGCAAACGCAGCGGAAAACGTCAGAAAGGTAACAGGCAACAGAAATAAATACGAGAGCGTTACCTGCATTTATCGCGGTCTGTATGTATCATATATACGTTCCCCGACGTTTTCAGTAAAATCGCGAATAATTTTGCATTAATTGTAAGCTTTCTAGAGACAATGCAATGTACGTACACATGTTTATTTAATTTAAAAATGTATGTTTGCAATTATTCTTATTTCATGTTGCTAAAAGATTATAAAATTTATCGCGCTTTAAAGGACCGAACTCAGGATTCGCATAATGTATCGTTATACGATAAATATTCAATGCATGATACAAATAGAATCAGTTATTGCAGTTATCACAGTTATCCCTTGAAAATCACAGTTATCTGTCTCAGGACCACAGTGATTTTCTAAGTTCGGTCCTTTGAAGCGCGATAAATTTTGTAATCTTTTAGCAACATGAAATAGGAGTGACTGCAACCATACATTTTTAGCAACATGAAATAGAAATGACTGCATTACATTTTGTTTTAATTAAATAAATATGTATATGCACGTTGCGTTGTCTTTAATAAGTTTAGTGCAAAAATTATTCGCGATTTTATTTACTGAAAACACCGACGAATGCATATATATGTGATATATGTAGATATACATATACGAAGATAAATACAGTTATGTCTATGATTTTCAAGGGATTGGCAATTTCCCGTATGAAAAATCAACTGCTCTTGTTATGCTCCAAGAGAATGGATTAGAACTTTGTATTCGAAAAAAATGTCTTTATCGACAATTTCCCGGTAAATAAAACTGGACCAGTTAATCAATCTCGATGGCGCGGCAGAAGCGTAAGGCAACAGGAATCGTTTAGAACTCGGTTGGCCTTGTGGCTCCTCTTTCTCGTTCCTTCGTCTTCGATCCCGCCTCTTTGCTCTATCTCCCGCATCCTCACACCCTCTCACTCACTCTCTTTCTCTCTCTCTCTCCCTCTGTCCATCTTTTCCTGCCTCTCTCTCTCTTTCCATCGTTCTGTCCCTCTAACCCTCGCGCCAATCCCTCACCGTGAGAGCGGCCACACAAAGAGAACACGAGGAGCACAATGGATTACTTAGACGGGTAGGTTAGTTTGCCGAATGAAGCGAGCGGGCCCACGCACGTTAAGATAGGTCCTGACTGAGAATCCGTGCAGAAAAGCGCGCCAAACGCGAGATGCCCAGCTTCGTCCTCGACCAACTCCGCAGCCAGAATGATCCTCATAGTGTGATTTTGTCGTAATATTGTACAAACTTTAGTCATTATACATATATTTTTTAATTTTATGTATACACACACACATATACAAGTTCATTTATAATACTGCTATATAATTTTACAGTGTCAAATCTATAATTGGTCCATGTCAATATATTTGAACGGTAGGTACTTTGCTCACTTTCGATATTTGTAACTCATAAATTACACAGTTATTGCACCCGGCAGTTTTTTACTACATTATTCATGTTCTCTAAAGGAATCTATTCCCTAGGTTGAAATGCAGGAATTATCCGAATAACTGTAACACTGTATATTCATATTCTACTTTTAGTATTTAATGTGGAATATGAATACGCGCCATGGTCTACTAAGCCAAGTCTACATTCTCTCTGCTTTGGTGGACTAATTACTTCCTCTTTCGTGACTGATTATGTATGGGGGGTTGCACGTTAACCCTCCACGCTCTTCAATTCTCTTTTATCTCGTTTAAAATTATAATAATATGTAAGCATAATATAATCTGTAATATATGAATTTTTATATAATTTTTGAATCGTTGACTGTGAAATAATCTATTTTTTAATAGATTGTTTAAATTTTGTCTTAAATAAGATAAAGCTCCATAAAAATGGAATTTTTGGGTTGAATCTAATACTGAAGGGGTTGCATATGAACGGATCCCTGGCGCAAAGCAAATTTAGGATGTTCTAAACGTGCGAGCCTGACGGGTCGTCCTTGGTTCTATCGATCAAAAACGAACTGCACACACATCCGGCTCTTAAACAGCAAGCATTATCGAACGTAGTCTCGATATTCCGCTAGAAACGACGGTTTCGTATTTTTCTAAACCATAATATTTAAAGTATAGTAAACATAAAAAAACTCAAATTAATTCAAATTCATAGAGTCAAATTTATTGACTCTTTATAGAGTCAAAGTTTAGTTCAGTTATTTAATAAATAAAACGTATTCAATTTATAAAAAGCAATCTAGAATTAAACATAATTTAATATTAATATTGTTCTCTTTATTTCTCTGTGAGAAAATTGTTATTAAAGATAATTTTCAATATATTATCTATTGATGTTAATTATTTTATAATTTCTTTCCTCAAAATATTCAGGATTATGCAGGGCTAAGGACAATCATACTTGAATTTACGGATGTTGCTCTCTGAGAAAAGTTGCCGCGTCAGAGGCGGAGAAGGAGAGTTCGATGCAACGCATTTATATACGATGCACTTTCCTAATTGAACGTTATTGTATCAAAACGCTGACGACTGAGCGATGTTTTTGTCGGCGATTATAATTTCGATGAAATTAAGAGAAGTGTTGCGTCATGCGATAAATAATATGCGTCGTAATACGAAGGACTGCATCGTTAACTGATTACGCTATTCCGGATTGCACGAGTCATTGCTCGAAAAGATGTTACTGCTTATTAAAAGGTGTGCATCGCGCACTCGAGAAAGATCTCGTCGAATTTAATCCATGAACCATTTTCTTGCGACAGATTCTTTTATCGACGCTATCTTTAGTGAATAAAATAATTTTATTATAAAAAAATTGTCAATTGATGACTGGAGTTCCGGGTTCTAAATAAAAGTTAATCGAGTTTTCTATTTTTTTTTTACCTTATTAAATGAGCAATTTTAGATGTTTAATTTTTTATATATTTTTCTATCTATAATAATCTGAATAAATTTCGACATAAAACGCTACAAAAATAAAATAAAATAAAAATTCTTTTCCTCGAGCGTTTAACTGTTTACCTGCCTCTTACAACGTCGGAACATAATACGCATTTTTAGATTCCGCGCGCGCTCGTGGCATCCAAAGTACGTTCGTCAATGAAAGTTGTGCACGGAGGCGCTGATAATGGCCATTATCTAGCGGTGTACAAAGTTCAGAGTTTCGAATGCCGGGCCGTGTGCGTTTCACGGTCGCGCTGCGGAGAATGAAGGGAACACAAGCACGCACTTCACACACGCACACGCGTACGCACATGGGCGCGTATCTCTCAACAATCAGTGGTATCGCTCTCGGTTTTTGAATCTATTATCTGAATATAGTAAGACGGCGCCTTTTTGGAGCAAAAGTTGAGGTCTTATCTGCCCGGCTGATGACATTTTACGACTGTCGAAAATGGAAAGGGCATACACATGAACGTAACGTAAAAGATGTGCGTAAACAACGCCGTTGTTTCCTACATTTGAAATCAGAAATTTAAAGATTATTTCAGTTTCTTTTTCTTTATAAGACATTTCCGATTAACGGATTCTCTTTCAATAGCATGTGAATAAATGGTTGCCTTTCTAACTTTGAGATAATTTTATAATTATAGTCTTTGCGAATTGAGTTTTAGAAAATATATAATAAAATAATACATCTTATTGCTTAGGTTTAGGTGAATTTAAATCTAGCAGATATTTCGCGGTATAATATTTTTTATTTTAAAATATTAACAATAAGTTTACGCGATTTTGCTCGGAAGTAATGTTTCATTATCCAGAAAGTTATGAAAAAGTCAGTTTATCTAATAGCTGAATTATTGAATGAGATTACAACAGGTTCAATGTTCCACGCTGACACGCTCCTTGACATTAAGTGCAATGTCGCCAACACCGAGAGATTCTTAATAACCGGAGGAAGAGAGTTTGTCGCGACTTTTCCCGAGAAACGGTCCCGAGTTCGAGCACGCAGTCGCCGCCGTCGCAAATTCGGCGAGCAAAAACGAATCTCGCCGATGGCGGGCGGACGAGAGGAGAGGAGAGGATAGGAGAGGAGGAAACAGCGAGCACGAGCATCAGAAGAGGAGTCCAGGGTCGCGCTATTCGTTCGTTCGTAGATTAAATCACTCGGTCACTTTTCTTTCTGGGCAGCCGGCTGGGACAAAGGCCGGCGTTTCTCGGAAGAGACTAGGCTCGAGACTTGAGAATTAAAATAATATCCGCTCGTTCGGAGATTAATGGCGGTGTGCCGATGTAATTTTTCTCGACGTGCGGACTGCCGTCCTCCTCTCGCATCGGGGAACGAAGCTTTCTGCTCAGCATCGAGCATCACTGTATCGTCCATGCCACGACAGTTTGATGGTTCGAGGGCGCGATACGCGATTTTCACCGGCGGATAAATCCGAAATCGATTTCTTAACTTCTATCTCGAATCAGCGACACGTAACAAACGAAATGTCTGAGTTATATCTTTAATCTAATTAGACAAATAATGAGTTCCGCGTAATTCCTTATCGCTTATCTACTAAGATTACATGATGATCTTTTACGCCTGATTATCAGCTGATATACGTTTCCGATTCAATATATTTTAATTTAAGATTAGCCATACCTTAAATTATTTTATTTTTGTAAATTATTACATTCTGTAGTATGTATAATATGATATTGTGTCTCCTGCTAAACTATCATAGGTATTTTTATTTTGCAGATATTTTATTTGTGATTTTTTATTCACATATGAGTCGCATATTTTACTGAAATTAATGTAATGTAAGAAGGTTCTTTTCGCAGAAAGAACTATAGATACACAGAACGAATGCAAAAACATGTGCGGCATATTAGAATTTTGTCGGCTCCCTTCCTGTTCTGTTTCTGTAAACCTCCATAATTTTTATTCTCATATGTTCTCAAGGCAGTCAACTTGTTTTCTTATCGTTAACCGAGGATTGAATTACGATAAAGTCCCTGTGATTTACTTTCAATTTTGACCAGAAAAAACATGGTCACTTTTTAGAGCAATCGTTAAGACTGTTAAGAGTATCATGACGCAAATTGTTTCTTTTATAATTTTTTTCCCACATTGTTATTCTATTTCTTGTCATAAATTTAAAAAATTGCTCCCGTCGTACTTTTTCGTCTGTGTTGCAGAATTAATAAAATAAGTAAAATAAAATTTAAAGATTAACGTAAACAAGGACAAAAAATCATATATATATAATTATACGTAGAATAAGCATACACATTGAAAAACTAATAAAATAAATAACGAAGAATAATAATTGAGTATCTATAAAATATAATTTTCATCACTTTCATTTACGATGCTACAACGAGAATAACTTGTAATCAAATATATAATAAAACTACCAAGAGAAGTTGAAATTTGCGCTTGAAAAGAATGAAATACATCTTTGGGATAGGCATATCTAATTGTTACAATTCTTTGGTTGAAGGTAGAGAGGTCCATTTTACGTTTGAGAAACGTAAAATTCCACGAAATCATAATTTTCCCGAATATATCAGTCACGGAAGATAATTCTTTCGTCTCGTCTCCCTCTTCCCGTGAAATCGCAAAATACGCATGAAGAAAGAGCGCTGCTTCCTAAAATGAGCGGCAGATTCCGTTGTAAGTGTAAATGTCTGCATCATGAATGAATGTCTGTCATGAACAAGAATATTTTTTCCTGCACGTATCTATATTAAAACATGATATTTCTTGCTTCACATATTACATGTATTTCCGTTTTAGTTTATATAATTGTCCTATATTATTATTATATTACTAATTAATAGTGATTAGTAATGAATGCTTTGTATCTATTTTCATTAGAAAAGTAAAAATGTGATTTAATTTTACTTAATTTATATAATTTAATTTCCCTTTAAAAAGCTTTAGGTTTTTTAACCCCGTCGTAATGCCCTTATTTTCCCTATTTCTGTCAGACTGCGGTATCAAGCTTTCAACCGCCCCTTCTCGTATGTGGAAAATCGGTTTTCGTACCGCATTCGGAGGCACGTCTGTCTCGCGAACCACGAAATGTGAAATCACCGTGAGCTCGGCTCGCACGACCGAGGCAGGTGCGAATGAGCCTCGCTCGTATTTTTTTTCCGCCCGTTCTTCCTTCGCCGGGGCTATCGCCTTCTCTTCGTCGCTTATCCTCCGACGGATACGTCGTTGACCGGTTCATTGACACCTGTCGAAAGACCCGGGTTTCTCTCCGCGTGTACCTGACAATTATGCGCACGTGGGCCAGACATTGTGCGCCCCACCTCTCTTTCGCCCTTAACCCCGTAACCGTTATCATTTATCGCGAGCTTTCATCCCTCCGCATTCAATGCCGTGATCATTAAGTCTTAAATGAAATTTCTGTCAAACCGATGTCCAGTTAAAATTGACCGAGAAACGAGATTTCATTGTCCACTTACGTTCTCCATACACGCACACGCACGTATAAGGGCCACTTAATCTTTCATATTAACACCTTAAAGAAACCGACGATGGAGTTTCTTTTAACATTTTTAACAATATCCGTACGCTCTCATTCTCTCTTTCTCTTTCGAAATTTTAGTTAAGGAAAAATAGAAAAACTTTCAGAGAATTTATCAATCAACTCTGATTAGATAAAGAAAAAAAGAGTCTTATTATAAAGTCTGAAGTCACATAAATCTGTTGTTTGCTTAGAATTCATTGACGCTACTCTGGATGCTAATTGACAGATTTCATCGACGATGAGCACCATCGCAGCGGTTAGGAATTAACGGGACACACATAACGGCCGTGTCGGTTCGTGTGATGCACTGATGCCGAAATGCTATTTCGATTTCTCGATAAGCTTCATAATTTCAATATTTGCGAAAATATTGAGATGAATTCTTTTTATCGATACGTCTCTCCGTTGATTCTCTTGTAATGACACTATTATTTTCTGTGTGTGTCATCATATATTTTTAATATTTATATATATGATTCCAAAATAAAAAATACTGTAATTGAGATAATGAAAAGAGCTGCGTAAATGATAATTAGATAATGATTCTACAATAATAAAATTAATAGCCAATATTTTGCGTATATGTAAAACTCAAAGCGATAACGTGGAAGAGTCGGGTCGAAAGGGTTAATGGAATTCAATGGAACTCGCTTCATTGAGAAGACGTTTGCGGCCTCTCGTTTAACTGAAACTCAGAATCGGTTGGCTATTTTTAACGTTAAATGTGGGCCGTGGGGACGACGAGTAGAAACGTAGGACAGGAAAGCGGCTTCGATCGCGACGCGAGATGCTTTCGTTCCGCCAAAAACTCCGACAGTGACGCTGCGCGCTTGGGAAGTCAATGGCCGAGTATCTAAAACAAACACGTGTCTCCGAGCAGCCGGGCAGAGGTCACGTAGACAAAGACAGTAAAATTTCGAGAGGAAGACTACGATAGTGTGTGTGAAAGAAAGAGAAAAGAACGTGAAATATATTTTGAGAAAAATCCTTGAAAAGATAAGAAAAAGAAATATACTATGAGATTTATGAAAATATAAAATTTGATTTGAAATAATATTGAAAGAGATTAATAAAATATATTACAAAAGAAATAATTATTTCTGCCAAAGATATAATGACAGAAAGAAAAAGAGAGAGACTTTTTAGGCGATTAAATCACGTAAAAACGATCAGAAATCATGTAAACTAACATATCATAACGATTTTGAGTTAAAACTGTATTTGAGATGGCCATGAAGAAATTCTTAAAATAAATGTGATAAGAGAAAAAAAGGGAAGAGAACGGGAGACCAAGAAGCAAATAGAGAATGAGCGTTGACGAGTAAGAGATCAAACATCTGGAGCATGAATCTCTGGAAAGAAACATTTCTAAGATAGTCCTTTATGTCTTAAAATATTTTCTTATCAAATTTTCTTTTAAGCAAACTTAAAGCGATGGATATCGTCGATAAATATCGCTTACAATTTTTATAAGTTCTCCAGAAATACCATGAAGTGAAGTCGCTTTGTGACAGAAGAATGATGGAAACAAGTAAAAAGAGACATACTATTGCAGTCTTCTTACATGGTGCTAAAGATAGCACTTCCTTTCTCTTTTTGAATACGCCGGCGTTTCTTCTACGAAAACTCTGTATCGAAATTAAATACAGTTCTCTAATTCTCGAAATAATATCTAAAATTCTATTCCAATTCTGATTATAGGTATAAAATCTGTGGTAACTTTCCACTTGCGATTAAATAAAAAAATAAAATGTTTTCTAAGTATCTTGACATGTTCTTCTCAAGAAAAGTTGCCGCAAACACCTGAGGTATCACATAATGGTCTCTTAAAACATTTTGTGTGTTACGTATTTGCGAATAAGAGAAGGACCCGATATAAAGGCGCGTATTATGTCGATGCGATGAAAAAGCTCGGTTCAATTGCAGGAATCTGTCTCTAGACATATCGCAGGAGAGCGACAAGTTAGCAGACTTTTGGCTGCTCTATTCAGATTTCGAAGTGATGCCGCAGCTGGCTGATACCAGTTTATACTAGTCGATATCGCGTGCCCGGGTTGGCTCTGTCTCGGTGACACATTGTACAAGCTTCGTGGACAAACGCGCGGCCGGTCATGGTTGCACCTTGCCCACACCAATTCCTATGCACCGCGGAGATAATGGCACGTGGCAAAGTCGTAATCAAGAAGCGCGTTGCACCGCAATGCAAGCGCAAATTTTCACGAGCATGAGAGAAAACTAAAAGGAGAAAGAGAGAGAGAGGGAGAGAGAGTGAGAGAGCTATCTGAGAGATTAAATCTGATTGTGAGTTTCAAAATGTTCACTTTACTTGAACCGCTTGTTCGAAAAAATAAGTTCCTGTATTTAATATCGCTAATCGATTTGAATCTGCCATTTTTCTAAACGAGATTAAAAAGCGCTGATCTTAAAGAGCAGTTTTTATTTTCCAAGATATAATAAATGATATGCGTCGATCAGGTGCAGCGGATTAAAACGGTTAATAATAATAATGATCGCGCCCGTCACCGTTGGAAAAACCCTTATTATAATAATTGGCACTCTCCTTTCTGCCTCCGTCGTGTTTTCGGCTCACGACGGTCGCGGCTACTCCGCCGTATGAGTTGCGATCGGTAGAATCGGTCGCCCGTGGGCTGCCCGGGCCTGTGCGAGGAGGAGAGGCAAATCGTAAGGCCCCATCAGTGTCGGTTACCGGTGCACTGTTAACAGGTAACTTTTTTCGGGGGCAGGTGGTCCCGAGCAGGCACGCGACAAATCAAGCCCGGCCGGGCCGCGGGCAGCGATTACAAAAAAGGAAGAGATTGCGCGGACATGTTTATTCGGCCGCATAAACACACGTACGCGGAGGTGCGTGGTACGTTTATGGGAGAAAAGGTGCGAGAAATAATACGGAGTCATTGCACTTTTTTTCACTTGAGAGATCCTCGCTTCCACGAAGAGGCGAGGCGAGAGACGTTTAAGCGACTTATTTTCGAAGCGAGGTGCGTCGAATTATACGATATGCGTATGACGATGGGCTTTTTGCGTGACGCCGGAATCAAGCAGGACACGGATACGAATTGATGCGATGTATCTTAATAACAATTTTAAAAACGGATCACGGATACGAATTGATGCGATGTATTTTAATAACAATTTTAAAAACGTGACTCGTACAAAATGCAAATGGCTTTCAGAAAAAAAAATAGCTCATACACTTCTCATTTATCTCCTATTTATGGAGTGTAGATATTTTATACCAATAGTTTATTATAAACGTATGTATTTTAAGTTTTTATTATCAAACAAGTTTCAGATTTTTATCAACCTGTATATTTGGGAACGGCATAAAGTGTCAAAATTAGTACAAATGTTGAAATGACTGACAATGAGGCAATCCTGTTTAAGGTAAGGTCTCGATAGAAAGAAGAGAAATGTGAAACATCTCGCAAATGGGACGTCTCCTACAGACGTTTGAAAAGGGAGCGTATTAAGTACAGGCAGTTTTGGATGCGAATAATGTATTCCTAGGAGCATCTGCTCGTTCTAGCTGTCGAGAATTGCATTGGTGGGTGTAAACCCTCGCACTCGACGGCCGTTCGCGCCCCATTTGCCCCATCCTAGCACAACTGCGGCGTATTCTCATTTAAACATACATAAAATTCATCAAATTCAAAAAATTAAATTTTCTTAAATTACCTATGTACGTTTTTCTTTTTATGAAATTAAGACATACTGCAGTGCGATGTTTAGCGTTAATATAGTAAGCAAAATATGTAGAAATAAATGTAGAATAAAATATTTAGTTCATGAGATTATTTCGAATGTGGCTTTTGAATCTTCTTAATAAATAATAAATCTCGTGGCAAGGGTTATAAGATATAATGGATAACGGCTGATCAATTCGGTACAAGCCGGCGTGTTACGAGGAAAGAAGAAAGCGATAGGAGGCGGCCAGAATGGAAGAATGTGGCAGCTTCCTGTTGGCGTCTCGGCACCGACTTTTAGGCTTCGTATCTTCGAGATCGTGCTGAAGAGAATGGCGTGCACGAAAGCCGGCTGTGAAAGAGGAAGACGCATGCTGTGCACGCACATGCAGGCACGGCGCGTTACTGCGTCGTCTGTGGAATTTCAGGAAAATGCGACCTTTCGAGAAAATTCTAGATAACATTTTCATGTTTGCCAGAAGATTATTGCATAAGAGAAACTAAACGAAGTGATATTCGTGGATTATTGCAAATAATCGGATATATTAATATTCTTATAATGACTATTAATGTTAGCTGTAGAAAAAATTACTTCTCTTCCATGTTATAATATTGTATCTTTGTGTTTAATATCAAAAAATACACTGTGGATAAGAATTTTGATATAATTATAATTTTCAGAAAACTGCCGAATAAATGTAAAAAATAAATTTGTTTAATTTATATCAATTAATTTGTATTGATTTCACATTATTTATAATTATATAATTATTATAACAATATCTCTTGTTCTTAGTGATTATTGCACATGTAATCGGACTGAAAATCAAATTTTGAAAGTATATTTATATATCTGAAGTAAAAATATTAATTTATTATCGATAGTTAATTAATAATGGCCCTGCCGACACTTCAAAATATGGATTTCAAATATCTATAATTCAGTATACTAGCGTTTCAGTATACTAGCAACTGTAAAACGACGCGAACGAGCACACAGCTCAATCGTTCGCTAGACAGAGCGGCGTGCGAGCCGCCTAAAGCCCGATTAGACCGCGGCTTTGGTAGAGTTCTCCTAAAACCTAACTCAACAACCCACCAAACTAGTTCTGGTCTCGGCTCGTCGGTAACGTTCTTCGCGCGGCATTGTATCCGAGGATCGGCCCTTACGCTGCAGAAGCAACGACCGTATTGCTAACGAAATATAGAGGGAGAGAGAAAGCGTTCGCCATGAATCGCTCCAAGAGGCTCGTCCCGATTCTCCTTCCTGTAGCTCACTTCTAAGTAGCTCTCGCGCGCTTTATATATGGCTAAGAGTACGATTATATGCATCAAGAAAACCGCCCTCCTTCCCGCAACAAGAAAAGTTCGACGTAAAAGTTTTAATACCTAATTTTATCAATTGCAAAGCGATAGAAAAATATTTCAAGATATTCTCTGGCGAATTTAGAATCAAGACCCTCTTTTCTCGAAAATAGTTCTGACATTGTTAAAATACGTGAAAAAGAACATTTTGAATATAAAATTTCGTGATAAGAAAAATATCTAATGTGCAAACAATTTGTCGCAAAAATTTTTTATATTTCTTAAAGATTTACTTTTCCCCCAAAACACACAGCTTCATCTAATAATACCATAAAAATTCTATTTGGCATTAATAATTGTCTTTCCAATATCTTATTCTTCCAACGATACTTGATCAGAATCGAATACCTATGTTAACAAGCAAGACTGCTCCGAAAAAAAGAAAAAAATACGTGATTTTAAGTTTTTTTCCAACGTATCCGAAGCTCTCTCGAGTCGGCGAGGATTAGTTTCGATCGTTTCCTCATCAGAGAAGTTCAAGGATGAAACGTGGCCTCAAACGGCGCTTCGGTGCGATGCGTGCACGTGCGTGCATTAACATGCTCTAATGAGGTAGCCGAGATGGGCGCGAGAGCGCACGAGAGAATTACAGAGTTGTCAATGGAATTTATGATCTGGATACCAGGCATGGCCGCGGAACGTGACGAGTGTGACTAACCGATTTTTCGGCGGGCGAGGCAGAGGAGAGCCGAGGAGATGAGGTCGGCGGCTATTCGCGATGTAAATTTCAACCTCGGAGACGACGGCGACGGTCGCGATGGCGGCGGAGGCGGCGGGGGCGATCGAGGCAACTCCATACGTCACGCGTGCTCGCGCGCGCGCGCAACCATTCGCGACCTTGACCACATTTCTTCTCTTCGGCTGCGGGAGAACCCGCCGACCGACTACTACTCGTGCGGGCGTGACTCGGAGCCTCGAAGTCAAGTGCCGGTCCAAATTCTCACGATCGACGGGATAAGTCGGGAACGTTAGGTCAGGACCATACCGAGATGACGAGAAGGGGTCGATGCGAAAATACGAAACGTATAGATTGCCAAATGTATACAATGCCTGTTTCTCGTTTCTAATTTTTCAAGATCTTAGAGAAACGTTTCTCTCTCGGATCATGCCAACACCTTTTGTATATCCTAAGTAAAAAATTTTCTGAAATTTTTATCTTTTAAACTAATTATCCACAAAATATCACTATATTATTAATTTGTTTCTTTGTCAATAAATTCTTACATAGAAAAGCATCAATGTTTCTCAATAAAAATACTACAAATGTTACGAGTAAATTTTTTAAAATAATTTTCGATAAGAAATATTTTTGTACGAAGTACCATGCTAAAATATATACCATTTAGAGGTCTGAACGAATGCGAAAGTGTAGAATAGTCGTTTTGGCTAGTATAGTCGCCGGCAGTCTAACGATTAACGGACGCGTTCAGCCGCCTGACGTTTCGTCACGCATAGTTAACTTCCACTCGGCAGACAATTTTTGCGCGTCGTATGTCTCGAAAAGTAACATCGATGGACAGAAGCCAAGGCATTAGAGTCTTATTTCGAGAACAAGTTTTAACGGAGTTCTCGATTTCTGTTTCTAATAAAAAATTCTACATATTTTATTAGATTTCTTTAGAAATTTGCTGTGGAAATAAAGAGTAGACACGTCGAAACAGGCTATTCTCGATGTTTAAAATTTGAATTAGTTTTTTAGACGTGGTGTACGAAAGAAATTTTACGGAATTTCCTTCAGGTATAGATTCGAGTTGTAGCTCCCTGGAGACAATTGTCGAAAGTTCTAAATATAAAGTAGAAAGCGTATGACTGCTCAGTCAAGCGTTCTGCTTTCCGAGAATGATATTGTCTTGCCGGCGATAGATCGCTCGAGTGTGCACGTAGCCTCCGTTTTGGCGGGAAGAGCCAGTCTCGTAATCGGAGCGATCGACAACGGTTGGTCGACGCGGGCGATTATCAACGACTTATCGCGAAGGTGAGCACACAAACGTGACCTTGTCGTAACTGGCGCCATTTTGCGATGCGATATCTACCACGTGGATAAGTTTTCCACGAAAGTGGAGTAGACGAAACCCTCCCGCTCTGTTTTTGGAAAAATTAAGATAACTGACGAAATATCTCAATTCGATGATTCTCTCCGGTTTGATTCAGGAGCAGAATTAAATAAATATCGAAATATAGTCACTGTGTATTACATTATATATTTTATAAAAGTAATCTTTATGTAATTCAATGAGATTATTTTGTGTAATTTTGTTGTTTTGATTCTCGAAACATTTAAAATATATATTTTACAGAACGTTTGTAGCGCTGTTTTCAGAAAATTGAATTTCGGAATGCTGTCACTAGTAATCGTAGGCCAGCTTGATTTCGGAGTAAGCTAACGAGATAAGGTATATCACGTTTTCTGTATCTAATACGTTTTCTATATCTAACTACTCTCATGGTGGGTGCATTCGTTTACGCAGTGGCTGCCGCAGATGTCGCTCGTTTACCTTGTTGTTCACCGAGTGTTAAACAAGGTAAACGAACGAAATCTGCGGCAGCCACTGCGTAAACGAATGCCGGTATCTCTTAGCGTTAGCGCGAGCCGGAGCACATGACGTGATTTGAAATTAAAAGGAATTTGAGTGCCGTATATTGAGGGCGCTCAAACTTCGTGGTTGCGAAAGAACCGCCTTTTTTTCTGCGGAAACCGAAATCGGTGACACAGCGACTCTCGAACTTAATCTCGCGTTCGTCATTCGTGAATGGAGCAATCTTTGGGCCACAGAGGAAACGAGTGCGAGATATAACGTCAATTTCGCGCGCGCGTCCGCGACGATATCCTAATTCTGCACGACCATAAATTCGCTCGTCGCACGAGCTTCAATCTCCCGTCAACGATTGAAGCTGAAGAGGTTTAAATATGTCCAATGCTATCGAAAAATATCTTTCCTACTCGTTTACACATCACTATTTATCACCAGCACGTCCTAGTGAGTCGTTTATATTGCCTTTTTTCACTAATCACGAAATTTATACTTTTATTATGTATTTTTAAATATTAATGATTAAAGGCACGGAAAGCTAAGTTTTTCGTTAATACAAATCTCAGTCCTTAAAATTTTTTCACATACAAAAGATGAGGTTACAAACAGCCGCTAATTGACAATCACTCTAGTTGTGCTAATTATTTGCGAATTTAATACATGTCAATATTTTTTGTAATTAGAATTACAAAGATGTGCAGATTTTACAATTTGCATATAAGAAATTATTTCTTTGAATAATTATATGATGGTAATATCGACAGTTTTATTTGTCACATCGACAGTCATTATTTTGTTATACACCGGAAAGAGCCATTCGATATTCTTTAACTTCACATCAAGGTGCGTCGTCTGTCAGAAAAATGAAAACAATTGACGGTCAACTATCGATGTGATACAATAACCTGACAGATATTTTCACAAAAGATCTCTCGAGGATTTGTCAAGATATATTGACTATTCTTTCGAAGCGCTTAAAGAAACACTCGCTCTAGCATTTAGAAAATCTGTTGGAAGCATGCTACGCAGATTCTTACATCTACTCGGCGTTCTTATGATCTAGCAAAAAGCGTCTAAACGAAGCATAGCGTGTTACATATCATTGTAAAAACAAAGATTTATTTTCAGCAGTACAGGTACCTACTAAGCAAATAGGAAGATATGGATTTTTTTGGATCAGGATAGCATGATTAATAGAGCAGAGGATTCAACATTAATTCGATCATCCAGGCGACTCCTAAAGAAAATGTGCCGACAAGATCTTATTAGAATTAGAACCTTCATCTTTGAGATTTTTATAAAGCCAGTATTGTAAATATTAGTTGATTAACCAGTTGACTAATATTTATGGGAAAGGTTTATAAGCTCATTAGTTGCATAAGCTTGGGAAAAAAAGCAGTAGCATAGATGGCAAAGCGGTAAGAGTTTTATTAATATACAAATAATTGGCAAAGCGGCATGAAGCAGTAAGATGGACATTCCTCTTCGATTTCTTCATCTCTCCTCTCCCGGTCGTCGCCGTCGTCGTTGTCGTTGTGATGGGAAGCGATGTATAAAGCATTATCAGAAGCATTAAAGGCAGCGTTAGCATAATTCATTTTATGTTTGAAACTCACCGTTTAGCTTGTCGATCGCCCGATCGGCCGTGGACTGATCGGCGCAGTCGACGAAGGCGTAGCCGCCGCGCTTCACCAGGATCGTGGTACATGCCAGGCTGTGCTCCTGGAAGAGTTGCCTGAGAGCGCTCTCGTTGCAATCTGACGGCAGATTGCCCACGTAGAGCTTTGACATGGTGGCTGGCAGCTCGCTTCTCGACGCTATGATGCCGGCTTCCACCGAGTACGCGGCTCGGTCACGTGTATCAGGCTCGACGAAAACGACGACGATTCGGTGCGCGTGCGCGCGGACTCGCGTACCCGATTCCCCGAGTACTGACCTCGTCGTAGACTCGGGGTCTACGTGGACCCGGTGGAAAGTTGAAAGTTTTTGGTTTGAACGCGAACACGACACGACGGGATCACGACGGAGATCGCGACGAGCACAGGGCGGTTGGACGATGTTGGACGATGAGCGGGAGGAAAAAGGTATATGGTACCGGCGATAAATGGAGAAAATCGCGCGGGTTAGATTGGTTTGGTTGGGACCTGGAGGCGTCCGATGGTATATCCTTGGTAGGACGACACGCGGGTGTAACTCTTGGCTGGATC
The DNA here is from genome assembly GCA_035220615.1 of Leptothorax acervorum. Lineage (NCBI taxonomy): Eukaryota > Metazoa > Arthropoda > Insecta > Hymenoptera > Formicidae > Leptothorax > Leptothorax acervorum. The sequence continues at coordinate 1,025,421 of JASTWQ010000002.1, read as the reverse complement.
CCGGACACGACGTGAATCAGAATCGCGTGTGGGTCACGGGCTGCACACGCGAGAGACAAAATGCACGGAGTGAGAGAGCACGGGGTCCTTGGACGACTTCTGCGACGAGATCGGTCCTCGACGGGCTTGGTACCTTCTTTTGTTTTCCGCTGCTGGCTTCCTCGCGCCTCAACTGGCCGACTGCGAGCCGCTCGATCCGCGGATAGGCGACGACTGTGTGTGCGGTCTCTCTTTCTCTCTCTCTCTCTACTTTTCTCCGTCTGTCTCTCCGACGACTCAAACGCGGCGCTGTTGCGCGAATCTGACGCGCTTCCGGTGGCTGTCCGTCAGCAGCTCGATCGCAGAAACCGACGACGATGGAGACCGGCCGGCGTGTCCTCGCAGAAATGGCTCTCCCCGATTGCTCCAAGTTTAAGGGACGCGCGCGTTCGCCAAGTCTGTCTCTTTCCCTCACGTCGACTCGCGGCGTGTCCAAGGAATTCCCCCCTCCTTTCTTTCTCTCTCTTTCTCCTTGCACCTTCCTTCCAGGTTCTCCTCTCTTTGGCTAGACCACAACGCGACGTCCAAGTCCAAGGGACTCTCTCGTTCGGCATGTTGTGCCCCTCTTTCTGTCTTTCTCCTTCACCCCTTTGCCTCCCAGGGTAGGGGGAGCAGTCGAGACGCGATGCAAACTCGTCTCTCTTCTTCTTTTTTTCTTCTGCCATCGCTAGCCTTTCTCTCTCCTTCTTTCGCGAATTCGTAGCTCTTTCTTTGCTCGCGCGTGCACTCCTGCTTTTTTTCCTCTCTCTCTCTCTCTCTCTCTTTCCCTCGTTCGTCTCTCTCGTGCGTGAACGCAAACGCGGTGTACCGAGCGGGAAACCAACTCGAAATCCGCCGGTGATGGAGCGCGGATTGGCCGTTCGTTAACCACGTGGGTGACCCCACCGATTCCCGCCTCTGCTCGCCATTGGCTACTTTTCGCACGCCGGTTTTCGCAGCCGAGTACGCGCTCCGCTGCGTGCATGCATGCATACCTACCATGCGTGCACGCGAGCGCGCCACGAAAGGAAGAGGAAAGTCGCGAGAGGAAGCGAGCGAGCGTGCATGCGTGCTCGCTCGCTCGCTTCCTCTCGCGACTTTCCTCTTCCTTTCTCTCTCAATCCCTCTCGCCTCGCGCCAATCGCGCACACACCGCGAACGTGCGTTTATACTGATGCGTTACGCATGTGTGTACTCACTCGTGCCTCCACGCTAGGCCTGCAGAAATCTACCGGGTGTTTTTGGAAAAACTGCGAGATCCTTGAAAGATTTTACGATAGGTCTTTCGCACATAAAATCGTTGCTTAAAAAACTTGTGAGAAATGGAGCAGATACATATAATAATATACTTTTCTCAATACTAGAACGCATATTTCGTTAAGTATTTCAAAAGAAATATTCAAAATATCTTATTAAGTCTCACGAAAGATTTTCCTCTATAGATACTTTTCACGACATTCTTTACTTCAATATCGCATAAATTAATCTTTATACCCAAGTGTTACAATATCGCGAAAACCTTCTAATCAGTATCGTAAAGGAAATTAATGTTTCACGTAAGAAGTTTTCGTTTAAGTTTCTTCATGGTGTTCGAATTCACTCGAGAAGTAGTGTACATGATACACACGATACTCTTCAACGTGTGTAAGGATTTTGCTGGAGGAAACGCGGTAGATAATAATATTCAAGACCGTGCGAGCGTGCTACAATGTAGGACGAATTACAATATGAAACGCCGTATGTCGGTGTTCCATTAAAATTAGGCTGCCGAGGAGAGCATGCTAATTATTCCGCGGGCTCCACAAAAGTTCCTTCGCCCTGGTTCTCTCGCCCGACGATCCCGCCGTCCTTGCGCACCATACAGCTTTCTCTCTCTCTCTCCTTTTCTCTCTTTGTCTCTTTCTTTCTCCTTCTTTGCCTGCGCAGGGATAGACAAATCCCACTCTTAGAGCAGTTTGTACCTCTCACAAAAGGGGTGGAGTGAGACAGCTGGCCGTGTGCCCAGGGTCAGGGTGCTGTGCTCGAAGCCATGGAAGAGGACGAAAAAAGGAAGAAACCGCGCCCATGTTGTTTCTATTCACCTGCCCGTGCTCGAGCGCCGAGCAAAGACGTCGTTAATAAATTACGATTAATTAGCGAGAAGCGAGAACGCGAAGCCGCTAGCGACCGCGGTTTAATTACTGCGATGTCAGTGACACCGTCCGCATTGTACAATTCACGTTCGTATGCGTCATAATGTCATGTGTTCGCGGTGCTATCCGAGAAAAGCGGAAAAGCTAGGTAATACTAACAAACTCCTTTTTTCGGGAAAAATCCCTTCAACTCTAACGTCAACGGAAGAACATTACACATGGCACATGTTCTCTCGATGTTTTTTCCCGCAATCTTTATATATTCTCAGGTTATATTCTATCTTTACTTTTTCTCATATGTTATTATGCTGTATCATTCGCAAAAGTATATGTGTGTAAGTGTGCGTGAAGTATAGATATTTGTGAGTGTCCACATGTTGAGCTCAGGTCTATGGATTTGCTAATTGTAAGCCAGATGACTGTGCGGATCAGTCATCCCTGCAGTAATTATTGAATTCTTTTTCATCTCTATTTAGAATATAAAGTAATTGTTATTAATAAACACGTGAAAGAGTAGGAAAATAATATTATTTGTAACCTTTCTCTTTTTCTGTATGTATAAACGTTTTATATTATAAATTTTCATATATATTTTGTATTCTGAATTCTATTTATATTTTCTGTCTTTATTTGTATATTTTTATGTTATAAATTTCTAAACCGCAAAGTAAATGTTAAATTTATTTTAATTATCTACTAAAGTATTTTATTAAAATCTGTAGGTATATATCTTTCAAAATATGCGCCGTAAGGAGGAACATTCGTCCTTTTTTGTATATTACTACATCTGAAATAATTTATTTTGCATGTAATGATTTTCGATAGATTGAAAATCGTTTTATTAACATGATCCAATTAAATTTCTTAATGGCCACAGTTCTACATGCAAAATTCAAGAGATCCAATTTTCCTCCTCCTTTCGCACTGAATTTTAGCACAAAGTTCAATTTATCGTTCTATTTTTTTTAATTCTGTAATTTTTATCGAAGTAACATGTAAATTCTAAGGAATAATTAGTGACTTGTAAAATCTACATTTGTAAAATTCACATATTAATTAATGATTATTTCACATTTAAAGAAATATTACATTCTATCTATTAAAAATTACTATGTTTTAGAAATATTTAGTAATTTTTACGGTCCGTGACTAGTTTCCCAATTTTTTTCTTCATGCTTCTCTCCAGATTTGCAACGATTATATACGACTTACAGAGGCGACTTGACGATGACGAATTTAATCGGTTCCTTATACGAGAGTGGTTTAGTAGAGTAATTTAATTAGTAGTATCTCTAATTTAATAGAGTAAATAAATTTCGTAGAGTAAGGTAAATATGAGTAGAGGATGCGCGCGCGCGAATAACTATTATACGTAATATATCTGCAGCGCTGCGCGTGTGCTCTCAGTATAGAATAATGTCAATTGACTATTAAACGCCTATTAAATTTAGTTTAATTCTTATTGTAGCAGATGTTTCCGGTAGTTTATCTGTAAAAATGGACGCTCCATTGTAAGATTCCATAGTAGAACAACGTGCTATCATTTGTCTTTTTTTTTTTAGCTAAAACCCGTTGGTAACAAAACCCGTTGAAATTTTTCGAGCAATATGTGCTCAATATACATAATGTAGGTAAATTGTATGAATCGTATAAGTTTTTATGTGTGAGTAGAAAAATTAAAAAATAGTTCCACAAACCGCGCAGAGGAAGATCTATCGAGGTATCAGAAATTCTGAAAAGACGTAAAGATAATTTTTTTTATAGCATCACTATTAATATTATATAATTTCGGATGCTATAAGTGTGATGTTGAAACAGTGCACAAAAATATCTACGAAATATTTAAGTCTAAAAAAAAGTGTGCACTTGTGTTCTAAAAATAGTATCCAAAACTTAATGACGAGATGAGCTGACAAATTCATTCGTGTATACCTAAGAGGATTATATTGAGAAATAGCTATAATTTCTTCTTTTCAAATAAATTTTTTTAACTTTTAACGAATTATACTCATTTATCTGTTTACTTGTTGACTCGCCTATTTTGATCTTCAAAGGCCGCAGTCCTCTGTCTTCGACCGATTAAATGAAAGGGACGCGAGGGAAAATTCAATGGAAAATGAATTGGAAACAGGCAATGCGGTCTCGTGGGTCGCGCAGCTGCGCCATGTGGCAAATGTTTCCAGCCGGGTCTACCGAAGAGTGCAATCTGCCCCCACGATGGGCCGGCTGCTCTCGGCAGAATGCACCCAGGGAGAGTAGCTATTTCCCGAGAGGTTCGGAAAGGAAGGAAAATTCGGGAAACGGTTCTTTGAAAAGCCGACCAAAAGCAGTATTGATTCCTGATGATCTGGCGATTTCTATCTGCTGTACATTTATTTTTGAAAGCAGTTTACTAGTTCGCGTTTTCTAATGAAATTAATTCTAAATGCAAGTTGTATCAAATTAGTATACTGCTTGAAATATAAAATAAATAATATTTCAAGGGTTGAATTATTAAGTATTTTGTTATTTTTATATTGTTAGAATAATTTAAAAATATCTAAATGTGTATTGTGTATCTTGTTGCATTCAGATTTGTTGAATAAAGGAAATTTACATTTGGCTATATTATACACGTGTAACGATATTCTTGTTAAGTATTGCTTACGTATTTTTGTAAAGAAAGAATTGTTATTGATTATCTACTAATTTTTTACACAAGAGAGTTTTATAGGTATCGTAACTTTTTAATGTACCGATCGGTAAAATATGTCTTTTTAATTGAGTTAACTTCCAAATATCTCGTATTTGTTCACAATTATAATATTCATTAATTAACATCGAAACTTTAATTATAAAGAGATAACTACTTATTTTATGTTTATATAAAAATAGATGCATTTTGTCTTGAGATGGATTGAATGAAGGATTGTTAACTATCATTGCATCGCGTTATGACAAGCTAATTTGTAACTAAAATAAATAATTTTCTGAAATATCAATTTTAAATATTCTTTAATTTTTAAACTTTAAAATAAATTATTAAAGAACGCTGTATAGCAATCGGTAAGACAGGGTTTAGGAGATTTCTAACTTGCCAGCGAAGCAGCTGCCGTTTCTATAGCAGCTTCCAGCGAACGCAATTTCGTCTCGCATCTGTCGCTAGAGGCTTTTTTAGCACAAGTTCGCATCCGCATTGTCGCGCTAATAACGTTTTTCGTTCCGGCTACAGCGGAGAAAGAAATCAGTCCATTAAACTTCTACTTCACATTTAGGTCGCCATTTCTTGACTTTTGCTTGCTCGCAGGCATGCATTAAATACGATATCGAGAGAATCAAATTCAACTGATTGTGAGAAATTTCGCTTCCGTCATAATTATCACCGCTTATGCGACTTGCTCATATTAAATATTTATGATAACAGCAATGATAATTGGCATTAGGATATTTTTTACCTTCCTGTCTACGACAATAAGTATACATAAATGAATTCACAAGTTAATATTTCGCTGTTAAACTTATCGTTTTGAAAAGATTTAGAATAAATCTAGACATTTTACTTGCAATTATATCGCAAGTGTCAAAATAGTTCAAATGCTTTAAAATTGCTTTACAAATTTGCTATGATAAACGAACAAATTTTTTATTTTGCAGATTTTAGCGATATTAACTTACGCGTTCGAATTATTCAAATCAGTTTTTAGTCAAACGCAATATTCATTCATAAAGCATGGTCCTTGTTCAAATTAGAAAATTATTTTCTCTTTATAAACAAGATTTTATTTTTCTTATTTCTTTTTCAACTCCGAGTTAAATCATTTATTTATCTATCAATTAAAAGCAAATCTCATTTCTCATTCATCGTTGGAAAGTTCTTGTGCATTTCTTTTAGAATATATTTAAGACCGTCGCTTTAAGAGCGAGCACTAAAAATTCACCAACGTTCAACGAGACAGAAGTCGTCCTAGCACGACGCTACCGATGATGAACCTTAATCGTTTTCGAGGACAATTTGTAGTGGCGTGCAGCGTGACCGCAAATGTATTAAGGGACTAGCATCTTTACGTCACCTCGGAACTCGATTTCACCACAAAATGGTCGGTACGCGGACGTTTCTACGATTTTTAAACATAGCATGACTTAAGCACACCCTCGCAGGCTCAACGACGGGGACAATTTGGAACAGCCTGTACCAACAGACTAATGAACAGTTGGCTTCTATTGGTAGTAGGTTCCTGTGCTTAGGCCTTTCGCTATGTTATGGTAGCGCAGCTGGCATTGCCTCGGTTTCCTTCCTTCTTTTTCTCTGTCTCTTCCTCTCCTACACCCCTTTTTCCTAAACGACCATCGTGTCCCTGCCTATTTCTCTAGCGGATCTAGCCCTAGCAAAATATGCCGTAGCACGCGTATGTCGATGCGTTTTTCTCTTTCCGTACGCAGGAACCGTCCTACATTATTTATGGAAGTCGCCCCTACCTTGGGTTTCGTCATTTTGCTTCACGAAGTTATCAAAGAAATTATCGATTTTTGCAAGATTCACTTAATGGTTATAATTTTTTGAAATCTTTATGAATAAAGCAGTGCAAGTCTATATCTATCTGAATATCGCAAATATTATACGTATGTACCTACATACACTCCTTTGTACATATTGCACAATTGAAGTATTCACAAATTAAATTGTAACTTATGTACGCATTTGTGCATAAGAAAACAATTAGTATAATAAGATTATTAATTCACCTATTACAATAAAAAAAATTGAATTGATTCCGTCTTGGAAATTGAATTTATCGCGATGAGATTACAAACTTATAAAATTCTCTTTGAAAAATGATAGAATTTAATTGATTTTCATTATTATAGCGGCATTTAATTTTCTCGCAATGAAGATTAACCCGCAATCGTCAATCCGATGCTTCATGTACCTACGCCAAAGTAATAGATAACATGGCCGAGGATCTATGTATTTATATATACATATTGCGCTATCGCGTTCTAGTCAGGCAGCTGCGGCCGTTACGAATGCCGTGGTAACGAGCGCATCCAAAGGATCGGGGAATCCATTATGCCGCCGTGAAATCGGAAGAAAAAAGTTGACGGTGCACAAAAGAAGCGGATCTCACGGATGGATCCCGCGATGACAATATTCAGAGAGGCTGCCGGGAGTTCCCTTTTTGAAGGACCTACTTCTATCTCTCCTTCTCTTTCCTTCTCACTTTTATTCTCTATTTCTCTTTTTCTCTCTCGCTCGCTCTTTTATGCCTCGCTTCGCCTCTCTGTCCTTTTTTTTACTTCGCCCTTTTTCTACGAGCGAAGGTATTACCACCTTGTCTTCGACTACCGTGAAGACACTCGTCCGAGGATGAGGAAGGACCCGCGAAAACAAGCTACCTTCCAAGTTTTATTAGAGTTTTATTGGACGGTCTTTGCACTTCACAAAGAAGTTTCTTTTTCTTATTTCTTCAATGAACTTTCTCTACTGCAGTGTTTATACAATGTTTTCATAGCATTTAATAAACATAAATGTTTAAAATTAAATGTCTGAATACAAAAAAAATTTCAGAAGATTTACAAGAATATAAGTGCTATTAATAAATGGCTATAAATGTTTTTAATTCACTTCTATAGCCTCTAATTGTGATTATTGCATCTTTTTACGATTGTAAGAAAATGTATCTTATATTAAAATCAACATTTGTAATAATACTAATAAAATAAAGTAATTTCATACAGTAATTTACGTATATAATGGGTATATTTATAAATATTTTTAATTGCATTTTTATTGCTAGAATCAATATTTTCTTTTATTACTGTTTAGATGTTAAATATATTACATTTATATATTTCTATCGTTTTTATTGGTATTCTGTAATAATGACAGTTAACTATTGTCGATATAAATTAGAGATAACATAGATGTAGTAAAAACAATTATAATGTAAACTTTAAATAAGTTACATTTTGAGCGTATTTAAATTTAATCATTGTCCTATCCTTCAGAAACAGTTATATCTCTTTTTTCTTTATCTCAATTTGAAGGGGCATTTTTATTAGCAAAAATCTTAACCCTTGTCTAAAGGTTTTGTTACTCATATGCGGAAGGGACGTTTTAATTTAATGACAACGCTTGTGCGACGATGCTTCTGTCTCTCGGCAGTTAATCTTCCTTTGCGTGCGACTCGCGTTGCTAATGCCTCTTAATTCGAACTTTTATTGCATCCATTTGAATTCTCTTTGGGCCCGACCGTTGCATGCCATAGCCGTTGCTTCTAGCCACCTTTCCTGAATGTCCTATACCAGATGGAGAATGGCTAGACTTTTGTAATCTATTCTGTGGTCGCGTTGTGTTAAAACGACATAATCACATGATGGGGGCAATTTGCGATTCCGACGGTTAACGTTTCTTGATTTTGCGTGCGGAGCAAAGATTGATTTCACATTTGAAACAAATATCTATAATGCAACATCTATATCCGTGTTTGCGATATAGGATATTAAAATAAATATCCTTTTCTTAAGAATTTTCGAGGTATATTACTACTATTTAAATAATAATATGATTCTCTGAAAAATATCTCTTTTAATTTGTTGCGAATTTCCCCCTTTTCCTTTCTCGCTCCTCCTTTTTCTTTCCTTTAAAATGAGATATATCTATATTATCGAATAAAAATAGATTTATATCTAATAACATTAATACTCTCTGTACATTAAATCGACTATCTGGATCGTATAATGTCTTACTGATCATGTGTTAATTTTATTATTTTACTATTTTATTATTTCTAATACTTTTTTCCTGTATAATTCTTGCTTATGAATTGTTGGGACTTTTACAGAAAAGCATATATTACACCGTGTAACACGATTTTTGTGTCAACTTAATGACTATGTTAGTCATATTTCTTGTGCCTAAAGATGACGAAAAATAATTGGATTTTTGCAAAAAGATTGCTTTTGTGACCAGGACATCGTATTTTTGAAATTTTTATATTTTTCCAGGATTGGAGATAAATTTGACTCTGGGTGTGCTTTGATTAACAGGTAAAAATATTTTTGGCTTTGGGGGGATAGTCTAGACCTCCCTTGAACTGAGAAATGTGTGGTAGGTGTGCCGAATAAAAAGAAAACATTTTTTGTGGCCATTTTTAAAAAAATTAACGTTTTTTGATTTAATTGTTTATAAAAAATGTTTTTTTCTATTCGACACACCTACCACACATTTCTCAGTTCAGGGGAGGTCGAGGCAACCCCAAAAAGCCAAAAATATTTTTACCTGTTAATCAAAGCACACCCAGAGTCAAATTTATCTCCAATTCTGAAAAACCTTGCTATATTTTTCCAGGATTGGAGATAAATTTGACTCTGGGTGTACTTTGATTAACAGGTAAAAATATTTTTGGCCTCGTGGGGTTGCCTAGACCTCCCCTGAACTGAGAAATGTGTGGTAGGTGTGTCAAATAAAAAAAAAACATTTTTTATAAACAATTAAATCAAAAAACGTTAATTTTTTGAAAAATTTGGCTATAAAGAATGTTTTTTTTCTATTCAACACACCTATTACACATTTTTCAGTTCAAGGGAGGTCTAGACTATCCCCTCAAAGCCAAAAATATTTTTACCTGTCAATCAAAGCACACCCAGAGTCAAATTTATCTCCAAGCCTGGAAAAATATTGAAATGTCAAAAATACGATGTCCTGGTCACAAAAGCAATCTTTTTGCAAAAATCCAATAATTTTCCGTCATCTTTAGGCACAAGAAATACGACTAACATAATCATTAAGTTGACACAAAAAAAAGTCAAAATTTGTTGCCTAGTGTTATTATTCTTTTATTCAATTATTCTTAATCATATATTAGAATAAATGCGTCATGTACATCCAACGATACAACTGATATAAAGAATAGAAAGTGATATTGACATAGTTTGAGATTTAGCCATAAAAATGCGATTTTAAAATGCCTCTACTGTGATTATGGCGATATATTCGGCGATTTCATGTGTGAGTATATGCACGTACATGCGCCTCTGTGCATATGGTAAGCAAAGGGGCAGATTGGAGCGCCAGTTATGGATGCAGCGTACGAATGGCGGCCTAAAATTCGCGATCGCGAATGTTACTTTACTAAGACCTTACTAAAAACTTGCCGTATCATTGATTTGTCAAAGCTGAGAAGATGTAAACTAAAAATTTAAAGATTACTGCAATTAAATATATGCAACAAATTTATTTCTCAGTTACATTTATTTATACTTTTAATGTATAAACTGCTTCATGCTTCAGAGATATGCCGATGCTTTAAGCCTACATCTATCGTAAATGATTATCGTAAGCTCTTTACGACGATCGTAATGCTCGTCGTGACAGTTATCGTAACCTCATCGATAATTTGATTCAACTTGAACTCTGACGATTACAACGCTTGTCTAGCGTTACAACAGAAACCTAATCTGTCAGCCTTCTCGGCTCGCGAAGATAAGTGTGTTTATAGATATATTAACATAGATATATTGTTTACGATAGTTTCTTTGCTTACGACCACGATCCCAGCGTTACGATAGATGTAGGCGCACCTTTTGAGAGAAAAAAAAGCAAGGCAATAATTGTAAAAAGTGCAATAGAAGAACATAAACAAGAAAATTGCGTAGAAACATTTTAGCATGATTCATACAAATCGTTATAAAACTTTTTATATTAAGGAGGTTCGCCTATTACTTGTGAGTCAAAAATGCGATTGAAATAAATGTCATTACAGCGATCCCGATTTATATGCAATATTAGTATAATGAATTGTGGATGCTACTTATGTGCTATATTCTTCGTAAATTATTAGTGTATAGAATATTAACAAACATATGCCAGGGTACGTATGAGAGCGTCAACGACTCGGGAATCTTTTATTATCCAACATTCTAGGCTAGGATCTAAACTTTGTGACAATATAGCCTTCAATCCACACGGTAAAGTCCGATTTTTAAAGTCTTTACACAATCCTTGATGATTCATCTATCAAATGCTAGTTTTTCAAAGTCCTAATGTGGCTAAGTGTGTACTAAACCAGTGATAATCTACCTCGGAACGACTTTCTCCATAAGGGTAGACTAAAAGTGGTCAGGTTCTGAATAATATTACAAAAAAACTATATCGTCAATATTGCTCAAGTTTTGAGATTATTTGTGTAAAGTGTTTATGTAAATCATATAAAAAAAATTAAAGCTCTAAGTTGGCTTTCAAGTATAGAAAGCTTAATTTTTTTATATAACCATAAATGATGCGTTGTATCATTAAAAAAAAATCAATGATAAATTGTTTATTCTTTCGCTATTTTCTAACCGCGAATTTTATGTTAACTCTATATCCGAAAAATAAGGTGTGAGTTTCTATTGTGTATGATATATGTATACCTCTTCAGAAATCTATCTTTAAATATAAATTTTCTTTTACTTTTTTGAATACACAAAATGTGTGCGATCTTTTTTAATATATACTCAATATTTTTTTCATTTATTATAAATAAAATAATATATAAGATAAATAAAAGAGTACAGCGTGTCGTAGCCTGTCGTTGTATATTATTTTCTTTGGTATTACTTTGTGGAAAAATCTAATAAAAAATATCATTTCGCTCTTCATAATTCACAATGTAAATTTTAACCGATTTTGAGCGAGACTAATGGCACCAATCCGCAAAATGCTGCACTCTACGCGTGATGTAACGTGATGCACGCACACACACGTTGAATTATCGTTGCATGTCGTGTTGTTTGATTGGTGGAAACCGCGTTGAGGAGACGGACATAATCCTCCATCTCCCCGGAAATTGTTCGACGGTGCGCTTTAAAAAGAGGGAGTGAGTAGGGGAGGCGCCCTCACGGCGATCCCCTCTTTTGTCCTCGAATCGACGGCGTGCATCGGTAAATTGCATGTCGCATGCAACTCGTCGCTGCCGGCATCGCGAGGGGAGCCAACAAGCGCCGTGCAACGACAGCGATGGTGGTGGTTTTATGGTCATTGGAGGGGCTGCATCGGGAGAGGGAGATGATCGCACGAGTGGGGATAGAAGGGGGATAATGCACTTTATAGCAGTGTCAGGCATCAGTGCATCAGCCACGTGTAGGCTATATTCGTCCCTATCAGATTATTTGTACATTATTTACGCAGAGATAAATAGCAAAGGGCTTCAGCTATTTTCTGTTTTATTGTTTTACTATGTCTTTCATTGCTTCATTATTACGCCGATTACGCGAAAGTTGTCCTGCTTTCTAGGAGATGAGCACTAATGTAATCGGGGCGCTAATTGCCACAGAATATATTTGCAACTTTATATCGCTTCACGTACTATCTATGTGGACAAACAAAAAGTGATAATTTTATTTTGCAGTTCGAGATTATGTATAAAATTGTAACTTAAAATTGTTACACGCGTAATATATTATAGTTATGTGCATGATCTCATTTTTTTTATATTTTAGATAACTATATTCTCTCAAATATTAAATTAAAACCTATACGCGTGATTCCTTTCACGTTAATTAAATTGTAACAAAAATCTAATTTTAAGCTCCGCGATCTTGTACAATTTAAATATATGTAATGAAGTAAATTAACTAATTTTAACTCATTTAACTAAGTTAAATCAAGCGTTTCTAATTATAAACACTCTTTGATAAAATCGTGCAAATATAAGACATTTCCCGTTTACAAGAATTAATCGATCTATTCGTATTTATGCATAAAATAAAAATTACGTTGCGCTAAATCGGTCATGCAATATTCCAAGGCGCGGTGAACATCCCGAACCTGTATGCATCGCTCCATCCATTGGCGGATGCACTCGTGGTGGGAAAGAGGGGAGGGCAATGCACATTCATGTATTCTGCACACGTATACTGTGCATCGTGTGCGGCGTACATGTTTGATGCCGTATTGGTGAGATACTGCCTCGTGGTGGAGCGATACCGCCTCGCCTAGGGATAATGCAGTTTACGCATGGTGTATTCAGAGTGCAATATGGACATTCGTACGTTTCATAAATACATCATGCATATTAAGAGAAGCACGATTAGATTACGTTTCTTTAATGTTACATATTGCGTTAGTATGTGCGAGAAGAATATAAATAACAAATAGGATATTGAAACAATATTAAATATTATTAGAAGATATTTTTTGTGTTCTACTGTTGTACTATTTTATTTTTCGTATTCCATTTGATATATGTATAGTATATTATTTGTAAAAGAGAGTGATTATTAATTAACAAATAGAAATGGCTTAGACCGAAAGTGTAATATGTATAGAAAAATTCGGATCGTATAAGTTGCGAAAATCGGTGGCGTTGTAAGCTAGTCCTATGTTCCCATCCCTATCCACATGCTGAAAATCGGCGAGGGAAAGTTGTTCTGGGTACGCGACCCTCCCTCCATCCTTCCCGCGCGTCGATCACGGTCGTGTAGATGTTTCAAGGGTGGTGGCGACCGTGAAAGTCTCAGGGAGTGAGCACAGCGTGAGCGCCGAAGGAGGGTAGCAGGAGATAGCATGGGACGGAAGGCAATGAGTCGAGTGAGATAGATGAAGAACAGGGACAACAAAGGAGACATCGAGGCAGAAAGGGAAAAGCTGAATCATAGGCGAAAGTGTCGAAATATCCGATGGAAAGTCGGACAGTACAGTGCGGTTAAAAGAAAGAACAATTAAGGAAAATTAGGTGAAATGGGGAAGTGAAAAAAGCAATAAAAATGAGGATAAAATATAAAAAGGGAGATAATGAAAAAACAGTTTAAAAAAAGAGAGAGTATTTGCGAGTACAAAATAATATTAATATACCTATCTATATGCATCTCTCAGATAGATAAAAATAAAATCTCGAAGTAATAGAATACTATAAGAAAAATTTTAATGCTAGTAAATCTGCTTTGTGTAAGAAATCATATATGTCACAAGAAAACTATAATATTAAGCCATTTGAATTTTCTGATAATATAATTCAATGAGAAAAAAAAAGATAGAAAGAAGTAAAAGTATTTTTCAGCAATAATACTGTAAAATAGATAATAAATTACAAATTTTAACAACTAAATATTCCTGAAATAATATAATTATAGTAAGAGACGTGTATTTTTGTATAGTGAAAAGAATATTATTTTTAATTGGGGACTACAAAAATCTAATCCTGGACAATAAGAAGAAGAGAAGTAACATTAAAATTAAATGAAACACGGAATGTAATTTAATTGAAAATAGATCGGCGTGTCTTAAGATAGATAAAGATAAACATCAGTTAGATTAGACAAAGATCAAAACGTTAGCAAAATCAAGAAGGACAGAGGAAGAGAAAGACAAGCGTGGAAAAGGAGAAGGCGTTATTTGCGGGGAAGGTTTAGATAGAGACAAATAGACGGAGCGAGAGGGGGTTGCTGGTCGAGAGGCATAGGCACTTTTCGGTGTGCAGGGTGAATCACCCCGCATTAACCGTCGGCTACGCCCATTTGGAAGATGGCTGCCTACCTATCGACCAATTAGAACCTGCGAGGTAGCTCGTGCCGAAAATGCGCGGGCTAACGCACCCTCCATCTGACCACCCCTCGAGGAACGTCACCGAGGAGTGGTTTTATTTATTTCTCCTTTTTTCCTAAACTTCAACCCCTCTGTCCCTCCCAGCTTCTCACTCGCCTACCTTCTTCTCTCGGCTTCTGCTCTGCCACACAACGTCCAAATCGTGAAAAAAATTTTTCCGCTCCCACCCTTACGCGTCCCCTCCCTCCGACTCTCCTTTTTCCTTCCATCAGCTCCCCACATTTTTCCCCGTCATGAAAACACGACGCGGAAAACGCAGGCTTCGTTCCCGATAGTATAATCCTAGTCACGACGCAGTGATAGATGCAAAATTAATAAAAACCAAGTTTTCTGCCTAATTCTGATTTACTGATAACAGAAGTTGTGTGAAAAATATGTTTATATTTGTACTCACTCATTTACAGGATATTAAATATCGTCCTTGTATAATAAATAATATTCGAGATAAAGTAACTTTCTTGTAACATAAAAACAAATAGTGATATTATGAACAAATAGAAAATAAATACACTTAGTGATTATAATTTCTCAATAAAAATAACGCACTCTAAATGTAATTTTAAAAAATCAATATAACCTAATAATACTTTTTAAATATAAATTTTTATATTTATTTTATTCTCATGGATACCTACTTCAAAATTTATATATCTACTTTAATATTTTCTTTACGATATACAAAGAAATTTAAGAAGATAAAAGAGAAAGAGAGTTGTTTCTATTATATAAAATTCTATTGAAATTTTTAATCGTACTGCAGTTTTCCAATAACAACATACATGGTAATTCCTAAAATTACTTATTGTTAATGGATTGGAAAAACATGAAGCTTGCCAGAAACTTCATAAAATTGAAAATAATTTTGGAAAAGATGTTTTTATAATAGAAAGACTTTTATTAGTTTTCTTTATTTTATTTTTTATCACATTACGTTACGCTCGAAAAAATATTATAAAAAATATTATATATAAATAATACGCTTGTCTTTCTCTTCCTATCCTTGATTTTGCTAACGTTTTGATCTCTGTCCAATCTAATTAATGTTTATCTTTATCTATCTTAAAACACGCCGATCTATTTTCAATTAAATTACATTCCGTATTTTAATTTTATTTAATTTTAATCTCGCTTCTCGTCTTCTTACCGTCTAGGATTAGATTTTTGTAGTCCTCGATTAAAAATAACAGTAAGTCTTTCCACTATACACAAAACAGATACTCTCTTACTATTTATATTATTTCAAAAACAGTTAGTTGTTAAAATTTGTAATTTATTATCTATTTTACAGTATTATAGTAATAACCCGATTGTAGCTCACATATAATTTCACAATTATTTTTGGAAAAAGCTGTGTAGAATTCGGATCAGTTGTCTAGGCCTATTTCCGAGCTAATCCTACGCCTATGAATTCCTAGAAGCCGACATGCCTGGGATTGGTCGGACATGTGTATATACATGTGCACGCGTATGCGTGTATGAATGCGTATTTCAGCCTTTAAGTTAACAGCACGTTAGAATAGTGTTGTAGATACGCGCCGTTTTCCTTCCTTTTTCAGAACCAAGTTTTCAAGGCTCTTGTCTCGTCAAACAACAGATGAAATTTTCTAATGCCGTCTATATTTTACGGCTTTTCTTTCGACAAAGTAAGTCCGCCGCTACCTGAGTGATTTGTAAGTATAATAAAGCTTTGGCGATACAGTGTGACATGCTTAAAAATTACAATCCAGTCTTGAAAGAAAAACCGGATACCTAACAAAAAATGTTTGGAAAAAATGACTAAAATTTAAAATCGTATAGATAAGTTTGTAAAAGCATTCTCTCAATAATGAAATTATAAAATAAAATTTATATAAAATACGAGCGATAAAGATAGCGAAGAGAAGTACTTTGAGAATAAGAAAATTATTATTCTTATAAAAGAATAAGATTATTTAAAATGTATTTCAGTTTGTTTTTTCTATTAAAAATTCGGTTTTTTTCTCTCGAGTTTGAATTCTAGTTTCGATGTATACGGTACATCGCATATCTTATTATGCTTTTAAAATTTTATTATATCTTCTAATAAATCATTGCTTAAATAGCAGAATTACTTTGCCGAAAAAGAAAAACGTAAAGTAAAATGGTATTAGAAAATCCATTTATTATTTTGTTATAACGCTATTGTTTTGTTTCTTCCAGAAGAAGTTAAGAGAAAAATATTTATCTAATGTTTATAAGGAAAAATACAAAATAACGCTATGTCGATACTAAAAGATCTCGGAACGGATGTATATTGATTTCTGTGATCAAAAGAAATTTAATTTCACGGAGAAAATATCTGTTAATCTCAATCTATTGTTTATTTCTTGCAGGCAAGTGTGATAAATTTACGATGGTTCTATGAGAATAGAGAGTATGTAAATAAGTAAGTAGACGGTTATTTTTGATTTCTCAACGGTTCAGAGAGTTAGTTTCCAACCCGGAAGTACTCCATGAGGAACTTTCTTGTGAAGGTATTGGTGAGGGGGATGAATGGGCGTGCCAGAGAGAGAGAAAGAGAGAGGTACAGCTGAATGGCTAACAAGATCTTCTCTAGTTTCACAGGCACTTGCACGTGTGTTACGCCAGCCGTGTGCCTATCTATGTGCACGCGATTTATTATCGTGTGCTGGAAATGCTCTAAACACGCGCGTACGGCAACAGGATCGTATTTAGGTCATGCAAGATTCTGCGGTGGGAATTAAGTATGGATGAATAATCTCACCCAAATTGCAAGAACGAATGGCTAAAATTGTGCCAGTAAATTGAATTAAAAAAATATACTGACAATGAGAAAAGAGAAAGAGAGAGCACGCGAGAGAGAAGGGAAAAGAAAGAATTTAAATCAACTTTAAATATTTAAATTTATTCGTTAGATTTTATTAACAATGTTACTGAAAAAACTCGATTACTATTTAATAGTTTTCGAACGTATTTAGTTGCCTCTGCTATAGGTATGACTAATAACTTTATGAGTCACGTTATGAATTAAAGCCCCATAGCGGGAAAATAATAGTTCACACAATTATAATCCGCCATCTTGCTCGCGTGGGAGAATCACTAAAAATCCGGGACGCGCGTTCATAAACAAATAAATTTTCCCACCGCTGATACGGAAGTTAAGCGCCCTTGGGGCGGCGACCTAAATCCGAAAAGGGGTAACGACCCCGAAGAGCAGGGAATCGCTCCTGCACATCGCGGATCCGTTCGTTCCCTTCTCCTTTTTTTATGTTCGATTGTAAATGGCGTGCCCTCTCTTTGAATTTCGATTCTATATGCTCACCGCACGCACGGTCGATGGAAACCAGGCCGATGTGTCCTTCCTGAACTCGAGATACGTTTCGGAGAACTTAAAATCTCACTATGCTTTTACCTATATCTCACACACGCAGAAAAGCGGCGTCGACATTTAGATTATCAGCCAAATCTTGGTATAGATTTGACATTATTAACGTAATTATGATCAGGAGACTGAATTTTATAAATAAGTGACGGCAACTAGCTATAAAGCCATAAATTATTAAAAGCATAAGTTTCTAATTTTATTTTAAATGTGTATATATATATTTGTGTGTACGAATCAATTATTATATTACTGTATAATCAAAAAATTTTACGCAACGACTTGTTTCGTCAATAATTTAGTATAATGAATCTTAAGGACGGCAAAAATAAGAATAGTTTTCTCGCGTTCCTGTTTCGGTCGCGATTTTTGTGATTACGTTCACGTGCCTCGTGGAAAACTCACGAGACATATTGGATTGGGGAGTTAGTCCCCTTTCCTTCTCAATATCGACCCCGCTTGTATTTTCCCGACCCAATGCGAGGGGTCGATGGCATGCCCCTCTGCTGCTTCCGGAAATCGTGGTTTATGTCTTTCGAAAGCGACTATCAGCAATGAATTTTATTTTCTTCGTGGTTTGTCCTTACTTATTTTGTAATTTTTTAATAACTTTTATATAATAAATATTAGAGCTGATGCGCAACTGAATAAAAAAACTTCATTATATCGATGTGTAAGTTTGTTTTTCAAGGAATATTTATTGTGCGTTATATGTTTAAAAATACGAATTAGAAGAAAAGAAAGATTGACACTTTCATTACTAAAAGTTAACACTTTAACACTATAAATTATTAATTTCATTTTCTTAATTATTGTTGAATTTAAATTAATTGATAACACACCTAATATATATTTTACTACACGTTAGAAGTAGATATTTTAAATAAAATGAAAAGATATTTTGAAAAACATTCCGGAAAATACATACATCTAGAAAAATTCTTTTACTTTTTCTGCGGTAAAAACAGAAAAAGGAAAGCCATTTTCGTGTCGATGTGTTTCTAGCGATTCTAACGGTGTCGATCGTTCTTAATAAGCTCGCTCAATAACTGGGCTGAATCGGGAGAAATTCCTGGCAAGTTTCTTTGAAAGGGGATCAGGAGGGTCTTCCGCAGTTTTATCGGTTGCCAGTGGCAACGCCTTGAGCAACCTTTGCCGCTCAGAGGACCCGCGTGCCGACTTTCCCGACGCGGCGATGTGCTGGAGAGACGCTATAACAAGAAGAAAGGAAAAAGGGGGTTCACGCTAGTGGGGTGGGGATGAACCCTCCTGGATGATGGAGCCGACACTTTCCCTCTCTTTTGCTTAAAGTCGAAAGCAAACTATGGAAGGAATCGAACATTCAATCGTACACTATATATATATAAACATATCTCGTAAGATACATATTATAGCTTTTCGTTGCTTAAACTTGGAATTTTCAGTTATAGTGGTTACAATGAGTTTGTTTTTAATTTATATGATTTATATAAAAAAATAATACATCTTGTTTTTAATTTATTATTACAATTATTTCCTTATGGACAGCGAAAGTTAGAAAAGTTACATTAAAAACGGTAGAAGTGGTAATTCTTTAGCACTTAGCCCGCGCATTAAGAAATGCGGTTTATCTGTTTTATACAAAAAATTTACAGAAAAATTATCACCGTAAGTACTGATTACACAATAAATATTAAAATAAAAACAAGAATAAAATATTTACAGTTTATCGTATACTATACACGTAGTATATTTTTAGGTAAATTTATATTTATTTTTGTTTCTGCCTATCTAATCTCTTTCAGTCACTCTATATCTTATACTCTTATCTACAATGTACTTTGTTCTTTCGATTAGTTTTCTTCGCACAGTCATTATTTGCACAACCATCTTTTTTTGAACGACTTGAAATTATGCTTACAATTAGTATAAAGAGCAGATGTCTATAATAAAAGAAAATTATTTTCGCAACTATCATTCTGCGATATTAATTAAATGGTTGCTCTTATGACCTCCGTTAGAAATTAAAAATAAAGACAGAATATCGCTGAGTATCATGCAACAATACATTATGTTAAACTGGTCGTTGAAGTGCTTTTGGAAAATGGGTGTTTCTTAAAGTCTCTTGAATTTTTCATAAGCAACGGTGCAGCGTTTTCGCTCAGTTTAACACAAAACATTGTCGCACAACACTGAAAAAAGTTTCTATTTGTGGTAACAAATATAAGAAATAAAAAAATTTCGTAAAGTTTCTTATGCTTTTTTTAGCTTTTATATAGTATTTTTTGTCAGAGACGTCGCTCGTATTATAACTTCGCCCTTAATTAAATAATAAAGCTGGTTTTGAACATCGTGATATGGGTCCTCTCTTTTATTCACCGAGCGCGGCAAACCGATTTTTTCATTTAACGCGGGCGTCAAATCCGATCGACGTTTTTACGAGTTATAGCTCGCAGGTCGTAAACGTTAAAACAGCCGACCGTAGTTATGGGACTCGACTCGAGCTAGGCGCCTTAAGGATATTCCGGCATGTTGCTGCCTGCGGACGGTCTCCGATAATTGAAGGCCGAGAACCCTCGTTTAACCTTTACAGCCAGCAGAATTATACTATTTCTACGAAATAGTCGCTCAACAGGCGCTAGCGTCCCATAGAATTCGGGCCCAGGCCCCATGAATATTTCGCGGGGCCCCGGCCGCTCTTATGGCCGCCGCGATATTCTTCTATGGTATTTCGAAGTCGATACCGACAAGCATGTAACCCTGCCCAGTTTCTGCAATAAAAGTCTACTAATTAAAATTCACTTAAGCGTTTAACTTAGCACAGTTTAATGCACTTGAAAAGGATACAAAAAGTCTAAAAAGAAAAATAAATTGCTGATTAATTATTATGTATATCTATACGTACGTTAATTATGATGAAGACGATTATTAATTCTATTTCCTTGTTATTTTTTCTACTTATTTATAAAAAAATAATATTTGTTAAATGTTTTATACAATTTAAAAATAAATAATTTGAAATTAATTAACGTAGCTTTGCAAATCGAGATCGTTTTCTTGTTGTTTATAGATTACTGTTGAAAATATCTTTTCTTCTAAGAAGAAAATGTAATGATAGATTAAAAAGATATCTCCAACATAGATAAATAATAGAAATATAAAACATTTCATTTAAAAACGCGACTACAATAATTTTGAATTCTAATGCCCGATATAAGAACGAATAACAAAAATGCATGTAATTAATAAATTTCTTATTTAGTATTTTACAAAATCGAATCATTAAAGTTTATGAAAATTAAATTAGCATCGAATATGCTGATGTTAATCCTGATGCAATGATATATCTTGACGCAATCCTTAAAATGTCAAAATTAACATTAATTATTTTAACTAAGACTATACATATGACTTTGTACACAAAGCAGACATGTTTGATAAGATAACCAGCTAGAAAAATTCTATAAATATATCTTGTGTCTTATTATCTGTTATAGAAGTGCAGATAGTAAGTACGTATCATGCAACAGAGAAAATGGTGGGAAGGAATGCAATCTTGCGAACTGCAGACGGCGCCACCGATTGGGACAGAGAAATTGCAAATATTTAATTTATTATAATATTGCATGAGAAATTTTGATCTTTAGTGGAAATATTAATAATTTACATGGTAATTAGTTCGCCCGGTAAATTAAATTATATTATAATCTACTATATTATTAGTAATAAAACGTATATTATATCTACATGTCAAATGTTTTTATTTAAAATATTCGCGATAAATTATTAGAAGAATTTTGATAAAAGAGGGAATAATTGCTGCTTACTTTTATATTACAAAACAAAAATTTCTTTTGCGTACGCGATTAATATATTCTTTAGATATCTAGCAACTAAAATGTAATTAAAGAACCTAAATTTATTTAATGTAAGATGTAATATTTATGATTATCAAAATCATATTTTATAAAAATAATCCATAAAACTGAAGCTTTCGGAATTCGATATTTTAAATGCAAGATTGATTCAATATTATTAAAGTTGCACCCTTACATACTTTTTCTTAATATATTTTTATACATCTAAAAACGCAGAATTTATTGGAACCTATTTTATTTATTCTTGATCTCAATAATTTGACGGTCACAAAATTATAAGAATATCTATTGCGTTATTTCATCTCTTTACAAAATGGCGCGTCCAAGTTTGGACGGCATCATGGTATCCTCCACCCCATTTTATAAGGGGTACAGCCCCATTCCACAAAGCCACCCTTCATATAGGGTCAGCTTCCGATACGGTGAATTCGAAAATAACCTTAGGGTACGAGTTAAAACTTTTGTTTAATTAAAAGATGTAAATAAAAAATGAGCTTTAGCTTTCTCCATCTATTTTAAACATATGTATGTCTTATTCATATTTTTATATTATTACTTTTTTAAATTAAATTTTATCTTTCGCTTTTTCTTAAATGTTTATTGCACTATCACTCGCCAAAATGTGGGTATGAGTATACATATAGGTATAATGGATAAATGCATGTAACTATTTGCAGTATATTGAGCTCTGTGGGTTTGCTAAGCCGAAAAATACGGATCAGTCATCCTTGTGGGAGTACAAAATCAAAGGGAAAGTTTGATTCAAAGGGTTTTCTCTGAAAATTTCTGTTTCACTATGACTCGTAATACCATCTACCAATTTTCGTTGGTGACCAATAACGCTTTTTAGAATACCGTACACTGTTAACGTAACTGTGATATACGTAGGCAGAAATTATTAAAACCGACGGATGGTACTGGCGGATTGGCAACAAGAAATACAAACGTGCTGTTGGAAAAATCAATCGATAGAGGTATCGCTGGTTTCGTTTCCACGCCTCTAACTTCGTATTTTGCGCTAATGCGGCTATTTTATATTGCATTTAATTGCGTATTATAATTGTATGTTTAAAAATTTAATTTACATAGTTAAAAAACTGAGCAATTAAAATTTTTATAATTTTTGTAGAATTTTTTCGATATCTTAATATCGGATATGTCGGTCCACACAGAGCGTTTGGACGTTAAATATTTATTTTGATTGTTCACGACGATCTCTAAATTAAAGATGATTTCACATCGCTAATAAATCTGTGGCCACAAATTATTTATATTTCTAATGTGTTCGAAAGTGACTCATTATAAGATAAAACATGTAAGACACAATAAATTAGTTTCTTTTAAAGTATTAATTTTAAAAGAATCACATTTTAAATATAAGGATTGTGTTGAATTTTGGAAGTAATTATTATATAGTAACAATAATGTCATCATTAATCACTTTCAAAAAATTGTGTGACAATTATATTCTCCTTAAATAAAGCTGGACTTTTTAAAAATAAAACTTATTTAGTCAAGACTAAAAAAAATTCAACAATATGTATAATCTGTTCAGACATTATTAATTTTATAGTGATAAAGATTTTTATGTCTTTATTTTACATATTATATGAAAATTTACTAATTGTAAGCATGTATGCAAATACATAAGTTTTCAAAAATACACGAAATATCATTAGGCGTATTTTTATTAATATGATAAAAATATTGGTTAGAAAAATATCTAAATCGTCGTTAGACGACCTTTCTAATTGCAATTAATTTTTTTACATGTTCCTTATTCAGCCTGTGTTTTATCTAATAAAGTTGTGAAATAAGTGTTCAAAAATTCTTTCGTAATGTTGAATCTTGATAAATTGTGTAATTTGTGTTATATTAATTATGATGTTGAGCAATGTAACATTATTTACTTATCCGCTTAAACGTGTTTCGTATTAATCAGCATAATTCAAAAAGACATGATCAACAAAAGAAATAGTCGTTCGGGATAAACAGATCGAAAAGGATAAGCTACCAGAAACATTTGCTGTTCGTCAGTGTGACGTCAATTACCATCATCGATAATAATCCAACGAGCGACTCTCTCCTGCGACAGTCTTAATCCTACCTTCGCCAAACGAACACGTTCTTCGGCACTCACGAAACCGCACGGTATACCCTGTCATTATATCAGCTTCACGGTCCATTGTCTAGAGTTTAGTATTATTGACACTGTAATTCTCATAATTTGCCAATAGCTCTTCGCTGTTACGACATTTTATCTTAGCACCAGATATTTCGACATTGGTGACATTACACGAAAATAACTGGTTTTTCTACCACGTAAGAGATTGTCAAGAGAAATCTTCTTGCAAAATATCTTTTTACAAATTATTTACAATGTGTGCACAAAATGTGAATGTATTATACGCAACTGCATCTGTAATTTTTGTGTTTATTAAATATTTTTAGCAATAAACTTAGCCAGTGACATGGAAATAAGTGACTGATATCTTATAAAAATCTTTTTTGCCTGTGGTTGCATCACTTGTGATTTCTAAGAACTTCTGCTTCGAAGATTTATGAGGAAAGAATGAAATAAGATCGTACATTCGAAAAATCATACATTCAGAAATTACCTGTCACAATATGCACTTTAAAAATACTATAAACTAGAAAAAGCGTTAATTTTTGTATTAAAAGTATTAAATAATAGCAGTCTTTTTAAGCTTCAAGATTAGAAGAGAATTTTCTGACATTTCGGAGCTTTGGCAAGAAAAACAGTTTAAAAATACAGACATATTTAATATTTCTACTATGTCTACCAATTTATATTAATTTAACTTATTATTGCTCAATATTAACGTTCATTTTAATAATTTTTAATTATTTTTGAAGCCTCTGTAACGTGGCCTCTGTAACGTATAATTTACAATTATACATTGCTCTCATTATATTTCATAATTCTTCGTCATTGATCTTGAAGTTTTTTCTCTTTACATAATACTACTTTGCATTTACGATGTGAAACCAGTTTCGTATTTCTTTAACATGCACCGTGTTTACCTATAGTCGCGGCTAATAAAAAATGATCAATCTCTCAAATCAATCTCTGACGTAGGCAAACAATTTCACTTCCTCTATAATCATGTTCTTGACTATAAATTAAATCTAATGTAAACGCGGTTATTTCAACATTAATGTTCCAAATTGTCGTGTATGTCTATCTATTTATGTATATGTCTCCAACAAAATACATTTTATATTTTGACTTATAATATCAATGTAATAATTTAAAATAAAATACGCATATTCAGCATATCGATTACTTACATTCTTAAAAATAATAATTTATAAGAGTTTCCATCATCAACAAAACAGATATTATTATGTTACAGACAAAAGATACTTTTGCGGTTATTATTAAAAAATGCAGAGGCATATATTTACATATAATGTAACAATATTTCAATTACTGTGTATTATATAACCGTTTTAATATAACAAAATGTAATAGAAATTTTTACATAAAAGCTATAATAAATTTAATATTGTTATTTTTTAAAACTTAATTATAATATAGATATTTAGATACACCCATTCATAAATTTATATTTGCATCTGCATAACTAAATAATTTCTATTTCGCATATCTGTACTTTATAATTAAAATTATATTAAAAACATTGTCTACAGAGATCGTCACAAAATCTTTCAATAATCTGAGGCTGTATGGTACTTCAAGAGTGTTAAAAATGAGGGAATATCAAAATAACGTGTGGATCCAATTACTAGGCTTTATTTGCATCTTCACGCTTAATGCGAATATTGTCTGTGGTAATTCACCAATTGCAAAAACGCCAAATGGTACGTTGGTCGGAAAGACAATGCCCACCCGGCTTGGAAGAGATATTTATGCATTCCTGGGAATTCCCTATGCTACACCACCAATTGGAGAACTCAGATTCAAGGTAAAATTATCCTTGTTTTTTTTGTGAGACATAAACTTAAGTGATTCCATCCTCGGATTGAATTCGATTAAATTGTAATCTGAATTTGCGGAATTTCTAAACGTTTATTTTTTGTTGCGTTTATTACTGCGCAAATGAAGTAGTCGATTGGAATCTGTAGATATATTTCTAGTCAATTCGAAATATATTCACGAGCGGAGATAAATATCCGGTTAAATAATTTCAACTGATAAACGTGTTATTTAAGAAATCATTTTTGAAATATGATACGTATGACAGGTATGATACGTATGACAGGTATGTGTGCTTGTAACACACGTCAAACAGATAAGTATTTATCGAGTATAAGTATTTATTTTAAAGGTTTAAAAGTGATTGCCTAAACCGTGCGAGCCGAGCTAGCTCGGCTAGCATCACAGCTAGCTGGGTTATGGCTTATGATTTAGAAGAGAGTATGGAATCAGAATCCGCGGAGTTAATTAACTAAACCTGCCTGCTGTGTCCTTAATGATTCTTAATGGGCTACGCGTCTCGCGCAATCACTTAAAAGCGGCATCAGGGACTTTCGCGGCAATTAGTATGCAACAATCACGCATCGTAATAACAAAAACTTCCTTTTCCTTCGAGTTTACGCATCGTTCAATTTTTTCCATGCAATTACGCGCCGCGGCGCCAACGCTGTTGCAACCAATTCGAACGCCGGCATTCTGCTTTCCTATAATTGTAAGTCAATTCTGAATATTATTGCAAATGACATACTTTGTGTTCTTGTTTCGCGGAAGTGAGAAAACTGCGTCACAATAGGATAAACGTGATAATTCTTTCCGAGCACGAATTCGCTATAAAAAGGAGTTTCAGCCTCGGCAAATAAATATGCCACGAAATCGCATTTTATTGACGTTTTGTATTCGCGTGACGTTCTGTCATCGTGAATGCATTTCGTGCATTGCTTAGCTTTGCACGCGTTGCTAATATTATTGGATATCAATTTTATATTGTAATATGTAATGTGAATTTTTGATTCACATCATATTCTTTGGAAACGACGAGATAAATAGGAGATAGATTCAATCATTTATCATTTGCGTCGACCGGGAGATTGCTTGAAAGTATTTATAAAAACAATTGAGAAAATAAATTTAAATTAGAAAGCCTTCCACACAAAACTGAGCGTACTTAAAAATGTTTTTAAAATTATTCTGTAATATATTTAAAATAGGGTTTTCTCTGTAAATTCAATATATTAAACTTTCCTACATCGGATAAAGTACGGAATACCAAAGAATTATCTCGTATTTAATTAATAAAAGTAAGAAACTTTAACGAAACTAAGAGATAAAGTAAAGGAAACGTAATTGGTTTAATTACGACAACTGAGAAAATATATGTGGTAAAAGATTGCTCTGTGAAATTTATATAGATTTTATAATACACTTCACAATGTGTCATGATGCGGAACTAATAATCGTTGGAATTTAATTTTTTATTCAAACGAGACGAATGACAGAAATCATGTTAATCATACTTTGCTTGCATTAGATATTCTGCTGGTCGACCGCTTTCGTCATTTAACGAGGAATGCTTCTTGCATTTTATTGGATGTCTATATTTCATAATATCATGCATATCCAACGATGCGTATAATATCATTTAATTTCGCTAATTTCGAGTTCAGAAAGCATGACACTTATCCCTGATAAATATAGAACAAATTATAACGTACTTATATAAACCAGACGGAAATAGAAGAAAATTGAGATACATCAACCAATTTAAATTCTTTTATTACCTAATAATTATTCTTGCCCTATGTAATTACATAGAATGTTTACTTTCAATTTAGCACAATGTACGTTTCGGTGTTCACCGCTTAATTTGTAATATCTTATTTACTATTAAAATATATAACTATTTTAATATTTTATTTGAATTAAAATGTATTAGATGCAATTTTTAAATACTTTGAAACGGAAATCTTTGAGAAATCTTTCATATTATTATCTTTCTCAAATCAATTTAGCGCACTAAAGTTTGTCAAGTTAAAAATAATTTTAATTTAATCACATAAAGCAAGTGTGAGTATGACAAATAAATTCACTCACCAGTCGTTGCATCGTCGCGGCATCGCCGTCATCCTGCACGCTGGCGAATTTTCCGTTAGGAGCAACAGACGTGTGTTTAAGACCATTTTCGAAATTCACTTCACTTAACTTTTGCACTACCGACGCGATATATAGTTTGCGTATAATACCTATATTCGCTATTTTTCTCGGCACTCCCGATATATTTCGCTTACTTCAGGCTTACGTTTTATTTATTTATCTATCTCAAATTCTTGCAACCGTAATTCTTGCAATCGTAGCGATCGTAGTATTAACTCGCGGTCATTATCAATTATTACATACATAATGTTAATTACTACATATTTAAGAATTGCCTATTATTAACAGCAATGTCGCTTTTCTAATCTAACAACCAATTACAAGCAGCGACTGCGGCTAACACGAAATATCGCAATCACTGCTAATTATTACCTATCCCAAAAAGTTCATGCATGCATAATATTTTATAAATAAAGCACAACATTAATTATGACAATCTCAAACTTCTAATTTACACGAAATTACGAGCAATTATCGTGGCTAACACAAAATATCACGATCACTGCTAATTATTATCTCAAAAAGTTCATGCATAATATTTTATAAATAAAGCACAACATTAATTATGACAATCTCAAACTTCTAATTTACATGACATTACGAGCAATGATCACGGCCAACAAAATATCGCGATCACTGCCAATTACTACTCCGTATCCCAAAAAATCATGTATGCTATAAATTTATAAGCATATAATTTATGGAAAATCGATTCTGCAAGTAATACTACGATCGTACGCAAATTACTTCATCAAACTGTGGCATCACCGTCGGTATATATCGTATTTACGCGTAAGCCTGAAGTCATGACCCGATATTTTCATATTACGCTTTTACTCAATATTGCTCTGGCCGATAAAGTTGTAACTCAGATAGAACGAGGCAAGTACTTTTCATAACCGTGAAATTATACTATAATTATAACCGTAACATCACGCAGCACTGATCGAAGCGTTCGACTGATTTCCCTTGATGCTCACGATGCTCGATCGGGATTTCTACACCTCGAGTGTCCGGATGATGACGAATAATCGCGGATTATGCACCTGTGAACAAGATCACAAAATACTTTAATTGTCGACCCTGTTTACGTACAAACAACTTAAAAATTATCGAAGATAAAAAAATATCTATTTTTAAGAAGATGTAGTAAATACTTTATTATTTTTTTAATAAAAATATTTGATTTATTTTAGTTTTTACGCGCGGTTTTATAATTCGTGTTTCTGTACATTTTATATAATTAAACGTAATTTACATTATTTAAACAAATTATTAATAAAATGTTATATTCTTAAATTGTGCTTCACATAAAAATTAAAAAAATTCTTGAATCTTTTATTCAAATTTATCAAATATAACTTTTATTAATTGTTGCCTCTACAAATAAGTCGACTAATAATTTAATATCTGTTTTATATCGCTTTATTCGTCATACGTCGTCGATCAGTCGTTTCGAATAAGCCTCCGCTTAGTTAAAGCTGCACGATCAGTTTTGCAAATGTCTCAATGGTTTAAAGTCATCGCGAATTAAGTACGCGAAATTAATTGCACGGTATGTTTCCTTTAAAGCCACCGCAACCTCCGATCGCTTGGAATGGCACTCTAGATGCTACGACAAACGCCGAGATATGCACGCAACGGAACATTTACGTCTATCAGGAAGAGATTGTCGGCAGCGAGGATTGTCTTTATCTGAACGTCTATACGCCGTGCATAGAGTGCACCGAAGAACACTCGAATTCTAATCATAATTTGGAACAACGGAAGGCCTTCCCGGTCATGATTTGGTTCCACGGCGGCGGATGGATCGCCGGGGCTGGCCACTCTGAATATTACGGACCCAAATTCCTGCTGGATTTCGACCTCGTCCTCGTCACCGTAAACTTCCGGTAATAAAGCTTGATTGACAATTTAAGTCTGATGCTAGGCATCAGATTTTTTATTTTTTACCATGCAAATCTTATATTTCATATATGCAAAGATTAATTTTTTATATTATATCTAAATATTACAAGTAGAAATATTGATATAAATAATACACTTATTTTTATACAATTAAAAGTAAAAGAGTTGCGATTTTACAACAAATCGGTGTCAATGACAAAAGGGGAACGGGTGTTGTAGTTGCATAACAATATATAAATTTCTTATGTTAGACTTGGACCGTTGGGCTTCTTAAGTACGGAGGATCTGGAATGTCCGGGAAATCTAGGATTAAAGGATCAACAGCAAGCTATGCGATGGGTGCACGAGAATATCGTTTACTTTAACGGTGACCCGAATAGAGTGACTCTTTTCGGTGAAAGCGCAGGCGGTGCAAGTGTTCACTACCATATGGTCAGCCCTCTTTCAGCAGGTAAAGTTTTAGCAATATCTTTACGATAAAACACGTTTTTTTTAAATAAATCACATTAGTTTGCAAATAAAACGCGGTATATTACAAAGCATAAATGTAAAAAAAGTATATGCTGAAAAATATAAGTACTAATTATAAACTATAACATAAGTACCATATAATTATAGTACTTATATATAATGTAAGTAGGTACCTACTAAAGATAAAAAGATATTTTGCAGCAAAAAATAATAGAAATGATATTAAAAGAATAGACTGTTATATTTCTTACTATTAATTGAAATATGTCAGTTAATCTGATTTCTCTATTATTTTTATTTGTACTCCGGAAAACATATCGATTATTACGAAATTTTTCCTGATTCGAGTTGTATAACATGCTGGCACGTTTTATCGTAAAAACTGATTCTCGATTCTGCGACTCATTGGGTGTTTCATCGTCATTAAGTAATGATGCGTAATCGATAGCATGCATAATATTACTTCATATATACGTACATGCATAATATTAACTTCAATTTACATCACAACTCGTAATCACAACGCGAATTTTCAATCAATGTGTGAAGAAACGTGTTTCACAGTATTATCACACCTTTTTCCTGGAAGTGGTTATAATAATGTTAATGACATCAAGTTGAACTGCAAATCTGAAGCTCGACGAATCGCTTTCAAAATCAATTAATATTTCATCGTTTCTTATTACTAAAAAATGATATCTATATGTAATCTAAAAAACTTTAACAAATTTTTAACGTTTATTGATATTATATATGTATATGTTTCATGGCAGCATCAATAAAAAGTATTATATGTAATTACTAATTATATTAGATGAATTCGAAGAATCGAACGAATAATAAAAATATAAAAAGCATATTTTAATATAAATGAAATTTTATATTCGTATATGTATAACGTTGATTATCAAACAACACTGTTATTAATTTTTTTCTTGCAAAATATAACAAAAGTTGTCAAATCGAGAATATTAAGTTTTATGAAAATTTCCAAAAGTTTTAATTGGGAATTATTAAAAACTACTGTACATTTTCGCATATTATTGCAGACAATATATTTCGCGTATATTATTTGTATTACTAATGGTGCAATCGAACATTAGTAATGTGATCTTTTGCAACATCATGTTTTAATTGGCATAACTCGTTTTTACGACCGGGAAATGTTTACGTTTTTCTCAATCACGCAGGACTTTTCCACCGCGGTATTTCGCAGAGCGGCAACTTTTACAACCCGTGGACCTTAACGTCACCGGGAATTGCAAGAATGAGAGCCCTGACTTTGGGTAAGCATTTAGGATGTAACTCCGAGAATTCCAAGGAACTCATTGAATGTCTGCGAACAAAGAGCGCAGAGGAGATTATTGGTACGGACCATCTTTTCAAGGTAATGAAATTTATCTGATACCAGAAGATACGTAAATAACAAACTTTTTGATAAATTTGCAATCGCGATTAACTGATGGCATTTTGCAATAGTGAAATAGCTGTTGCTATAATTCGATTCGAATGTTTAATTATTTCAAATGTTGTCAATTAAATGTCTTGTGTGCCGTATGCATGTTTTTTTCTATGTATTTTGTTGCTAATCTATTTCGACATCTATCTAAAAGGATTCGTTTGACTGTCAATCAGTGTTCAATCCTAAACCGATGTGGAAACGTTATTCGTCGTGTTAAATCGCGTGAAATTAATAAATTTATGTGAAAGTTGACTCGGTATGTCTGAGGTATATTTATGTGCACAATATGTATATGGGTCACTTATCATCTCTGATGTAATCTCGGTTGTACTTAAAAGGTTTCACGCCTGGTTTGCAGTACTCACGTTTTATATTAACTCCTTACTCAAATTATTTTGAACGCATTCATGCGCGGCTAAAAGCGCAACCGCAAGATAAATTCTGTATCTGCGCGTGCATCAGTCTCAGAAATTATGTGCACTGACACTTCATCGATACGAGTGCATGTAAATTATCTATGGACAGTCACGCAACGTTTCGCATCGTTTACCACTTTAAAATAGGTGTGTCTTATGAAAAATTAAGACGAGGTTAAAAGGTGATCATTAAAATGAATACTGATGTATATATATAAAGCTCTCTTATCTTCGCTATTATATATTTTCTAATAATAAAATTGCTCACCAGATTTATCAATTACGGTAGGAATTTTAATATAAACATCTTTCTGATAATAAGATAATAATATTTTGTTAGAAACAACGTCACAAAAATTTGTATGGATAATTTTAAGACGTGTTACGTTTTGAAGATAAATATCAGATTGAAATAATGAATAAATATTTACCAAAGTTCTGATAATGCGAGAAAAACTAGTTCGGTAAATTATACGCGCGTGCACATTTAAACGTGCCAATTACGTGCGTTCCGCGTGTGTAATTGATATTCACGCTTGTGTATCACGTATCTCTATCAGCTGATATTAAAGCTGATATTAAGCGAGCAGAGAGAGGAGCAAGTGGCATGTACAATATGTGGCAAACACGCGATTTCCTACGAAGTCGTTGTAACAGATTATGATATCGATTACAAAGATTTCGAAGATCTTTATGCTGTTTTATAAATTTTTATGCATTTAGCACTACCGTTTTATCTTATATTCTCGGCAATCTTACATTTTTTTAATCTTTTATCACAATTGCCATTTAACAAAACAATTTATTTTTGTTTCTCCACGAGTTATATACTTATATTCTCAATCCAACCCTACACGTTTCCCATAATTTAATTAAATTATCAATTGCCTTATCGTAGAAATTCGGTTACTGCCCGATGATACCATTCCGACCGGTAATCGAACCCGAGCACCCAGGTGCCTTCCTGACAGAGGATCCTCTAATTTCCGTGCGAGAAGGCCGTCTTCTCGATATACCCTGGATGACGGGGGTTACTTCGGACGAAGGAGCTCTGAGAGTAGCAGGTAAGGGTAACATGCTCGAATTCAGTTTGAGTATAGCATTAGAAGCAAAAAAAATTTATATGTATAACAATTTTAAGCTCGATTTTAAGATTCCGATTATCCGGATTATCGGAAGGTTCCGTAGAATAATTTTGTTTTTCAAAAAAATATTTATCAATTTCTTATAAAGTGATTTTTAGAATATACAAATCCCAAAAATCTTTTAATAAATAATTTTTAATTTAATAATTTTCTATAAATTATGTAATTAAAATAAAATGCCAATGAAAAGAATATTTATGCGCGTGACACTTGTCAGGTATTTACGGACGGGAGAAGGAATGGAGTGTGAAGGAATTGGAGAATAACTTTAACAAAATTGCGCCTATAAGCTTATTTTATGACGAGAGATATAACGTAACGAATCAGAATTTGCAAAATGAGATAGGCACCTCCATTCGCAAATTCTATTTCGGCTATAATTCTATCGACCACACCGAGGATTCCAGAATCAAAGTCGTCAATGTGAGTTTAAACAGTCGTATAATTTGAAACATTAATATCTGAAGTAGAGAATATACGACTTTACATTTTGATTCAACTAATTAAAGTCGGCATGTCATAAGAATATTCTAAATAATCGATATCAATATTTGAATTGTTTTAATAAATTTTATAGCTTAATTAATGTAACAAAATCAAGTGTTAATGGTTCAATAATGTGATTTTATAGATGTATAGTGACTCGTGGTTTAATCACGGTACCCACGAAGCTGTGCAAGATTTTATTGTAAACCAAACTTCACCAGTCTTCTATTATTACTTTGCGTACAGAGGAAGTGTCTCCTTCAGCTCGATATTCGGCGATCCCGTAAAAGATTACGGAGTATCGCACGCGGATGATTTGCAGTATTTGTTCCCTGTGGGTGAACAGTTGTTTCCGGACACGCCATTGTCCGAGAAAGATCAAGAAATGATCGATCTCATGACCAATCTTTGGTATAATTTTGCAAATTCCGGGTAAGTGTTAATGACTAATTGATAAAATGTTAGAAACTATAAATTAAATCCATACAAAATGTTGAAAATTTGTATTATAATGAAATTTAATCATAAATTATAATTAATAATAGAATGGTTAATACAAAATTAAACTAGCTATTTAATTATTGGATTAACTATACTTAATTCAATGATTTTTGTTACATTGAATTTTTTACATTGGACATTATTTTTATTTCCGCGATTAGATATGGGTTCTCCTTTCGATAAAACAAAACCATAAAAAAATTCACCACAACATAATAGAGGAAATAAATATTCTTTTAGAAATCCTACGCCAAAAGTGACAAACGTGGTTCCATTGAAGTGGAAACCCGTGAAAACAGAAGACGCACCGGAATACCTACGCATAGAAAGCTCAACGAAGATTGCCATGGATCATAGTCTTTTCTTGAAAAGAATGATATTTTGGGATTCCTTAACACGCCAGTTGAAGTCCCATGGCAATACTTTTAGACGTTTGAAGGATGAATTGTAGGATTGTAAGGATTGTAATTTGTATTTTACATCTGTAATTTGCGCCTAAGTTGAAGACAAAAACAATGACTACAAAAATCTTAAAATGCTAAAATTTCAAGAAGTCATTTTTTACTCATTTCATATAATTAATTAGTAATATAGTTTAATTTTAATTATTCCAAAAACTTTTTAGATTATAGTTATTAATTACGAAATCTTTACTTTAATAACATAAAATTCACGAAACGCACAATTGTGCACATTTGTATTTTTTAGCTGCACTTTCTTTTACTTAACAAAATTCTTCTTATTTTAAAATTCAAAATATGACTATGTATATTAGCATTAAATATTAAAAATTTTATTAATATAATTGTTAGATATGTATATTACTATATTATGTAATTTATAATATAATATATATAACTAATATTTTGATATAAATAAGATGAGTATAACATATGTATGTATGGAGTAACATTCAGTTCAGAATTTCACCGAGGTTTCTCTTTACCTTTCCATATTACGAAATTCCCCTAAGCAATTTCGTACAGCAATTTTTTTATCAGTTATTTAAAACTTTTCAGATAAGACTATTGCTACATAGCGTGGTATTTATAGTACCTGCAGCGTATTTCCAACATGATACAAAAGTTATGCATATTAATATAATTGCAAGACGAGAAGTAGTCTTAAAAAGAGATTATACTTTTCATTTTCACAAACGCGCGATATTTATATTTATTTAAACTTCTTCAGAGCCAACGGAATCTGTCTAATTAATATGATCTTAGTATTAATCCAATTAAGGGATACGATCATCACAATACAATATAAGTAATCGATTTTTACCTTCCTTGAAAAGATGCGTGTGTGATGCAAAAGAACAAAAACTTTACTTCAACTCACTTCAAATTGCGGATTGACATAAGAAATTTTAGGACGTTGTTTATAATTAACGGTCATGTCTATTTATTGCTAATAAAATAAATTACTGTTACAAACTTAACAAGACTTGAGTGTTTTAATGTTCAGTTGAAAGTATCGTCATGGATGAGGAAAAAAAGAACGACTTTATTGGGATGGAAGCGAGAATGTATGCGCCTTTGGAGTGGGATTCACCGGCGATATGCAAAATACAGGATCTCAAGGAAGCGCAGTACGAAGAAGCTCTACGTCTGATAAAAGTTCAGCAGCGGGAAAACCTGAGAACGTGCAACACGCTCGCGTTGAATAGTTCAACAACAATTAATCACAACCTTTGATCTTGCAAAAACGCGTTAACAACGTTTATTTCGACTTTTCCTTATTCCGTGTTTTTCTTATATATTCTTCTCATTTGCAAAATGTTTTTCCGACGAAATCCGGTTAGAAAATCACGCTTATCTCACTTATCATTCGCGTATTATCGTCATGCGATTGTAACATGATTATAATACTCAAGCTCGATTAAGGAAAAACTATTTCAAAGAACTCTCGTAAGATATCTTCTATCAAATGGATTCGTAATTTCATTCCAGCTAGTTGGTTCACTTTCTAGCAATAATTTAATTTATTAAGATCATAGAATAATAGAAAGTAAGAGATTCAATCGTTTCTCGCGAATGTTATAAAAATCAAGGTTATCGACTCTTTCGCAGCACCATTTTTTCCGAGAGGAGCCGATGTGCCGAGCAGTCGCATTGCTGGAAGATCAGACATCCGTCAGCGCGTACCTAAATCTTCTGAGAACCTGGATGAAGGACACCACTAGTTTGGTCGCGCTTAGTCTGGTATCGGGGCGAGTCGTTGGAGTTGCCGTTACGCGAATCAACAGCGATTCGGACAAGAGCGACACGTATAATCGAGTACAAGTACGTGCGGTCTCGTTGCAGTCTCAAACTCTGAGAGCTCTCGACGTAACATTGTATTACATTGTACAGAGAGATTTTCTTTTTATATACAAACGGAAAACCTGGAGGATGCACAAGTGCACACACATTCATAGGCCGGTATTCATAGTCGAATCTTATTTCAGGATCGTCTTAAGTTATGTCTTAGGACGCTAATACGGCTCTGTGATTGGTTCATGACATCTTAAGATTGAACTTAAGACGGCCTTAAATACAAGAACCGACTATGAATACCGGCCATAGTCCGATATATTTAAGATTATCTTAAATCTGACCTTAGATGATTTCCTGCGTTATCAGTTATAGAAATATTTTCCCTAGAATCTATCCATTTCGAGGCATTAGATTATAATATATTATAATACTTCTGTATTATTTAATCTCATAAAATATCTGAATACATTATTTATTCCTACAGTTATTACAGAAAAAATTAAAATATTAAAGATTAAAAATATAAAAATATGTTACAAATGAGCTAATATACACATATTATAATCTAATGCCTCGAAATGGATAGATTCTGGAGCCTAAAAAATATTTCTATAATTTATAAGCCTTTTCCGACTATTTATTACATGCACAATCATTATCGTCAATTCGAATTGTCAGCAAACGACACTTAAACGTTTAAATTGAGGTGTAAAAATCACCCGAGAGACCATTTATGCAAAAAAAATAAAAAATAATAAAAATTAATCGCCCGTGCCCGGATTTAAATTCCATCCAGAAACTATTGTAGTGGTATCTCGAGATCGTATACTTACGATGATCTTATAAGGTCAAAATATGTGAGTACCGTCCTAAGATTAAGCTTCATCCTACGTAAATTGGATATCGAGTAAATTGCGCAACGCAAGGAACGTGTGCTCGGTTGGTTCAGAATTTCGAGGGCGACGCTTTGGAGAAAATCATGTGTTTGATCAACGCCCTGATAAAGCGGACGAACGCGCATATGGAGCTCGACTGCGACGCGTATCTTCGAGTTCACGTTCTCTGTGTTCATCCGTCCCATCAGAAGAAAGGCGTCGGCGCGGCCTTGTTGAAGGCCTGCGTCCAAGTCGCGTCCACGTTGGGCATGCCGGCGATCGGTGGTGTCTTTACGTCGGGTCCGAGTCAGTCGTTAGCCCTGAAACTGGGCTTCCGCCTCATCGCGGAGATCCGCTACAGTCGCTGGGTCGTCGACGACCGGGTCGTGTTCGACGATTCCGGCAAGGGAAATTACTCGGCCGCTTTCATGGGAATGAGAATACCTCGCGAGGAGTCGCCTGACGAGCTCGGAGACGGGAAATAACGACGGGAAATATCGCGGCTGTGTACCGTGCGTTGATATATCAATACCGTGTACCGGTACGAAGTCACGGATGACGACAGTTACGTTTCCAACTTATACTTTCGCGAGGAAGCCGCGAGTTTCTCATGAAGATAAAATGGAAAACCCGATCGCTTTGGAAAGATACACTAATTTGAAAAATTGTTATATAAATAAAGCTTATATTTCCAAGAACTCATAATATAATATACAATATAATAAATTATTATTATTAATATAAATTTTTATTATTTAATATATGTAATAAAATTATTATTACTATAAAAACTGACGTATCCATCGCGACAAGTTTTGCTCGGTAACCCGCAAATATAACAAAAAAAGATAGAAAGATGGCGAAGTTTCTGTTTAGTTGCCGATGAAAATACATTTACCGTAGCGAATAGTAATACACAAGCGCTTATCTCCTCAGGCCGGAGACGGAGGGTCGATGAAAAAGTTTGATTAATTCGCTTTGATCGACGTTTTCAAATTTAAATCTTCCACGACGCGGCGGCAGGGTTCGCTCGCGCGACGCGAGCGTTCGAACTTGGTGGACATGCGCGAGCAGCGCGAGGAAAGGCCTTCGCGGTGGCGGGCGCCGGCAGTCAGTGCATGACGGCCCGAGGTTTGTATCGATATCGTATCTCCGCGCACGGTCCGCTCGCTCTCGCGAGAGGGAAAGGGGCGAAAGAGAGATAGAGACGGTTCCCGGGGCCGCGCGACTCCGCGACGTTATTACGACCAATTAAGTACGACGCGAGCGGATCGTTCGCGCGCCCCGAAAATTTACGGTCTACCGAAAATTCGCGCCGTTTCGCGAAGGGAAACGCACGGACGCGCAGTGGCCGTGACGAAGGTGTGTGACGGGTATCGCCGAATTTACGACGCCAGACGGATTCGGCGGAGTTACATCCGGCAGGAGAGAGAAGGAGGAGAGGTGAGAGAGGACGAGGGAGAGCGCGACGAGTCATCCCGGTGAGTAACGTGGACCGTTCATCTCGGTATACGGACTCGGCGCGAGAGGTTCACGAGGCGGCTGACCTTCCGACATCGACGTCGCTTTCGCGCGGCCTCGTGAACTTTTCGCGAAAAGCACAGCTTCGCACGCTTGCGAAAGAAGCAAGTCGATCGATGAACGATTACGCTTTTGCGAATTATTATTACTCGCCTCATCCCGCTTCGACTCCGTAATGAAGACGGAGAGAGAAGCGACTCTCTCGAGGTGTTTATTTGTAGGTATGTACGCCTCGCTATCTGAACGTTTAAAAGTATTTGGGAGATTAGAACGTCTTTGAGAGATATTTGTGTTACCTGACAGATATCGAGAATAATATTAGAATTCTCTACAAAAATAGATAAATAGCTTAGCATGTTTAGTTATATGACAATAATAAACTAAAAGAAAAAAATATTTAAGGATCGTGAAAAATATTTTTTGACGTTGTCTACTTGTTTTTAAATAAATTAGAATTAATAACTTGATCGCGTAATTGCAGAAAAGGAACGTAACGATATTTTACTGGTAACTGATTCTTTTCTGCAAAGTTCGGATTATTTAATTAATGAAACGCGTAATAAAACGGATATTATACGTGTACATACCTTCCACAAAGTTTAAGTCAAATATATATCAAATTAGGAAATTACAAAAAAAAAATAAATAAAACATTTCAAGAAAATACCTGATTGTTCGTGATTGTAAAATATATTTTACTTCGCCGAAAGACATGAGGTAATTTAAGAAACGTTTTGTATCCATTTCTACGAAAGTAGATTAACTTTAATCTCGGTTTAACTTGCTTCTTTTCTAATTCTTACGACTAGAAAAGGATAAAAAGTAAGTAAAACCGAGATTAAAGTTAATCTGCGTTGGTAGAAATGGACATTGGAGAATCTATAACTTAATTACTGAATAATGAGTAAATTTCATGTAAGCGTAACGAGATTATAGGACTTTGTTGCACGTCTAGTCTGTATATCATCGCGAGGAAATCGCGGAATTTTTCATCTTGTCTCAAGTGACACTCGCGCGTGCCTCCGAGTATAATGAGAGACACTCATATCTTTGTAGACTTTTGTCAAGCGACGATGCTGGATTTTCGGGAGAACCGGCGAACGCGCTCTTGCTCTTTTTGTAAAAAGAAGGAATACATCCAAGGTCTAAAACGGCAGTATGGTTGACAATAACACGTTATTTTTTTACCGAGAGAAGATAGGTCCCGAAAGCGAAAGTCCTCGAAATATTTCGTAATGGCAATTATTTCACGGGATCATTTTGCGCGATGACGTCTGTCCGCTAGTCGATTTCCATCGGATATCCTTGGAACACGAGGGTCAATGAGCGACACGCTTGCTCGACACGATGTTTAACGATCTGGAAAACGCTTGGAGGGGATCTACTTGCAAGGCGACAGCCTGTGGAGTGTATCTATGCCCATGTCTTTATTTCATCATTAACTTCTTTATAATCGTAATGAAAACTGTCTCGGTCCAATGTGCCACCTAGCGCTGAGTGACACTTCGATAGAAAGAACTTTTCTGTTCTTTCTTTTACTCGCGTTTTATTTTTTTACTCATCTTGGAAATAAGTCGTTGAATTTTAAGTAAAACGACTGATAAATAATTATAGTTCTTGGTTTTTTCACTTAGTTTTACGCAAGTTTTATGTGCATGAAATTTTGAGTCGTATTTTAATGCTGAAAATTGAAGCAAAGATTATCTTGAGCTAAACCGCGTGATTTTAATATTTTAATAAATAAAACTTTACGGAATTTTGTTGAAAAGTGGATGGAAGTTAAAGGTATCGGGGCCTGAGTAAAATCATATGTTGGACTCGTAAAGTATTGTATGTATATGTATATTTCCTCTATATATATAAATAAGTAGACGTCAAAATATTTCTCAAGATTCTTAAGCATTTTT
The DNA here is from genome assembly GCA_035220615.1 of Leptothorax acervorum. Taxonomy (NCBI): domain Eukaryota; kingdom Metazoa; phylum Arthropoda; class Insecta; order Hymenoptera; family Formicidae; genus Leptothorax; species Leptothorax acervorum. Next base: position 984,429 of record JASTWQ010000002.1, on the reverse strand, counting down.
TTCTCAACGTTCTAAGCTATTTATCTATTTTCGTAGAGATATATTGTATATTTCCTCAATCTGTGACCGCGATTTCTTCGCGTTGCCGTGTTCAGCCAATCGGGCATCAAGGTTAGTGTAAATGGACAAGGCTAACTTTGACATTGCCACATGTGCGACAAACGTGCGCGATGACGTGTAGAGTGTACAGAAGTCGATGTACGGAAAAGGTATGTCAAGCTGGTTTGGAGTACGATATAATCCGGGCGCTGAGAGTTACGAAATCGTTCGGGAAAGCAATCCGCGAGAGATTTGATCGAAAAAATAAGTCGATCAGAATAAAATTTTACCAATACGCGAGCATGTTCGTAAGACTCGCGAACACAACAGGCAGTAGAGCACACAAACTTCCTCGCATTTGGATTTAGATACAGAAAAATTGGTATTTAATCATGCTTACGTATAGAGATAAAAATATATCTGGAATATATTTGAACACGGTAACCAGACACTTGCATATATGCATTTGACAATATAAATTATTAATTATATAATTATAAATAAAAATTTTATGTTCTGAAATAAAATTATACGTCTCGGCAAAAATAATTTCAATATCAAATATTGAGAAATTTATTTAAACTCTAAGTTCATATTGGAGTGTCAGTGTCGCAGGGATTTCGTGTAATTCGTTATTTTTGCAAAATTCCTAAAGAATCTACAAAAAACCGGGATATTGTGGAATAAATAAAAATTACACAATCTTACTAGTGATTTTGTAAAATCCTATGTTCTGTTAGTGAAATTGTGAGTTTAAATTTTTATTAATTTATATTTATAATTTTTTAAATATATTATAAATTATGTAGGTATATAAATATAAATATAATTATATAAATTTATATTTAGGTATATTTGTAAATTTTATTGATATTGTATTATTAATTTTTATTAATTCCATAATATCCCGGTATTTTGTAGATTTCTTAAGAATTTTGCAAAACGAATTACACGAAATCAATGCGTCATCAGTAATGTGAGCAAGGTCGACTCGGAAATCATCTCCTCATGTTACCAAACGCTTCTTATCGAGAGCCATTAGATACTTATACGTTTATATGTTTATCTTATATGTTTATCGGGTTCGAGCTTGGACACGGTAACCGGTGGGAGAATCTTTGTTGTCGATTACGGTCGTACCGGAAGCGGAAAGTCGCTACCGAGGCACGATCATGCGTCGTCGATGGTTTCGCGAAGAGATTGCGCGTTCGTGCGCTGCATGGAGCATCCGCGCTAATGACGATAATGATAATCATATTAATGACGATAGCGCTGGGCGGATTCGTAATAATCGCGGGTACAAAACGCGATTTCAAATCGGAGACTTCAATATGGCTCTATTCCAATTATTACAATTGGTTACATTGCTCGATAATGCATAGAGAAATGAAACGCGTTTGATCCTTTATTTAAAACCTACCGTAATGAAATACAATCGTTTCGTGATTAGTTTATTTGATGATAATGCTTTGGCCAGGTAAAACTTAAATTTTTTCGCCAAATCAACTATTAGATAAATCCTTACATTTTTATTAAAATTAATATATATCGATACTATTTTGCTAAATATATAATATATATTTCTTATATTATAAGAAATATTGATTTTATTAATTACGAATAGGTTACAATACTTTATGATACACTAATACGTCTAGCGGTGTCGCTTCTAAGGTAGGATTGTTTGAAAGTTATAATTCTACGCGGAAAATCATATACGCGTGTTTTCTCTCTCGCTACGAGAGAGAGAACAGTAGCGTATTTATGTGCATCGAGTAGCATATTTATGTGAGAATATTCTCGTGTCGAGAACGGTCACTCAAGTAGTGAATTACGAAAGTTAACGATAAAATACCGACAAGTAACATAGTGGAGTGTCCCGATTCCTTGCCCTCGCTTTATCGTTGCCGATATATAATTTTTAAGAGACATTCCTTACTTGTTTGATATAGGATGTTGTTGACTTTCTCAATAATTTCTAACGGTCAACATGAAATTATTTTTATGTGCAGGAAAAACTTGTATCTTGTATGCAAAGAATTTCGATATTTTAATTAATGTTTTTCGTTTAGAGATACTCTAGTTTACATTTTTTTGGACATAAGGATTTTAAGAGTTAGTCTAATTTTATTGTTTTGGACATTTGGAATTTTTTAAATTTTCGACATTTAATCATCAATTTTATTATTGAAAGAGGATCGTATATATCACGTATATTATTACGTACTAATAATTTTTTAATCTAATATTAGTCAAGTGTCTATTGAGTCGAGAAAAATTGTATATTTCTTAAGTATAATTCGAAGATGACGCAAGAAAAGATTGCATTTAATAATTTAAATACAAGCGCTAGAAAATAGAAATTTAATCTTGGATACGCGTTTAAATTTGTTAATTTAATATATCACATATATCTAACACAACATAATTTCAAAAACGAAAGATCCGTTACCTCAGTATAAAAAAAAAATGTCTCACTCACCGATATGATGCGCAGCAGCCGTCGTAACAGCGTTGATCTGCAACACACATATACGAATCCAAATTATAATAGCGTCCAGAATATTTAAACATTATTATACATATCAAATTTTACATTTATCTTTCAAACCAGGTATTCGCTACGAGATTATATAATTTTTTAGAGATCTTTTTCTTTCGAGCTTTCGTAAGATTACGTACATAAAATCTCCCGTTTAAGATATTCGGCTGAATTAATTCCGAGTTTGAATAACTTGAAAGAGACTAACGATAAATAAAATAATAAACGATACTCACCCCGAGGTTGCTCCGGCGCGGCGCCTCCGGCGTCGCCCGACGCCTCCCAGGCCTCCTCCTTCTCCTCCTTGCAGGAGATTCCTCAGGTTGCACGGTCGCACATCACATCACTCGCGAGGAAACATGCTTGATTACGATCGCGCGCGAACTGATTGTCGAACGCGGGAAGAAATACGGCGACATTTGCGTGCGACATTTTGCACGGGCATCTCAAACTCATTAAGACGCGATCTCTCGATCGAATACGAGAGTACACGAAGCAAGCCGATCGCTAATCGCAAGGAACGGTCGCGTTTGGCACGCCCTTAACCTTAACCCTTTCGATGTACACTGTATAAAGACTGAACTTTTACTTGCCGTTAATTGATTTCTACATGTATCGTTTATCTTAGCATCTTTATTTTAGATCAATACCGTCTTGATTAATACCGCTCGGGCGCTCACTGCGGTCGCGTCTTCGAGAATAAATGATGGAACGTCGCGGTCGGGCGTCGCGCGTTGCCGTCCACCCCCGCGCCGACTCGAGTTTCGCTCGCCACGCGAATGATTAGCGCGACAACCTTGCCTTGAACAATCAACCGCGGGGTGCGTCGCGAGAAACGGGCGATGGGTATCAAAACCGTTACGAAATATTTGTCGCGTAATAAGTACCTTCAATTATACCTTGCGTCTCGAACTGATACCTAATGAGCGCGATGCGCTACAACGGCCAACGGCTTTCCACCTTTACTCGAGTTCAATATGGCGTTCGATACTGCGACGTTCGCGTCGCGGTCGTCCGCGATTCGCGTAACACTTCACGCTCACGATGGAAACGATGGGCGGATATCTCGGTCGGTGCACGACTTCAAAGCGCGAGAGTTACGTATTTCGAGATAAATTTTAAGGAAATTTACGAAATTGATTACGCGCGTCCGTAAAGAATGACCTACGATGAAATAATAATTAAAAGTAATAATCTATGATTGATTGTTCTATCTCGACTCCTTCGATTGAACAAGCCAACCGAGATACTCGTTTCGATACACTATTCGAGTTTTTAATCGCGAGAGAATATTCGATCGTAAAGCTGGGAAACATAATGTTACAAAACTTTTCAGAATGGATTCCAATCGGAATTATTCCGTTTTCCCTACATTCCTACAACAATAGAAATTCAGCAAATAACTAAACGATTGTAATACGTGCCCTGTCAATTGCGATCGCATCTTGAGGCGCGATGTGAATGTGACACTGACGATACTTTTTCTAAAATGCGACGATTCACGGAGCGTTACCAGCTTGTCCAAGCTTCGGCGTACGAATCGTTAACAAAAAACCGTGCAGTACGTCGCGAGCAACGGACGACGTGTGTATCGATATCGTTACAAAATCTTTTAATGCGTTATAAAATATAGGTATGTACATACAGTGATAATCGGTAATAACTCGGCGGGATAAACTTTCGGAACGCGCGGGGCTCGTTGAGGTTAAGGTTAAGGTGTCGCGCGACGCGAGAGACTCGGTAATAAATGTCTGAATTCCGCGAAATATCCGTTTCGATGGATAATCGTCGTCTCGGGTCTCGATACTCTCGATACGTTAAACGTTAAACCGTGCGAGATGGCGTGAGCGGAGTGATGATGGGGATGGAGTGGGGAGGTAGGCTGACTAGGCACTGCTACTACTGCTAGGCACACCGAACACACCATGCCCCGTGACCAGTCAGCCTACCCCCACTCCATCCTCACTCAATGTTTTTTGCGCGCCGCGACTGGAGTAAACAACTTGAGCTTGGTTGGGCGAGCGGGGCCGGCGCGGCGGGGCGAGTCGCTCCGTAGTCCGTGCGCCGTCGTAATATTTCCACTGAACGCGATCGCGGTAAGTGCCGAGAAACGCAAAACGCGATCACTTCGAACAATTAACGATTGCCATCTCGCACGGTTTAACGTATCGAGACGACGACTATCCATCGAAACGGATATTTCGCGGAATTCAGACATTGCTTACCGAGTCTCTCTCGTCGCGCGACACCTTAACCTCAACCTCAACGAGCCTCGCGCGTTCCAAAAGTTTCTCCTGCCGCGGCCGAGTTTTTACTAATTATCACTATATTTTATAACGCATTAAACGTTTTGTAATGATAACGATACACGTCCGTTGCTCGCGATGTACTGCACAGTTTTTTGTTTACGCCGGTCGCCGCATTACCATTTGTACGCCGAAGCTCGAACGTGACGCGTACTGCTCCGTGAATCGTCGCATTTTAGAAAAAGTATATCGTCACATTACGCCTCAAGATGCGATCGCGATTGATAGGGCACGTATTCCGATCGAAATTGTTTAGTTATTTCCTGGATTTCTATTGTTCTAGGGAAAACGGAATAATTACGATCGGAATCCATTTCGAAAAATTTCGTAATGTTCCCAGCTTTAACGATTGATCATTCTCTCGCGATTAAAAACTCGAATAGCGTATCGAAACGAGTATCTCGATTGGCTTGTTCATTCGAAGGAGTCGAAATAGAAGAATCATAGATTATTACTTATTATTTCATCGTGGTTTATTCTTTACGGACGCGTATTATCAATTTCGCAAATTTCCTCTAAATTTATCGCGAAATACGTAACTCTCGCGCTTTGAAGTTTGCGCCGACCGAGATTCGCCCGTCGTTTTCATCGTGAGCGTGAAGTGTAATTAGTGCAAACTCGAATCGCGGATATCACGGTATCGAACTAATCGAACGCCATATTGAACTGATCGAGTCGTTGTAGCGCATTGCTCACTAGGTATCAGTTCGAGACGCAAGGTATAATAGAAGGTACTTATTATTTGACAAATATTTTGTAACGGTTTTGATACCCATCGCCCGTTTCTCGCGACGCACCACAATGATTGTTCACGGCAAGTACGCCGCGCTAATCATTCCCGTGGCGATCAGACTCGAGTCGGCGTGGGCGGACGATCCATCATTTATTCTCGAAGACGCGACCGCAGTGAGCGGTATTAATCAAGACGGTATTAATCTAAAATAGAAAGATGCATTCAAAAACTGAACGATACATGTAGAAACCAATTTTAACGGCAAGTAAAACTTCAGTCCTGAATTTAAATTTGATGGTATATATAATATACAGTGTACATCGAAAGGGTTAAGGTTAAAGGCGTGCCAAACGCGATCGTTTCTTGCGATTAGTGATCGGCTTGCTTCGTGTACTCTCGTATTCGATCGAGAGATCGCGTCTTAATGAGTTTCAGATGCCCGCGCAAAATATCGCACGCAAATGTCGCCGTATTTCTTTCCGCGTTCGACAATCAGTTCGCGCGCGATCGTAATCAAGCATGTTTCCTCGCGAGTGATGTGCTGTGCGACCGTGCAACCTTAGGAATCTCCTGCGAGGAGGAGAAGGAGGAGGCCTGGGAGGCGTCGGGCGACGCCGGAGGCGCCGCGCCGGAGCAACCTCGGGGTGAGTATCGTTTATTATTTTATTTATCGTTAGTCTCTTTCAAGTTATTCAAACTCGGAATTAATTCAGCCGAATATCTTAAACGGGAGATTTTATGTACGTAATCTTACAAAAGCTCGAAAGAAAATGATCTCTAAAAAAATTATATAATCTTGTAGCGAGTACCTGGTTTGAAAGATAAATGTAAAATTTGATATGTATAATAATGTTTAAATATTCTGGACGCTATTATAATTTGGATTCGTATATATGTGTTGCAGATCAACGCTGTTACGACGGCTGCTGCGCATCATATCGGTGAGTAAGACATTTTTTATTTTATACTGAGGTAACGGATCTTTCGTTTTTGAAATTAAGTTGTGTTAGATACATGTGATATATTAAATTAATAACGACAGAAAGACGTCTTATAAGTTAGCGGAACATAGTGAGCAGAACTAACTAATATTTTTATTTGGTGCTCATTTATGTGACTAAAAAGTTGCCAAAGAAAAAAATTTGTCACTCTGTTTTAAAAAAAAATAATTACCCACAAACGCACAGAGCAACAAATTTTTTCTTTGGCAATTTTTTAGCAACAAATAAGCAACAAATAAATATACTAGTCAAAATTTGTTCTGCTCATTTTGTTCCGCTAACTTATAAGACGTGACGTCACCGGTCACTGTTCGCTTTTTAATAATTTTAATATTCAGTTATATTATATATTCTTTCGAGTATTCTTTATATTTATATTTTAAATAATAATTTTCTGGACAATAATTTTTTTGTACTTCACATTAATTAATATTAGACAACAGTACGCGCTTGTTTGAAATTAATCTTTTTTAAATATGGAAAATTTTCTGCGATTTGTGATTCGAGAAATATATTTATAAAAATTGATGTATAATTATTACTTACTTTAAAACTTTAATAATTTTTAGTAAATTAAAAAAAGATTAAGTTTTGCAACAATTTAATCTGATTTTCTCGATAGAAAATCAATACACTTTACTTTGATCGAGTAAAAATTTGGTAATCATCATTAACGAGATCATTAACTTACATAAATATATTTTCTATCTTGACGAAAGTAACTTTTATTTCCTATATGAACTAAGATTTAATAATTCTGTTCAAACGGAATAATTAATTATAATTATTCGTATAAAAAAATTAAACGCGTGTAATTAAAACTTGAACAATTATATAATGAATAATCAGATTACATAATCGTTTATATTCGAATTATATAATGAGATCACATATTCTTGTTGGAATTTGAGTCACTTATATCACTACTGAGCTTCTCCTAATCGAGCAGAGTGTTTGTCTTTCACCTCACGCGAATTCGCAGAAAACGGGATGTGCGACGGTAACCCGCTCGTCAATATCAATTTGAAATATATGTAAGCTAGAGATTTCTCGGGTACGCGTTTATTTACAACAAATACTTTGTTGCGAACATCTGGTCTGACGTCACCGGTCACCGGTCACCGTTCGCTGTTTACACTCGGTCGTCTCGGTCGCATTCGTAGATTCGTTCTGGGACACTCGTTCCGGCAGGCAGCGACGCGAGCCGCTCCGTGTGTCGTTATCATTTCTCGAAGTATAAGTACTGAGGGGAAAATGCGAGCATCTTTTACTAATTGAGTTATACCGCGCAGCTAACATCTCTAAGACGATGATCATTTATTGAGGCAAGTGGGTCAACTTATTATTCATTCGTAAAACAGGAGTGAAAACGAGAACTGTATATCACAATTTCGTCGCGATACTTACGGGCGATTGTTGCCTTCGTTAAATCCGAATGGACCTCACGTCGCTCTCCGATTTTCTCTTATCGGCTAAAACATAGTTTGCTCGTTATTTCCGGTTTGATAGCACGCAATAACGTACGCGCGGATCATCGGGATCGTGTGATTTTAGTAACCGGACAGCTGCGGTGTGTTTACCGTCTATCAATAATACGTGTACTTCGCGGAATTTGCGCGTTCGTAATGTAATTGCACGTAATACTGAATTTCACAATACGGTAAAGTGCGCGTCGCGTGTGTATGGATAATATCGGAAGTGCTGTTTATAGTACCGCGTAATTCTCGTATTCGAATGATTAGGGTGGGCGATCGTAATTAACTGTGTTTTCGCGAGTAAAGGAATTTGTGCGACAAAGACACCTGAGAGAAAGAGTAAGCTTGGGAATTAAGCAGCGAGCGAGCAACCACGGAGTGAGTATTTTATTGTATTATTTGTTATTGTATCTCTGACATGTGCGATCGTGGAATTAAATTTAGATTATTATGCGCGTGATTCGCTCTTTGCCATTCGTATGAAGTTCGCGAACAACAGCGGATTCGTCGTCACATTTGACATTTGTCGTTTATCATTTCTGCCAATGCAAGCGGAACAGTTTTTCGACGAGATCAAAGAGCGCGAATCGCCACAAATCAGTCAATCCGTGTCGATTCGTATAGAGTTGTATCATACAAACGATGAACGAATCGCGAATAATATGGAGAGTTCGTTCTGGCGAACGATGAATTTCTGTGAATCCGCTATGAATCGCGATCACGAACCGCGTTTAATCTGGCGCTAGTTTAGTGGTTTATAATTATTTCGTGCGTGCAACAATTATTTTCCAAAATGTTAATTACATTGGAACATCGCTATAATCTCGACGTATTTGTATTTTGTAAGTTCAACGAAATTTGCATCACAATTCCGTCACCGCGGCTGCGTGACGGATCGATGAGTGACAAATCGTATTGGGTTGTATAAATTGGAATTGTACAATATTATAATGGATTTATAGAAGTTTTATCGTACATATTTAGATATATAGAATATATCACAAAATGTACGTATTCCAATTTATCTAATAAGAAGCATATATTAATAGTTATTATATAGTATAATTATATTACATATATAATATATAATTATATTTATCTTTATAACGCGCGAATTTTATCTGAATCTATTATAGCCTATTCATTTATATTTATTTATATTTATTATTAACTTGATCTCACAATATTATTATACGTGAATAATCGTTTGGATTCTCAGTTGCTCTCAAATCAGAATGTAGTTAGTTAACCGCTCGCGCGATCTCAGATATGAAATTTCACTCTGAGTGTCCCATTGTCAGCCGATGCTTTTGAAATCAGACTAACAAGTCAGACTTCAAGTAACAATATATAATAACGATAAATACGGGCTTTAAATTACTTTATATGTTTTCAATTAAATTAACTACATTTAAGTTGCTCCGATATTACCTCATGTCTTTTTAATAAAATTTTATAAAATTTTTAATTTATTGCGAGACATTTTACGTTACATATCTCTTCATTTAAATGTAATTTAAAAAATTACAAAAATACCATTTTGACGTGGATTGTACGCGGTCATTGAACTTGCTCGTGACCCTCATCGCAATTACGATGCATTGTGCGCTTTTCAAGGATATTGAGTTACCGCCGATCGATGAAGTTCTTGCGGCGCGGCGTCTCTTTTATTTTTCATTTTTCTCGTTTTTCTCGATGCTCCGATATTCGTAGTTCATCAAAAAATTCCAACGCGTTCGTTGCATTCTCCTTCCTCTTCAGAATTATGCAAGATGTCGTATCGATTGAGAACGAATCTTTTTTTATATTTCTTAATAGATTGGCAAATGATTTTTAGTGTTATGAACATTGCAACTTAAATATTTTGTCATATACGTCTTTAATTAAAATTTTCTCAAGTTGGAATTGAGAAATCCTTACTCATATGTCTACTATCGAAGCTTAATTTGCCGCAGTCTTGTAATTTTGAACCATTTGCGGATCGACAAATATCGATGGCTTTACATTCTTTACCGTAACTTTTCTCGTTTCTCTTAGCTTGTTTCTCGTACACGAGACACACTATATAAGTGCATCGTCTATTAATAGAGTTCGATCTTTCCGCGGCGATATGCTCTTTAGCAACGAAATGCTTCGGGTGCGGAGACGAGAAAGGACCTTTTTATCGCGAATACTTGCGCTCCCTCACACACGTACACACGTACATACACGTGAATGTGTATGAAATTCGCTCTCTTGCTTTCGTATAGGTATATCACATATATGTATATGTATGTGTATATAAACCGACTTATTTTCTGTGCGTGAAACTCGGTACGTCTCGTGTACATGCATTTGTACGAAACTCTATTTGGTTTGCCTGTGTAAAAGTGGCACATATGTATGTGTGAATGCATGTGCGGGATATACACACCCTTTTCCGCGGCGCTTGGTTCAGCACCCAGACAGAGAGAAAAAATGCCCAATAAAAATAACTCTTAAAGCGGTTCCAACAGTCTCGTTTCGTCTCTTGTCAGCTTTTGACTGAAAAGTCTAATTTATTACGGTTAGGGAAGCTGTCTCCGTGAGCAGAATAAGTAAAAAATAGCATATGAATGATAATCGGATACGTATTCTTCGCATCGCATATTTTCTCTACAGACGCTACACTTTACAGCAATTCAATCTTTAGAAAAAATCGGTGTAGAGAGTCTTCGTTATTACTCCAAAAGAAAATTTATTTAAATTTATTTAAATTATTTAGATTTTTTAATTCATATTTCTTGATGTATAGCTACGATTCGGCAGCTAATATTAATTTTGATCTTAATTAAACGATCTTTTATCTCTTTTAGTTCACGATAAAAAGTTAGTTGAAATATTAAAGCTAATTGATTAGATAAAATCATTTATTAATCAAGTTTGAGTCATGGTCGCGCCATGTAAACCTTGGAATATACAAAGTGAACGATCAGCACATCGACGAGGATTCTGGCTCTTATCGTGCACTGCGTTTGCAAATATTACTTTATCAGGATTGTAAAACACACCGACACGTACACACACATGAAATACGCAAACATCGGATGAATCGCACAACTGCTGCATACGGTGATAAACGCGCCGGTTATTCTCTATCGCCGATACAACGATTCCTTGTATTTTCGACAGCAGATTATTGTTTCATACCGGTGTTACCTCTCTATATTGTGTAACATATCAAATACATGACATATATGTAGTTCAATGTATATTAATAATTCCTGAATTGTTGCGTAGCGCTTCAATTTTTAACAGCACAAATGTATCATGTGTTTTATATGTTACAAGGATTTATTTTTGATCGAAATTTAAATGCTTATCGAAAATAATTTAATATTATTTTTGCAAATAATACGCGGTTGAATATTGAACAATATATTATGAATTGATAATTTTTATCGGCGACTTTTAATATTTTTATTGAAAGATATCTTTTTGACATGAACACAAAAACACATGCTGTACGAAACTGCACACTATACGCATATGTATGTGTGTATATACATTATTCGTCATTATTTCCATTGTCTATTGATCCTTCTATTCTGTGACGTTCGTAATGCTTCCCTCTTTCGGCGAACCCTTGATTAAAGCCTCCTTGTGAGATTAAAGGATTAATTGAGCATTCTCCGCATTAAGGATTCGCAAAACTCGGCCTTTTCATCTTCACCGTCACTCGACCAAACCCTCCATACGGGTTTACATCGAGCATAACAAAATCCCTGACTTCTTTCTCTTTTTCTTTCGGCTATCTCGAATCTTGAGACAATATTGCTGTCGACAGGGATCTCGCGGTACTTGTCTTTCTCGTCCGGTATCTTCCCGGGGGACGCTTTTATGGCGAATGTTTACAGGGTTTATCTGCGCACCCTCTCTGCCACCAGAGTCACTTTACGTTTGCAACCCTCGGTAATGTACTCGGCATGCAACGCGTATGTTGCACCCCTACGGAGCATGAGATTTTTCGTGAGATGTCGTGGCGTTTTTAATTTCTTCCAGGTTTGGGACTAAAAGGTTTCCTTTGAAGAGGAACATACGCCCTTTTGAGAGAAGTCCTATTCATGAAAAGAATTTTTGACTCTTGCTAGTAAGTGACAAAAAAAAGAGCAGCGCGAGATTGAGGACACTTTATAAAAACTAATTCTTGCCTGAAAGCTCACTTGTGGAATTAGGCTTTGAATTTGACGCGATAGAAGCAATTTAGAATCACAATCAGTTAAATTTCAAAATTGCGCATTTACGAAATGCAGTTTTCAGGGGACATTGTTTGCGATCATTTAATTTATCGCCGCTGGTCCAAACGCTAGTTTGTCTAACATGATGATAATTTAGTCGGAAACCCCTGATTGCTGTATGTAATTCGCACTTCACGAGGATAGAAACGACCATAGTTGTTCTTGTAAAGGGCGACGGAGATAAAGAAATAAGGGACGTTCGTTCGGAGCGCGTGCCTTCACTGCTTTTTAGAGCTGTGACGTGCAGGTGCAACCCTCGTGTTTCGGCGGTCTGCACGCGATCCCGACATTAATTTCACGTCGCACGCGTGCCGCGATAACTTCTGCTGACGTATCCCCCTCCCCCTGTTTCGTGCCCGGCTTTCCACGACCCCCTGCATTCGCGTGCACTGTTTCCATATTTTTCCTTAATCGCGTCATTTAGGTAAGCGAGTTATAATTTGCCATGTGTCTTCATGAACTTGTCGCTAGCTTTACGCTTGGAAAATCGCCAGGTCCGATCAACATTCCGATGAGTCGTATCTAAATTTGTATATTTTATTAATCATCACTTTCTTTGAAATTTTCCAGATAAATAATAGAGCATAAATTTAAACATTGTTTATTTTAAAAGTTTGTAGAATTTAATTTGGTTTATTTTGGATTTACGATTACATATTTTTTAAAATAATTTTTAAATTAATTATTTACACTATTACTGCGTCTTCTATTCCATATACCAAGCTGATTTAATTACTCTTACTCGTTATTTTCTTGTAGTACATTGTTGAAATAAGATTTTGTAATAAACAAAAAATATCTTTTTAAAATCACGAAATTGTAGCTGTTAGCTTCAACAATATTCGAACTATACATTTGGAGAAATAAATAAGTAACATGTCTCAGAAATAGTTACCTTTCCCACGCAAACAGAAATGCCTCTTCAGGAATTTATTACAGTACAGTTTTAGGATTTATGGAAAGATTGTAACACGCAATACATAAATTTCCAATCTTTTTAACAAGATCGATCTTAGATAGAATGTATAAGAAATTTAGTTCAAGTACAAAACATGGCATTATAAAGGGGTTTAGGTGCTTAGAAATTACAATTTTGCTAAGTTCAATCTTCTCGATATTGTACAGTTGCAGAAGTATATATATATCCATATTTTCAATTATTACTAATAAATATAGATATTATACCTATAATATTTCCCTGTATTTTTTAACGTCGAAATTATAATAACTTCAATCCTTCATAATGTTAAAATTATGTTGCAAAGTTATTTAAGAGATTGCAAGCATTTAACAAAAATGATTTTTGTCCAAATGTTATAACCGTTGCATAAATCATTTTTTGTCGCTTTTTAACCGTGATAAGATAATTTGCGTTTGATAGGCTCCAGCAAAATTTCATTTTGCAAACGTCGGTGCGCACCGCATGCACGACGCTCTCATCTGAATCACTTCTGCTCTCGTCACGTCCGTCGGCTCGGTAATTTGGAAACTTCACGAACGCCGTTCCGAGTTTGCACTCGGAACTTGTATTGAATTATACAATGGGCACGGCTGCGTCGCGCGCTCCATAATGATGCACCTCATTCTGTGAAATTACCGTCAGATAGGGTTGTTCGCAACGGGAGGTGAGGCGATTATTATGCACTCGCGTCGATGTTGCACTCGGCGAACGCTTGTCGCAGTGAAAATGGAATACGATTATATCGGCCGCTGGTTGTAAAAGCGTGATTTCAGCGGTGTCGTCTGCATTCGTTCTCGATCTTTTCTCACGAAGTGTGAAAACGTGATATACAGTATTCATGATATTTAATGGAGGCATAAATTTCTGTTGCGATCTTATTTGCGAATAATAATGTCAGTAGGGATACCTTCAACGAATTCAATAACATTGCAGAAAACATTTCTTAAATCTTTCGTATTCCTCGAAGAGTTTTCTATTTTAAGAAAATTATATATTTATTCCACGCTCTCTCTTCTCTCTTACAAGTTTATTCCGAGAAGATAAAAATAAAAAATGCATTTTTGGACGGATACTTCTTAGTTTTTCCCCTCAGTACAGATTTGCATAATTATCCCACTTCTTAGATCGCGGATTACACCATTTTCAAGCAAACAGAAGACAATTTCACAAACTTCCGTTCTAAGCACGCGAAATAACAAACCCGATTAATTTTATTCGAGAAAGGGTTAAAAATCTAGATGTCTCGCTCGCGTTGGAGGCGTACGTTTAGAGTGTCGATTCATCGACGCGTTTCCACAGCTGCCGCGACCAGAAGGCGCCCGTCTAAACTTACTCCTGGGCCTCCTCTTTCACGCCCTTCCTCGCCCTCTTCCCACATCTCTTCCCCCCTTTCGTCTCTACTGTCGACTTTCCGGTTTCTCGGCGCCCTTAACGACGCTCTCACGGAAGTACGTTAATGTACATGCCTGCCCTATTATTAGATCGTCTCGCTCGCTCTTTTCGTTCGTTCTCGTTCGTTCCTTCAGTCGCGATCTCCCGATCGATTTTTCTCCCCTGTCCACCCGCGTGCCTCTCTGCGTCTTGTGGAACCGAGATCGATCGATCCTCGCACACGAGAGTCACGAATTCACGTCGTGCCGCGATTCGAGCTCTCCCGTGCCTCGGGAACGAGAAAACGATCGATAGCACAATGCTTCGCCCCCGTGGTCGCTCGAAGAGAAAGGTGAGGAGAGAGAACACGAGGAGAGGTAGCGAGAGGAAGCAGGATCGTTCCTCCTTATTCCATTAAAGGCGAGTTTACACGGGTTCGCTCTCGACGAGTCGTTCGCAGTGAAAGAGGAGTGGACAAGTAAACAATGCCCCATCAAAATGATCGTTCGCGGTAAAACTAGTCGATACTTAGCTCCGTTTGCTTTGAGTGATCGGAATATTTCATTCATAAAGCGAGATCGTATAAATCATACATACAAATAGGTTCACGTTTAGATAATCGTGATTAAATTGACGAACAGAGTTTTTATTTTATACCTCACTAGATAACAATCAATTCTCACACTAAAATGACATATAATAATACACAACGATGAATTATCATAGCAATGTGACAGATTTATTCTTTTTGACATGTAAAAATTGTATAAAAGCGAGAGTACAGAGCGATATTCTTCAGTCTCCCTCGCTGTCTTAGCTAGCTACTTCTTTGACTCGGTGGCTCTTTCCTTTGCCCTTGGCAAGCGGTCGGTACTAAAACTCGAGGCGAGGGCTCGAAACAAAGCTGGCGGAGGTAGGACGTGCCATTTTCGCGTGGTACCCTTGTGCGGCGATGATTGCTGCACCGGCGTTTTTGTCCCGCCCGTTGTCTGCCGCGAAATGCAACGTGTAACAGCGTGGAAACGAAGAATCGTTTCTGCGCGGAAACGCCGCCTGAGATAGTAGCGCTGTCGTCCTGTTATTCCCTTGATAAGGATGAAGGTGCACGAGCAAATTACCATTTGCTTGTCGCAATTATTATCGCGTTTATGATCGTCGTCTCTAACGTCGCTTAAACGTTGTTTGCCCGGAAGCTGCGATAACGAAGAGTGTGAAGGTATAAGATTAACCTCGGATAGATGTTTGCTCGAAACTTGAATCACGTTAAGGATGCAACGGAAAACTATGCAATATGGTGTAACAAATATATTTTTAGTACTAGGAGCTATGTAAAAATATAGTTTTTTTTTCCTCCAAAAAATTAGAAGTCATTGTTTTTAGCTTAAAAATTTGTTATTTTTTGTGATATGAGAGCTGCCTTGAAAACTTTTTATACTTTTCCCGATGTTAACGATCTTCCGCAATGACCGGAAATGCTTAGCAAGTTTAATTCACCCACGTGTTTTTCTTTATTTATTCATGTTCTGCCGACCTGATGAAATACAGATAGCTGCAAGTAGGATGCGTGATAGAACCAGCATCTGCCACGCGTGAGTTAATTTAAAAGCACCCACTTTGATGTGTACAACAATATATTATCTTAATTACTCAAAGTCATTGTCATCAAAAGCAATTTTAATTATATGTAAGCTAGATCTAGAAGTTATTTAATCATATTTTATACCTACGTTTAGAGGGAATGTTTGTATTCATGGTATTCGCAATTATTTTACGTTGACAGAAACAATACCAAATGCTCGCCGCAAACGCGAACAAAAAGCATCAGTTACAGCTCTGAGACTAAATGTTGCGTGTATTGCTCAACAGTACAGTCGGGTTTATTAACGACGTTCTCTGCGCCTGCATTCGCAAGAAGATCTCGTAACGTCTCAAAGCTCGCCGATTTCTTCCGTTCTTTGCGAGTATAAAGTATGTAATTGTGCCGTGTAATTAATTACTTATGTAAGTAAAAAAGTAGATACGTAATCTTAAGTATATTAATTAAAAAATTGTTTAGTGTAAGCGCACGGGGACGTTGTTTCTGCACTGGTGTGTACATGGGTAGGCGCATCGGAGGCGGTATTAAGCCATTTAATTCCGATTGACAGGCACCACATCGACGTTTCGACATCTCCACTTCCGCTGCCCCTTTCACTTTTATTCGCTTTTATCGACGACGGCTCGTTAATTAAGCTTTAATTCAGCATCGCGATATTTTAATTGTCAGTCACTGTCCAAGATTTCCCACTACATCAGTCATATATTTTCGTCATCGCATCACTCCACATTCTCTGTGTTTTAGTTCTTAATTTTTACGAGTGATAAACATTGATGAAAAAATATATGTATAATAATACGTATTTCTTTTAAATAATCGGAAATTGCAGAAGGATTAACAAGGGAATTTTTCGTTATTAAAACTCTTGCTTGGTTAATAATAGATCGAAGAAAGAGAATTTAATATTAGTTTCTCGGCTCTTTTATATCAAAAGAATTAAAAACTATTTTTAATCCACTTTTAATTACAGATACTTTAGAAATCCTTATGCTTTGAAAATAATTTTAATAATTGTTAATCTGTTTATTAAATACTAAATTCGATATTTGATTCTTCTAATATATTAAGATATAAATCTGGAAAAGAGACGTCTTTCTTCTTCTTGTTTTTAAATGTACTTTGTGTTATTTAAACTTCGTTTTTCATTTGATATAATAATGTAGTTAAAAGAAATACGTTTTACAATTTTTAACGTATTGTAACTCATACAGATTGCCTGATAAGGAAACGCAGAGGCGGAAACTTGCGGGCCCACACGTCTGCGCTTGCGTAGGTGTGTACAGGTAGATTCATGAACCGTTATTACGATGTTGAGAGGAATATCTTGTGTCCAGAGTTAACATCGCCCTGCACAATTTATGGAAACACAGGTCGGAGTTCATAAACATTACGTATGATTAGGGTGACCAGCTGAACAAATCGTAAATCCTAGGGGGCATGCCCAGCTTTGGCATTCATGTTGCAAGCTAGAGATGCACAATTATTTCATCTATGAAGTGTTTCAAACTCGCGTCCGTTTTCAATCATAATTGAAATAAAAATTATGAAACGTGAAAAAGAAACATATTTGCTTTAAAAGAAAAAAACAGTTCAATGATGTTTTATGTCGTATGAATTTAATATATAGCGTAATAATGCATTAATAAAATTCAAGAAAGTAACTATACAGTTTCAAAATTGCTCGGTTTCTTAAGTTCTGTTCTATTTCTAGAACGATATAATGTTAAGCGACGAAGAAGTGTCGTTTTAATAATTGTGACGCTGACGCATAATCATTTTTTATCGGCCGTCCCTTCCGGTCTCAGGCCGACGTACAGTCATACATATTTCTGTTCTGGAATGAAGCAATGTTCGCACTGATAACGACTCGAGGGAAGGGAGGAAGGTCGAGTATGCGAAGGAAGAAAGCGCGAGCTCTCGTCGTTCTCGGGGAACGATTATCGGGCTTAATTAAACGATGCTACCGCAAATCGCGATCGAGTACCCCGAGCTTCGAGTGCCTTCTTCCCTTTCGACCAATTAGGTACCATGAGCTCTCCAAACGAAGGGCACAAGGGCAGAGTATAAGCGCCGTCGTACGCGATCAATGTTTTATTCTTTGAGAGATAACCTACTCTTCCGGATGATTTAACTCTATACGGGCCGCGCTTTTGTACTTGACGGTTTTATGTATTTTTTTATTTTCGGTCCTCTGTACCTTTGTGTTTCACAATGTCAAATCAACAGAGTTTCTAAGACATATCGATAAAAAGTAGACTGACAAAGAAATTATTGTGAGAAAGAAGCTACAATAATATACACGTAATACGTTAAAATAATATAATTAATATACTTAAGTAATATTTTAATAAATTAATTTGGTAAATGGAAATGTTTTGTTTTCATCTATAAAAGCTATGTAGATATATCGCTAATGTTAATCCATTCTATATACAATTTACTTTCATATCAAACAAGACTTTGCAGTGCATAGATAGTCATAACTAGAATGCGAGACATCAGAGTTAATGACATGTTGACGCGGTGATAGCGAAAGATACTCGGCGTATCATTGCGTGAAAGCTGGCGATAATACTTTCCATGGGAAAACTCGCCGATGCGTTAAGTCTATGCGACAATTAACGAGATTAGCAAGAGTCAAAGAGATCTTTGCGCTTCAGGGAACGATCGGAGGGCTGAAGCTGCCCGACAACGTTTTATCAGCTATATAAAAGACCAGGTTCCGTCCCTGTCTGGGTGGCTGGGAGATTAACCTCTTGATCTTTTTAGTCGATAGCTTTTTTCGTCAAAAGTCCCCACGGTCATCCATAACGGTCATCCATTTTCGCAATTAGTAATCCTGAGACAGGATATTTCAATAAACATTTTTATATAACATTTTCTTGATCTGGTTTTATAATGTTTTTGGATCGATTATATAACAATATTATATATTTGAAGACAAATATAAAAACAAATAAATTTATTAATTCGAGAAGTCTTTAATTCTATAATATTTAAAAATTAAGAATACAAGGAATTTAGCAAAAGCAAAATTTTCGAACTATTTAATCATTAGATTTTGCGCAACTTAACACATATACAATCGATATCTTACATTCTAAGATTTCTTTAAAGCAATAATCATACTCTGTTCGCCGATTAATAGTTGATGCACACGCCGTGACGTGAAAGCGACAGGTTTCTTAATATGGAAAGAACCGGCCACGGTTAGTAGGTAAATCGCGCGGGATATATCGCCCTCGTTGACTTATCGGTTTCCCTTTGCTGCTCGTTAGTCGACGAAGTGTTGAAAGAACGCCGGAATGCGGTGTGCAAACATCGTGACGCCCGCGCGAGTCGAGCGATGCAATTGCACTGAAGTCGTCGCGCGACGTTGACGCTGACAAGTAAAAAGGTTCACGCCTGTATAACTCAGCCAGTGTGTTTCTGTAAAATGAGTGATTTTCGTATTTTTCTAGTTGTAAGAACGTTATTAATATCACGAGAAAAGCGCTAAAGAAAATCCGAGCATCTAATTTAAAATGAAATGGCACTAATATGAAATATCTTTTAATCCATTAAATGAATAAAGAGACATAAAGAATATAAAATAAGTCTGCTTGTAACGAGATTACTTTCCGCATCTTAATAAACATAAAATACATTTTTATAAAATATAGTAAGAATTTTCCATTCTCTTGTGTGTATTTTTCATCTGTATTATAAAAATTTGTTTAATATTTTGAGAGTTACATTTTGATATAATTTAAAGGGAAAGATATATTTTTTGTCGAGACTTTGTAAAAATTGTTAATATAATTTTCGTTGAAGATGTGAGTTAATATCGCTTTTTATGTTACTCGCTGTCCCGCAGGGATGACTGATCCGCACAGTCATTTGGGCTTAGCGAACCCACGGACCCGAGCTCAATACATTATGGACCTTCACACACATTTACATATTACGTACATTCACATATATACGTTTTTGCGAGTGATAAATATTTGAGGAAAAGTCATAGCAAAATGAAACCTAATTTAAGAATAAGAATAAGGAGAATAAGAACAGAACTCATATACCTATACATGATATAGATGGAACAGAATAACAAAAATTAAAGTTTATTTCTTATTCATATTTTTTAATAAAAAAAAAAGAAATGTTGCTCGCAACATCAAAGACGCCTGTCCGCGCAAAAAGTAGGAACGGTTCATACGCCGCGCCTGTATCTGCATTTCAAAGGGCCGAGAGGGGAAGTCGTTTCGGACGAGCGATGACTACATATGCGTATGTACACGTGTAGCTTAAGACGATTGCTGTTTTGCATGCTTAGACGGGATGGCAACGTTAATATTCGTAAAACGTGCATCTACGACATAGAACACACGCTGTGGACTCGTTTTCGTTCGGTGAAAGTTTCGCCACGGCTATTATTCAACCCAGAAAATATTTTGAGGAAGTTGGTATTTTTGTGGTGAAATACTGTTTTGAGAGAATTTATTGTGTATAAACTCTCGAAGAAAGAAATCTTATTTTGTCACTTTTCGAAGCCTTGTGCTTCCTGTTGCCCACGTTACAGTCCCTCGTTCACATCGGACTATAAATTCGATTTCGTGTAATATCCAATAAATTAAAGAGCTTCCGGATTAATATCGAATATCACGTTTCTCACGGAAAAATTGAAATTTTTCACCGGAAGTAATAGGTTCGATATCGATGAGTGAAAATGGAATGAGAATTTCCGATGGTATCGCGTGTCATCTCCGTTTCCGGTAAATTGGAGGCTTACGATGATATATAGGGATATCCGATGACATTCCTCGGCTGCGCGAATGAGCGAGGGAACAAATGGACGTAGGGAAAATACGTGTCTCCCACACACCGTCTATCCCTCGCGCTTAATTAATAAAGTTACCCTAATGCAATATATGACGTACCATGTCGCATGCTATATCTTCGTTACGAAGGCTTCGTTGATCGTGAACAGTGGGATTTCAAAGGCTCGCCATTAGGCTTTCTCTGAATTTTTGACATGCCCGGTGATGTCATAATTATACCCGGACTTCCAAAAATGGTAGCAGGAAGTGGATGAAGTCAAATACAATTTATTTCTGCAGAGAGATGCAATGTCGTCTTTTACGTTTAGCGAGTTTCGATTCGTACCATTGTATGACAAGATTGACAAGTGTTAATGCCCGTAGTTGGCTGTGCGTGGGAAACGCTGTATCGCAGGCGAAATTAATGTTCCGCACGCGTAAGCGCGAAACTACGTGAGTTCACGCCGGAGAATTCAAATTGAGATTGTCCTCTTTGACGTGAGCTCGACCGAGCCAGGTCGCATTTGCATTTATAGACTCGGGAACGATCACGCCAGCGTCTAATGAAACAAAATGCTGTGCGAAACGTCGATGCGGAACGATGCCACCTCCAATTAACGTAATTAACGTGACGCCTCATATTTGTATTTCTATTTCGGTTACATGTGTCACGACGCATCCACGCAGTAAACGATATTTATATTTTCGCATTACCTGCATTACGCTTCGTCTAGAGAAATATGTAAACTGAAATTATCGCATTTCTCGAATGAATTATTGATTAGTGATGCTGATGATGAAAAAATATATTTTATATACGATCAAAATATATATTCATCTAATTTCTAAGCTTAATCTTGAAGATCCTCAAACGCGCCTGATGCTGATGATCTGTACTTATTAGTTTCGAAAGTGTTTCCGTATGAGGTCTGGAAAGGAATTTAATCATATTATACGCTTTTAACAAACACGCTATAACTTTCTTCTCACTGTAATGACGTTGACATGACAGCGACAATATTTAGTAAACTACTCATTGTCAGATAAATTAATTTTTCGATCTCTTTCAAGTTATCGGGGCGGAAACGTAATGTCGTATATCCGTCAAACGGATCGCGTGCGACGCGAGATTAATTAATTGGCGTTTGTTGGTTTTTTTTTTGTTCTTTTTATCTTTTGGCACACGCGCGCGCGACTGGAGTTTCGAAACGTTGCAGCCGGAGGTTGAATGCGTTTAGAAAGCCGAACGTAAAACACGTTCATACTTCACGCAGGTTGTTTGGGAATAATTAAGCGCAACGTTAAATTGAAGCGGTGATTAAATATCGCGGGCGACAAACGCGCGCGCGTTTCATTCCCCGACGTTCGTCGACGAGTGACCATTAGCCGCGGAACGAATGTTTGCTACGCCGATGCCGTCAATCGGCATTATCGGACTTCCGAGGGTGATTTGTTTGTCGTACCAATGTTAAACCATTTATGGTGGCCGGTCTTTCATCGATCGGATCGTCAAACACGTCGCTTTCTCGGTCGCGCGTTGTCCGCCATGTGCAAATAATCCGTCAATAACAAACATGCAAATACGTAATGATATCTAACTATCACAGAGAATAGTGGTTCCTAATGCTATTTTCTTCCTTTATCTTCCTTTATTTATATAATTCAGCAAAATTGAAGTTTTTTTACGGAATAAAAATCGACATTAAATTCATCAAAGAATAAACGTACAAAAAAGCGGTCGAAATTTGCGATTCCTTGCATGACTATACATAGGTCGTTAGCAAATTAGGCTCGTACAAAAGCAAGAAACAGAAATTTCGGATATGAATGACGATAATTTTGTAATCAGTCTCAATCATAAAAAGATGATCATATTTTGCAAGAGTCAGTATTAAAATTCTTTATTCAGAAATTTAACCTAGCAATTCTTAGCAAGATTATAAGTATATTTTTGATTTTTTACGTTATTAATATTTATAGATAATAGTCAATAGTTATAGTATGATTTTTTGACATGGTTATTGTATATTCTGTTTTAATTAACTTTTCGTTTAAGACTGAAATGTAATTATATGCAGTTATTTGTACTCTGATTTTGAATTAAGCGGCACCTACTAAGTTCTGTAAATACCTCAAGCTTATATGCGAAAATTCCGCATGGTTTATCCCCCGGATTACAATATTCCAAGCATGAGAATGCGACTGGTATCGTAATGCAAGCGTTCTCAGAGACGACAGACAGATCACGTCAGCTAATAATGCACACCAGAGCAACGATTGCCCCTTACGGTTTTTGCGTTTGTTTTCTTTGCACACGTAGTGACTGCGGCTAACCGAGACGCACTTAATAATCCAGTTTTACTGATTGTGAACATTGCCATCGGTAAATAAATCCTATACTATATCAATAAACACACGGAATTAAGCGTCGTCTAATAGGGTCGCCAGATTGCGATACTCGGAATGGTTCTTGACATAATAATGACGTCAAGAATGATAATTGTCTTTTAATGATAACAGATTAAAGAAAGGATTATATATAGAAAAATACAAAAAAAAAAATGTAATCTGTTAAATGTTGTATTTCCGAATTATAGCTTACTTGTTAGATCAAGAATGAAATACATCTCGTATATGATTTGTTGGTCAATTCTGCATCTTTTAAATTCAATTTGTTAGATCAGCGTCACAGACGGTCTGATTGGGTAAATTAGATTAGCATAATATTTATTCATGATTATACGCATCGATTTCTCACGTAATACATACATGTATATACATATATTGCGGAGAAGGGATTTACAATTGGCGATGTGCATTCCGTCCCACGATAATCAGTGCTTCGTTATCGGCTGAATTGGAGCCGTGACGGCGATTCGCTTCGTCGTTACTTCACTCCCGCCGGTTGGTGCCGGTGTAAAAGGTCAATGGTACGCGTTGTGTTACATCGCTGGACATTCGTCACGCCGCCGGCGGATATCTATTGATTTCGAAATTCCAGGTTGAGAGATGGAGTAATGGAGAGGTGGAGAGACGTTTTTTTCAGTGAAAAAGTTTTCTTGTCCTCTTCTAGAAAATTAAAAAAGAAAGCAACGGCAAAATTTTTATAACTCCAGTTTTATTTTCAGACATCGCGAAGTAATTCTTATCTTCAAAATACATTAATATAATTATGATTAAAAGGATTATATTTTCGTATGATTGTAAGAGAGAAATCTAGGTTTATATGAAGAACAAAAGAGGAAATAGTCTTTAGTTTCTAAATACCAACATGCAGGATACAATGCAACCGTATAGTTAGAAAATCCGGGAACACGTACTCATCATCGCAAAGATCAGTTTTTCGAGTGCGTGCTCATCCTTATTCAGGCGAAATTGGCTTCGCGCACTCCACAAAGCGGCTCATTTCACCGACCGTCATTCCAGAAACCACACCTTTCTCATAATGCGAAGTTTCACGTTGCGAAAGGAATCTAAAGCAAATCTTACGCTCATAAGAAATCTTGCAAAAATAAGAAATAGAAAATTCTTAATTTCTTGATTAGTATACTATTTGACTCAAAAACTAGTGAATTGATAGGCAGGCAAAACTTAAACCCCAATATACTTATTAAATACAAAAATATATATTAAGAAATTGTTAATAAACATATCTGAAGTAGGTATATATAAAAGCATATTAAAATTCCAAAGAGACAAGAGTTTATTTTGCACGAATGAATTTATCTCTTTAAAGTTGAATATATTTTACACATCAAGAAGCAATTTTATTTTATGGATAAACTTTTATGGATAAATAAAGCTAGATGAATAAACCTTTTTTTAGTTGTAGCATTGAAAATAAAAAAAAAAAGATTTATTCGTAAACTTCGTAAAATGCAGGAAGTACCGTATTCAAAATTTACGTAAGATACAATATCATATTAATAAATTATTTAGGTCACTTGTTAATCCGCGAGAACACCGGAATCGTGCTGTTCATGTGCTTTCAAAATTAGAAATCTGGCTTTCCGCCAATTTTGGCATGGTGATCGTACACGACACGCGCGCGAGTCGTTCGGGTTTTATTTTTAACAAGATGTGGAAAGCGTGGGCGGAAACCGATCACTGAAACGATTACGGCGCCCACGTGGATCAGGTGCGCGCGTAAAGCGAGTACTCGGGTACCGGAGCGTTCGCCGTTAAGATGCACTTACGCTGCGAGAACGAACGATATCGATGTCTATGAATGGACGCTCGTATAGGTACCTATTCCTCCTTTTCGCACTGCTGGCAGAATAGTTTAGATCAATGCGAATGAATTCCTTTATTAGCAACCCATGTCTTCTGGACATTCGTGATATTCTATGACATCATTGAGCTTGTTATTTTCTTGTTTATAACATGAACAAATTTCACAAGCGCACCTTTAGAAGTTGGCGTACCGGTTCGGTTTACATTCGATTCCTTGTCGAACCTGCCGTTTGTTCGTATATACGATATCGCGACTGATAAAAGTCGTCGCTCGACGACTATTTTCTGTATCCATGGCGTTTATCTTGAGCACACTTGCAACCGCGGTTGCACCTCGCGTTTCGCCGCAGGTAGCGGCGCTTTCCCGTTCGGAATCGCGATCACTTACGTCGCGACAGCGCTCTCTTGTTTCTCGCTTGGGGTATCTAGCTCTGACATCATCGACCAGACGGTCGTTACAAGTTCGATCACCCTCGGTGCCACACATTTGACTCATTCGAAGAATAAATATCCGTACGTGCGACATTTAACTTCAAGTGATATTTATATTTTGCAACTTTTACACCGGAAATCGAGAAGACTCAACGAGGGTGGTTGAGCAATAATCGTGAAAGATATTTTAGTCTCTATTCAGAATGAGTTTCTTTTGTTTAAAGAAATAGTTATTCAGGAAACGGACACTTGATTACATATGCTTATAATCAAATGCTTTATTTTCGTAAAATTTACATATCGCAAAAACTTGAAGACAATGGATTATAAAACTTTTCGTGTCTGTGATCGATGCGAGTGATCGTGTAGACATGAGTATACGATTCCGCGATTTACAACAATGAATAATACATGAGTAGTATTAATTATACCGTTTGTTCGATCGTAGCGAGATTAATGAAGTGAATTAAGCGGAAAATCTGCTACGAGCGCGATGGAATTAATGAGCACGTAATGCAATAGCCGTGATTTGCAAGTCCATGATCTTGACGAAGCTTTCGCAGCTTTCCTATGTCAACTTCCCAAGGAACGAAAATCTCAAGAAGATTATAATTTATCAAGGTTTAGTTTAATCTTTTTTTTACCCTCTCTTTCCACATTAAATTTTTGCATTTAATATGCAAATGCGTAACTTTAGAGTCATTTAGTACTATCATGTCAGTTTGTGAATATATTATGAGTTAGAATGAGAGTCACTCAGCATCAGCTGCAGTCTTTAAATGAAATGATAAATATGGAAAGAAGAATCCCTAAAAAATCTCCTAACAAGAAAATTATTACTTTTCACTCATTTTCACATGCTCTTGTATAATTAAAGTCAGTAAATAATTTCTGTAGAGAGAATAAATATTATCTATTGCATTAAAATAAAATGTTATACAATTCAAAATATGTGCAATAATATAAGAGTTAAAAATCAAAGACTCTTGCAACACGAAGTAGCTTTACCTAAAAAGGATTGTTGAAATCATCTATAGTCCTATAGAATTTCTGAAGGAATTAGTAGATTTAGATTTTAGAGTGTAGAAATACGTATTTAACTATCCAGGAGTTATACGCAAGAAAGCAAGTCTGCAGAATCGCTTACAAGTTTATTTTCATGTTACATGACAGCCAAGAATCGGAGTGTGTTTTACGTGTCTCGTTTATCGCGTAAAGAGATCCTTAACATCATGCGTGCTCTCGCACCGCGATCCCAGCGGAAACTCTGTGCGTTCGCGTTGCTAATCCCACTCGCGTAATGTCCGAAGCAGTTGTGATTTGCGTGGGAATCCGATTATGACATTTGCATCGCAATCGATGCACTCAGAGAGCGGTTACGTATATACTCGTATATAACGGTCTCTTCCTGCCTGCTATCATTCCCTTTCTCTCTCTTCTTAAATTTACAGATATATATACGTATGTCTATTCATCTAGCTCTTTCTCGCTGTCTCCTAGCTTCCTCTTGTCTTCTACTTCGATCGCCGCAGGTTGTCCGAGAACGTTCTGCGCTATTACAGGTTCGTTCGTGCGTAAACGCTCGCTCGAGGAGAGATCGACGATCCCCTCGATCTTTTACGCGACCCTGACTCTCCGTTGTATGCGCGCTTCTCTTCGTCAGTTTTACAACAATGACCCACTTCGCGTTCGCTTGACACTCATATTTCGATGAAAGGAATCTCTACTATTACTTCCACATGAAGAATCAGAGTGACAGTTTGTATAGTTGATAGGATGCTCACTGAATTGTCAGTCACACCTAGAATATAGAAAGAATGTGTCAGAAGTTTTGCAATTTTACATACAAGTTACATTTATTCTCTAATTTGGTATCGATTAGTTTTTAATAGAAATTAAATGGTAATTACAGAATTATTAAACGTTGGATGTTAAAAGATGGAAAACGAAGACTAAGGGTTACTTCGACCAACTTCGATTAACTTTAATCGATGAAAATAAAAGATTAAAAGATTTGTTATATTAAGAGCAGCTTTTATTCACGAAGTGGTAAATCACGAAGAGATAGGTTAAAAAAAAAATAAGAAAGAACAACATACAGTTAAAAATCTATTTAAAAGTCTTGCTGTTGGAGAAATTTCTGATCGAGTTAATCGTCGATTAAAGTTAATCGGAGTTGGTCGAAGTGACCCTAATAGCGAACTTTTTTCAAAATCGATTTTTAATGTCTTTCGTCTTTTGTCATTATGATTCATTGATTTGTATTCCACTTCTCTTCTTGAATGAAGAAATAATTTATCTGTAAGAGAAGTTGGGTGGAATTTTCACGAGGATATATTATTTGTACCGAGGAACCCCTTGGGAGACGCAATGATGACCAAATAAGGTCAGGAATGCACTCAAGAATTGATTGGAACTGAAAGAACGTGCCTCTATGCAGTCGCAGGATTCCCATAGGACGATCTTTCGCGAACCGAATTTTTTCGCGCATATTTTGATACGTCGAAGATTACGAGTAATTCGTGTTAATGTTTTGAAAATAAATATTATTTTGATGCAAGCGTGTACAAGGAAAGCTAGCAAAACTTTGTGAAACTGAAACAGACTAAATCCTTTTTCCTATTTTTTTTCATAACAGCAAATCCGATAATAAAACTCTTTAGATTTGAATACGAAAATAAAAAATAAGTTGCAGTGAAATTTTTATAGCAATTTATACTATCGTCAAAAATATATATACCTAAATTAACGGGAGAGAGCATATAGGTAACATTAACAATTCTGTATTTCAAAAAGCTCTTCCAAGTTTACGACTTTATCGTAAATTTATATAATATAGATTACGGCGATATGGAATCATAACGTATGTGATAAAAAAATTCGAATAGATAACGCTATCGAGAGTATATTGTATATCGAACTCTTCAACACTTTTGAATCAGATCTCAGCTCATTGAATCGCGTTAGATAAAAATGTATCGCAGATTCGAGGAGCGTGCATTCTCGAGTACGGGTCGAATGTCGATTCCATTATCTATTGAAGAGGACGCGGCTCTCTGAACGCGAAGTAGAATTGATACGCTTCGAAAATCGTACATGCATTAAGAGTGCCTGGCGCCGTGCGTATCGCGTATTCTCACGTGTGAGTGCGTGAAAATGCGGCTCTAGGATAATATCGTCGGTTGCACGAGGTCATTTCCGCGGTGCGCGTACCGATACAGTCGGATTTCCATTTACGTATATCAGTGTGTTATTATGCGTGTGTACTCCGCATGTTGCTAATCAATCGCGTTTCGAAACACGAGGTATGCGCGCTCGTAAAGGAGCAGGAAATATTGGCACCGCATGACTGAGTATGAAGAAGTGCAGAGAGATACGGTAAATTTTCAACAGTTTGGCGTCAAACTATCGTTTAGTGGTTTCGAAGATATTAGCAATATTGATGGAAATCTGAGAAAATAACTTTCTATTGAAAAAGAATATACTCACAATCAATATGATGAAAGCTGCGTGCAATTTTTTAATTGAGAAAGATTCGGCAAATTGAATAGCCAATATAATCTTTTCTATAATATATATAAATAATTTTTCTGCATTTTTTGTCAACGAAAAAATATATTTCTTTGAAAATTTTTACATTAGATGTTTATCATTATGTAGAGTTCAATCGAAAGGAGAACGTCTATAAAAGTTTATTACCTCGATATTTATCGAGAATCGATTGTTTTCTATGGCTGCGGGAAAATTGCGGGCGATATATCCGCGGATTAGAAAGTCCCCGATCTCGAAACGTTTCCATATCCTGAATCGCGGGGAGAGGAAAGGTCAGTGGTCTTGGCCGAAGAGTTTTCTACGGCGGTTATGATTCTGCGGCTGCGTCAAAGCCGGCTCGTCACGCAACACGGGCATTCGTGCAAACGCACCGCATATACGGCAAGCGAGAGACCGAGAGACGAGCGGTGAGAGAGAAGAGAGAAAAACAGAGAAAAAAAGAGAGGGAAGGAAGAAAGAGATAGATGGAACGATAGGGTAAACGGGAGAGGAGAAGAGCAGGACTACAAACGTCGGCTTTACGGACGGACGCTGATAGAGAGCCTAATAGAAATATCGATTTCGAGGGTCAACGCACCTCGCGGCGATACCTCTGTACTTCGTGCATAATTCTTCTTAAAGAACATCGCAGCGGTCGCGTACGATAAGCACTGAAAGAGGATTTTCTTTCTTTCCTCCCTTTCAGGGAAATTTGGCCACATGAAGCAAGGGTCGCGCTCGATTATGCTTTAGATTTCTTTTGCTTCCAACCTATGGAGCTTTTTGAAATAATTGAAAAATATGGATACTGGGAAGGATCATTAAGTATACCTAGAAGTGTTCATTAGAAATAAAAATTAAAGTAATAAGGTTACTTTCGATACTATCTATTTCATCTCCATGTATAAGTCGATTAAAGAGCGAATCGAAGAGAACTTTTGGTCTCATTAAAGACGAGGATGAGAACGAACGAACGAGAAATGCTTTACAAATGAACTAAATGGCTTCTTACGAAAAGAGACTTAACTCCTTTACAAATAACTTTCCTGAAATAAGAGCATACTACTCGTCTAACATGGTTTCGTTATCGATACTAATAACGGTAATAAATGCAATCAGGTATCTACCTGATATCGTTAAATACGCATGTATGACGAGATATCGGAGTAACGATGAAAAATAGACGTTTCCGAGAGTATCAGTAGTCGCGTCTCTCTGAAATCTAGTACAAATCGTGTGGCATCATGTACCCAGATACACCAAGTGCCGCGGTTCCCCATATCCGATAAGATTTAGATCCCCGTTTACGTCTCAGCTAGGAGTCGGGGAGTTCTCGAGAACAGGCAATCGTGCGCAGGATACCCGGGCCGGATGTGCGGCTCTCGTCAAGTCGCGGGTAACGCGATCGAAATTCTATATTTAGAAGCGGCAACACCCGGTACACACAGCGCGGACGGTAGTCCGCGTATGGCGCAGCTATTCCTGTATTCCACGATCTTCTCCTTCGCCCGCGCCATCGCTCTCTTCGTTTTTCGTCTGCCGCGCGCGCTCCGCCTGGGGAAATTCTTCGAGGGCGGATGCACCGAGCGAATGCAGAATCGCGTTCCCCGCGACATTGGACCCGCTGGCGCGCTTTGAGATATTTCTTTTATCTCCCGCGGGTCCCTGCTCGCAATTAAATACAGCCGCGACTTTCCGCGAGCCGTGGCATCGTTCTCGCGATATTTAACCCCCTCGAGGGATTAAATATTCACGCTGCTTGGCTGCTCGCTATGTTCCTCACACAAAGCTATCTTGCACTTAAAAGTCTGTTTAACTGTTTCGATAACTACGCGCATTAGGTTTCCACTGATTTTGTAACCAATTTCTGTAATAGTGGATTGATATCACGAATAATTTTCCTTCAACGTGTCGTTTTGGAAAAATGTGTGATTTATTTCGGGAAGATTTTTATCGTGAGGTGGAAACGCGCGGTGATTATTCCACAAATGCCACAACGACAAAGTAATCATAGAAATATTTCTATCGTTTCTCCTAGAAATTAATCGCCGACCAGATCCTCTGC
The DNA here is from genome assembly GCA_035220615.1 of Leptothorax acervorum. Taxonomy (NCBI): domain Eukaryota; kingdom Metazoa; phylum Arthropoda; class Insecta; order Hymenoptera; family Formicidae; genus Leptothorax; species Leptothorax acervorum. Next base: position 953,088 of record JASTWQ010000002.1, on the reverse strand, counting down.
CTCGAACAAAGAGTCATTCACGATTGGCGGCGCGTCTCGGCGTTACATCTCGATTGTCCGTATATAGAGTTACCCGCGCGCGCGATGTGTCTCGACAATCGTTCATTCACGACCTGCTGAGTCGTGTATTCGTACTTTACGTTTACTTCGCCCATGCACGACCCGCCACTATCGCATCCGCTTTGAAGATCATGAAAGATTTACCATCTTCCATCTCCAAACGCAGATGAACCGTGGAAAGCGACGTACCTATGTGTAAATAATTTTCGCCGCCTCGTGTTTCAGCTTTTTATAGAATCTAATATAGAATATAAGTCAGGATAACACCTCATGGAAAATAAATTTACTGTGTTTATGTATATATAGGTACACGTTTAGGTATATATTATACGTGTAAAAAATAGTGCAATAACTGCCCAGAGTCGTTTTATCTTGTGTTATATTCTGATCCTATCTCACTTTAAGTTTTTGTCAAATTCTGGAATTATATATGCCACTAGAGTTCATTTAAAATTATGATCCCCATCAATGGTGACGTGATGGAAAGTCCGGCCATGACAGTTAGCGCGATTATTTCGTCGCTCTTGCGTAACGTAAGCTGCTCTCGTTATAGAATCTCGCACGCTTTTCTCGGTAAAGGCTGGATCGGATCTGTGATTTGTTCTTCGTGGAAATATCGCATGTGCCTTATTCTGGATCGACGCTTAGGCATGGCTGCTGAAAAGCCGTCAACGTTGTGATTTTTCCGCGAAATGCCTTCCAACCGCCTGACCGGATTATTTTTCAAATGAATCACGAAGAGCGAGATATTCATTCGTCGGTCTGAGACACCCGAATAATGTCCAGAAGATTATTTTCGCCGTGTGACTATGGAATCACAAAAATAGAGAGAGTATAAAGTGCTCGTGTTTTAGTTTACAGTAGCGATTTCATATAATTTCGATAAATTTCAACATAATTTCTACGTTTTGCAGTTACCTAGTTTCCGTTTAGTTTTGCGCGGTCAGTTGTTTGGATAGTTTTTTTTTTTTTAAACTTTATTGTCAATAATATTTTACTCATATGAAAAAAAAAGTCTTGAATTTGTACGCACGATTATGAATGACAGAATACAAGTAAATCTGAAGAGAAAAACGCTTGAATGCAATCGATACTTGAAACCGGATATCGTATGCGTCGCATTTTGCGAGAGCGCGCTTGCGGTGCATCATGAGCGCAAACATGACGCCGCCGTTATTCGACGTCATCGCCTGGCGAGCCGGAACGCGCGATGTAGAACAGTCTTGGCATTCATGCCGATTCCGATGAGCCAGATACCCGCTGACTTATTAACAAGAGGAAATATGAATGAGTCGTGCCTTTCGGATACTTGCGTTCGGTTCGCAAGTGATGCGCGAAACTCTACATCAGCCATTACTGAAAAAAACGCGACGAGTCTCGCATCAAATAATTTTTGCATCGCAAACTGTTTCCGACGTTGTAATTAATTATCACTATAATTAATAATTGTTATAATTAATAATTGTTCAAAGTTTTGCTTAATGGTTTTTATTAAGAAATTAAGGGAAAAATAATGCCTATAATAAGTGTATTGGTAAGAAAAATTATTTTGTTTTATACGGCATTACCTGCTCAAAAAAATTTGTAGCTATATTAATTTTATTATAGTAAGTATTACTTATACAAAAAAGATAGCTTAAATTTAGCGTCACAAAGTCGTAGGTAATTTATACCTATCTGCTAATTTTCTTGCAATTGCGCATTCTCAATCGTGCACGCAGTCCAAAACACTGCATGTCCTCAATCTGGGACTCAAAGGAGTTCGAGGTCGATTTTTTCGTATGCAAACGTTTATTCCGTTGTACTTCCGCGAGTCAAGTCTGTTGTTCTGTCCCTTTGTTCCCGTAGTTCCTCCTTTCACTTCGTCGCTGTCCCACTCTCGTTGCTGAGCTCGGTAGAGCTCTTTCTCTTTCGAGATCGTCCTCCGTCCAGGAGGAGAATCGCGAAAGTGCGTAACGTGGCGTCGGAGGCGCCACAAAAGGAAGAAGAGCGTAACAAGTCGGCGGGGAACGAACGAATATGGAGTGCATCGAAACGAAACGACGAGAGAACGGAAAAGAGCGTACGGGTACGAGAGACGTAGAATCTGTATAAAATTTATTTAGGACCGTTTTTTCTTGTAAACTTTAATTAGATGGACATTAATTGACGTTTAATTGTAATTCTCTTTCTCCTTTTAATTCTGTCTGATATAGAAACAGTTTTGTATGTAAAAGTTCTGTGAAAGAAAATTGTAAAAAAGTTTTTTTTATACGTAAAGAAATACGTATCCGCGACCAATTTGGCACACAAATGAAATTTTAACGCGTTTGATTTCTCGCGAAAATCTCATCTTTATTTATATCGATGTTCTATTGTGTTTCCCGTAAAAGTGTAGAGTTGCAACATTTCCATTCAATTCTGGAATTGTGTGCACTTTCTTATATTGCGCAAGATTTGCACATAATTTCTACTGCAAATTGCACACCATTTCTACTGCACGCACACAGAAATACTGTAACAATTAGTAATACGATGGACATATCCTTGATAAACAGCGTCGTCATCGTTAAATAATAAACTTTTCAATTAATCATGGTTTATTAAGCATTAAAGCAATTCTTAGAACTTTAAAACTTCTCTAAATAATCATTAATAAAAAGTTAATAAATTTTCAATATTGCCATTAATAATTATTTAACGTATCTTTGTTAACATTTTTAATTATTTTATATTTATTATATACGTATTACATCATAATTGACTATTCTTGGTGTTGATTTGATAAACGACAAATGTCTCGTTCAACCAAGATTGTCGATGATGCATGACGCTTGAGAGTTTTCTGTGGAATGTATTTATCGCCAATTAAAGTTTCCAAGGTCTAAAAAACGTCGTGACGTTATTAATCGTTTTTGGGCAAAGGAAGGAGGAAGCTATATCCTCACTGTTTACTCTCACTGTTCGGTATATTTTTATATCTTGGCGCATATGGATCGTCGCAGCAAAAACAGCAGCAAATATTCATTTTTTATTATATAATTGCCTATAATATTTTAGCAAAATCATTCCAGTTATTCATGTCATATGCTAATACATTTTAAGCTTGGTTTGTCAAATTAATATAATGTACAATTCTATTTCTTTTTTTTGTATTTAGTATTTCCATACACGGAAAAAATGTTGTGTTAGCAGCATTAGCTAACAAAAGTCTAATTAAAAATAATCTTGTTAATTTAACTATTTAACAGTATTAATGAAACAAATACATCATGCTCTTGTTTTAATTAAATGTGATTTGTTTTATTAATATTATTATTAAATTAACAAGATTATTTTTAATTAGACTGCTGTTAGCTAATGCCGTTGATATATCATTTTTTTCCGTGTATAAATATGTATTAGGGATATAATTTGTGTGGACGCACATAATAACTAGTTATAGCCTATTTGCTAGAATAAACGATGATAATAAAAAACATCATCACAATGCTTGATAATTACCTTGGAAATAATTAACGGCAATACTTCCGCGATGAACGTTAATGTATAACCCGGAATAGACGATATATCTTTGTTGTTAGTGAAAATGCGAATGAGATCTCCGCGGGGAGATACTTCCTAAATTGCATGCGTCGCACATTTGTAATTCAAATATCGCAACATTGTTCGTGGATTAACACGCCAGAATCTTTTGCTCGTCGTTTGCGTGAGGCGTGAAATATTGGATACATAGTACTAGTTGCTTGCATAAGATGACATTATCGTATTAAGGATACCGTCATTGTCTACTGTGATGCTGTTGTATAGGATGTCTCAAAAGTCGCGTATTTTTGTAAGTGCGATGCAAAAATGTTATTTTGTGAAGATTTACAAGAATTGGATAAAAATAACAAGCAGATTTCTATACCTAATAATGAAAAAAAGTAAAGAAAAATTGATAAGAGAAATAGTAATAGCTTTATAATAATAATTGAATTCCTTTAATAGATTTCCTTTAATAGATTATTTATATAAACTTTTTGAACTTTTCGCCGTGAAACTGACGTCGTTTAACGATCCAATAGATATAGAAACAAAATTATTTGTTAATTTACGTTGAACTGCGCGTCCCTTTCCTTGCGGACGGCACGCAACAATCCGGAAGGTTTAATATCTGTTTCCGGGCGCGTGCCTCGCGTGCCGAGACAATCGCGTCGCTCCGTGCAAATTGTCTTTAATCGCTCTCCCGACGCGGACCACGGTAGCTTCTCGAAGGTGGTACGAAATCGCTGGGGTATTATTTAGCATCGCCATGGGAAACGACAGTGCTTATTGAGCGATACTGTCGTCGAAATAGTGTTCATAGTGCATCGCTCGAGCCTATATGTAGGTATCTATGTATGTACGTATTTACTGAGAAAACGAATTTTTAGAAGTTTCTGCGTCTGGACGGTGAAGAGTTGGTCGTGAATAATTTAGCAATGGCATAACTGGTGCTTACGCTGCTATTCTGGAGCAGCAGCTATTGATTCGGCCCGCCGGATAAAAACGATAGCGTCGTCAACGTTTTATTCTGGGATGACGCACATGCGAAGTTTCACAGAGCTGCGACTCCAAGAATAACGATTGAAAGTATAACAAGTTAAAATAGTTTGCGATAAAGTTTTCCTTAATAAAAATGTGAGATAAATTAAGTTGTAAATATAATTGAAAGTGATTTAGCAAATTTGGCTGCAAGGGTGCATATAAATAATCAATATTTATTTCAATTAAACTTGTTTTATTATGATTTTAATTTTAAACTTAGCTACTAATATATTTAATAGCAATTTGGCAACGATAGCATTTTTGGTGCGTTATTTCACTTTTCTAATTTCGCGACCAGTTTATCGGGGCTTCGCACATCCCTCCCGAAGAATCCTTTTTCGGAGAAACTTTTGAATGAGCGGTGGAGGGTTTCCCCGAGTATACACGTGAGTCATCGGACACCCTTCGAGCACCCTCAGAAGGAGATCCGTTGAATCCATCGTTCCGGGTTTTCTCGACCCTCGTTTCCGTGTCCGCGGAATTTCTTTGCGGCGCGGCGCGGCGGGGCAAGCTTGTGTTCCATAAAGCAGATCTGAACGCGAACGCTAGAAGGTGAGGATCGATCGAATCAGGGCGTTGCACGGAGAGGACCCTGCGTGAAAGAGGAGATAAGGTTCGAGGAAAGACGGTGCATCCTTCCCGAGGGTGACTTCCGCCATTGCCGACAGGAACACGAGACGCTCGCAATCTTCCTACAAACACCGCTTGTATTTTTATCGCCTAATATAATTGTTTATAAATTTGCGATAGAATTATTGTTAAATCATACCTTAATAATTACATTAGTTGTGCGTTATTTACGTAGATAATTTTAATCAAATTGTATGAGCAATATGAACTTTATCATCAAAATTTCTATCTGTTTTATAACTCATTGTCAGCATATTTACATAATCTAGAATCTAGATATATTTTCGATTGTTATATGTCAATTTTATAATATTTCAATTTTATGCTGTGTAGCTAAAAGAAGTAGCACATTTTGTAAATGAAGGTGAAGAACGAAACGTTCTATATCTCGTCATATCGTATTTCCTTCTTATTACCTTCAGGCTAAATGATACTGGCTGTTCCAGTTCCATGGTATCGGCTCGGATATCTTTTAACTTGATCAATATCGATATGTTTCCGTGTCGCATCGGCTTTGCTATAAACTCGATTATGATTCATCGCATGCCGACATGTCGATTCGACGACAGTCTCTTCCTTTCCTTACTGCCTCGCTCGCCTGTAAGTCCCTGAGGCTTTTTCGCCAAGAAGCTCATCCCTCGCGTTGATCCTCACGATATCTCGAGTACACTTTCGTGAAGGGATCTCTGGTAACTCATTCGTATCTGCTGCACCCTTCGCGAACGAGGAGATATCGCTAATTCGACGATAAACGCTCCGAGTGTCGAGTCGAGCTGCCAGCGGTGCGACTTACAAGCGTTGCGTTGCGGCGATATCTCGGTTGATATTTATTGATAACACCGTCGTATCTGGGCGCTTCAAGGGAATCCTGTGTTAAAAAGATACTGAAGTTATCTTTTTTTAACCTGAATTACTCTACTGTTGTAGAATCGGAATATCTATAACTCTTGGTATTATTAGCTATCGATTTATAATTCTTTCACAGAATCGTACGTGATAAGAGGAAAAGTGTACGAGTTGCATTAGAGATCAACCATTCCGTGATTGCTTCATTGGAGTCTGAATAAAGCTGTTTGCTGCTCTGACACGATCGATCACTCTGGTCGCATGAGGGATGAACTGTGCATAGTCAAAGAGGCGCCTCGTTATCGATGTAGGAACCCGTTTCTTCGGCTGAAAGACAAGCCGTCGTGAGCCGTCTAGCTGCAACATCGGTTATGTCGCCGCTGCTGGAGAAACGGGAGAGCTTTGTCTGCTCGTTGCATTATTAATCGAGCAATCGATATCTCGGTCTATGTTTCATGCACAAACACCATGACGCTAGCCTGTCGCTGTACGTATTACGTTATTCCATCAACTTGCATTTCTTTCTTAACTTTTCAACTTTACTCGATATTTTCCCTTCTGTTCAACTGACATTTCTGTAATCTTTCTGTGGACAAGATCAGGAAGTTAAAAATTTTCTAATTTTTTATAATTACTTAGCAGCGTGATTTACAAATTTAATATTTTTATGTTTTATACTTTTATAACAATCTGAAGTAATAACGATATTACGAAAATCAATAACGTAATGAATTACGTTCTAAAATTTACTAAATTTTTTATTGTACTTATATATAAATTGTTGATATAACTGTATAAAATCCGATGCAACACTATAACAGAATTTTAAAAGTCTTTAAAAATTTATTATATTATATTATACATAAACATGTTCCAAACTTAATTGAAGGAACGTTCCTCTCCCATGTCTTATTTCATCTTCCCTATTATGTAAATAAGGAGCGACAATTAAGTGATTTATTATGGTCCAGATAATATATCAGAAGAGGGTCATTATCAAATCGTATTAGCGTTTACATGTCTTCGGAATAAAAAATACGGAACGAACGCACAGTGTCGCGAGTATGACATTTTCTACGCTTGTTCCGACGGCAAGAAAGCTGCATTGCCCGGCAAGCTGACGCGTCGCCACGCATTTTCCGTCCTTGCTGCGCGTGTTCCGCGATCCGCGCTACCATGTTCGCTCTATCGCGATTTAAACCTTGCAAGGACACCTCGTCCAGTGCACCGTAAACCCGTTCCTCTCTCGCTCCCGTCTCCTCCGTCTCCCTGCCGCAATTAGCAGCGCAGTTTCGCGCTACTTCGGTGGAATGCAACGCTATTCCGTCCCGACCGCGAGACGATTACACCGCACCTGCGTGGCGTGGCGTGTTTATGTAAAACCGTCCGGCGATGCGCCTTCAGCTCGCGTACGCACCCACGAGTGCTTTGCTCTATCTAAAAGTGACCCGCACGGGATTGCTGCTAGTTTCCCACACGCGTTACCACGAGAACTTGAAGCATCAGCCTTTTTCCAAGCTGTCACGTGATAACGGCACGTTAGAAATGAGAATCCCGCTGCAGCGAACGATTTTATATCGGAATCAATCTCTTACACGTGTGTCCACGAAGTAAAGAATTATAGATTTTATCATTAACCCTTTGTCAGCCAAAATGTAATGATTATAAGTAATGTCCAAACACATTTGTGAAATTTTGCATTTTTATAATAAGAATGTTTTTACAAACTTCTCTAGTTTCAAGTCCTACATAGGAAGCGTATTTTGCGATAGACATTCTTATTTATATCGGTTAATCGCGGAACTGCGATTGGCTAATCACAGAACTATGCCGCTGAGCTAAGATCTCGCTGCTACCGAAGGTCCTTCGACAGGAGACGGCGGAGGCAAACGGTTGCATTGCTGCGGCGTGACGGTATCGAAATAATTAACAATCGCGCGCGTGCATTTACCCGGAGTGATGCCAAACGAGAATCGAATTAAATGGAATCGATACGGTCCACCTGCAATCGTTGCAACGCAGGGGAGGACCGGTCTGTGCGCAAGTGCATACCGTAACCGGGGATGCATTTTGTCGGAATAGTGGGGAGAGGACGCGGTACAATGAGTTGATTTCTCTCGAGACAATCGAGCGATTAAATTAATTTTCATTACCGGTAATGGCGTCGTGCGCACTTGACCGCGATGTATGGCCGCGACAAATTAATCTAATGTCTCGTTAGCACCGTTTGTAATTACGGCTTAATTCTTGACATTTAACGCGACTGCTGTTTTTAATCCCGGAACGCTACCTTAACCCATTTTGCACATTTTGCATCGCGCTCAGTAGAAAATAATGCTTAATTACTGCAAAATATCTACATTTTATTTTGCTATAGCGATTAATAGTAGTAAAATATTATTCTTTTATGAATTATGTTGTATCTACTTTTCACGTACATTATTAAATTACTATTTCTATATTCAGACAATTATGAAATATTTTTATTTACTTATTATTTCCTTTTATGTGTAATTTAATAATTATGTTAAATTTGACTATGTTATTACTTAAGTGGATAGTCTGTATATTTAATTGGTACCATGTTCAGTAAGATACGTTTTACCGAACTTAAACAAGACGATCACAGACGCGCGCTCCAGGGTTAACTAATTACAACGAAGCGGAATTCCACGTTTCAATTTGCGGCACGAGTATATCCAATTATTCGAGTTAATGAAAAGGAATTGTGACAAAGCGACATTTACGCCGCTCGCGTTTCTACGATCACAGTTTCGCGGTTCCATTAATGGGAATTTCGGGCCAAGGCCCGTTCAACACCACTACTAAATGTTTCGTCAACATTTCTGCGCCATCGCAGCTGGTATAACCGCAAGTTACCCTCGAGCGAACAAAGCTATATTACGTAGGCGGTACATATTTGTCGATGACATACTTGCATGCAAAGCGAAGGCGACGTATGGCATCGACGCAGAATTATGCGAGAGACGGTATTTCCTAAATTTTCATAATTTCTCTAATTCTATAATTTTCTATATTCATTAATTGGGTACGTATCTGGTATTGAGTACTTATTGCCGATAACGTATTTGAGCGCTTTGTTGAAGAAATAAAAAAACCCAAATTTTATTAGAACTCTGTTTCATAAAATAAATCAAATTTCAGTGAAAACGTCGCGTTTATCAGCGATTTCCTATTATTTTACCGAATTTCTCGCAGTTGCTTTAATTTCCACAAATTTGCTGTGGCGATATTTTGCAATCGCATTTGATTTTAAACTGGTGCAATTAAATTATTGCGATATAGAATTTCTTGTATAAGCTCTCCAGCATATATAAGAAATCGTTTATATTCCAAAATTTAAAATAATATTTTGATGGACATACTTCGAAAGAAAATTTGACGATCCAATTTTTCTGTGCAGGAAAAACGATTCGACGGACGATTGGCTCGCCATGGAGCGATACGAGGAAGAAGCCGAGGACAGCGACAACGAGACAGATCCTGAACAGCTTCTGAACGAGTGGCTGGGCGAGTTGGACAGCCTGACTGTGGTGAGTTTATATTTCTCTTCACGTGGTTTCTTCGTTAAGCTGTTTTACGGTCAGGAACCCACGAACAACCGCCGTTGTGCTAACAGCGTGTAGGCAGCCAATTGCTCCGTGAAACAATCGTAAATATTCCAAATGTCTAAAGAAAATTGGAAAAATGACAAAATTACGCAAGTTGAAATTTTTACGATTAATGTATAAAGATAATGTATAAAGAGTAAAAGAATTTTTAATGTATAAAGATTTTGTAGTATTTTAAATGTAGTACAATATTGCAATAAAGTGTGATATTGCTGCAGTAATAAATAAATATGTCGCAAATATTATATAATTATATAATATTAAACTGTAATGGTTGTAGATATAAATAATTATATAATCAAACGATTTTGTCAAGATTTATTCATAAAATTATTATTTTTTTGATTTGATTTATGACACCATTTATTGATAATATGGTTTCACGTATTTTGTTACGTAAAATCCGCTTGTCGGAATACTCCGTAGTCGTTGATAGTACTTAAAGCCTCAAATGTAGAAATACACACACGCACGGAGACACGTGCACGCTTTTCAAGGAAGTAAACTCGCGTCAGCGGTTTCTCGTGCGAGCTACTAGCGAATCATTTAGACCACGCGTCAATTGACACCAATTGAGAAGCGCGTACTCAAGAGAAGCAGTTAGTCAGCTGCCTCTTCATTGGATTGCCTCGTCTTTCAAACTAATCAGATCGAAATTTCTTGCCTGACATCGATTCTACTTCGGACTCCGCGTCGTCTCGTATGAGAGACGTTTAATTAAACACGTCAAATTTGTATCACCGTCTACCGCTTTATTTAACGTTTAATTAGATTCGGCACAGTATATTTGTTGTAAACATAGAGATTGTAATTAATCATTGCAGCCTAAAGATCGTGTTATTTATAAATGTTTCAAGGCATATTTAGTTGTATATTGCTCTACATATCATTTACGATTAATTGTGCCGTAACATGCAATAATATTTGCAATGTCGAGTAGTTCTTTCTTTGACTTACAATTAGCGTAGAAGCATAAAATAGATTCATTGTTTACATATCATTCTAGTTCGTGACTTTCGCGATTTGCGCAATAACGAAGGCGAAACGACAGAATTGTCGACAATTGACGTGTTTGAGTGATTGCGATGCGAACTTTGTCCAACGAGTAGACCAATGTTCGTTCTTGCTGAGTGCTTTTAGCACTTCCTGCCTAGAGGCTCGTGGTCTGCCGCGTGGTTGTCTGTAATTTCATTAAATCGCGGATAATCGCTTTCCTGACGGATCCTCTGTTACGTTGTTAGTTGTGTTAGCGACTTTCAGCGCGCTTACAGGCATGATTTTACTGGACAGTCTACGGATCCGCGCGATCCGCGGAACGTCATTACGAAGTTCGAGAATGCCCTTTGTCGTTAGTTCCGAACGGTAAAAGTTCACGTATTTACTTTGTAGAACTTTCCCCCTGGTTGGCTTTGTCGGAGCAATAGCGAAATTTTTAGATTAATCCGCAAAAACTAGCAAGTTATTCCACGGGTATCTTTTTTTCGACATCGTTTTTCTTTTGTTCTTTGTCGTAACAAGATTTTCAGGAACTTGAAACAAATCCTTGTCATATTACCTTGTCTTAAAAACTTTAATATTGTCAACTTGTATAGCGGGTTTGTTTTTTCTCGGGGTTTCTCGAGATACCTGTTGAGTACCTCCTATTTTGCATACAGACGAGTTTATAGGTTTTCTCGAGCGTACCTTGTATTTTCAAGACCACAACTCCATTTTACGAAATGGGGAAATTATTAAATTGGAAATGTCGTGTGCGTCAGATTTATTAGACAGCAATGTTTTAATTAATATTTTATTAGATAAACTGTTTTTTATCTATTTTAAATTTAAAGCTAATCGGTTTAAGTCGCTATCTTTTGATATCTTTGATGATATTCTTCTGCCGTCTATGTCCACAATTGTTTCCATGCAGGGTATTTAACAATGTGCTGATGAATTAATATTACTGCTATGGAGATCCGTTTTTGGCTTCCGTTATTGTACAAACCGTTCATGAAAAGATAAAACTTATTTTTTCCAATTTTCTTCAAACAGTTGGATCTCGATGAACAGAGTTTAAACTCATTGTCAGTCAGGATCAACGGCTTCAATTTAACGTGATTTAAAAATAGAATAATTCCTCGAATTATATCTTAATTAAATCTCACCACGACACCCGTGATTTCTGGTGAACCGGGATGAGTTTTAATTGCAATCGCGGTTGATCTGATTGCAAACGCGACGTCCTCGAGGAGTAAAAGTATTCGTTGAAAGTGAAACCGTGACGAGTAACCTTGAACCTTTCTACAAGCCGCCGGCACGACGAATGGACACTCGAGAATCGAGTCTAGTCAGTGAAAGATGGATGAGTAGAAGTGCACGAGCACTTCTACTTGGTCGTTTCGCGGCGAAGGTTCGGCGAATCGATAGCGGAGCAATTGGATGTCATTGCCCCGCCATCACGCGATGTTTACTTCACGAGGACAGGAAGTTGAAATCGCGACGATCGGGCAAATATATAAAGTGAATGACCGATTAGAAGATATTAGCAGGTAACCCTTCTCAGTAAATTCTACCAAACGCCTCATCTTTATATTTGCGTCTACCGATCGTTGATGTTCCTCGAAATTTAAATCGAGTCGTTTACGAACAAGCTGTTTAAAATTCATAATAGAAGAAGATAGGTGGTTGAAGCGATCTTTAGAAAGGTGATATGTTACTTGTCTGGTATTCCCAGTTTAATTCAGTTTGTTAGCTGAACTTTGTCATCACGATCACATGATCACGGAACGCTCATTTCGATGAGTAATATGACGCTTGTAGCGTTGAGTCTTTATTGATATACGAGATATGAAATTCCTATATGTCTTATTCGCGCGTAAACGCGTGGCGTTTCACGAGTTGCGTCGCGTCGAGAACGATAAACAAGCAATCGTCCGTTCCGGGCTTTCTCTTCGCCCTGTTGCTTTCTTCTTATTTCTTTCACTTTTATTTCGAGATCACTCTGGGATATAACGAAAGAGGCAAGAGAGAAAGAAAGAAAGAGAAAAAGAGAAAGAGAGAGGGAGAGGGAGAAAGGGAGCTTTTGCTTGCACTTGCACTTGGCGATGCATCGGAGGTCGGTCAAGGCGCCTGTGTACAGATCGATAGCCTGGCAACGCGAAACGGATAACGTTGCAACTGTGGTCGCTGACCCCTACGTGGCCACAGAACATTCGAGAGAGCGCTGGAACAGAACGCTGAAACATCTTGCGAAATATTATTAGTCAAATCCGGGTCATCATCAGCTTTGTCTTGCGCTATTGATAAAGTACCTCTAAGCAAACCGAGAAGCAAAAATTTCGAATTGAGAACGTAAACCGTAGCTATCCTTGCGCATCTTTAATATGAAATAAAAAATTCTGTAAATGGCCAGGAAAAGAGTAAACAATATACATAGTCGTTTTCTACTTCCAACAAAGATGGAAAGTTCAGCGGAATTAAATATTAAACTATATATGCGCATTTAAATCGAATAGAATACGCTAGCGGCTAGACGGAAGGAAAAGGTTCATAAAATACGGAATACCTATCTTTTATGATTTCCTTCTCCGATTTACGGAAATAATATTTTTTCGTTATTTTTTTGCTACGTAACTACACTCCGTGAATTATTCGCGATGATTAGGGCGTTACGGTGCTGAGCGTCATCGTGCACATTGGCTGGCCGTTCCATCGAGACGCGAAACGCGCGTCGGGATGATTCGCGTGTCGCGGACGTACCGTAACGCGAGCACCGAAGTGTCCAATTTGCAGGCACATTCCGCTTGGGGACCGCAGCATTTTGCGCGGGGCGTCACACACGAAATTACTGTGCCCCGCTAAATTAGATAATAGCTTTTCTCAGAATACGCGCGCAGCGCAATCGTGTTGTCTCTTACGCATCTGTTTAGAATTATCCCTGGGTACATGGCATTTTTTGCGAGATAATGATTGATTTTTTTTTTTAGAAGAACTGAATTAGAATTTCTCCTATTTTAAATAGATAGCAATTTGGCAATGATTAAAAATAGTGTTATTTGTGGTTGTGTAACGATTTAGAAAACAATGAAATTAATAATCAACTTATTTATTTCTTCTTTTAGGAAAACGTTTCAATATATTTTTATTATAATGTATTTTTAATTGTAATACACATACTTTTGCAACGAATATTAATAGTGAAGTTTTAGGTTTATTAGTTAACTTGCGATATTTGTTTTATGGATTATAGTATAAAGTATGAATTATACTGCTATCGAGACTGCTATGAAAAAAATTATTTCTGTTGAATATTTTTTATTTTTAAATTTATTTCTTCTTAATTTTGCAAAGAGGTTTTGCTCATCTCTTTTCAATCAGCAATTTATACGATCGCCTGAAATTATTTAATCTAAAGTTGATTATGTAGACTTCCTGGTAGTATGTCGTAAAATAAATTTTAAAAATTATTTGCGCTATTTTCGAAGATTGTGTAAATATCTCTTACGTCATCTAGTTCTCAATGTTCTCATGAGGAACGATTATCTTGGGAACTATGCTATCTTTGCTGCATACGTTACCGACAACAGGCGGTTTCTTGCTTCGACCCTGGTAATGCAGGTTTCAGCCTTAACGTGTTTCTCTCATCATGGTTTCATGGTTGGAACACGTGTGGAGCTGATATCTTCATTAGAGACAATCAGAAAGGAAATGTTCTCTCTCTCTCTCTCTCTCTCTCTCTCTCTCTCTCATCAAAGAATTTTTGATGGTCCCGCAAGCATGACTGATTTACACAGTCATTTAAGCTTAGCGAACCTATGAACCCGAATTTAATACTGTGGACACTTACATAGGTACATTTACACATCAAACACACCCATGTACAGAATCTTTTATGAATAATAATGTAATAAATATTTAAAGATTATAAGACCCAACTTTTTAAGAATATAATAAGGAGAATAAAAATAAACACTAGATTATACATATACTAGTTTTTGAGATAGAATAGGATAACGAAAGGCTAACTTTATATAGATATATATTTTTTAATTAAGAAACGGAGTCTTAATGGAACACTTTTCGGTAATTTCTATAGGCAAAATATTCCAAAATCGCCAAATATTTTTTCAAGGAAAATTTCAGGGTAAAGATTTTGATACAAAGATTTTTGAGATTGCAATAATGTCCGAGTATTTAAATGACAAATAATTAGCATTTTTTGAGAATTCGCAGAATTGAAATTTTGTGCGTAAAAATATTGAAAAATGGGCTGCAGTAGATAAGGTCCTAATGAGATGACGTGGAGAATATCGTACAAATACGAACTTTTCATGAAAAGAACATATGAGAAGCAATTTATTAATTTTTTTTACATAACGTATCGCAAACGAAAAGTGTATCTTTATCTCAGAAACCCGCAGAGTTTGCAATACGACTGCTCTTCAGTCATTAATTTGATTGATAAGTCACACAATCCCGCGGCAGCCATTCCAAACTTGTAATTATCGAATTCACGGTACGACATGACAAGCTACGTCCCATTACAGAGACTGATAAGGCTCAAGAGGCTAAATCGTTCATTATATCATTTGATCGTTCGTATAATGAGGGCAAATCGGAGCGAGCGCGAACGGCGAGCCGTGCCTCGTGGCGAAATAGACAAATGGTTAAGAGCTTCCGGTGGCTATTAACATGCGGGCTTCGTAGTATCCGCATCCGCGCCGGGACTTCGTGGCCATCCTTAATCGTGACCGGGGCCAATGAGAGTCTTTGTTCCGTAATATTGCTGTATCCGGTATGGTACTTGTTCACCATTCTTTCGCTGATCGAGAGAAACTCCAGGGATTCGAGCGCGCGTTGCCTTTAGAATACCTAGTTTAGAGTCTGGAAACGTAGAAGCTATTTTTGTCAATTGTTATAACGGACCTTTCAATTTAATCCTGCTCTTAACAATCTCGTAGTATGTTAACCTACATAACTTTCCTATTGTGTAGTGAGTATTGCTTTTTGTTAGACTATAATTTTTCCGTTACAATTTCGAGTTTTTAATATAATTGCCCACTTATGGGGCAAAGGTTTAAGCACACGTGAAAGATCATCCATTTAAGAAGATAAAGGCTAATTATCGAATTATTAATCGGGGATGTGTATTACGCGGCGTACGAGCGCCCCACGAGATTATCGTCAATTTCAAATCGTACAGATCCATCAACGATGACCCTTGGCCGCAATTATGCCTTTCGGGCAACCTAAACATCGCCTGGAGAAGGTAATTAGGTGACCTCTTGATCTTGGTGCTTCCAAGACTCCATCATACGGTAACGAATATATTTCTTTAGGATTGACTCGAGTAACGTGTTTCGGTGAAACCAAATAGTACTTATCGATGCTATTAAATTAGTAGCGAAAGAGGATTATGTTGGAAAAAATGTTCTCCATTCCAGATCCAATTATGCATCGTATTCCATCCTCATTAAAGGTTTATGAATCATAAAGAGTTGAGTAGCAAAATGGCCAGATTGTAAAACGTTGTACGTCTTAACGAAGAATAGTATTATTTCATGTTGAATCTGAATTTGTTCAGTCTAATTTTAATTTACAAAAATAGACCAGTGCTTTTTTACATTAACAATACTGTGCAATTGTATGTATATGTATAACAGAACTTTGTTAAACAAACGTTAATTGATAATAAATTAAACAGACATTTATTAGACATGACTTAAAATATAATATAAAAGCTTCAACATCTTCAGACAACATTTTTTAATTGTACGTGTATAGAAAGAGACGTGAAAATCATTAGTTAAATCATTAGTTCTCTTGCTTGCTCGTTGAAGTTATAAAGTTCCGTATTAGATGTGTCCTCTCTGCCGTAAAATTATGAATGACAATGGCCTATTCCGACATGCAGTGCACACCACTCGCGCTTTTCTTCTCGTCTATTGAGAAAACTAGCTCGCACTCTTCAGGTAGCCCCAAGAGAGCGGGAAATGGGAGATCGTTCAGGTGGCAGCGCGCTGCACGTGCCTAAGGGCAGCTGTGGTTTGGCCGACCTTCTTCCCGCTTGTCCATCCTCGAGCACCGTGTGCCGTAAAGCGATCCTCATTTCCGCGTCTCCTCGGGGCTTCTGTTTTCGTTTCGGTTTCTCTCTCGGGGTCAGATGAACCGTTATCATAATGCGCTCGCAAAGTAAAAAGAAAAGCGAGCACCGAGAAAAGGGCGGAAAAAAATCGACGCGGATCTTCATGCAAGGTGATGACAAAATATCGCCGAGAGATCTGAAAATTTCGTTTTTAATATTGCTTCACGCGTATTTAGAGAGAAACAATATGAGAGACACAATTTTAAATAAAATTTAGAATAGAGTAGAATAAATTCCCTAAAAAATGACGTGCGTAAAAAATACTTTTGGTTATTCTTGACGTATTAATTAATAAGTTAATTTATATAAATAAAACTGAAATGTTAACTGATATATGACTATATAAAACGATTAACTGCATTGAAAATACCATGAGATTAAAAATTATTAATAATAAATATCTGTTTTTGATTTATTATATTGTAATATGATCTGAATGTATATCTCATCAATTATATAATAATGTATAAGTTATCACATTATAATTAATTAATGTAGCACTGAAATTAATTTTCTAACTCTCTTTTATATCTCGAGTGGAGGTAAGCGAGCGAAATACAAAAATTCTGTGGTTCAGCCACGCGTCCTGCTTGCCATCTGTTGCGCTAGTCTCTAATCTTGTCAGATAAATCTTATGCGACGTGAGATATTATCTTTGACACAGCATTTTCCGTGTGGACGAATAAATTTAATTTTTGCACCCTCCCAGTAGTGCTGCGTATAATGCAAGCATATTCCTTTGTCGAAAAGTTAGTGCTTTTTTTAGAAACAAAGAATTTTTACAATATTATTGGATCGTTTGAAGGATAGAAAATGATGTCTAATTTAATTTTAAAATATTTTATTACGTATTGTAATAAAAACCATATAATTATTAATTAACTTTGTTAATGCAGAAGTCATAATTAAGGTCTTATAGTTGAGTACTCGCATATATCATTCAATGTGACAAGACAATATAGAATGGAATAGAATATATTTTATTTGCGATTTTCTTAGACAAATTGTCTTAACAATCATAGGATATAATGAAAATTTATTTATCAAGATGGAAACAGAGGAACTACGTCCGCCTGGTCTGTCCTTTAGCTTCGCGCTCTCAACACCTCGAACAGCTTAAGCTTCGTCTTGGCGCATATATCCGTCGTGCTATGGGTTGCAGCTGCCTCGTAGTAGCAGCACGTGTTCCTCTTTTCGGGGCAGGTGGTTGGCGTCGTTAAGCAATCGCCTCCCCCTCGACGAGGACCGAGATTTGAACATTGTATAGCCCGTCGGCGGGCGAACGGAGAGGATGACGAGGAGCAAGAAGAAAAAAAGGCGAGAAAGAAGGACAGGCCCGACAGGCACGAGGCTCGTGACTATAAGCGGACTCGTGGTACTTTTGCCAGAGAATATGGAGAAGGGGAAAGGGATGAGAAGGGAAAGGATTATTGCACCTTTTGCAAAACCGTTCGTGGTAATCAATAATCGTACATATATTTAAATATGAATTTTTTCTCGAAATTATGTCACGAGGACGATAATATCTCGAGTATGAGAAAGAGTGGGACGTTTTCCAAGAGAGATCGATTGCGACTTTATTAAATTAAATAGGGATGGAAATGGAGATATAGAACATAGAATTTTTCTAATAAAGTGTGCTTTATTTATAGAAAAATCTAAAATTGAGAATATATAATCTATATAATTTATGTTAAATATCCGTAGAATGCACATAGGATTTTTTGTTTAAAGAAACATTTAATTTTTATAAGCTACATTTATTTTACGATCTAGTCACTAGTGATATCAAGAATATTTATTATTTCTCATGTTTCTTCACCTTCTTTTCTTTTTTTTTCCTTATGTATACAATAAATAAATTCTATTATTGATCACTTTTTGCCATCGTGTGACGATATGACAAAACAAAGGAGGCTTACTAAGTGTTCCTAGAATTGATACCTGTTTATTGCCAAATATAATGAACAATCCGCGTGATGTCGTTCATAAGGGGCCAATCGCGAAAAAAGAGCATAACGAGAGGATAATGTGGCCCGAGCCACGAAAGAGGGACGGTGAAGGTGTTCGTTCGTCTGCGAATGCCCGCTGCAGGAGGACCGCGATCAGGTGAAGCGAACGAGGGGGAAGAGGGCGAAACGACCGGCAGGTGGTGCCGAGAAGTGCGCTGCTGATATACGCGCGCGTCGTGACTGGTTCCAAGATCGGCGTAAATCTCCGCCGTGCGGTTTGCCGCCGCTTAATAAGCCGCTACGAGGAGGACCTACCACTACCGTCGGCCCTAACTGCGTGCGCAATAAATCTCGTAGCGCAACGCGCGACGTTACATACGAATTGCGCGATTGCCGGGATCAGCGACGCGATCGGGCAGGTGGTGGCCGCGGCCGACTCCTCCGAACTCCTGGCTCCTTACAGAGTAAACGAAGGTCACATCGAGCGTATGGGCCTTTCGCATTTTATGCTTCAGTTCAGGAAGATACCAAAATTTTTATTACCTAAAAAAATTCGTTAACATTTCCTCGAGTCTCATAGTTATGGTTTAATACACCGAAGAAAAAGAAACTACGATAGCAGATATATCAATTAAGGAAATTATAAAAAATAGATTTTAATACTATATATTTTTTTGAAATAGAAAAATATCGGAAGAAACACGTGTGTCTTGAGATTATAATTAAATTTTGATAAACAGGAAGTTTCACCAGCAACATTTCATTAGCAATATCTCTTCACAATTCGCACGAAGTTGATAATTAACAAGACGCTATATTATTTTTTGTGATATTATCGTAAACTTTAAGAGACAACTTTATGTTCTTTTATCGTTGTTTTATATTTTTAATAATGTTCGGTCATTTTGAATCTTGTTAAGTCGAAAATGCTCTCTTCGAATCCGATTATCGCGAAGATGTGATAAGTTTCAATTTCATACGCGAGTGCGTCGAATACGCGTTATCGGCGACTCGTTATCGAGCCTAATGACATAAGAGCTGCATTCATGCGGGTTGGATAGGAGTGGACCATCCCCACATGACTAGGCATCCCTTCGAAGGTTCTCGTACAAAAAAAGGGCGAGCACGAGCTTGATGTGGGACGCGGGGGCAATGAAGTTTTCCGTCTTTCTTCTTTCTCCCGTTTCTCTTCTTTTCTTTCTTTTCTTTCGGTAAATCAGATGCAGCCTCGCCTCTCACCTCTCCCGAACGCGAAGAGCAACAGTTGGCGAGGAGGAAACATCTGTCGGTTGCAGCGCATGCGTATCCTTCAGGTAAAAACCTGAAGGGTTCAGGGATTCTCAAATTTTCGGAAATTGAATTCGCGAATTTTTTATATCGGATTATATTAAAAATGAAGTTGATACTTTTAACAAAAAGAAAAATAAACATACGATGCAATCATGTTATATAGAAAGGGAGAGGAGAAATTTAAATTAAATATAATTTATTGCAATTTAAAATTAAATTAGGGAAAATGTGTATTATAAATATGAAGACATTTTTATATTTCTTAAAACTATGAGGGTGTCAAATCTGAAGATTACGAAAATGAAACTATAATATGGTAAAACGCGATGCGCGAAGTATTTCGAATGTGGAAAATTAGGCTGTCTGTTGCTGTACTCTCAGCTCGTTGTGGTGTTTTATTAGAATTCCCTTCGTCTATATCCAGCGATGTAACTTTAGAAACGACACGCTCAAGAATTAAGACTGGATGATGTCGAAGAAGTGCGGCACTTTGTATTTTCGACCAGCGGTAACGGAGATGGTTGAAATACGTCGTGTTTGCCATCATAGAACGATCGTGAAGAACGATGTGTTCCGTTAATTCACATTCGTCGAATTACGACACTGGTGAGATATCTATTTCTGTCAGTTGATGTTTGCTTACACTATAAGAATGAAATAGAACAGCAATAAAACATAGAAAGTACATTCCTGTTTAATATTTGAAAGATATTTTGAAACAATTAAAACTAGAAAATGCTAAAATGTATTTTTCCTCATAATTGTTATGTTAATTCAGTTTTAATACAAATTGCGCTTAGATCGTTTGCAATGCTTGAAAATACTTAAAAACTCGTTAAAAGTATTTTATTATATCTATAATTACGCGCATTAAAATTAAATTTTCTCCTATTAAACCTTATAATTTACATATACAATTTACCACCTCGTACTTCTCAGGGCATTTCCTCCCGAACTTTTTGACATCTGCCAGACATGTATGTTGAAAAGTTTGTTCGACAAGTACCGGTTGAGAAAGTTCGGGCTAACTTATGCCGCGTCATTTATTTAGCCATCTTGAGGGCCTCGCATGACTCACGCCGAAATTACACGTCCATTTTCTCAGGCGAAGGGTGCCGTGAAACACCCTTCATTATGCACATCGTGCTATACGTATAATCGCACGGTCTTATATCGATTTTAATGTAAATGTACCGTTCACCTGAGTTTTCTGTTAGTCATAAACACGGTACTCAACCCGATCAAAGCCGGCCATATTATCAAATGGACAATATAGCCGGCTCGTAATTGTAGATTTTTTGTAACTCAATTAAATTAAAGCTTACTTATATTTTATTAAATAATAATATTAATAGGCGTTGAAATGTTATTATTATTCCTATTATGCTCGTCATTTTTGGCCATTGGTTATTTTGTAATAGTGACTTTTGATTAAGCGAATTAGAAACTCCCTATTTTATTTTTAAGCTGTATAATATAGTCTTTTATAAAAGTATTTAAACAAAATATAGAACAAAAATTTTAATGTTCCTTAAATAATTAACGATAATGTATAATGTATTTTTTATTATATTCCATTAATTCAAAATGGCAACGAGATTGTATTCAAATATGATATTAAAAAAGCTAAATTTTTACGCTTAGCAAGTTTTACGTTTCCATTTAGGTGTGTGTAAATTCTTGCGGCTGAACACTTATACGTGTGTCAATGCCATTAGGCCAGATAATCGCGCGACTTCCACAGGAAACGTTCGGAACTCGTGATCAAACGCAGAAACCAAGAAAATGACACGTCTTCGCCGCGACGAGAAACGAGTTAGGCCGAGCAAACCGCAATATATTCATACTTTGCGAAAAGAACCTTCGAGGATTATGTGCGATTCTGCGAACTTAGACAGGTGTATTTTTTTGCTTTCCTTTGAATCCGCGGTTACTCCTCAGCAATTTAATCAGCCGACAGATTTTTCTTGTTTCCGTAACGCGGCGATTTTTGTTACGAAACAGATAATATCGTAATCAGTTTCCAATTTTGACATTTAAAACGTGCTTTTACCAGCGATTTTATTACTCTAATATTATTTTCGCGTTTTTTAAACAATATTACATTTAATATAGTATTGGAACGTATAAATTATTATATCTATATAATATAATCTATAACATGCTTTATTCTCGGAAAGCCGGACACTCGATATTTATTATTTCTATCCTGCGTTTGGAATCGTTATATAAAAATGCGGCTTTGTGGTAGAGAAGGCAGATGCACCGATAGGTATCGAGTTTCTTCAGCTGGCCTGTCTCGTTCTGCTAGATGTCAAGATCTTTAATGTTTCGAGCGGAACTTCCGATTTGGAGATTCGATAAGCGCGGAAGTAAGACGTTTCGATATAGTTCAAACTATTATTCTCGCACGTAACAAGTCCTTCAAGATTCGCTTATTTATAAGTGAGATCTCTGAGAACGTTATACAACGAAGATACCTTCGTGGGAAATAGAATACTATTAACCTCCGTACTCAATGAGATTACGGAATTTCTTGCTTCGCAAATACAAACGAAAAAGTGCGAATAATGTTCGAGAAAGATTTTTATTTAATAATTTATTTTTTTTAAATAAACGGGTGTTTTCTGAAGTTTTTAGAGTAATTATTATGTAATTTTAATCTTATATTATTGTATGAAATGCAAGCAAATTAGATTGAGTCTTCTACTATTTTGAAAGAAACCATTTATACTTAAAATGCAGTTTTTTCCGATGTTCTGGAAGCATAAAAATCGATAGACCGTTTCTCTTTTATATACAATCTACTTTTGTCTAATTATTCAGACCAACACTGAAGAACAAAGATCGGTCAGCATATATCTAATTAGCTCCAAATATTATTAAAAAAAGCTGTCAAGATCCTCGATAAAGCGCTTGGAAATAAATCGCTACGAACGAGGACGAAGCGCCGAAAAGAGAGCGCCAAGATCGAAAATCCAGAGACGATTTTGAGAGACACTGCGTATCTGTGCCGAGCGCCACGCGACCGGGTCGTCCGGTCGGGCCGGGTGCCGGGTGTTGTTGAAATCAACGTGGTGGGGTTCCTTCGGCGAGCCTACAACCGGAGCCTTATGCTTTCAGTCGACTCTCGGCTCTCACTGCGGCTCGAGCCGACTGAGATTCCATTAATTGAGTATCGAGCAGCCCGAAAACGCGCCTGGATGCTTCAGGTGCGGGGCCATCCGTCACATTGAGCAGAAGAAACAGCAGCAACAATAACGAGAGAAGAGGAAGAGAAAGAGGAGGGTTTTGCAGTTTGCCAATTACGTCACATACTTGGTAACACGGGGAAGTAAACTGCGTGGGATCTGATAAAATCTCGTAGAAGATAAAAATTGCATCGAAAAAGCTTATCAAGGGGAAGTGAAGGGAATCGAGGGAGTAGTGGGGAAGGAAGTATCTTGCCACGAGTCTTCGAGCAGTACGATCGGGACTTGGCACGAGTCGACAACCTCCAACCGATCGCGACTGACCAATAGTCCGGGGACTACTCCAGTCCGATTCAGGTCGATCACCTCCACGATTTTGGAGCTCACCACGTGCTGTACGGTTAGTTAATAACGTGGGTTGCAGAATCGCGGAAAAGAGAAAAAGATCTAAAAGAATAGGTCAAAAACCGAGCGGCTAGAAGTGAAAGAAAGAGAGCGGACAATCGAAGCAAAGGGGACCAGTCGATTTGCAGAGGGTGCGGCTGGGGCCGGAAGGGTTAAATAGATGCAGGAATCTGCAGACGGCGCCGTCGTACTCCGCCGAGAAAAAACATCAGATATCTACGCTCGAAGGAACTCTCGTGAACGTGCCCGAAGGACGTTTCCTGATCGAACAGATTGTGCTCGTGAATTCAAATTGTTTTTATAACGTCGATAAGAGAGATAATCTTTTTTTCCACAAGAAAACTAGCGGAAAAGTGTTGATTCAACTTGCTGGAAGTTTCATCTAATTAACCATCGCCAATAACAATTACAACACGTCAGAAAATCAAGACAGATATTCGCGAGTGCTCGCAAAGTAGTGTTTTTTTTTCTCGTGATTGACAAATGTCGTCGAGATTGATTAATAATTGATTCTCCCGCTTAAAGACTCACTGAAGGACCTTCTTAAACTTTAGAGTGCTTGATAGCCTCGTAGATGATAACTATAATGATTTAAGCGATAATATATTCGCAAATGATCGATTATATTTAAAACGTGTTTGCAATTTTCACGATCGAGAGATCTCGATCTGAGACTTGTGCGATAGTTTGAACACATTCGGTCTCGCTTGGATGTCACCGGTGGGAATCTAACAAGGTTTTGGTAGCTTAAACGGGACAACATCACGAACATGTTGTGCGGCACATTTAAGAAGAGGAGCAGACATCTGGGGGACGAGTATCGATTGGTTAGATCGAACACCATGCCGAGAGTGGTGTCGGGGCCGAGGGACGTCAAGTTCGTGTCTGTGCGGAGAACGAAGTCCACGAGGACCACTGCTCGACCCTTGATCAAGGACCTATTGCATACGGTAAGGCAGGAACAGATAATGATGATAAAAATATATTGAGATTGTCTGTTGCATGGAAATTTGTATCAAATACGCTGCGTGGAATTTTTATCAAAAATAAGATAGTTTTACGATGCAGATAGAATTCTGCATTGACGTTTAAGTCCGTATATTTTGCAAAGAAATAAAACAGATATATTTTACGATGTTTATGAATAAAACCTGGGACTCAAGACCTGTAATCGCACACGTTTGTTACTTTCCTTTTTTTATATTTGTGTTATAGTGATTTCAATCGTGCATTTAAAATTTTTATACCAAATAACATTTACGAAAATCGATAACATGTCGAGAATGCAAACACAAATGTACAGCTTGTTAACCGAATCGAGTTAAGAACATCGCGTCGCATAGACTAGTCAGCCGATTGATCCTCAAAGGATTCGGACCGTCTCAAATCTACATACATGAATACGAATGCGTCATGGAGTTTGCATATGTATGCCGGCTACGGCGTCGCGCCGTATTCGAATGCATGCATTTGTCCGTATAATTTACGACGCCACATGACTTTAACTCGGACGTAACGTCTTGCGCCAGGGGTACCATCTTTAGCCGATTGATTAGAGATTTCATGTTCTTTTTTCGATAGTAAAGCTCGTAACTGATAGAGTGATAAGATAAAATTTTTAGTGCTTGTCTTGTTGGGAGACTCCCTAGGACAAGAACCGCAACCCTGATATTTTATTGCACATTGATATTGATTGCACCTGATATTCTATTGTTTTCAATCGATTATTTGCGAGATCTTATAAAAACTCACTTATCTTGAATTTAAACGCGCGGAAGATCGCTGCAGCGATTCTTCTGGTATCGATACGTTCGATCCCGCGATGGGTCTCACGCTTCCTCTCGTTCTTTTCGTTCTTCCCGAAAACATCGCGTTGCTTCTTTTTTCGGTCTAAATCCGGCAGCGGCGAGGCGCCTCGGCGCCGCCACCTCGGATTCTCCCGTGGTGCCTGCCTGGACCGAAAGGCAGAGACCGACTCTCGAGGTTCGCCTTATAAGGTGTTCCGCGGGATGCCCAGCGTCCATTAGAAATCCTTTTGTCGGATCCGATCTCTTTTTCCGGCGGATTCTCTCGATGGGCCACCTCACCGCCGCGGCATTCGTTCCTTCGGAATCATTCGGAAAAAGGTGCGTGACGTTTTTCGAGAAGGGCCGTATCGTATAGTATATTCTTGAAGCACCAAATGTGAAAGAACGAATTGTGACATTGACTTGTCGAGCATATAATAAAACTGACGTAGCAGTGGCTCAATGAACTGGAAAACTTTTTTTCCGAAAATATCTATTTGTCTCTAAAATCTAATATCACTTTACTCTCGGTCAAAGATACATTTGGGTATTGCGGGGAGTCCGTAAAAATTTAATCGAATATATAATGTCATTAATGTAGAATGTAGAGTACAGTAGCCGCAAAATCCATAGAAATTAATTGCGATCAATATTATAGCCGGTAAACACGGTAATTCGATGTCGTTCACTCCTATTATCCGAGTAGCCTCTTTACCAGCCGCTGATTGGCCGTTATCCATAGACGGGGTTTTTTCCCCGGGTAGAGAGAATTTTAATACATAACTGGCGAGGATAAATTCATGAATATGCATATAAATATAGAGAACGGGCACGAGGTGCCTTTTTTTTTGCGGGACTCTCGAACGTTAACGCGAAAATATTCGTTGCGCGGTTTGTGCCGGACCGAGCGCGCCTTCCTTGCCGAGGGAAGAAATTTTGTCCGCGGTCAAGGACATCGTGGAGTTCGCAGGAATTTGACTGGTATACGCTCGAACTTGTTCGAGTCTGCAAATAATGCGAACAATATTTAGGATGCATCGATATAATTTATTTAATCCTGATATCATGTGGTAGAAATATCAATATAGATTAATTCGCTCGTTTAGAATTAATCACGATAATTATGATAATGCCACGCAATGTAGTAATAAAATTTCCGATAAAATTTATAGCCATGTTTTTCACTAATTATGTATGCGACGAGTTTTAATTTTATCATCGGAAGATACGGTATTCTTTATCTCTATAAATTCTGAATCAAAAGAAATGAAAAGTATTTTACTATATAATATGTATATACCTATATTTATCATATTTTATTCTATTATTACATATTCTTCACTGAGATTTTATTCTTATTAAATTCAGCATGGTCATTACACTCGACTCTAAAATATTTGTGCAGCACTATTAAACGACCCAGTTTTTCTGACTACAATAAAAAAAACCGACAAGTAGTTACTTTTCAGCCGTTTGCCAGTTTGTCAATAAGTAATTTTACCTCCTCGAGGGAAAATATTGTGAAGCAGCGCGTTAATCAGCGCGGTTTGCATCCTACCATTCGCGAAACCAGGTCGTCCGCGAGGTTGTAATCGGCGAGGCCGCGAGCCTTTAGACAAATCGCGAGATTTCTAAGGATGTTCGCATAAAGACAATAATTTCGCTACGAGATTCCGAGGGAAGAGACGGTACACGAGGAGAAAAAGAATTGGAGCTGCGGGGAGAACGCGTGCGCTTTTTTTCGCCGCTGCAATTTGTGTACCTCCGCCGCCCTTTGTTCGTCTCTTTTTTTGTTTTCAACCCGCTCCTTCTGTTCCCTCTCGTCTTCTTCATCCTCCCGCGCCGCCGCGAGATCCTCCTCCGCTATCCTCTTCGTCTCTCCGCTGCTCTCCGCATCGCGAGATATCCCGGCGCATTCCTGCCGCAGCGATTTAGGCCCCCCCTCCCTCAGTCAATAGCCCTTAGGCCTCTGTTAGGACCCACTCGGCAAGCTACGTGCGAAGCATTAGTTTCAAAGTTTGAGGCAAAAATACGCTGTTTTATTATAATACAATAAAAAAGAAACGGCAAAACTGCTTCTGCATCTCTTGAGTCACTCGTCGCACTTATTTTTTAGGATTAAATTGTAGAAAGATACGATAGAGAAGGTTTATTTTTCTTGCATTATTCTTGCGTTTTTTATTAAAGTATAAAAATATGTCTTTTGTACCTTATTTTAACAAAATCTTAATCAAAATGTCTCCCCGATATATATGATTAGAAATTCTTGGATATATTTATTGAAAATCGATAGGTATTTTATGACCGAAATTATAGAAAGTTAGAGGAAGAGAGACTTTTGTACAGGAAACATTATTTCTAACAATAAGTTTATCGAGTTTTGTAAAAAGCATTCTGTACATCTGAGCGGTACTTACTCTTTGCGTAACGTTACACAAATCGTTTTTAACGCGCTTTTTTTCATCGTCCGGTTGTCGGGGTTGGTAACCTCCTATTAAAATCATACTGCACTCATACGAGACATTTCCTCCGAATTACGCAATTAGTTCTGCATGTAGTATGTTAATTTTGTTATAATTACACCCGACGGCGGGTATGTTTCGACAAAAACGTTGTTACTATATTATTAATCTGTGAGCGATCGCCAGGTGTAATTTACATCCCGACGGCTCGATTTACTTTCGTTCGTATTTATTGCAATTAATTTGATAATTTTACCCGATATATTCCGTTTTCCAGCTAATCAGCCAAATAACCATCAGGGTATCACGTCACGAACAAAAAGGGTAACTCATCATACTTGCTATGTAACGAGTTGCATATCGATTTATATGTGAAGTGCAAAATACACAGCCAAGCCAACACGACGAGACGAAAGCGCATTTATTTTCGAAATAAAAATGAGTAGACGACTCGATAATGATAAATTCTGCACTCGTTTATTATCTGCCGTTATTAGTTAATGTTAAATAAAAAGTTAAATAAAGTGCACTTTATCTATAAATCCACCTATAAATATGCATCTCTTTACATAGCAAATATAACGAGTTATCACTTTTGTTTTTTTTGTCTTTCTAATTACTATATACGAATTACGTTTATAGACTTAAACGTTTACGAGATGAAGTTATAAACGTTGTTGCTGCACAAATACAGTCTCTCATTATTTTATATCATTATTTGATCGTAAATTTACCATAATTTTAGTCTCTCCTTCTCTCTCTCTCTCTCTTTCGCTTTCTCGTATTATCTCCTTTCTTATTATTAAATTGCCGTTGATTTTCTTGGAAACTAGACGATCGCGAATCGTTCTCGACGACGCGATACGACGCGGCGGGCGGCTGGCGTGTACGCTATTAACTCTAATTAGCGATTATTAGAAGACATTCCGCAGAGAGACGGCGCCGCAAATTGAAGGCGGCGCAAACCGGTGTGAACGACAGAACAACGGGGGCAGGGGAGACGAGAGTGGATATAACGGCCTGATTAAAACAAATCGTCGACCGAGAAATGAAATTGCTAGTCGGCCAATGCGTCGAGATAAGAGGTCTTTTGAACCAATTTTGCTCCGTACGAAGCATTGCGAAAAGAGCAATTTATTGCAATCCTTATTTATGTTTCGACACGCCTCTAGGAGCTCGAGTAGAAATAAGAAAACCGTTTTTTTTTTCAAGAGGAAAGAAATGTTCAAATCGAAAATGTTAAAGTTTGACAAATTGAGGTATAACCGAAGAATATAGAAAAATTTGTTAATTATACTGAAATAATTTTTTTAATTCTCTGCTATAATAGTAAAAGGATTAAAAATTGCGTATGAAATCATTCTTCAAGTCGATGCGTGGAAAATTTGCATCGGCGCGAGTGCGAAAACTGACTCCGCGATTTTATTGTGACGAGCACCGAATTTGGCCCAGACGAGAAAACGGGTACAAGTGTCATCACACACTGACGAAATAACGCTCGTACCTCGCAGGATATGAGACGCTTTCGCGCGTTCAATAACGGCGGAATAATCGTCGATGGTGCAACGAAAATGCACGTTACATAAGCTTCTTATGGAACGACCTGATTAATTGCGGATTTTGAATAACATAAGCATGAAGTACAATAAGCATCTCTCGTCTCTGATTGATAGCTTTAATTAACTGACTCTAGTTGCTTTTCCTAGATCCAGCTATGAACAGTTAATCAAAAATATTAATTAACAAACATTAACCGTCGTTAATGTCATAATTTATTTCAACTACTTATTTATGGTTTGCTATTTGCATGATGTTATTTATAGGATTCTTAAAAATTTTTACATAGTTTTAAAATATTTAATAGATAACAAATATTAAATATAATTTTTAGGGTTGATTATGGATTGATTAACTCGCGTAGCGTATTTTGAAGCCGAAAAGACAATAATATTTTAATATATTTATTCGTTTTAACGAAATAACATGGTTAAGAAATAAAACACGCGTACAAACGTGCGAGTGAGCATATTCAAGGTGCCGTCGACCTCTTATATTTTACCAAAACAACAGTATCTTATATCTACATAACATTACACATTTTAACTCCGTATGTAAATGCGGATGCAGCGTCGAATGTGGGATGAGAATGGGCCCGCTATACGAAAGCCTCGAAATTCTTTCGCAAGCGTGGGAGCTAACGAGACGGTTTGTGGTACAAGACCCCATATAGGTGCGAATGAGAACAGTATGTCGAAAAGAAGGGTCCACCCGCGCGATCCCCGCCTTTTTCTCCTCTCCGGCGAGTTCGCGGGCTTTCGAAACGCCTAATGCATTTCCTTGGTTCGAGCTTGATCGATCGACAACTCGCTGCGCCCCACGTTAATAACAACTAGATTCTATCTTTCTTTCTCTCCGGCTGTATCTTAACTCATACGAGTAAGAAGTCTGAGGGAGTTTTATACGCGACATAAACTTCCTCCTCCGAAATGTCAACGTGAAGACGCTGAGCCGAATACAGCCATTGTATACTTAAGTTATGCGCGACTTCGAAAATTTTTGTCGGATTTGTTATATGTACAAGTACAACTCTCCCGTTCCCCGAGCAACGGGATTGTCTTTCGACTTCCGGCTGCCGCCTTCGCGTTTCTTATTCTAAAGAGTATATATACCAAAACCGTTGTCATTTCTAGATGCTAAAAGTCGAATAAAGTTTTACGAGTCAATAAGTTTTAACTATCGAGCGACTGAAAAGACATTAATTGCTAATGAGTTTAAAATTATTGGTTGAATTTAGGAACAATTCTTTAGGATTACATAAAATTGCCAAATTTAGTCGATCGAGGTAGATTTTATTCAAATAGAATTTTATAATTTGGACCTTTGTACATGTATATATGTCTTGGGATATATTTTGTACACTTTCGCTGCATGATTGATATCGCGTATTGGTGTATTTTTATTGGCGGAATGAAATATGATTCTCGGCCAGTTCGACGAAAGAAATAATATATTTCTTTTTTAAAAAAATAAAGATATTTCCGAGATATCGCGGCAACACGCGTAATACAGAAGGTCGAGATGCAGCGGCATGAAAATTAACCAGTCATTTTATTGCTTCTTGCGACCATATCAACCTTTGTCCAACGATCGGCTCGCCGAGCGAGTTGTATTACGCAAGGGATTCGCTTGCAAAAGGGATAAGGCAAAAAAAAAAACGCTGCATTACCTGAGCCTGCTTAACATAATGCGTACATTGATACGTTCACTGCACCTCAGTCACCCCGGACTCTACGCTGCGTTCACTTATAATGTTAGTCATTAGTCGACCGATTTGCCGTAGAAAAATCAGTTGAAAGTCAATCGCACGTTTCTGCGGGATACCCGATCGTTAGGAAGAAACGCAGCGAAGACGGTGAGAAGATCCGAAATATTTTATTCTATATATTTCTTTCATATCTAAATATGTAATTATTTAAGTGTATTGCTCGTGCGGGTATCAAAGGATATCGGTAAAACTTTCATCACATCGCAGATCCGTACATATCTATCAATATCGAATGAAATCGCAATCGTGCTATCTTTCATCTATGTATGTAGAGTCACGCTGGAATTCAATATGAAATGTTCACACACTGTTCGCTGGACGCATAGCATTGTTTCGAAATTTTATAAACGAGGACTTAACATTCTTTGAATATTTTTAGAAGAAAACATAACTAGGTAAAAATAACGGTTTTGACCATTAAGATTGGGAGATATCACGAGGGTAAGTTGCTCCTTTCGTAAAATGTCTTGTTCTGTCGGATCTAAAGAACGGGTTATCGAACAGGCGTAAGATACACGGAGTTCTCACCCTCTGCAGCCTTAGATAGTGGACAGACATGTTTCGCGAGCATCTGGTAGATAACGCGGTTTCGTTGCGTGGCCAGGTCGAGTGGTAACATCGTGTTTCGGCCGACGGAGGCGAAATCAATTAACTTCGGCAACACATGCGTGCGTAACATGCGAGTACGTCCCGCACGCGCGCCTGCGACGTACGCACGTAGTAGATGCGTAACACGCAACATATACAGGGTGCGACAGGAATCGTGGACCTTTCTTCGATTTCTGAATGAAACTTGATCCTTTTTCCGGTCGAGAAAAATTTTATTCTTAATCATATGTAATTAAAAAATATATATATCGGCGATATCGACGCATTTTTTAAATAGCTTTTTCGTTATCTGCCATTCAGGGAAACTAACTTCTGAGACACCCTGTATATTGTGGCCTGTATGAGGCGCCTATAACGCGTGCATTTGCCGCGTGGGTTGCCATGGGCAACCCGTGACTAACACACGTTCCAGCATCACGTCTCTCACCCTTCTCGTCTCACCCTATCTCCCCTTTTCTTCTTCCTTTCTCTCACTCTTTTCTCTTTTTCTTTCTCTCTCTCTCCTTCTTCGTCGGTCTCCCTTTTGTCGTTCCTTCTCTTTCTGTCTTGCATTGGATTCAGTGACGTAACAGTCACCGCGATGGACCTCGAAACCTAATGATCGATTTCGAGGGAGAAAAATTTCGGGTTTTATAGCGCCGCGTCATCACATGATTACACGATTAGGAAAAGATTCTATTAAGTTGCGAACGATGAGCTTATTCTATCTCCTTTGGCTTTATCTATATACGAGAAATGCTTTCAAGCAATTGTGTGGAAATTTGTGTGAATATTTGGAGCATGGTTTAAATTTATAAAATAACTTTACATATGTCGATCAAATTGTATGCATATTATCACATTATCAGTCACTAAATTGAGGGAAAAGAATATGCGAATGTTTTCAGTGTCTAAGGATAGTTGGAAAATAAGAAATGTAAAGATCAATGGATGCCACAGACGACTAATCGAACACCATATCTAAATATCTAATTATCTAATTAATTTCCTAAAAGAGCATTCCTAAAGTTACTTGATACGTTACTGGAAATCATCTCTCTTCGTTTCATGCGACACGTTTATCCTTCTCAGGGACACTCGTTCGTTCGTTCTTTCCTTCTTTCTCTTTTACCATCTTTCTCTCACATGCCTTGTACCCTAGGTTAGCGCTCCACGTTCTCATCGTGCTTGCTCTGGGACTCGCTGGTCCTCTCCCCTTCAGGAGTGGGTCTTTGTGGAAACTAACGAGACTTGATCCCTCAAAAGACTGCGTAGTAATCTTATCCGAAAAAATTTATCAATTTTAAAAAGAAAAGTACATCGTGAGAACTGATGAGACACTTCTCTCGCCCGGTTATAGTCCTATCGGGATTCCTCAAAGATATAAGCAGTTTCGGAGCAGGTAGAAGTCAACGTTCATCCCTGCTTCTTTTATCTCAGAAAGCCCAGAGATGTATCGCACTTTATTACGGTGCAACGACGCGTGACTGCCAAAATATCGCTTGTTTTTCGCAATGTTTTTCGTACCTAAAGAGCCGTCATCGATTATCGATTTTACGATAGGCACATTCGCGTGCGACTCCGATGTCGACGTACCGTATGTACAAGAGCGACATCGAGATACCTACACGCTGTACGGTCTCCCGCGCGAGAGAATTTCTCGACCTACCGTGATGATAGAGCTATACATACTCCGCTGCATACTCTGGCGTAATTAATTACCGCGTGTCTCTGAGGCCGATTACCTAATATCACTTAGAACGCTACCTAAATTAAAAAAAAAAGTTTTTTGTAACTGTGCACGCGTGTCTGACCGTCCAAAATAAAGGTATAAAACTATTTGTTGACTTTTTAATTACAATAGAATTTATCTTATGAAATTTGTCTACCTGAAAATAACAGTGTATGAGATATTATATAATATTAGAAGAGATAATCTATCTCTTAGTCAAATGATGAAATTGAAGTCTCTATCACTTTATAGAAATTATTTTGTGAGATAACAATATTTGAAGTGCAGCATCCTTGACATGTCTTCTCAAGAAATCTGCTCGGTTGTTTACTCGATCAGAACCCTCCGTTTATATATTTAAGATTAAAATCAACGAGTTAACTAGGTCCCATGCGATGCGAATCTGGGCGAATCTGTAAAAACAAAGCCGCCGCTAGTGGGATCTCCCAGGATAGCGCATGGGTCTCCACCGAAGAGGGATCGTCCCTGAACCCATGGCAGCGACGTGCGGAAGAGAAGGGGTCATGGAACTCGCAGAGGGGGGAGCGTGTCATGGTGGAGGTGGATGAGGCACCAAAAGAGAGAGAGAGAGGTTTCTATAGGGGATGCTGACTGCGTAAAGAGAGATGAAGAATCGCGACAAACCTTCGACCATCACCCCCTCATTGGGACGTTCTCTTTTTCTTACTCTTCTTTAGCGTTCTCTCCTTTTTTCTGTTTAGCTTTATCTGCTGTCCATTGCTTTCCGACCAGCTTCGGACAAAGAGAGAAGAAGAACAAAGAGGCGTAGAGCGAGAAGATAGCTCTAGGAACGAGAACGTTGGAATGCAAGTTGGAACGAGAAGGAATGAGATAATGCGAGTGTTTAAGGAGAAGAAAAGAGAAAGTCGTGATGCAGACGTGAGGAGAGAGAAGGTGGAGAATACGAAGAAAGAGAGAGAGAGAGAGAGAGAGGAAGATGAGAATGAGCAATTCTGTAACGATGACTAGAGACGATTGAATTTTGGTGAGAACGCGAGTCGGATGGAGGTGTAAAGGAGGTGAACTAAAAAATCAGTGGAAAATGAAGTTTTACAAAATCATGAGGAAAGCGCTGATTTCGAAAAAGAAAGAAAAGCAGGAGCGGGAAGATCGCCAAGAGGAATCAAGGAAAGAAAGAAGTCACGAGATGGTGCCATTTCAAGGTGGGGGGAAACTTAATCTTCCAAGATTAAAAATACAATCGTGGCGTTTCGAGAAGAAGGAGGGGAAAGAGGGCAAAGGAGAAGTGAGAAGACGAGTGCCTGGTTTTCTGGAGTGACAGCGACAGAGACAGAGTTAGGGTTCCATAGGGAAGAGAAGGAGAGAGCCAGCGGGGATTTTGAAGGCAGAACGAGAGAGAGAGACGTGAATAGAGAAGCCAGGGCAGGGAGCAGACAGATGAGGTGAGTTAGAAGGAGAAAGAAGAAAGGGGGACTATTCGGTGGAACAGACGAGGGATGGGGAGAAGAGTGAACGGAATAGAGAGAGGGAGAGCGAGAAAGGGAGAGAGAGAAAGAGAGAGATAGAGAGAGAAAGGGAGCGAAATTGAATAAGAGAGACGGGGAAAGAGAACAGAGAGACCAGGCAGCGAGTGCGCCCACTGAGCCGCCTCCATACCACCTCCAGCATTCCCAGCCTGCACACACAGTTGCAGCTGCACCGCGGCCGTGGCTCGCTCGTGTGCACATGCGAGACTGCGCGCGCGTCCCTCGCATAATCTCGCGATTCTCTCGTGTGTTGATGTGTATCTACGTATATATATTTAATATATAACTATACTGCGTGACGCGCAACAACGTCGTCGCCATGCAGTTTTAACGACGCCGTTTCCTTCGCTTCTTCGTTTATCTCCCCGTTGGACGAGATTGCGTGGATCGACCATCACTTGATGTTAAGCTCCAACTGGACTTTTGAAGATTTCTGACGAAGGCAACAGCAAACTCATCGTGGTGAATCATAATTAGAAACGTACGGCACTTTCGCCGACGTAAATTCGTAATTAGACGAGTCAGAAATCGATTTCGACTCCGTCCTTCCTGCAACATTTAGCTCCGTGGCAGTGTCAAGTTGCCTAAGTTCACGAACTGACATTGACGAGTGTCAATGAACTCGCTGTCGACGTTGAATTCGCAAGTGGAAGGGCTCTCGGAGATCGATCAAGATTCCTTTCCAATCCGGATTCACGCGGTCTTCGAATCGACGCCGAATCGAGCTCGCGGTCGCTGAGATAGCTGAGACGAGTACGAGATAGCGCAGAGACAAAAGTACAAATCGCGAGTATCGGCGATCGGCGCGTGTCTGCTGTTCTTCTGCGTTTCCCCGGCAAGCCGCACTGCGCGGAGCACGTGCGAACCGCGAGGCCGAGAGAAGTGCACTATCGATCGCGTCCCTCTCGGACGCAATCTCGAGGAGCGTGTCCTTCTCGTTAGCGCGATATTCAGCCGGCCGGTAGGAGGAGACCTGACATTTTGCAAATGTCAACCGCTGCTGTTGGCGTAACTTCCGCGTAATCGGAGCGTGGCTAATGGACGATAAGAGACCAATTCGTGCTTTCCGTGCCGAAACCTTACTCCGTTTCTCGTTCTTTTTCTTCCGTGACGTATCGAAAGTGACAGACGCGTCGAGAGCGATGGCTCGGGGCACGTGATTCTGAGGACAGATTGAAAGCTAGAAAGACTCGACGTCTTCGATTCCTGGGATTCCAAGAAAGCGAGGATATCTCGTCATGGATTGGATGAGGAGGCAGGACGTCAAGGAGGAGCCGCAAGAAGCTCCTAACACTTTGACGCCGGAAGACGACGACGAGTGTTACTTCGAGGAAGACGCGTCGATAGACGAGGGAATGGTACGTGAGATTTCACGTTTCGTTTATTCGATTTGCGATTGTTTGAAGGATTGATTCGGTCGTCTTACTGAAAAGTATTGCTGTTTTAGCTTTAACATAAATCATCGTGCAACACGGGCACTTTGTATGCATATAGAGCTAACGGCGTCAATATACATATTTATCGGGCTGTTTATATAATGAGACTTGATGTATGTATTAATTATATCGTATCATATATGCGCGCTTATTGAAATATAAATGTACCGCATGAACGAAACAGCAATCAAGGCGGGGTAAAATTAGTATTTATAGCAATCGCACAATGCAAATTGATTAAAGATACATCGCCGAATATCGTCACTTCTCCTCACCGCGCTTGGCGTTGCATCGGTCAAGGTAGAAATTTGCATATCCCGGTTTGGAGAGTACGAGGTCTCCCTCATTCGAGATGCACTCTCCTTTAATAACGGTTGTACACGAACGAGCATCGTGATCTTCGCCGTATCTCCCGACGCGTCCATGAATGTTAATAATAACGCCATTATCGGCCGCTCTCTGTGGTCGCAATAATCGTTGGCGGCAGTCGGTTTAATGCGTATATCGCGTCCGACGTTCGCGAATATCGACGTTCGTGAGTCCGTGGTAATTTTGCAATCATATCGCGCGTCCTTTCGATTACGCGAACAATCATTGCGTTCGCGGTTTTTTGCGAATTCTCCCCGCGAGATTGCCGAACTCCCTCCGCGATCTATCGCAGCATCTGTCACGGCCCTCGAATTGCATCGTTCCGCGTTCGAGAGGGCATCGAATTTTCTCCAGGTAATTGCCGGGGCGGATGCTGACCGTTAGGGCATTCAGTTACGTGTCGCCGCTATCCCTTTTCCCAACCCCTGTCATTCGTTTCGAACCTGCATGAGGTCTAAAGCTTATATCACGCAATAACTTTTCAACGTTATCTTGATATTATTTTATATTATTATAATATTATTATATAATTTTAATATTGTACACATATACCTACATATTTATTTATTTATTTATTTATTTATTGGAAGCGAAAATTTTGTCTTATTTCCAAAACAAATTCGTGTTAGATTCGTTTAAAAATATCAAAATCCACAATTCCAAATTATATAACGAAAGTAACTGAACATCTTTTTTAGTAACTGTTTTGACTTTTGTTACGCTGATAAATCATACTTTTCTATATATCATATAAACAGATGTGGCTTCTGTTTCACATATAGATACTTTGCCCAACGTGTCGTTAACGAATATAACGTTGCGTGAATCGGGCTTAACCGGCTACGAGAAAATGGGCTCGAGTGTAAAATTACGGCGAATCTACTGTTACGTCCATTGTTGCCTCCGAAGTGACCGCTTGAATTACTAACCGCTGGCGGAGTCATTCCGCTCGCTCGGGGCGAAATTGCATGCGAACGAACGTGCGTGCGCTACGCGCAAACATTTAACGGGGACAAAAAGCCGCCCGCGGCGATAAATCAGAAAATTATGCGAGAAAATCGAGACACGAGGGTCGCCGGGGCCACGTATCATCCTTTCTTTACATTAACGTCGTGATATCTAACTGCTTGAAAATAAAACCACTTATCTATTCATAGGATGTCGCAGAACATTTTGATAAATAACTGGAACAGTACAACTTCAATATTGACGATTTTACTAGAAAAATTTTTTTATTTGCAATTTTAACTTGTCAACGTATTTGACTTTAAGAAATTAAAACTTAAAAATTATAACGGACGAACGGACTTCTCTTTAAACTTTCTCTCAAAGAAAATCGAGCTTTGTCCTCTTTAAAGAATCCGCGACTGAAAGGGGGACGCGATAATGGCACTCGGTCTAGGGCAATTCCTGACGGATCCTGGCGACATGCCGACTCGGCCGGAAATTAAGGGAAGAAGGAGAAGTTGCGGGTCGATATGTCCAGCGATTATCGGGATCGCGTGAATGGCATTTACGGAACTCGCGCGAATTCCGCATTTTCTGATGACTGCCGGTGACCGCTTTCCTTCTCTCTACCTTCCTGGTCTTGATAAGAGCAGGTGATAAGTTACTCGAAGCCACTTCGGAAACCTTGGCAACGTCGAGGTGCTTTCGAGGGGCTACGATGATTCAGCGCCAGCTGCGTCCTCGAGAAAGAAGGAGATGGTGGAAGAGAAGGAGGAAGAGGGGTAGGAGGAGGAAAAGGAGGATCGGCTATAACGTTCGAAATTTGTTAGTCAAAACCGAAACATCGATCCCTCGGTAGGATTAAATGTACATGTCTCCTGAGCGGAATACTCGACGAGGTTTTCCACCTTGCCTTCCGCTGCGTGCTCGTCGGTATCTCGTCAATCCGCTTCCTGTTATCTTATTGGACGATCGTATCGACCGGAAGTGACTCGCGGGAAGGCGCAGGGGACAGGCGGTAGCGTAGGCAGCGGCAGATAAGCTCGGTAGACTAAATAGTTACGAATATTTGCTGTCAAAAGCGGGGAATAATAGACCGTATAACACGAGCGTTTTAACGCTTCGTGTGCGATACACATCGCAAATTGTTTCCTCGAAAGTTTATTACGAAGGTTGGACTTATCAAGCGCGTGCATCACGTAAAATTCAGTGACAGCGTGTCACTGAAATACTCACTAATGCAATTATGTATTAAATTACAACTAGCATTCACGTGATGACAAAATAATTAACTTCTTATTAATAATGATACTTTTTGGAAACGCCAATATTAAACGAACGGACCCAATCCATCAAGTTTTCAGAGACAAGAAAACCAATCTGAAAGTTTCCTTAAACATACTCAAAGTATCAAAAGCTCGTATATCTGAGTCTTCTCCTGCGTTAATCTAACAAGTTTATCTCAACATCGAACTCAGCAAAATTCGTGAAGTTTACCCCTTGAAAGTTTACATTAACTAATGAAAGTTTGTGCATTCCGTTGTACAGAACGAGAAGTTTACGTTGTTCTGGTCGCCAAATAGCAGTGCGTACTGAAACAATATATGGGCTTACCCGGAGATTGAAATATAATTTCAATCGGAAAGGTAGAGAGAAAGAGAAAGAGGTGGAGATAAAACGATATCAAGATAGAATCGATGGGGAGTCGAAAAGAGGGAAAGAGAAAGAGAGAGGAGAATATAGCGAGGGTGTCTGTTGCTCGGAGCTCGTCCGCAGGCAGAAAACGGGGGGATGATAGGCGACCAGTCACCATTCCACCCCACCGACCGCGGCCACGTCGGGGATGAAGTATGACTCATCCGGGTGCCACCACCCCTGTTTTTCGGCCGTCTCTCGCGTCGGGAAATTCGCCACCCGTTGACTCCCCTCTAGTCGCCGAATCTGTTTGTCGACCCTACCGTGTTGCCAGCGAGTAAACGAGCATTATCATAATCCGTAGCGACAGCGGGAAGAAAGATGCACCATCAGGCGCGTGCAGTTCAGGTGCCCGATCATCATTGTTCGTAACGTTTCGTGCTCAATATGATCCCACAGTCGAATCGCCATTGGCTTTCGAGGACGAGTCGTTACGGACGATCAGTGTCGCCATGGTCGAATTTTAGAAAAGAAAGAACGTATTGTGTGTTTTCGAGGATATATGGGTGGTAGGTCGCACTTTGCGACGTGCTTGGGAATAATGGTGAGTTGACGGTAAAAAATGTGTGTTTTGTATTCTTTATTGATTTTATTTTCTTATTGCCAATTTTTTATTTATAATTTTATTTTATTATGTATTTTACATTATACGCGTAAAAATATTATTGTGTTTTTAATCGAGTTTTAAAATTATCACGAAGGATTAATATAGACCATTTAGTTTTTTAATAACTATTTTTGCAATTCTTAAAAAGTAAAAGTATGTTAGTTTTTTTAAGACTTACGAGAAGTTCTTGCTGTATAAAAATAAAGTAAATCTTGTATGAAGACATATTATGAAAATACGAGTATTATTTTTCCAACAAAGGCTGAAGTTAATCTCAAAGTATAAATAGGAACTTTCTTCTTCTTTCTATTTATTCGCATTGCCAATACTTTTGTCTTGTTTGGGAAGTAAAAGACTTGTATTTCTCCACCAGAGTTAGATCCCTCGTTAGCACGGTAAATGGGATAGACAGCGTCACTGCCTGGCACCAAAATAAAAAGAACACAATCTAATCCACACGTGGTGCAGACAAGAAAGAGATCTAATCCACATGTGGTGGCACGGGTGTCATCACGGTCGCTTGGCGAACGAATTAATCCCATTATTTTTATTCTTTTTACCTCATCCTTCATCTTCGCAAGAGGATGTGTATTTTACATACGTTCTGGAATTGGAGAGCCAGCTCTTTTTTA
Organism: Leptothorax acervorum; assembly: GCA_035220615.1. NCBI lineage: Eukaryota > Metazoa > Arthropoda > Insecta > Hymenoptera > Formicidae > Leptothorax > Leptothorax acervorum. Next base: position 912,322 of record JASTWQ010000002.1, on the reverse strand, counting down.
ATGAGACTCGACAAGGATATAAATAACAAGATTTTACTTTTCTCGATTTTAAACGAATATTATTTCAATTCTAATTTTTAATTCGTAATTTTTAAATTGTACTCAAATTTTTTAATTCAAAGTTTAATTAGCGAATTTAATATTCTTAAAGAGAAATTCTTAAATGTTACAAAGAAGTGACAGTGTCCGATTGAGTCGTTATCGAGGAAAATTCGATTTTTCATCGCTGAAGTATGATTTTGAATTTTGTCGTGAAATATCTTTTATTCAATATTATGTCTAGAAAACCTCACTCTGCCTCGTGCGATCTGACGGGCGGGCGGCTTTCGATGTCAGAACGAGATTACGTGGCTCAATCCCCTCGAAGGAGGATTTGTGTCTTCGTATTGGTTGCGTGTAGATGAGGGAATGCACTTTCAGGTGATCATTATTGCAGAGACAGTGAGGGGACTGAGATTCGGACCCACCCCTTCGCGATCGCGGGGGCGTAGGTTATCTACCGTCATTGTCCAACCGATCGATGCTGCACGGTCGGAATTATCGCCATCCCTCGAGGAACTCCCATGCTTTTATCTTATTTTCTATAATAGGGAATTGGCACGAGCTTCTCGTAAGCTCGTAATGAGACCCATTAGTCTTTTGCATGTTATTTTTTTTTAAATATTTCTCGATCGTTGATATCTCTTTCGTTCCTATCTAAATACATATATCTAAATACATTATACATATGTTGTTTTATAATTAATGTTTTATATTACTGAAAGCTTGATATGACATATAAACATATTATATTAACTCTACTTAAGTATCTAAAAATATATAGAGACAATTAATGAAAAATTTAGACCTTTCTCTTGATAAATAAAGATTAGACATTCGATTTTTGTTCTTTATGTTCTTTTTTCAACAAAACAGAAATCATGAAATTTACTTTCTTTGTTTTTTCGCTATATTTCACCGATTGAAATACTTTTATTGTCGCTGAAGACAACGAACTTTAAAGAATAATTTATTCGTGTGGAACTTATGAAGAATGTTTCCTTCCTTCTATCTTGCGGATTGCGCGATATCCCGTAATTCGTATGTTTTCCGCGGCTCTGGTGCTCCTTTATTCGAAATCGTTCTTAGCGTGGGGATCCCTTAAGTCTGGCGCCGGGCAATAATAACTGTTCACCCACGCCAAGTCGACGAGGTTTTTGCACCATCGTAGTGGCCTTGCAGAGTTTCCGAGCGGGCCTCGCAAAATGGACGCAAGCGAGCCGGGTAATCGATTCCACGTATGTATACGCTGTTCTCGCCTGGCGGATCACTTAAATGAACATCTGCCCGTTGCATTTAAACGTGCGCGCAATACCGAAAACGCTAACTTTACGTTAAAGATACCACGCACAATTATGACCGGTTTTGAAAGAAGCGATGACTCTATAAATGTTTCTCGTGGGTTTTATAATTTTAGTAGGTATTATATGGCGACAGACTAAATCGATCAAAAATAATTGACAAAAGCTGTAATAGCACGTTGATATAACAGAGAAGCAAGAGTCTACCTTACATATAGAGACGACTCGTGCATTAGGTGACTGATTTACAACGACAAGCCGTAAATTCAATCGAAGGTACCGTTGTCGCTTTCAAGAATTCGTATATAGAACCTTTACCTGAGCTGATTAGGTCCCCTCGCTCCGGAATGCTATTTATCACCAAGCGGAGACTGCTCCAAGGCCTAAGGAACCGATGCCCAACGAGACCCAATATAAGACCACACCGTCACAAAGACTCCCGCAAGGTTTCTTCGAACGATTGCGGTCAATTAAAAGTGTCGCATTATCGAAGACGAGTCGCAAAACTTCGCCCTTGTGATTATCTCTCGTTGATGTGATGATCTCGTTAATGTCAATTAAAATCGTAACATTAGACCTGGCCGAAAGCCCGTTTATAATTATAGGATTATCTTTGGCAATTATAGGATCATCTTAACGTTAACTAACTAGGGTGTAATTCGGAACTGTCACGCAAGAATAATTAGGTGCGAACGAGAAATCGTTAGCTTCCTGGGTTTTAGGAGAGTAACTAAATTCTTCTTTACAAATCCGTTCATCGCACTTACGCGCGAAATTATTGATTCTACGTACATACGTCGAGAGTTTATTCACCGATAAGGCGAGGCGTCGTAAACAGCATAACAGAATTTACGCTAAACGCCGTCGTCTCTCTTTCCGGTATTGCCATTTCGCATTTAACGGGCGCCACTTCGCGCCCGTGCTCTCCCCATTGTGCGGCACAATCGCCAAGATAACCTCGCTGGTCGAGGGTATCATCTTTCTCATTGTAACCCCGACGTGGAATAAGAGCGTAACGCGAGACGCCGCGCCAGCGTAAATGAAAACGCGAGCTATGAAAATGCGCGTATCATCGGAATACATTAAAGCTCCGCGTTCGCCGTTCTGCGTTTTCTTGCGTTTGTCAGCAAAAGAAGCGCGAGGTTTCTTCGAGATAACGATTCTTCTTGAAACCATATGTATTCTATCTTCCTCTGAGTTTATTCCATTTGTATATACATAAACTATGTTAGGAGAACACATTAATCATCATGCATGTTAAACTGATAATCACATTAAAAGTTAACAAATTTAATTAGTACAAAATATGTGTTCAATTTTTGAAAGAATCATTTTTCTTGATTCTTAAAGAGTTGCGTTTATTGTTAAATGGACCGCGGGAATGCTGACCGACGCGCTGTTCCGCTACGCGTTTTTGGGAGCGGTAATTTGTCTCGAGTCGTCTCTTCTTATCCCGGGAACATTACGGAGGGCCCCGGAACCCGTTGTTCAGAAAAGCCACATGTGTCTCTAATGGGTGCGCCGACGGACGGGCAGTACTTATCTCTCTGTAGCCCTCTGCTCTTTTGTGTGATTCCTCTCGCCGGGATCCCTCTCGTGTCCCTCTGCATCGCCGACGCGACTTCAGGGCCGGGGTAATAAACATCTGTTTCGATCGACAAAAACTGCGTCTCTGTTTAAATTAAACCGCTATAAATATCACATTTCGCTTAAATGACTGAGTCATTTGACGAAACGCGCGTCGAAAAAAAGTTCTTCTTTGCGTTTTATAGTGATTAATCCCATGACATAGTAAATATTATCGTGGCGAAATTAGTTTAGTGTCATTTGCGAATGGAGTGAGTTTCGTACACGAATATTCCCTGTATTCGATGACTCGAACATCTTCGTCAGAATAATCGCTCAATTTAGGACGACATTATCGCGAGGAGACAAAGATGAAGAAGACGACCAAGAGACAATGAGAGGATTACAGGATCTCCTCCCGCCCGTCATTCAAACCGCCGCTGTGCTCGTACTCGACAAAGGGGTGCTTTTTCGCACGGAAATACCGACGACGCACCGCACTCAAGCCGGATTAATCGACCGAAACGAGTGGTGCGAGGCACTCGACGGACTCGCGGATCGCTCGTCATTCCACATGATGCGTTTTTCCGCGGGGTGCCAGGACGATTCGCGTCCCGTGGGTGCCATACGAGCGAAGGCACACTTTGATATTTAACATATCGCAGTTCATCTATTGTTCAGATCCATTGAATCCGCACATCTGTTTCTGAAAGTATATTTATGTAATTGAGTGACAGAGTAGGTACTGTGTAAACTTTACCCGATATGTTTGTGACACGTAGAATATTAAAAAAGGCACGAAATTCTATTTTGTTGTTTAACTATAAAAAAAATTGAAAAAAGAAACGAATAGTTTTCATAGTTTTCGGAGATTTTGGCAATTTGAGCGGAAGTTAAAAATTCTGTGATGGCATTTATCATCGGTGGTGAGTAAAAACCAATGAATAGAAATGAAGATGAAAGGGGCACAGAGCGAATGATGTGGCGGACGGGAGATAGAAAGGTTTGCGAGGTCATGGTCAACCGATCTGGTCGACCATGCTCGGTCACGTGAGGCTGCCGCGAGCCGAGCTTTTCGCACCGAGTCACGAAGCTCCCGCACGCCAGCTTGCGTTTTCAATCCCGCTCGCTTTCGCTTCCCACGCTCTCTTACTTCCTGCTGTCGCAAGCGCAAGCCTGACTAATCGATTCGGGCAGATCGAACGATCGATAAGCTATCGCTATCCTCGATGCCCGGCCGATCGCGACCCGGAAAGATTGTAGGGCCGGGAGAATATACAGGATGGACCAAAATATATTTACCTTGGTGTCAAGCTTCGGGATATTAAATTAGAAATCAGTATTCATATGTTTTTATCCGTTTCGTAAATTGCTCTTTCTCTCTCTCTCTAGAATTTTTTAAAATACCGATATTTTCCGACTATTTGCCGACTATTTGCCGATACGTTTGAAATATCGCGGGATTATATCGTCTTCTCACCCTGTTTTACGAAATCTATTTTTCGTAGTCGTTGGAGGTTGTCTTTACTGCTCAATCTGTTATCGTCGCGAAGGACCCCGGGCACCCTCCGGCTACATTTATTTTTATCGTCCTCGCCCTATATATCGCCGGCGGGCATTTTTATTTTCGGCGGCGAGACGGTTTCATTGACACGAAACCGGGGGTCCCTCGGCGCTGTCTTTACGGCATAATTATTGCCTTCCCGCAGGGATGACTGATCGTCATTTGGGCTTAGCAAACTCATGGACCTCAACACATTGCGGACCCACATGTATATATACATCACGCACGTCCGCATACATATGTTTATGTGAGCGACAGCGCAATAAACATTTGATGAAAAGTGGTAATAAGATACAAGCTAATTTAAGAATAATAATAAGAATAAGAACAGGACCATGTACGTGCTTGATATAGATGGTGCAGGATAGCGAAAGCTGAAGCTTATTTCTTATTTATATTCTTTAATTAAAAGAAAGATGAAAAGGTAATTATATTGCCGACCGACATCGAGCTCGAGATCGCCTGATGTCATTACAGACGCGTTACGATCGTAGATACGCGTGAAGATATCCGCGCTTACTGCTAATTAAAAAAGGTCCCCCTCATCAAAATATTCATCGTCCGCGTTGATGATATCTTACATAACGCGTCGATTGATCTTTTCATGCTTTCGACTACATTATCGTGCCCGTAGGCGCGGTCGATTTCACGATCGTTGTCAACCATGTCATTATGTGCACTAACATAATCAATCTTCGATTTCAAAAATGAAAATTATTCGTTCAAACTAATTTTGAAAATATGACAGTAACTTTAATAGAAATAAGACGCATTATTTTTGGATAGTAAATTTAAGAATTCTAGACGAGAGTATTAAGTCTCTTTAATATTGATTGCCTAATTGCTGGCCTATCAAATTGGTTTTGCCTATACATTTGCACATAATAGAAGGTTAACATGTAAGTTAATAGATGGCATATTCGTATTATCAGGTCGGCTTGTTCATGGGCTATATATGTGGCGATAAATTCGAAGATGCACCGATCTACAGATAACTATCTACAAATATGTAAATTTATAGATCTAAAAACTTCTTGGTCCATAAATTACTATGGACTTGTTCGTAGATCAATAGATTACTAGAATCACAAGCTCCGTAAGCTGGAAGAGAATGTACAGATCTATAGATTATCGTTTGTTGGATCTCTCTCCGTTCTATACTAAGCGTCTTCAGTATAAACGAGTGGCTTTGTAAATTAAATGCACTATAATCGATAAAAGATCTGCAGTTTAATTAGAATTTAATAAAAAATCTAACAATAACGAGAGAGACTTTATTGAAATTATTTTTTTTTTGCCGGTAAAGATTTAATCGCGTTAATTCTGACTAGCTCATCTTGATTGTTTCCTTATCTCCATCTATTTATAGCCATAATATCACCGCTGTGGGACGCGATCCTCACGCAATCTTTTGAGCACTACACACACACAAGCTCGCTCGGCCTCATCCAACTAGAACTATTTGCGCGCTTAGATCGCGAAGGTTACGAGCAGAATGCACTCGGCAGATGTCGAGCAGCTGCCACGGCAAATTGCCTTCGTGGCTTGCATTTAATTCGTGATCGGTTGTCTTCGCTCTAAACCCCATCGGCTGAGTTAGGCTCTATCCGAAAGTCTCGCAGCTGTCTCGGAACAGTATTGACAATGGTCGACACAGTTTTTGCCTATTGACCTCAGGAACTTTCGGCGCGAAGATCTAATTTTCGTTCATTTAGCACACCCGTCAATATTTTAATCAATCACCATATATGTATACAAGATGCCTTCGCAGAATTGTTTAGCAAAAATTTTATTGGACATTTCCATTTATGTAACCCTTATGTCTATCAGAAGATATTATTCCATTTTCTCCTCCGAAGTAAATTTTGCAAAACTTTTCGCATTTTGCAATTCAAGGACTATTGGTGCTTTGACGTTTTTGCCAAAGCAGCAATTAAATCTACTTGAAATTTATTACGAAATAAAAGCTACGGAGAACCTTTGACATCGTTTAATCATGCGAAATTGACGTTCGATACATGATTCTGCATATCGTTAGATAAAAGGCAGAAATGGTTACGCGCGAATACTTCGGTTTATTATAATTGAGCGTGCACGATTATGCTATCTTGGCACACCCTTGCTCTCACGATTTTAACGTTCGGCTCGGTCGATTCGCATCTCGTTGCGGCGCGTTCGAGCGCGAAGGAATTGTAAGGAGAGCCGATGACGCTATTAGCGCGAAGCCAGTTTCTCTAAGACGAACGACGCGCGTTTTATTTCACTTCCACCTCAAAGTTTTCTCTTTTGGCTTAGAATCGTTCCTCACAATAGCGGCGGTCCGAGGTGCGCATTGTCCGCTGGATTACGCCATAAAGTACAATATCTTATATTCGGATTAGGCGGGTTTAGAGGCACATAACGAAGGTCTGGAGTCTGGAGTGCCTTCCAGGCATGTCACGAGTCATTCTGTTAGGCTCGTGCATAGAGAACTCGAAGCGAGACGGTGTCTGTTTACAGACGACTCGCCGGGGTCTTTACAATTCAAGAGCGAATAATTATTCGACGTTTCCTGAAAATAATCCGGTATTGTTAGACGGCGAGAACGTTGACACGCGAGCAGCACGTTTGACTCTTGCGCTTTTAACTATATTGCATATTCAACTACTTTACGCACTGATTCTCTAACAATAAGAGGCAATTTTGATATAAAAATACAATTACCGCAAAGTAAACGATTTGATAATTTTAAATATAAATTAATGTAATGTTTTTTTTTAAATTTTTATCTTGTATGTACACTATTTCTCATCTTAGAAGCAGCATAGTTGTTAGTTCTGCGGGAAGAAAGCTTTTCCATAATAAAAATAAGGGACAACATGTTTCTGGAAATTTGTTGGGACAGTATGCACGACGGCGACATTGGTGCGTGCTCGTGCATAAATTCCGGGGGCACGCAACTTCTCTGCGCACGCAGGATAGTGCGATTAGTCTGTAATGTTCCCTCGGTGACTGCGTGCGGCTGCGACGTTAAAGTGACCGCGTCGGGCGGAATAAATTCGCGTCTCTGTCGGGGGTAGATAATGCGAGTTTATCGTCGACGTGTGTCCCCCGTGGCCCGAGATTAATTGGAAATTTAGGAGAAACATGGCCGTTTCACGCGGCTCTCAAAAAGAGACGATTAATATGATCAGACGTTGTCGAAATGATTTCACGTCCCGCTTGATTTATTTTGAAATTGTTTAGACATGTCAGTAATAAATGCTGATAATTTTTGTTTTAATTTATTTACTTAATGAAGAATTTTGAAATTTTTATATCTTTTCAACATATTTTATTTGTCTTGAATTAAAACTAAAATGAAATTAAAGGTAAATTTAGTAAAAATTTGCGATCAGAAAATTTTTAGTCAATATCAGTTTTTTATTTTTCAGTAAATATCCATATTAAAATATTACCTATATAAGAAAGAAGGCTTTTAAAAACCGTTTATTTTGAACAATATGGAGTAATTAAATTTTCTGATAAAGCGACTCGCTAAAAATTTTTTCCTCGAAAATGGCGGTGTGCTCCTAAAAAATAAACAAGGCGGTACGGCATTAGAGTCGTTTAAATCATCAACGCTGAAAATAAAAACTGGACATCGAAATTCGAGCGGAAGGAGAAGGGAGAGAAAAGCGGGGTTGTCCAGACCAACAACCCTCGTTACAACAACACGGGGCGGTATGTATTGGGTGAAAAATGCGAAGAGGGCAGCGTGTGGGCGAGACGGCCAACGTAAACACGGAGGGACGAGCCACGCGCATCGGCACAATAAGTTATAACAAACGGCATCTCTACTTGCTCGTTCCTCGTCGTGTGGACTCTCATAAGAGAGTCACGACGAGGGTGGCGAGGGGATCGGACGGAGGGCCACGCCTAACCGCGTAAAAATATCAAAGGGCCGTGGGCGTGCGAGCCAGCTCCTCGTCTAGCAGTCCTCGAAAACGAGACGATGAATACCGGAGTCTCTTGTCCCCGGCGTGTGGAGTGAGCGAGCAACATGTGAGAGGAGGTATATCAGGTTTTACGGCAGCCGTAAGCATCGGCTAGGCATGCGACAATATTAGTATGTCCCTTGCGGGAAATGCGCCACGTGGTTTTATTCCGTGCGAGGTACATAAGTAGAAGAGAAGAGCCAAGTTGAAATAACGGAGCACTAAATTAGCACCCGAGTACATTCAAGTTAAACAGTCAAATGGTATTTATTTTCTCGTCGCTTATATAGACTGACGGATTCTTTCTTACAATTAAAACATACTTTGACTTTCAAGATTGGAATAAATTCTACATACTTGCCTCTTACAGTTTTTTGCAATAATTTTTTATTTTCTGAGTATTGTCTTTTACAATTAAACTACATTGTAATATTTGTGCATAAAAGTTTTGAATTTGTTCACACATACAAAATTTACCTTTAGTTTTTTTTCTGCAACACGCGCTGTCTTAAGATAGTTGAGTTAAGATTAATGGAGATGGAAACCAGCGATTGTATTGTACGGTCTCGGTTTAAACGGATAGAGGACCGTGTCGCATCAGCCAGCGGTCACTTCCGCTTGTCCAGACAGTCCGTCGCTGTTTCCTCTTCGAGGTGTGCTTTTGTCGCCTCCGTGCTGCGCGTGTGATCAGAATGAAAATGAATAGAGTGGCTCGTCTGGATCGTGCCGAGCAGTGTCTCCCAATCTCTTCCTTTCAGAACATACCTATAAGTATTTCCAAAGAAACAAATTTACAGAATTACTTGCGTAAAAACTACTCATTGATTCATTTGTCGACTGCTTCGGAAAATTGGAATATCGCCAGTTACAATTACGTGCTGTGCGTAAATAAAAGCTTATATTTTAATTTTATTCCATCGAGCGTTATTCGCACGCGTAACAAAATCTCTCAGCTCTTTTAAAGTTTTGTTTAAAGAACGAGGGAAGAAGATCCCGAAATACAATGTAAGCGAAGACAACGAGTTATTAAATGGGGTTTTAATATCGCAGAGTAATAATAGACCTTATCGATAGCTCGGGCACGTTGCAGTAGCGAGCGCAGACACCTCTTTGAATATTCAATGCATTTTATTAAGGGAAGATGGTCACAGATACTACGCATCGTATAAAAAAATACTTTCGCGACCTCATTATTCTTACTCTCGTCATTACTGCTGCATACATAACGCAGTTTATATTCTGCGGATGCAAGATATACATTTTACAGTAACTTCGTTCCGACGTTAATGGATTTTTGTTTTGCGTTTTCAAGCGTAATTTAAGCTTCGATGAGAATACAGATACACCACGCATATACTGCCGCCGTACTATTATATTTCTCTATAGTGCAATTTAAATATTTCACGTCATTTTGAGACCTACATTTATTAATTTTCAAACGCATGCAATGACAAATTACAGGTTTTAAAATACAAGCATAAAGAAATATTTTCTCGTGAGAGTAAAAAATACTGATTTATTTAGTGCTTCTCCATAATCCTTTTCCGTCACCTTTTACGATGCGCTTTTTTCCGCCGTGAATCTCGGGGAACGATCAGAAAATCGAGTGCCTGAAAGTCCCTCCTGGTCGTTTACGCGATGGTACATCGCGCTTTTCCGGACCCTCCACCGCTTGTAGAACCCTTGGGGGGCCTCGCCCTTCACGGTGGCAGTAAAAACGTCCACCACCCATGCACTCGGCTCAACGACGACGAGACATATAAAGTCGATGCATCGCTTTACGTAACACTCGATTTTACGTTCACGGCTGAAACACTGCGCGGGCCGTGGTAATAAAAAGGCGCGGTATTTCGAGACGCCGACAATCTATCTCGCAATATATCATGTTATACTTCAACTTCACTCTCCAAGAGTATAACATGATATAATGATTTACGACCAGAACACAGTACAATTTATTCTATAAAGATATAGCAGAATTTTTTGGATATAAAATATCAATTCTTTTATTCATTTACTTTGTTGACACCTCTAAATGTTACGATAAAAATACTTTTGCTTGAACTACACATACTGTCGTCGCAGCATTTGAAGACCGATATTGCTCGTAAGACGATATTTTATTTATAAGATTTATACGCCATGTTATACAAAATCTTCATTCTACTTTTTACGGCCAAAGGAACAAGAATACATGCGGTGGTCCACAATGGCTGGTGACACGGGAGGTCTTTGCGGTAAATCGCTTCCTCATCATCAGAATACGATCGATTTCACCTTACTAGGAAGACCGTCGGATTCCGCTGCAAATGGACGGCCACCCGCGCGTTTTCGTTAAACGCCGCTTTGTCGATCCTTTCCGCCGCTTCCGATGACTCAGCAGTAGCTTCACCGGTTACATCGACGTGGTTTTATTCACGCGGCTTTCAAGGTTCGCACTTTGTGCGAGCCGACTTTCGAGAAACCTCACGGTTTTTTCACGGACTATTCGTCGCGGGGAGTCGTTTCTCGCTATTCTGCATAATGAATTCAGGGCCCTGTCCTGAAGACCGGCGAAAGCCGCAGGAGCCTGAGCGACGCCAGAACCATTTATTACAGAAATGATTATATTTGTCTACGATCCGGCAATTCCGAGTTACCAGAGATAACCGATTATAAATGTTTAACAACGATACCTAACACGTGTCATATTTAGATTCTACAACACACTGATAAATTTCTCACTTGCTCTACAGGGTCTGGGAAAATGGTTCTTATCAACTTTCTCAAAACTAACGAGTATTATTTCTGAAGTATCTCCTTTCGCATATTAATAACCTTCGTGTATGTCGCTTATCCCAGACATAGAAATTGCGCTATGCCGCCGTTCGAGTGCGCCTGCTACATGATGTTGCGAAGTTCTTAGAAAGCTAATTAAGGGTGTATCTTGGCGAAACTTATGGCAGGTCTCAAAGGTCGAGCAACGTAAGACGGCGTATACTGCAATGTTAAAAGGAAACAAACTTTCTTTGAGGAGTTTCCGTCCTTACGGCGACCGGGGAAATATTTAGAAAAAAGTGAAGCTGACGATTATAAATGTAATTTCCGGCCATCAAAGTCAAACGCGGCACGTGAAACTTTACAAGTATAAATCAAGCCGCATTTCTGAGAAACGTAAAAGATTTTTATAATTTTTATTTACAAAGAAAGACGACAGTTGGTTAATTAATTAATTAAGTCACGTAGAATCCATAAATGAGAAATAATTGTAATTCTGGAACACATTATGCGCCAAATGAAATTTGATGATGATAAAAAAAGCAATTTAGGAGAGCTGAAACGGCGATAAAAAGAAATATGAAATTTTAATTAAAAAGCCGCGATATATAAAATAAGGAGTTGGCAGAAAAGATATTCAACACGTAAAGGTCTTTTATCGCTTTTATTTATTTTTTTACTTCTTATTTAACGCGCCTTACGCGTTCGGTCCATTATTCGGCGAAGGTATGCAAGTAGAGTACCGGCGCACGCTTATTTACATACGCACAGTCGTTGCTCTCTCGAGAGGTGCGTTCTGCAACGCCCGGACGGTGCATCATCGCCGAGGCAGGCGTTTTCTCGGGTCGGGGATGATTCAAGCGCGAAGTACGCCATTGAGCGTCCAGACGCCGCATCGTCGCGCGGACATTACGCGGATCCGTGCCAAGATTTATCCGCGCTCGCGACCGCGACGCTGCGCTGCGTCACCCTTTCTCCACGCGCACGGTCGTCACTTTATTTCAGGACGTCGCTGCGAAACATTAGAATAGAATGGAATAGAGATAGAATCCGTATTAGAATAGAATAGAGTACCTGAAACCTTTATCTATATTGTAGCTTTTTTTTTATTGTGGAAATGTCAATTGCGCATCGGGGCGCGCTCAATTTTGACGTCCAATTTTAACGAAGCTGAATGATGACACAAACATTTATATCATATCCGTAAGCATTTAAATTTTTATTGTGACTGCAACTTTATTCGTTTTATTTGTTTAACCACGATCGCTTCCGTGACTGTCATTTTTTTTATCTTCTTGCTAAAGTCCAATATTGTTACATGACAAATTGTCGCATTTAACCGGAACGATTTATCTTGGATGACCCAGAATGAATGTCCTTCGTGTAGCTGTCTTATCTTCATTATTGCGTATGCCTGCGTTATGAGAGTCGTAAACAAGTATAGCATCCCGTTCTTTTTATATCCTCTCGCAAAAACGCAATTTCTGTCTCTCTCGTCTCTCTTGCAAAAACACGACGACGGATGCAGTTTCTTTGACGGTCAGGGCCGGTGGGTGGTAGCGAGGTGACCAACCTATGGACGGCCTAGAATAGAAGCCGACTCTCCCGCCGGTCTTTCTCCCCTCCGCGATCTATTTATAATCAACGACTTTGATCTCTCTTTCTCTCGTTCTCCTCGCGAGTTCTCTCCTCGATCGACATGTAAGTAGACTTGTAATTTTTGCCGTAATTATACGCGAAACTGTACTCCTGCGCGATTGCATCGTCCAACGTTGGATTTGATAGCAAGGAGCGAGAATTACATCGCGCCTTTTCTACAATCCGCATTTACACCGTTCAACGTGGTGCCCGCTTAATAAAAAGACATGGATAGACATTCGAAATATTTTCGCGATATTTAGGAAGAACGGCGCGTTCGCAATAATAGGAAAAAATATAGGCGCACTGCGAATGGAAAAATAACAATCCCTGCTGCACCAAAGAGCGTTGTTCTAATGGAATAGAAAACCATTCTCGATTTTCGTAATCTATCCGCTTGTATTTTCGTGACGGCTTGTAGGTTGAATTTTTTTCTTTTTCGTGTGACAAACGACACGTGATACACAGCCGTCGGTGAACCTAATTTGAGATCAGCCTGCCAATACTTTCGTTTCCGCTTTTGGTTCCGGCACCTGGTTTTTAAGGGATAAGTCCAATATGTTCCTCGTATATTCGGAACAGAGTATATATATAATCTCTCTCTTCTATTTTTATATACGTATGACCAACAGCTGTACCATTTCTCATGTATTATTAATACACATAAACACAAAAATTATTCAATGAGAAAAATTTAAAGCATGGCAAAAGTTAATAAATCGTTCTTTCTTAATTTCCAAAATGTAAGAATAACTATGATTTTTGTTACATCAATTCACAGTTAATTATAATTATATTTACAAATTTCGCTTTTTTAAATGAAAGTGTCACATTAATTTGCAGCCTACAAAATTTTATATAAGTATAATCGCAATTAATTTACAATAAGCTTTCTCTATTTTGCGATTATTGGAGCTGATGTGAGCATGTCGTAAGGACTTCTCTGCGCTTCCTGTCGTACTTCAACAAGTCTGATCTTTTGTAAGGCGACGCTATAGAGGAGTCGGCTATATTTAAACCAACGTCGGGCCACAGACCTATGATTGGGATGCGTGGATACGCGATGGGACGTGCCTGACGAACGGAAGTTCATTGCAAGCTGCAGCGAGGGGAACGGTAAGCTATTGCGTCGCGGAGGCGACAGGGAGTCGTGGGTGATAACTCGAAGTGATTTACTTTTTCCGCGAATCTTCGATATAATATCATACCGTTATTTTTAAATCCATATTGCTCATAATCGCAAATTGAATGGTAATTTTCACAACCTGAAAATTAGAATAATGAGAAAGGAACAGTTGCTCGCGTTACAGAATTGCGACGTGGATGACATTTCAAATAAAACATAAAGTAGAACATTTCTTGGCGTCAATTTGGAATCTAGCAACGTGATACAAAATTAACTCTCCACAGAAATGTGAGAAAGTGAGTTAGGTTTCTGTTATACGCTTCCTCTGAAACACGCGATGTCAAATGACATTTCGTGAGTACGAAAACGAGTCGGCGCGCGTCCATCGAGACTACAGTCGGCGAGCTGGAGGGAAAACGGTTTGCTGCTTGACGTTCGATGCAATCACGAGTGAATTGGAGTATCTATGCGCGAGCGCGAGTCCGTCGCAAGCGAAATATCCACTTCCGCGAAACGAGTCAATTCTACGCTCTGCACGGATCCAATATCGTCCAATTGCCGAAGGCGGTCGCGAGAGGAGAGCTACGGGAAATTGCGAGAGACCGTTTGCGTCATTACTTAGGTTCGCGCCTGTTGACCTTTCGTGGAAACAATGTGGGTACATGGTACTGTCAGGCAAAATCAGATCTAAGTTTTAATTGGCAGAAGAAATCTCCCCCTCCCCCCTCCCCCCGAGTGTTCATGATCGAGAATAGAGTATTTCTGTAGACGGCTTCGTTGAGAGCGACGTTCCGGCTGCTCCGCTGGATTTTAGGTGTTGAAATTAGAACTGTCCGACAACTAAAACACGGCTTTATCCTTAGCTGCGTGCCAGCGAAGCCGCGGCGCAAGTTCGACAAACTTACAGCTCGCGCTTGCGCGAGTCTATAACGAGCGATTTCTGCCGTTGCGTTGATCCTGAATGCGACGGAGAGAATAACCGTAAGGAGAAAGCAGTGGGGTCCCGAGTAATCAGTTTGACGTAGTTTATAAAATAATTAACGACTTTCAATTACCGCGGCAATGGCACCTTTGTTGTGCCTGCGCGCTGGGGAGATGCGATTACGGAGATGACCCGTATTCCAACGGAGCGAGGAAGGGCCCCGTTTACGTGAATGTGCGCACCCACGGGGTACACCCACGTGCAACGTTACGGGCGTGGAGACGCGGGTTTAATTTCCAGCGGATACCCCGAAGCTACGGGCTTTATAACGGTATCCCTTATTACGAATCGCGAAACTTTCGACTCGCCCCGAGCGAGCTGCTTAATTACTGGGTCACTGCTAATTAAACAACCGTCATAAATCCACCCCTCTAATGCTAACATCAACAGCATTAATCGAGACATTTTTCGTCGTTATTACTCGACAGTACTTATTTTTTATATTAGGGAGCAGAGGCTCAACAGTATAAATAAAAAAAAATCAATTTTCTGTAAAAATTGTAAAATATATATTTTTTGAAAGTATTGTCGATACATCACGAAATGCATACAATTTAATATTACTATTTTGGATGCACATAAATTATTTGTGCGTGATACCAATATTAAATTCTGATGAACGACGACATTAATATTGATATCGAAATTCCCAATATTAAATTCTAATATATGATGACATTAATATCGCGATGAAAAGAATTCGATATCACTTCGTTATAGGATACTTATGTATTGAGATATCTTACACATGCATTGCATTAATTGCATATGTCTACGCAACTTGTTAACTATAATTATGTCTTTATGAAATTAACTAGTCTTTTGCTTTTCTGTTTCTGCATTTTCCTGATAACACGCGGGGCACTTTTCCCGCCAATATCACCTGTCTTCCCCAGCTGTGGTATCATCCTTTTACATAAATATTAATATCGATTATCAGGCGCTTTCGGACGTAGAGCATAGACGCAATGACTCGCGGACATTTTTATCACGGCAAACTACGCCGCGTAGATAACCGGCATCCTGTTTGCCCATTGTTGTGCGCGAACCGCCGCGTCGGAGCAGCCGCCGGCCATTGCTAGGCATAACGGCGCTTCTATCTTCCGACTGTATTTTCCGCTTTTTTATAGAAAGATCGGAGGAAGGCGCGCACGGACGGACGCGAGTCGTCGGATAGCACTACGGCTTGCACTTTTTCTTTCGATGCGTCCGACGCGACGGTTCGCGCACAGCCGCGCCGCACCGAGAAATGCAGCGGCTGCAAAGCGCCCGGCGTCCAACGAAGCCAATCTTAACGCTCGGCTCGTTAAATCGTAGCGAAGGGACGTAACGGTTTGCCGGTTCAAGGGACAACCGGGCCCTTTATCACGCCGTTCTATAACGAGACGATTCCGTCGACTTTTTATCGTCGACTATCGTCGAAGCGGCGTAATATCGCCGATCGCGTGAATTATTCTCTGTAAAAAAATATCGTCTCGATACATATATCTCGTTTTAATTGCGTCCCATGTATCGAATGGACGATTGGTAAAAATCAGACGAAGAGATATCGCAGGGAACAGTTACAAAATTTAACAAGAATCTAACAGTATATAAGTCTTGTTCTTCGAGGAAGAGACAATATTTTTGCAAACGATCGAAATTGCCTGAAAATCACGCTGAGAACCCTCGAGATTCTCTTATCGAACATCATTTACGATTTAATAATCGTTAAATTATTTCAATCGTTAGATAAAATTTGAATTTAAATAAATCAACTCAAAGATTTGAACGCTCGAGTAAGCAAACTAGATCAGATTAATAATTCGTGCGATTGAGTACAATCGTGAAAGGCGGATATATGATAGCGAACAGCAAGATTAGTAAGTGCATTTATCTTCACATATCCCGCCGTTAGATATTTCAGCGGATTGGCAAAAAGCAGCTTCTCGATGCGTGGTTCTTTTAATAACATAGCAGTATCATTGACTTCGCCGAGTTCTCCTTTTTTCCGTCTTTTTTTATATCTCTTCCCGACGCGGGTGGATTCGCGTGTCCATTAGCGTAATTAAGGTGGTTCTGTATCGGTCAAGATTGCATCCGGCCAAGCTAAACTACGCTTTACTCGTTAAATGTAAATTTTTGTATCAAAACATGGCAAAGTCGACGATCTGAGCAGCAATATTCCTAGAATCCGGAAATCACGTAATTGAATAGATATCCAAATTAAAAGTAGTATTTTATTATATAATTAATTAATTAATTAATTGCATCGTCGTCTAAACTAATTAGCTTCAGTAGCATTGTAAAAGCATTATCGCTTATCCAACATGATTTATTCAAATAATATAATTTTACTGAAATTATTATAGAAACTATATTTTATTAGCGCGCGCGCGAATAGGAAGTACAGTATTTTCTCATCGAAATAAAGTCATGGAAGCTCGAGAGCTCGCAAACTTCTATACGATGTCGGATATGAATCGTGCCGATATATTTTACAAACGCGGAACGCGTTGATCGTCCGCTACCGGTGTGACCGATAAATCGTTACCAGAAACCGGAGTTACCGGAACCGTACGTTCCGGTTCTTCAAACACCGTTTTATCAGAACGAATGCCCGACCCGAGCGAACTCGGGCTGGTCGGTCGCGGTGGTGAACCGAAGATAAAGCACGAATCAGCGAGTACGAGCTCGACCGAAACGCGTGTTATCGCGAGTGTGATCGAACAAATTCGGATGCCGTCATTTCAAGGAAGCATATGTTACTTGCGAGAAACATGTGTGCAGAGTATTCATCACGAAATATCTTTTCGCTACACGTGATCTCTAAATTTTATCTATATATAATATGTACATTGCATTGTACTTTCAAATTGCCGATTGTAGACATTGTTATTTAAAAAGACACGTTTTTATCAGTGATAAAAATTAATCGGCATGGTGAAATAGTGTAAAAATATAAATAGATGAAAGATAAATTGGGCAGCTCGCGATATGAAATTACATGCTTGGTGTTTTATTGAACTTTACATGTGTTGAACTTTACGTTCGATAACCTTAAGATACAACAAACAAACTATCTCTTTTACTTATCTGCTGATTCTATTAACAAATTAATTAATCGTCAGAAAATTTTTAAAATTAAATGTGACGCACGTTGAGATTATTTTACGTTTTTCATCAAACATCGCAAAGTACAACATTATAGTATTCTATTTAATAAACAAGTACGTTCAATAATTGATAGATACATATAATTTTCATGGGGGTTAATAAATGATTATAATTCTTTATCTAGATAGAATCGTTAAGCCATACTAATGACATCCGATATTGCTAGCAAGCGCTTTTGTAAAATATGATCCACGTAAGCCCGCCCTTTCGCTATTGATACACTTGATAGAGTACCCGCGATTGATGATACTGCGGGTACCCTCGTCGCGACAGATAACAGAAGACGACATCGAGTCAGTTCGATGAATATTAGGGTAGTACTTTTACCGGAACTGAAGATCCCCCCAAATCTCATTCATCAGAACCAGTCTCCCTACACACTCATATCCCTAGAAAAGGAAACGTTAGAGATAACGAATAAAAATAGAGAAATGTCGATAGAGTGGTTCTATAAAAAAATCATTATCGAGCACCATTAAAAGGAAGTCGCTATTAATAGTAGTTAGATTGTAAGGTAATCAGGAATAAAGCTAAAAATGACAATTTCAAAGATAGAAATAAACTGTATCTTATAGCTGTATTATTTTATTATTAGTTTTTTAATTTATTATTAGTTCTTTTGTTTAATTTATACAACATTAATATTTTTTACGTTATCTTATCGGTGGAATAACAAAATGTATAACACTTTTTTGCGCTTTTTAGTAGTTTCTAGTTAGTCGTGATACTTATCGTTGCAAAGATGTTCGATCGGTATACCGACGTCCTGTTTCCGAAACGAATTTTTAATGAGCAAAGTAATGTAACGTAACAAAGTAACATAGCTGTTGTCGGCACTGCAATGCGAAAAAGTTAGCCGCTCATACGAATGCGGATGTTAACAAATTATTTTGATTGGGACTCGTCGGAATTTCTGCTGGTACCCACGTAACTAAGGGAAGTGAACAGTACGGTTAAGTCTCGACCAGTATCGGGGTGACGGTTTTGGGGACTAGGTCGATCTAATTTGCCGCACAAACTAGCAGGATGTTCCTCGTTCCCTCGCAAGGATCACACGGTGATAAGCGGCGAACTTGAAAGGAGCGCTTCTTCCGGACCGTAACTTCCCCTGAATTTGACGCTAGGGTGGTCGATTAGAATTATGCGATTAGGATCGGCTGATTGCCGAAACGGCTGCTTAGCGCAATTCTGTAATTCAGTCTGATAAGGAGTAAGAAAACTAAAAAAATAAAATTATAATTTTAAAATATTTAATCCAGATACCGTAATAAAACAATAGTAAAATTAATCTGAAGGACACTTGACTGGAAAAACTTGACTTGACTATAAATTTTATTAATGAACGATAAATTTTTAGTGATAACAGAATTTTCCAAAAACTTGTGAGTCTTTTCATCGATTGTATCAAATCAATTTGTCATTTTCTTAATTTGGTTGCTTTTGTGATAATCACTTTTAATGAAAGAAATTTGTTCTCGCTCTTCAGCATGGAGGACGACCAGTTCCTTTCTTTTTTTTTTCTTTTTTCCACGCACAGATGACCTCGGAATTTCTTCCAATGCTTATTTCCCGGCGGGCGTCTCGGAGAGGACGGCATCGCTATACATTACGCGAGTATTGTTCGCGATGCCTGTCGAGATTTCACGCTCGTCCGCGCGGAGGGCCACGCGCGCTGAAAAGCGCCGTGAGTAACATCTTATCTTCGAGGAGGCGCGATGACATCGTCCGTGCACGTGCATGTCTCTAGTGCATCGTGCATTGTGCGAGAGACCAGTGAATAACGATCGGTTTTCTCCATCAATACACGTGTGTCTGTGTATGTGTGCACACATCGTTATACAGGACGATCCGTTTTCGTCGCGTTCTTTCAACTCTGAAATTAATAAAAATCTGAAGAAATCGTCTTAAAGTCCTATTATGATGGACGGGATGAAAACAATGCGACTCAGGAACATGAAAAAAAATGTATAATCTTTCTCTTGAATCATTTTTTAATTTTACGGTGTAGGAGATTAAGATTAAATTTAGGATTGTTCGCAAATTCGAACGAACATAAATTGATTTTTCAATCTCGAATCTATTGTAAAAATTCTTGGATAAAAATTTACCCAGTAGCTTTGAGATGTCCTGTAGATCCGCGAACGCATCTTCGTACCGGATATGCAAACACAGATGGGAGGTAGCACACGAGTGCGTCGTCGCGACGCATATTTATCCTTCAACGTGTCTCGTAGTCGGTCAACGACGTCCCTTGGACGTGGTGAATATTTCTCTGTCGAAGAACGACGTTCGACAAGATGATTTCCTGGATCGCAAGGCATACTCAAACTGTTCACGGCTTCTGTGGACAGAGCGAGGGACAAAGTTATTGTATGTATTCAATATATGAATTACTACTACATAGCAGAGTTAACTGTGGTATGAGATTCAATATTATTTTTAAATCGGACTTTTTGCGCACATTTGAGATTTTCGACATGTACATTTTAATTTTTTAAATAAAATATGAAAATATTATTAAATGATAATAAATTAGGTATCCAATAGCGTATAAATTAAAAATGTTATTTTACGCGCTGTCGAAAGATATGAGATCTTTTTTATTCGAATCGTAGATATAAGAATCTTTCCTTTTTATTTCCAATATTTAAAAGATATTTAAAGGAACGGTAATGAAGTTTCTCCTTGAAATATTTCGATTTTAATGCGGGAAAAATCAGAGCTACATTTAGCATTAAAGGCGCGAGGAAGATACATACGGCCTCGGTTTCGAATCGGACTCGTTTTTCTCGTCGTTCGCAAAACGAAGAGTGTGAGAGTCCCGTAGGGAGCACCGCCGGCCTCGGCAACGAGTCTATAATTACCCTTTCCCTTTGCATCCTCTGCTTCTGCCACGTTTCTGGGATTTCTAGACCAGAATACGCGCCGCCGCGTTCACAGCCACTTTGCGAAATTACGCGAAAAGTCGTGAACTTTGCAAGCTCCACAAACTTTTCTACTAATAATAAGCAAATTTTAACTTTGTTCAAAGACTTAAATTTGAAGTTTAAAAACGATTTTATATTGTGTTGATTTCGTCGAATTCGTCAGTGAGTTTAAACGATTTGCTCTGTTAAATATTCGCGAGGCGAGCGGTATTTTTCGGGGTGGAAGAATCGGATTGCACGTTGGCGATCAACGCGAGAGAGTTCGTACACCTCCATGAACGCATTTATCGAGTACGTTGCAGATGCCCGCATGCACGGTTTCCACAATGCGACCATTCTTTTAAAATCAAACCTTGGTGTATTGTTAGAGACAATTAAATTGTTTTATAATACGGGAAAGCAAAAGAGAATAAAGCAAGAGTGTTTTTTAACACCTAAAAATATTCAGAGTTATACAAGCATAAGCTTGCGACTCAAATATATTAATTATGCATATTATATAATAAGATCGGAAGTCTATCAATAATCGATCAATAGTAAGAACGTTGTTCTTTCGTCACGAGGAAAAAATTAATTAGGAAGTTACAATTTATCGCGCAGTATAAAATTTAGAAGAGTATGCATTATGTAGAATTATAGTATATATTTTAATATATACGATGTATTATGATATTGTATATATTATTAATCGTTAACGATTAGCAAAGCTGCATTTGAATGACTGTCGACTGCCTCGTTCGACATGTCATCATCCCTCTCGATCCAAGCTCGACGGGGATTAACTCAGTCCCACCTTCTTGTAACGCGATTGCTGCAGGGGGTGCGAATGCACACAATCGTGGTTGCAAACAAGACGACCGGCTTGTTCACCGAAGCGCCAGAGGATAAAATAGCAGACGAAATACATGGCTATGATATTAAAATATTTATTATTTAATAGAGCAGAGGATTACAGAACTTTTTAACGGTGGGAAAATTGAATGATTAATATATGTAGGTTAGAAATAGTAAATTCTAAAGTTAATATTAATGGAGTTTTAAATAATATGAATTAACATCTATAAAGAATCTCTCTTGTCAAACTTACTACATATTTAATCTAATAATAATATTCATGAATGGACGAAATTAATAAATTTATATCAAGAATTTAATTCCTTTAAAATAATAACATGATTTAAGTGACTTGAAGCTTTTTATATTCTTTTAAGGTATAACATAAAATGAAAGCTGGAACACATGTGTGTGTATATTTAGAAATAATCGAAATCTAAAATTAATAACAATTTATTGTTTCCATTATACTAATAGCTTAACAAAATCAAAGATTAATCAAAGATCATATTATTCCACATTTTGTTTTTCGACAAACCGGAAGTAGCTTTACTCTCATCGAAAATTTCGTATCTCTAGGAATTTCTGAAGAACTTTTGCACATTTTCGGAGCTCTCGGAAAGCTCTCTTTGATTCGATAAAGAAAAAGTTCCAATCTGCGGCAAAAGGATCGCTGACCAAGGACACTTTAGTATCCTGACTAGAACGATACGCAGGAAGCAAGGCGTTGCGTCCGGTGTTCCTGCGGGAACCGACGGAATCGATAGGCGCGCAGGCGCTTCTCGTGCCAGGAATTGAGAGAACGAGAACGAGAAAGAGAGAGAGAGAAAGAGAGGTCCTCGGCGCCGTCCTCTATGCGGCGGAGGGAATCGAGAGGGCGAGTGGGATGTGGACCGACCGGCCTCCACGTTGAATCCCTCGCGGATCAGCATCCAGTGCTCGTATCACAACGACAGCCGCGATACCGCGTCCGTCCGCGCGTTTCCAGCCGTCCGTTCCCCTCAATCTGTGCGTCGCGATCTAATTAATCCTGCAGCAGCGACTATACAGCAATAATAGCGGCAGTATGGCTTAGATTGTAGCTCAAAGGCAGTTTTTTTTTACGGAACTTTTATTAATCAATCCCGATTGTTTTTGACTGCAATAAAATTTTCTAACATTAAAGAAAAGCAGGAAAAAAATATTTTTTACAATTTCAGCCGTCTAGATATATTTATGCAGCGGAAGAAGTATGTTATGAAAAGATTCACGAAAGCGATGCAAAATTATAGCGAGTGCCGTTATTAATGGATTAAAAAATAATTAAGCACTTGAATCAGTTCCTTTTTTAAGAAAGATCGCGCAAACAGCGCGGTGTTAGCAACGCCGTCTTTGACTTTCTTGGCAGTTTAGGTATAAGTAATAGCGCTGTTATCTTGTTGCCCTTGGAAACACATGCTAATTTCTTAGAGTGTTGAAAGAGGGTGATTGCATGACGAACCGTTCGGGCGTCTCGATCCGTCCAGAATCGAAATATGTTGAGTGTTAATGAAGCCGTCCACGTGCGACGTCCGGGTGTCGATGAAGCCGCGCGAGATGAGAGCCAAGTGATCTTCCGTGAAGTTTGAGGGAATCATTGAGCTTCCGCCACCTGCCAAATGGACAGGCTATTTCGATGGAAGAGCCATAAGGCGCAGGAAGATGTGAGTACGCACCGGAATATGCGAACAACGCGCGTCCCACGGAATTTACACACTTGGCTATGCAAACCGCTGTGCGGTAATAAAAGCTCCCGAAGGAGCCCGGCTGAAGTTTCATGATGTTAAACGACGCCTCGTTCTCACCTATTCCTGCTGAATAATATTGCGATAAATTGAAGAATCGATGCTTAGAAAATGAAATATTTAAAGCATTCGAAAAATTTCTTAATATTTTGTGTGATCCTTTTTCACGTTCTTCGCGGATTTTTCTATTATTCGACGAAATTTTTTAAATTACACATCTTATTAAACTTTTCTTATCTATAACAATTACAACCTATAATAATACGTACTTCAGATAATATTTTGTATCAGGAAACTTCATTTTCTTGCTATTATAATACATTTACATGTATACAACTTTATCTATGTCAGAAGAAAGTTGGAATAAAGGTCAATGAGCCTTAAGATAAGGCCGCGATAAAATATTATAGTTAAAAACTACCGAATATAACTTTCATGTCGAGCTCGATATATTCCGGGGTTTAATGCAAGTACGCTGATAGTACGGAATACGGGAATACGCACGAAACGAGACACGGGCCGGGCGTAACGTCCGCGGGGTTTCGCGTTACAGGAAGAGCCGGCATTATCCGTGCGGATCTAATTGTTGCGTCGGTTGGCCGAATGATGGTTAACGGGTCGTTCACCACACCCACACCGAGCTCATCGCCGATACGGTACGAGTATCGGATAGGAAACATCCAGTGAACGGACTGTGTGTGAATGCAGTTAAAAATTTGGGGGTTCGAGAGAGATCGCACTGGAAATAGTAATACAATTTTTTTTTAAAGAAAAACGTTAAAAGTTTTTCTTTGTAATTCTTTTATAACGTTTCTTATAAAGAAAGCTTTATATATGAAATTTAGTTATACATATAACTAACAAATAATCGTGAATAATAATTTGAAAAATTTTCCCAAAGAGTCTTTCTTTCCCTCTCACTCTCTCAGTGCCTTTCTCTGGGTATTTTATGAATTACGTCAAGTACAATACCGTTGCAAACCGCAGTTGAGGTCGTATGGTACTGCGCGTGTAATTTATTAATAATATATTATAATTTCGCGAATAATATAACATCTCTGTGGTCACATATTGGAACAAATATTCCGTAGCTGAAATATGTGACGAACACACACGTAGCTTCAGGGACACCTACACCCAGACGAACTCCCGGACTGCTAACTATAATTTCGCAACGCTCAGAGAACAATGCGTACTTGTGCATTTACGCTTCTATCGCCGCTGTTTATAAATCCTTCTAGACAATTTATGGCGCGCCAGTTTCCTTTTGACATCAAGGTGGTTGTGCGGTCTATTTACATTGTATCGAGCTACCTAGTTCGCGCATTAAACTTCAGTGACCCAGTAGTGACCACCAGGTCGTTCACCATAACCCGTACCTCTCTAGGGTTATCGATGCATGCCAGTCAGGTTGCCCATGTAAAAGCACCCGTGATTATAGAAGGCACGTTATTCATTGACGCTATCCTCAGAAGCTGAGAAGCAACGTTCTTCTCCGCTCGTCGCTGTATGGCATGATTTTATTGCGCAAAATGTTGAGAGGCAGAGGCTGCTAATCAACTTCGTATCACCGATTTAACGATAACACAAAGGCTACTTACTTTTATCTTACGGAAGCTGCTGTTAAAAATAAAGTTTCTGCCTCTAATAAAAGAGTTACCCCTAATAAAAGTACTAAAAAAGATGATAATAAGATCTAAAGTGGGACATTTTCCGTAACAACAGTTTTGAAAATAAACGCTGCTCTTTTATTCTTATCAAAATGCGGAATATATTTATATAATATTAGATGATTAAATATATGCACGTAACAATAAAATCAACTACTTTGGTTATTATTGTTTAAAAAATTCATTGCAGGCATATTATCGTGAGGATATGATTTATATTGCGGGCAGCCAGTTTCTTAAGATTAATTGTCACAATTGACAAGGACTAATTTCGAAACAGATTACGTCGCATCTCTCTTCTCTTCTCTCTCGATTAATCTTCTGATGATCTATCGTGAAAACCGGAATATCGGATGTTTTCCGTAATGGAAAATGTTCTGTATACTACTTGATATCGATGAAAAATAGATTGCGAGTCAACCTTCATACATAAAAAAAATCAAATCTACGAAATTGATTATACTATAACTATACTCGACTATAACATTTTAATATTTTATACATTTCTATTATTTGATGTACATAGCAAAATAATTGAATTCCGCAGTATTAAAACTAAAAAAATGAAAAAAATTGGATACATTACGATACGATCTAAAACGAATTGGGAAGACTTTTATGGAGTCTATTGATTGGGTACAACCAAATAAAATCCATTTCTTCCTCCGTTATTCCACGAAAATTAAACGAACTCGATGGTTTTGAACGAGAACTTAATTTCTCTATAATATGCAAACAATAATGTATTTTTTCATAGTTAATAGTATAACTCAACTATTTTATTTTGTGAAAGAACGGAGAAAATTGCACGTGTTACGAAGTCTCGTTGTGAGTGCGGGTGCATTAATGCTTCCGATAGTACAAATCTCACCCGCAATCGGGGATTGGAAACGTAAAAGGATTTCGAACGGATTACGGATTGACTTGGATTCCTAAGACGAAAAGGTCGGAGAAATGCCGGAGTTACTTCCCGGCGCGGATTAGATTTGAATATCACCTTTTTGCGTTACGTGGTATATGACACCACGATTTTCGTGGCTGGAAACTCAGACATTCAAGAATATATTCGCGTGTCTGCTTCATCTAACAATAAGCCATACATGAAATTTAAACTCTACGTGTTAGAAGAAATAAAAATCGGCGTTGATCATAAGAGAAGAAGAGATAGCTTTTTTATAAAAGTTTTCTTATGTATTTATGATTTACCGATAAAAATATTGTTTACAATAATTGTGTAATTATTATAGTAATATTGTTTTAATAATAAATTAATGTTTCAATATTCGTGCAGTCTTACAGATTTACTATTTTTATTAAATCGTTCGGTTAGAAATGAGACTTTTAATCTTCTTTATCAACTCAGGAATCCTTTGGGAAGACAGATGGCTGCGACAGGTCATTGCCCTTGTTTGCTTAACACGCTACAGCAAGCCACATTCCTCGATTCCAATGGGAGTGAAGCTAACGTGTTTGCTATCTTTCGTGTTGCAGGGTCTTGACAATGTGAGCTCGGCGACCCTCAGGCCCTTTAACTCGGACATCAACACGCCGAGGATCGACAGCTACAGATTCTCCATGGCGAATCTCGAAGGTAAGCTCGCGTACCGCTCGCTCGCACGAGTTTATCGACCCCGCTTTTCACCCAGAAAAGTCACTCGATCTGTCGGCGATCTCCACACGTGCCAGACTCGAGATGCGTCCCCGAGTGCGTGGGGCAAAAAGTCGCTTTGAACGACGGACGTGTGTCGACCACTCGAACCGTCCGGCCTGCGCATGATGACTTTTCCCCGATTTTCCGCCGCTTTTCTTTTCTCCACGCCTGATTTTCCTCACCCCGTCAAGTAGAAATGATGGAAGCTCGCTGACGTTCCCTCTCAATCGACCGGCAGCTCCTTTCGCGATCTTGTCGCCCTGAATACTCGCGCGTTCTAGTTCTATCGTTCGTTCCTCCTTGATTTCGCAAAGGCAGGAAGCGGTCGTGTCTCCCGTGGTGCGTGAATTTTTCAGGCGTTTCCTGTGCGGCTCTCTCCTGCGCGGCCCCTACGCGGATTCGCTCCGACGGGACATTAATCGCGTGACAAAGATCGATCGGCGAGACGGCTAACGAGACGCGATACATATCTCCTTGTCGCAAAAATTTATTTCGGCCATTTATTTCCGATTTAGGCGGCCACTACCGGCTCGACTTTATGCCGCCTCTTGGTCGATTGACTGCTGCTTTCTCGAGCGGTAGGAAATTAATTTGCCGCCGCGCCGGTCGACTTTGATTGTCTGTATGATCCAATATGTTCCTTTGAGATATTCCTATTATAGTTCCGATAATAACATTCACATGACTGTTAATTTGGAAAATAATTTGACCTTACACAAACTGAATTTTCTCTGTAGGTAATATCTTGCATCTATACATATAATATATTGCGATATTAAACGAAATGTGTATATATATATTGTTTGGTTTTTATACCAGACATTTATGAATATTCTGCTTTATGCGCCTCACAGTGATCGTATGAATATTGCCCTCTCATTATACACGCTGTTACAGTCACGATTCTCTCCCTCTCGGTTTCTGTTCTCGTACCTTACCCTCGCCCACGCACGCATACGAGTATAACTGTGCGAAACGCGATTATAAGCGGAGAAACGGGCGGGCCGGCTCGCGCCGGAAGATTCTCGAAAGAGCGTGCGTGCGATGGCCACAGCGATCTCTCTTCATCTTTCCATCGTTGCTGCCGCCTGCAAGCTCTCGACTCGCTCGACGCAGAACCTGGGGGCGGACAATCGATACGGTGATATATTGTTGTTGCGCGATGCAAAGATCGAGAGTTACTTATAATGCGGCGAATTTATCGCAGAGGTGGGATTATTATTTTTGCTTCCCCGGCTAATGATTCATCTGGGAACTGTCGGCCCCTAAGCGAGACACGCGTACGGCCTTAGTATTTCAGACATCGTACGATAGAGGTGCTCAAGCCTATCAGCCATTCTCGCCTTAAACATTTAGGAGTTTACACTAATTACGCTAAGCTGCTATTCTATTTATATATTCAGAATTTGTATAAAATTTAATTAATCCACATCTGTTTTTTCCACCGAATAAATTATCTTCATAAATTCGTAATTTAGTAAAAATATCCGTGAAAATTGATCTATTTCTCTGACGCGCATGTCAAAACAAGAATTTATAATGTTATTATATAAAATTAAACTCTGATTTGTTATAAAATAAGAAATTATTTTCTCTATCAGTTATAAATATATTATAAAATAAATTAGCTGAAAAATACGTTAAATATGAATAAAACATGGAGTTTTACATTTAAAAGCTTTAGAAGTTTGCATGGATGAGCGACACGTTCTTGTTTCTCAAGAAACGTTCTTGTCTCTCGATTTGAGAGCTGCTGACAGTCGGTAGATCGTAAAGCACGATGAAACAAACCCCTACCTCAAGCCATCGGAATTCTCGTTACGGTATTTTCAGGGCGTGATGCTCGGGTTTCGCGATGCGTGAAAAATCCCAAGACGTGCGTTCAATTACGGCCACGCGCCTTGCCGCACGTGGAATACTTAATCGATCATCTCCCGCATTAAAATAGCACGCCAGACGGGCGTCGCATCGCTTCAATCCGCGCTGCGAAACTACGACGTCTTTCCTATTTTTGCGACTCGTTTACTAATATTGAGAGGCCCATCTCTCTATAAAAAAAAATATTCGCGTTCGGTTTTATCCAAATACTTCATATACATCTCTCAGAGAACAATTATTTTATATATTGAACACAAAAATAAAAATTCCATCAACCTGTAATGAACCGAACATATGCGTCGTACAGATTTCAAATACGAGATTTCGCTCGTCGTTCTTTATGGTCTCCATCACCAACGGTGCTTTCGCAAGCTCGACGACATTCTTCCGCTCCACCTTGCCATCGTTAAACCGATATTGCAAGCTCGTGCATCCTGGGTGAGCAACACCGAGTCTAGACGGTCGGGATCCACCGGCAATATTCTCTCGCGAGAGCCATCCTTAAATCACGGCGAATCGACGCGAAGTCACGCGCGCACAATAAAGCGTCCGTAAAGCGTAACATTACGATTACGGTAGCACCGGCGCGGCGAATCGAAGAGACGAGATCGCGCAGACGATCGTAAAGCATCGTCGAAGGGTGCGAAATCCGCGTAACGACCGTTCGCTCGCGATAGAAACCGAAGGATCCGACGTAATGTGATTGCATTGTCGCGCGGTTTCACGCGAAATCTGAGAAATTAGTGTCGAAACAGATTTTTCCGCTGTCTAAAATCCGAGAGAGAACTTTCCTCTAAGTTCGAAATTGGTCGGGAAACAAAGTTTCAACGAGGATTTAGTTATCGTCGAGTTTGCCCATGGCGCGGCATCACCAACCGTATTAAATCGCTTTAATTGCAACGTGGAATTTTAATTCCGATTGTTGCGAAGATACATACAATCGGCACGAGCGCGTATCGCGTGCGGCTTCGCGAAGCGATAACCACGACGCGGACGGAACGAAGCCGGCCACGTAACGTCGTTAAATTAATGGTAATGCGTGCATTAGCGTAATCGGATCTCAATCTATTTGCGAGAGTTTTGACCGTCGTTAGGGAGAGAATATCAATAAGGCGTCGGGCGCGGGCCAGTGGTACGAATCGTCGACAAAGTGAACGACGCCGTCGGAAAACGAGGTGGGAATGTTTAATGCATTGCCGGCCATTCACGGTTCCTTTTCGCTGGTTTTACCTCGGGCACAGCCCGGGGGTTTTATTACTCGCGCACGTTTCAACGTTTCCTCTCTCGGACGGGCGTATGAAACCGTTGCGCATTTCGCGGCCGCGCTATGTTAACTGCCGCCCGTTAACTCGCACTTTTAACGCTTGCCTCTAAAAATTCAATTTGCACCGTTTATCAATATATCTAAAAATGATTGTTGCTATGAAATTTCGCCGTTTTTTTTAATCTGCTGCAGAATTCATTTTATATCTCTTGTTATTAATAAGTTAATTGAATTAATTTTAAACGATATATTTCCCAGGTTTTCGAGTGATGCTCGGTAACTCGAATTCAAGCACGACAAGTAATTTATTCGCGCAGAAAGACTTAATTATCCGTTAAACGCGCTAAGAGTAATTTATGCGGTGTGCGGCGTGGAATATTTAATTATTTATGAGGCTTCGTCGGGAGTATCAATGGCCACAAAGCTGGCGGAGTGCATCCACCGACGAAAAAAAAGAAAAAAGAAATGAAATCCAGAACGAGGTAGGAATAGGAAACGGCTATCTTGAATTATGCGAAGATAATGAGGTAGCAGTTTCTGATCGTAAAAGTAGGCAAAGTGTGTTGGTTAAGTAAGTTAGTTAGTTAATTCATTAAAATATCTTGCCCATCACGCAATGTTTTTCTACCATATCTTTTTTTTTTATATTTATTGTCATTATTATAAGATATCTTCGTTATAATTATTTTGCTTGTTATAAAATTTTTGTTAAATACCGATAACAAAATTAATAAAACAGCGAATTTTATATATATATATATATATAAATATATATATATATATATATAATTAAGCTCTCCTTCTCTTTCAAGAATGCAAAGGATTGCGCTGTATTGCAATTTCCTTCGTCGTCTATGGCTCGGCATTTGAAATTCATGCTGAAATTATAGATCTCTAAGTAATAAGCAGCTTCACTTACTATCTAACCATCTTGTTCGCTCGATTATTCCACAGAGATTCACGATTCTGTCTCGGTGCTCCGTAATTTTATACGTTGCTTGCGATTGCCATTGAAACGACCCGCTGTTTCATCTCGTACGGCTGTGTCGAGCGCAACCGGATGCTATTTTAACGGCTCCTGCCGATTTGCAGGAATTCGTAGGATAGAAGCAACCGTTGTTGTTAACGGGATCAATGTCGACGGACACATCAATCCTCCTTGCTCGCCATAAATCATCATATCGGACTGTCAAACGTCTCCATTCATTCGAGCGTAGAATTCTCGTCGATTGAACGCGATACTGCTAGAGGCGTTTGATGAAACTAATTTTGAAATATAATCTTTCTTATTACTTGCTATTTCTTGTAGAATTTTATATACATACTTCATTTGTAACATAAAAGAATTAAGTAATATAATATTATAATAAATTAATTTAGGGTTGTAAGTGGTAAGATCTATTAATGAATTGAATAATCGATTCTATATCCTAATATATGAGTTTTCAAATTAATATATAGATATATAGAGGAAAGTCCCCTATTATGAGATAGGTTCCTAATATGAGATAACAGGGTTTCTTTTAAACTAATAGGCCCAGATAGGACCTAATAGTTTAAAAGAAACCCTGTTATCTCATATTAAGAACCTATCTCATAATAGGGGACTTTCCTCTACATAATTTTATAATTAAATAAATTCTACGCTTATTGTTTTGAGCGTTGATAGAATATCCTAAAATTTATACAGAAATATTTCTTACGCTAATGAACGATACAGATGAGCAGAAAAAGTTGATATTTAATGAGATGAGCGTAAACAGGAGACACAAATAAGTACATAAGACAGAGCGGATATCATGAAAATTATAGGCGAGTAAGAGAATGTCATTGCCTCGTTTGACATTCCTACTAATGTTCCCATTTAATGTCATCTCTCTTTAAGCCACCCCCGCATCATCCGCTTCCTTGTGCAGCTCACTGAATATTCACCGAGACTTCTCGTCTTCTCTCCTCCTTTCGTTCTTTCCTTCTCGCTTCCTTTGTATGACGCTTTGATGACTTCACCGTGCTACTTCTTCCGCTATTTTCGTCAAGAAATATTCAAGTATTTGTAGACGTTACCTGAATCTCGTTTTGAAAGCGTATATCAGGTGAAATATTCAAAATAAAAATCCATATTTTACGAAACGTACGGTTGAGTAGTCATTTTTTGAAGAATTCCACTGAGAAGTGCGGACGATTATTCACGTGAGACTTGATTTAGGATTCAAGAGGAAGAGAAAAGACTTGAGCTTCTTCGCCTGTCAGCATTCTTTCTTTGTCAAGCGATAAAGCTTTAAGCAATTTTGCTATTTATTAATCAACATATTAATATAATATAATAATATTAATATAATAATAATAAATATATTTATACCAGAAATAATATGAGAGAATGAAATATTTAAATTAAGTATGTTAAATTAAGTGAAATGTTTAAGTAAGATTTTATAGAATAATGGATTTAATGAAATTACTCAGTTCTGAAAATACCAAAACTAGAAGAAAGTCGCCTATTGCCACTTCGTTTCGTAGGTCATAAACTTGATCAATAGTTTCTCCTCTTAAATTAATAAGGACTCATAAATTCTCGCTGAAAAAAACAGTGCTTCTTTCATCATGTTCTTATTTAATCCAACTGCATGTTATCCACGCTTGTCAAAATTTTATTAAGTACGCGAGAAAATGCAGCGTCTCGACGGCGCCGTCGATTTCCTCGGGATTGCGAATGTTACAGCGATGTTTCGTTTCCCCCATTCGACATCTACGTTAATGCTCTTGTTTGGGTCTCGCCGCAGCTCGAGCTGTCGTGATGGCTCCTCCTCGAGTGCCCGTTGAATTCACTCTCCGTTTCGGTGCCGCGTCTCCGCGCGCAATATTCGTTACCATGGAGAGAAGACTCCCTTTCAACGCTTAAATATATTCTCTCCGAGAAATTGTTTCTTCTAATCCGAGAACGCCCTTTTGCCTGAGATAGACATCGAGGAAACGGCAGGACGACATAACTTACTTTCAAGATTTACTCCAAGATATTTCCAGCTTCCAGCGGAAGATAGTTATGCTCACGATAGTTATGAAAATAATGAAATACATACATGTTCTTCTCTTAATATAACTACCTTCCAGCCTTCCCTTCCTTAAGAATAAGAAACGAGAATGTACTTCATATTTCTGTTTAATATCTCTGCTACTTTCTTTCTATCGAGAGGGTAGAGTAATAACGTATTGTGAAAAGTACTTACAGTAGATTAGATCATTATTGCGACAGACCCCAAACGACTGCCATTATGATTCGCAGTCGCACGACGGTGTAGTTCTAATGATTGCAATACACTTGTGTACACTTTCAATACAACTGCGTCTTCAGCTGCATGTCGCGCGACAGCAATTCTAAGATTGTTATTTGACGTTTAGCCTAATTACGTCCCTTCTCTTATTGGCGGTTCTACACACATTTTCGTGATAATTTCTTTAATTATTAAGATCTCGCGATATTGTCGTGGAAATTAAGTAATTAGGTATGTAGTGTCCATTCATGTGTTCACAGTTTTATTTTATCTTTTCGTATATATCGACGTATATGATCTAACTTAAAATTTTAAGATTTTTCAACTTTTTGTTATTATAAATAATAAAAGATATTATTAAAATGTAACAATAATAATATTAAATAAAATAATAGAAATTAATTAATAATGTGATAAGCTTTTACTTTATATTAATTAAAGAATTTTTGTCATCTATTAATATTTCTTTAGATTGTAATGCTCTAGGCAATGACCGCGGGTTAAAGACGCAAATGGTTCAATTACCATAATTCTTTCGTGTTTAACTGACGATTTTCCATTTCGGCGCATGCCGCGTATTCACGTGTGTCCCGACAAAACTTGACACGCAACGAAGGGTGCATTTGCCGAACCGAAGCCAAGTCACGTCACGAAGGGCGAGGCTCATTAGTTAATTAAACAAAGCTCGTTTAGACACGCAATCGTAGTTCGACCTTGGTTTTCCCCTCTTTATCTTTTCCTTTATTATTTTTCATATCGTTTATTTTTATGTGGCTCCATGTAGAAATTTCTATGCCCCTTTCAAACATAGAAATATATCATCGTTTCTTAGTAATTAAGTTAAGTTAATTTTAGACGAATGACTAAATAAAAGAAGAAATCAAACTGGCGTGAGTTGGAATGAAATTAAACTTATATATTGTTAGATGAAAATTCATGAAACTCCAAGTGCTTCGTAACCAACCACGTCAGATTTGCAAATGGGAATGCAATACATATTTTTAGAATATCATTTTTGTATAGAAATGCCACAAAAAATTGCATTAAAGAATGGATGCGGGTAAGCAGTTAATGTAGAATCCACGGCGAAAACGGGATTGTCTTCATATACAGTCACAAACGTTGCTGGCAAAATGCCGATTGAACCGTCATCGACATTGGCGGAAATCAATCTGCCCGCCGGCAGCTCGGACAAATTGCCACGGTAATTACGGCACGCGAGGTCCATTGCGAGTGTCGTTCGTTTCGCGCGATGTATCAATTGCCAATTAGGAACGAGCAGAAATCTCACCGCGGGCGTTTTACAAGCAAGAGAGAAAAACTGCAAAGTTACTCGCGAAAAATCCATTAGGATATTAATTGGGATATAGCTTTCAAAATATTACATGCAGGCATCTCGTTACATTAATTGTAACAAATTAAAATACAGATCTTTTCGCAATTTGTTTTAGCGAAATCAATATGTGTAAACTGCAAATTGCAAGGTATAAAATTTCCGAATCTACGGCAGTATCCTCGTGGAATCTCTCCACATATCTGTCCGTTGTGTTTTCTATTGGGCGTCGCGGTAATAATTCGCTGCGAACAGCGCGCGACTACTTGCGCGGTCGCTATCTCGCGTAGAAAGTGCGAGGCTTACCAAGTGCGTAAATATGTATTAGCCACAGGCGAGTGCGTGCATCGGCGTCCGGCACTTTTCCGATTTCACGCCGCGTGGAAAACAGCCTGAGCGGAAAACGAACCGGTGCAGCGCGCGCGAGTGGTTAATCGCTTTTATCCGTCATCTCGTTCGGACGGCGCGCGTGGCGCTGCGACCGGTTTCCAGCTACCATCGGAATCGGATTAAATGCGAGGCAACTACGAACGTCGCATCGATCGGACTCTTTGCCAATAAAAGATACGCAAGGGTTACCCTCCCCCCCCCCCCTCCTCCCCCTGCACTTTCATTAACACTCGCACTTACATTTTCTCACGTGTACGTGCGAGCGTTAATCAATCGATTCCACTTTTTCTTCGCAGTCCATGCAGAAAACTCGATCGAGACACGTCGGGGCGATCGATTAAATTCGTGTCCGACGCGCCGGATAATTAATTTAGTAATTACGCTTACATTTAATTGCGGAGAAGGAGGCGCTGGAAAGTGTCCCGGTTTGATTTTGATGTATTTCGGATGCGTTACGGAATGATTAAATGTCGGAGGACGCGTATTCTTTTCTTTGCAGCTTCGCGATTGCAAAAGCCTTTCGAAACTGGTTCAGTGCATGCAATTAAATTTTTACGGGAGAACGAAACTTTGTTTGAAAGTTTTAAATTAATAATAAATTTCAGAAAGTAGAGAAATATCTCTCCCGATGCGTTATCGCGAGAATCGCAATCTGAGATGAAAGCACGCAATGAAAGTAAGTTGCGCAATAACTGCAACAGCTACAGTGCAATCGGTTACGAGCAAAAAGTTACTGTACATAGCACGTTTAAACGCGAAGTCACTACTACACCTTTCTAACATCTTTGCACTCGCTG
Organism: Leptothorax acervorum; assembly: GCA_035220615.1. Taxonomy (NCBI): domain Eukaryota; kingdom Metazoa; phylum Arthropoda; class Insecta; order Hymenoptera; family Formicidae; genus Leptothorax; species Leptothorax acervorum. Next base: position 876,461 of record JASTWQ010000002.1, on the reverse strand, counting down.
AGGAAAAATGAATACTTTTGCTAGTCATTATAATTTTAAACTTTAAATTAATTATGAGAAATTTCCGATCGAGTACGTTTATTGAACTTTGTAGAAATATTCTCATCAGGAGTGCGGACGTTTATTAGTCATCAGGTTCGCGATGGAAAACAGTACATAACTATTTTAATTAACAATCGTGCTGGAGCCCGATAACGTTTAAATACATATTTCCCACGAGGTGCAGAGGAGTTTATTGGAGAACATGCAGGATATCATTCTTTCAATTAAGAAATATTGAAACAAAACGCCGATATCATAATCTATTGATAAGTGATCTAATGTTTGACGTGTCTCTTTTTAATGTCTAACTCTTGAGTCTTGTTTTGACACTTTGATACACGTCTAAAGTACAGGTTTAATTCTTTGGATTATCGCATAATCCAAAGAATTAAACGGAATACGTAATTCTACCTCGGGAAAGTATACGGCGTACGGATCAGTTTATAATTAATACGTTGGACGCCGACGGAACCTGCCGATCGTATTACATCACGCACGCGGGTCAGAGGGGGTTAAATATGATTTATATAGTTAAGCTGGCGTTTATGCGCGAGCTTATCGGAGCGAGAGAGGCGTTTGCGAAAATAGCGCGAAAATATTTGCAGCCGAAGAAGCTCGGCGCGTCGCGCCGCGACGGCTCGACTGATTTATGCAGCTCGATTAATCTAGGTTACTGCGTTATCGAGCCGCGTTTGCGTATTCGCATAATCGGCAGGGTGAACGAACCTTCCTTCCTTCCTCGTTCGCGATCGCGATCGGGGAAAGTAAAAAAGGTTCACCGCGCGCGCGAAACCCGCCCGCGGTAAAAAGCGATCCGATCGCCGCGAGAGATTCGTTCTACTCGACTAATTGCGGTGTGTCAGATCGTCCGATCGGCGGCTGTTGTTTTGTGCATAAATTAGGACTTTTCGACGCGTTAAACGAGTGCTGAAAGATGGAAATTGAAGCTGTTCAGGAGAATTGAAATAATGCATATTTATAAAGTGACATTACTGCATCGCCTCGTGGGACTTGCGACCGGATCGAAGTTGCGATATTTTAACTACGATATAGTATGATAATATAATGTAATACGACAAAGTGGACTGTTAAATAAACAATAGAAATATCTTATACCGCACAATAGATTTCCGGTATATTTAATATTCCTCGCAGAACACAAGACTAACACGATGATTAAATTCGCGACGCGCCGATAATGACGTTAATTCATTATTTTTCTACATGATTCGTCATTGCTCCTAACGGACGAACGTTTCCCCCATTTTGGTGACACGCGGATCGTAGTGGACGCCTTGGTGCACTCTCATATGCCGACGTCCGCGTCGTCTTTACCACTTATCAAATCGTCACTCTGGCGCCCAGACTTTAATCAATACGAGCTCTCTGGTCCGTGTGTACTCGCCTACTGTGATATCGCGTTAGGCTCGATGCTCGATTTGTGCTCAATTCGTTAAACAATGTTTCGTAATCGAAGCTCGACCATTATTACGGTCCACTTTGTGCAACACAGTTATTAGGCGCGTGATTATGTTTCGAGAATACGTTTTGAGAATATTATTTAAAATATTAATTTTATACATATACGCATGCACAATGTGTAACGTAATATTGTTATATAAAATTACGTTTTTATTACCCGGAGGGATACCCTGCGTTATTTATGGCGTTATAAAAGCTTGCGTAAGTCAATGGCGCGTTCAACCCTTTCGCACGCATAATTGTGCGTACGCACCTACCGCGTGACATAAATGCGATACTTAAAGTGCGAGTGGTTAATTAAAGCGAGTAAGCTTCACTGGCGGTTACATTGATTACAAAATTCGTCCGCAAATGATAATTAAACTAACAAAGAGACAATTAAGATATCGTCAAATAATTTTAAGAAGAATAAAGTTTTATGTCGGAAATATTCTCAGAATCCTTTGGATCGTAATTTGTGACTATATTTGTTTTTGTGAAAGCAGCCCTGAATAAATAAATTTCTAGAATTTATCTCGATAAGCAAACTACACGACGTATACGGAAATGATGGATTTTTTATAAGTCTATGTAAAAATATTTAAATACTCTATTCTTGCGATAACTCATCCTGTACTCTATCTACGGGATCTCCACGGTCAAAGGGATTCCACAAATTCCATGAGATTTTCACAGAGGTTCTCATACTTTAGGCATCGACAACCCTTTATCGTGCAAAATAGCCGACACAAGAGGCGTTAATTTGACGTCGATTATCGTTGCATGTTTGAGAAGATTAAAAAGCACAACCTAGCAAGATCAGATTGATGGAACGTTTTTAACGGCGAAATGGCGCCACGGTTTCAAAGGGGGGCTTTATTTATAGTCAATAGACGTTTGCGTAAGTCAACCGGTGCACTCTCAACCCTTTTTAATGTGCATAAGTCGCATGCACGGTACACAAAGACACGAGGCACCCACACGCAGGCGCGACGCGCGTCCGCGCGGAAAACTCGCGGCGAGAGGCGAGTATATTCACCTTAAGGCCTTTAGTCTAGTGCCGTCGCACGCGATGTGCGCGTCGTGTTCACCGTGTGGCTCGTATCCCTTCGTCGACAGTGTATCGTTGCGAATATAGCCGATCGGGGGCCCGGGATTAACCCTCCGATGCACCTTCGGGAGGTCAAAACCGCCGTGCGCTTTCAATTTTTCCCGTACGTCGTGTAGCTTGTTTATCGTTATAGATAAATTCTAGAAATTTATTTTAATCTGGGCTGTTTTCACAAAAACAAAAATAATCACGAATGACACGAGAATAAGTATACACTTGTCGTTCCGTATCCTACGCGATACTTTGCGAGATTATTCAGTAAGATGAAAATTGTATTATGTTAATTAATTTTAATTAAGAATTTCCCCTGTCGTAATAGTTTCATATAGATAGAGCAGGAAAACTTACTTAATATTGATTAGGAGTCAATTAAACATGACGGGAAGGTATTTATCCTGTGAAAATCCGCGTCCACCTGACTTTCTCATCGCGATGTAACTTCGATGTAACTTTCAACGGTTGATATTTTATTCAAGAGTTACTTGCTAATAGTAAGAAAGTGATTAAAAGTGGCGTCTTTAATTGCTCGAACGATCGACATTTCAAAGTAGAGACTTCAATGTAGCTGCAAAAGTTTACGTTATGCCGACCTCAAATCGTCTACGATTGTGAAGTGATAATTCGGCAAATTGATTTCCGCTTAAATGGAAAAGTGATTATGCAAAACGCGGACGTTGTAATCGCTCATGGCGATGGTCGGATGACGACGCTCTTTCGCTCCGATGAGAGGCTCATCGGGGTGCGATGCTAATTGACGATCGCACGGGAAACGGGATTGTACTCGAGAGAATCGACGCCCCGTTCGGCAGGCAGGGTGGAAGATGCTCGGGCATTTCGGTAGCAACGAGAGCATATTGGGCTACCTCACAGTCAAAGGTACAGATAACAAAATTTTCTCTGAACTCACAGCAGCAGCAATAAAAATTTGAGATAAATGAAGATTAATAATCGACTTGCATCCTTGGAGTTCTTAACAAGAACGCGAGATATAATTTCAAGGTCCGCAAAGAAAATATACGTTTTTAATAATAACAGTAAAATTAACGATGCTTCTTATCGTATAAACAGTGTCGATAAGGCCCGAGTTGTCTTAATTATAATGGCGAGAATTTGAACTATCCGTGTGTTCGCATTATCAATTTCATTACGCGGAGGATGATTAAGCACTGTAAAAATTTATACGATGCTCGATGAACAATAACAGCTCGCTACAGATCGAAGGAGAGCGCAGTCTTCAACATGCCATGACAATTTGCTCGACTAAATTTACAGTACCTAATTTAGCGCTGCGCGCCGACGAGAATTCGTAAATTAGCGGCGAGCCGAGTCACACTTACGCATTCGTCTATGTGATAATTTACTTCGACTTAGAAAGCCAGTGGAAAGTTGCCTTTTGTAACAATTCTTGTTACAGCAGAAACAACAGATTCGAGAAAAATTTCAAGACTGCTATTTTGCTCGTCGTGATTTCGATAATCTATTTATTTCTAAGCCTTTATTTGCGTTTACACATTTTGCATATAATCGAGATTTTTAAATACGCTAACTTGAATGTTACATGAAACTATCCATTTTCTCTTAAGCGAATCTCGATAGAAAAAAAAAGAACATTTGGGTGCGATAACGCTCAGAACCACCATAAATCCTTTAATTTTTAATAGTATTTACAATTTTATATACTTCTCTCCCGTGAGATATTATTTTCCGTGATGATATATAAGCTCTTCATGATTAAATCAAAGTTGCATAAATCTCGCAGGTAGTTTCAGATTAAAAATGTATTGTTCATAATTGGGAGCTGTTAATCTCTTTTTTTTCGAGCTTACATAATGAATTAAACTTCGAAAAGTCTGCAGTTTGCATGAAAGCTTTCAAATTAATTGTTAACTTGTTTTTCATAACTTTGAAATGTTAATTTATTCTGCAACAAGTTTTTCGTTAATACTTATTTTTAAACTCTAAATTTTGCAGAGACTTTTTAGGATATTTATATATTAAGTTCAGATTATAAATAAACCATTACTACTACATAACGCGCTTTTATTACAAGTTTATTCGTCTTTCTCCACGGAATGTGTATTAGTATAAGGTAAATCTGAAAGATACATTGCGTACCATTCCCGTGTTTACCTAACATTTATCTTTTTCCGACGACCCCTTCCGATAATGGCGTGGCCACGAGACTCGTAAAAGCCGGCATTGTGCCTTTCCCCAATCTTTATTTCTCATTTTTCTTTACCCTCTTGTCATATCGCAGAGAAGGAGATCGATACGTGTCTGGATTTCTTTTCGAACAAACTACCACTACAAATCTCACCATCGAGTAAACAAATCTAAAAACGACAAGAGCCGTGAAAAACGAATACGGGGCGTTTTAAGTAGCATGACAAAGTCCGTGAACTAAGTTCAATGCCCTTTGAGAGAACAGAAATTCATTTATGGGAGACATGGTTTGAAACTTTTTTAATTTAAGTTTCTCAAATTTTATCTGTCAATATGCAGGATATTTTTATTTAATTACTTTCAATTTTATTTAATATAAAAAAAAATAAATATTCTTGATAATAGGTGTATAATTAAGAAAAAATTTTCAAAATTATGATTATCTTTATTTGTTTCTGTATTTTACACGCGATAACAACGTCACAAGCTGACAATGTAGTCTATGATTATCTAGGACGGTCCGCCTTCTACGGTGAACCTTGGCAATTAAGCCAAGACTTAAATTTTTCCCGAGAAAAACTTAGTCTGAAGTTAACACACAATTTCGCGCTCTTTACACTCCGACAGATTAGTTATAAAAAATTTGCATAATTCCTCTATTATCAATTCAAATTAATCACTCCTTAACGGAAAGTTGGCTCCATTATTAAGGAAAAATGGTTAACTTTTTGTACTTCTGCATTTTTCTTTTTAAGTCTGTTTTTTTTTTAACTTTACGTTAAGTGCCAGGTAACGTTTTGCACGCTTCCTTCTTATTCTGTCATGAATTCTGCCATCGAAAGCGATCGCTGACGCGTTAGAAGATGTCGGGAAACCGTGACTCACACGTTCCCGTCCATGTTGTCTTCCGAATGCGGATGACCGGTTAGGTTTATCGTCGAGGTGTTCGCGAGCCAACAAAGTTACGATGCGTACGCGTAACTTCACCGTAACGGTAACCACCGGGTGCGACCTGCAACTTGCGCGTTGTTCGCGCCTCGTGGAAAGTGCGCCGCACACACACCCCGGTTTCATTTTCATTCAACCGCATAACTCGTTTGAGGAACGTAGCACTGCGATGCGGATTCCTCGCGTATACATATCATCTCTGCAATCCTATTAATTCTCCAAAGCTGACACATTTACAGCTTGGTACTACAATACGAAGCGATTGCAACTTCACCGTCACGAATGTGCAAGAAGCCTACATAAAGATTTTCTGATACAACTTTAAGCGTGACGGCTGCATACACATCGTTCTTGTACTTAACGAAGATGCAAATTAAAGCGGATTAAACTGATATTAATTTTAACATGTAATCCGTACGTTATATTGGAGTAAGAAACTTCTATATCAGTGACAAATACGCGTCTATGCAATGCAAATCAGCTGGAATTACATCCCATAATTAATTCGAAGTTCCTCCGGCGGTTCTCCGTCGCGAACAACGCGAACACCGCGGGCAACGCGTGAGAAATTCGAGGCGGACGAGGCACACGAATCTGCATGATAAACGTTCGCGAGATTCCTCGGCTTCTCTTTCGTATTCGCAACGTCGACGTCGGCGGTTTCGCGGTGACGATTCGCGCGACGATATCGTTCGCATTCCACGGGGCGCACGTCACTCACCGACAGCGTCGTCGGCCGAGGAGTCGTGTTCTGAAAAGTTGCAGAAAACTGCATGCTAAATTGCATGCGCCTATACAATCGCGTGTAATCATTAAGACGCAATAGAACGTACGGTCAAAGAGCAAGAAGCTGCCATTGTTTGATATCTCTACCAAAAGACTGGGATTAAAATAAGAAGGGTAAGAAATCAAATCGAAACCGAGAGAATAAATTCATTTCAGTATTAAATATAAATATATATAATTCGATTAAAATATAATATAATTCTATTTTATATTATTATATAAAATTGCTTATACCTAATAGAATATCGTCAAAGTTCATGCAGCGCTGTGCGCTTTCTCACAATAGTCTTTAAATATTTTATGTTATTAATTTTATGATATCGTGTAAATCTTTATCGTCTCGACTACTAATCGTTATAAAATTACACAAAGATTATGATATGCTTATAGTTTTCTTGATGAGCTTGAGAAACTGACAGCCTCGCCACTTTATGTTAGTCATGAAAGCAGTCTTGACACTAATTCGTACATTATCAATTAATCACGTCGCGCCGTATTTTTTCGTAGCGATCTGAAACTCACGGTATCAGCAAAGCGAAAGAGAGGCATCTTCGACAGTGTCCTCGCTCGCTCTTTTGCGACTCAACGAAGTGTCACGCCTACCGTGAATTGTACAAATTATTATTACTACTTACATTCAACGTGATTACGAAACGTTCCGCGAAGTAAGTACGACTGCGTGCGTTTCGGTTTCAGTTAATATTCAGAAAATAATTCTTTCGATTTTTATATTCTTTTCTTACTTTTCTTTTTTTTCTCAAGTGTTTTACGATTTTACATTTTGATATTTGAACAACTGCTCCACTAGATTGACCGTAATTGTATACGAATCTAAATCGCATTGTTTCTTTTGTTATATCGATAATTATATTTATTCTCTACAGTACAAGTTACCATCAATAATTAATAAAATCAGCATTTTCAAAAATAAAGAGCTCAGATACAACGTTATCATGTAAATGATAAAAGCCCGGTAGAAAGCTTGCGATTACCATACCCGCCGTTTTTTCGAGCAGTGTATGTACTGCATACACTGGAACATTCGCGTGTGAGATACTCCGCTAAATTGCCGACTGCTAATTTCGCTAAATGCTGCGAAGAGTTCCATGTATGCGTGCTATCACATATTGATAGCGATACGTGGTAATTATGACGTGTACATGACATGAGCATGCATAACACAGACACACGCTGGGGATGCACTCGAATTTACCTTCATCGTTTCTTGAGAAACCGTGGCAAAGTTTTTGATTAATAAGCGTAAAGAGATAATGTATATTTAAGATAAGATGATAACGAACAACAGAAAATAAAATATCTTAACATCGTATCCTATTATGTAATCAGTAATCTATGCTTCTAAACATAGATTTAACAATGTAATCTCAGAATATATTGAAAATATACGAAGACTGAAGATTTTAGATATTACATTATTTCGAATAACGTATAAACTTCTAAATTGTGAATATGTATATGTTTCTGATTTATAGTAATTCCGTGTTAAAAATTTTATATATCGCTCTCTTTGTGCAGAGTGTATTTTTATCTTTTCTTCAACTAAAATATGCAATACACTGGTGCTTTTTCAGATTCTCAGGATGTCGATTTGGACGCTATCCTCGGTGAATTGTGCGCCTTGGAGCGACGTTGCGACGGTGATATCGCCGCCACTCCTGCGCCAGATTCACAAAGGCCAGGACGACCCACCAGTGCAAGAATCAATCCGGGTGACAACACTGATATCAAAAATGAAGGCGGTACGTGCTTGAATACCAAAGAAATTTCCTTACGATATATTGTATTATTCACATTTATTGTAGCGCATCTAAAATGATTTGTTGCTTTAATCATGTATAGCAACCTATTTTATATTATTAATAATTGTATATTATAATTTTATAAATTATATTATATTATTTATAGTACGCAACAAAGCTTTAAATATTTTATCTTTATGTGCATCTATGCTTGCTCTTGTAGGTATGCGCACCGATAGTCCTGATAACGACAGTGCGTTCTCGGACACGGTGTCCATGCTGTCCAGCGAGAGTTCGGCAAGTAGTAGCGGTTCCGGACACAAGCCACCTCAGACCGCCATGCACACAGCTCCTCAACAACAACCACACCAGCTTGTCGGTGAGTTTTTATTTTATTACTTTACGGCGCGATCGATAATTACTGATTGTTGATTGAGTCATCGATTTAATTGAGATTAATTTAAATTTTGCTAAATCGATTCTTCAAACTTTTGTTTGTTTTACATGCGTTATTTTGTCTATTTAAAATATTTGGACGACAAATATTTTATTTTTATTTGTATTTACGTCTATATCAGATGGTGCATCACGAATAAATTTGTTTGTGATTATCTCTTGAGATGCAGCGAGCAGAGCGAAGGCAGAGAAGATTCGCCTGGCACTGGAGAAGATGCGCGAGGCGAGCGTACAGAAGCTCTTCATCAAAGCGTTTACGTTGGACGGCAGCGGTAAAAGCCTCCTGGTCGACGAAGGGATGAGCGTCGCGCACGTGTGTAGGTTGCTCGCGGACAAAAACCACGTGCCAATGGATCCGAAGTGGGCCGTGGTCGAGCACTTGCCCGATCTGTTCATGGGTGAGTTTATTATCTTCTATTTGCTAATTGCTAGACTGGTGGCGCAACAAATCTTCTCCGATGGATATTTACATGCAACATTAATTTTTAATTAATTAAAAAATTATTACTCGCGCGCGTATGCGATCACGACTTATAATTAATTATAAGTCTTATTCACTTAATATTTCCTTAATATTAATGTTATTGTGCTAATATAAATTGTAGTAATCCCAATGTTTTTTTGTAATCTACAATATTAGCGATAAAATTTTAATAATTTAAAGATTTCTTATTTGTAACGCTTATTTACATCATTAATTTGAAATCAATATCATGAAATCGCGCGCGGTAACGTATGGAGAACATATACAATCTTTTGTCCACCGCGCCCGTCATGTCAGTAATCATGCTGAAGTGCGCGCTCACTAATCCTACCGCACACGCAACTCATGGACAGATGTCCGTCTAAACCTAGTCTGTAATTGGCTAGCTTTAAACTCTTATATCTCAAAAACTACTGTTTGAAATAAAAATTTACAAATAACTTTTTTCCTTAATTTTTTGAGAACTTTTTTGCTATAATATTTTGAGTCGCGAGTTTTGGGACACCCTGTATAAATATATTTTATATATAATATATTTATATTATATAACTTTAAACGACACGTAGCGCGTCATTACATCCAACATATAATATCTAATTTTTTCTTCATTTTATTGGAACTTTTTCTGAAAAGAATAAATCGCAAGTCTCAGGAGACGATTTTATTGCACTATCGGTGTTGACTTGCAGAACAAGACACGTAATAAGCGGAGGTATTATTAAAACTTTCAGAGAGGGTTTACGAGGACCACGAATTGTTGGTGGAGAATCTTTTGATGTGGACCAGGGATTCCAAAAACAAGTTGCTTTTCGTCGAGAGACCGGATAAAACACAGCTATTCCTCACGCCCGAACGATTCCTTCTCGGTCCCACAGATCGCGGCGGCGGCGAGTACGACGACCACTCGAGAAATATCCTACTGGAGGAGTTCTTCTCGAGCAGCAACGTCGGCGTGCCCGAGGTAAGCGGCGGAATGACGTGTTTACGATCTCGTTGCGTCTTGGCAACCGGACTGAACGATGGTAACGAGTTCGTTGACATACATCCCACTTCTCCTCTGCATCGATTACCATTCTCTTCCAGGTCGAGGGTCCGCTGTACTTGAAATCAGACAGCAAGAAGGGCTGGAAGAGGTATCACTTCATTCTACGAGCTTCTGGTCTTTATTACTGGCCCAAGGAAAAAGCGCGTACCGCTCGAGATCTCGTTTGTCTGGCGACCTTCGACAATAATCAGGTTTGCCATACTTTCATATATTCTTTCTCGATAATTTTTAGCGGTTGTACACACAAGTTGCATCTTGTATTTATTATATATTTTGTTCTACGTTAAGATTCATATAATCTTCTTTTTTAATTATTTACTATAAAATTCTTTAGCCATGAATTATGCAAGTCGATTTTCATAAAGAATGCTAACTGTTAATCAGGTTTATTATGGCGTTGGTTGGCGGAAGAAATATAAGGCACCCACCGATTTCTGCTTTGCCGTGAAGCATCCACGGCTGCAACAGCCTAAATGCGCCAAGTACATCAAATTTCTTTGCGCGGAGGATAACGCATCCTTGGAGCGATGGATGGTTGGCATCCGCGTGGCAAAGTATGGCAGGCAGCTGATGGAGAACTATCGAACGCTCGTAGACGAACTGGCGCAAGAAGATCTGGACTTGCTAGCACACGCCAGATCGTGTTCGGTCAGTTCTATTGCTGTCCCGCCAAATCAGACCCAATATAACACGACGAATGACAACGCTAGGCAGTTCGCGGAGAATGTGAGGCACAGCAACGAAACGGTAGTCGCCACGACAAGGCAATACGACGGTCAAAGGCAGAGTTATAATCCGGAACAACGGCAGAGTTACAACAATGACGGCAGGCTGAGCAGAGCGAGCAGTTCCAGCTCCAGCGGATGCCTGTCTGATGGGGCACCGAGTAGTTGTGAGGTGAATATGATTAAACACTATTTAATCGCAATAATAACGATAAATCTATTAAAAAATATTATTACATGCGACTGTTACTGTTGCGTCACAATTACAAGTTACAATTATTTAATTCTCGTATATTAATTGTTTGGCAGGTGGCCTTCGAGTGCGGTGAGTTTCCAACCGGCACGATAAAGCGAAAGCCGTCTATGAATCCGAAATTGCCTCTCACGTCGATTACGAGGCAATTGAAAGAGGTCGGCGAGACCGTTCGAGACGAGCCGGACTCTTGTCCAAGTCCAACGAGCTCGGGATCCGGTACGCTGACCAGGAGGCACAGTCGTCGGCGAAGCGGCACTGATTCCGACGGATCCGGAACATTGAAGAGACATCATAGATCTGGAAACGCGACGCCCGTCAGTCCAGTACCTCCCGGCACGCCGGTGAGGGAGAGAGCGAGCCCTATGGGGTACAGCAGATCGGAAAGTCAAGAGTCGAAGACGCCGACGAGTCCTATACAAGCGTGCATGGTAATTTATATTGCTAAAGAATTTAACGTGACCTAAGGTTTATCCGATATATAACGATAAAATTTGTGTCCTACAGATGGATTCGATTACCTCGCTGCCACCGCCACCGTCGCCGTCAAGAGTCACCGAAGAAGTCGAGTCCGATAGCGAGCCGCTCCCGCCGCCACCCCCCGAGATGTTCCGATCGAATCTCTCGCTGGATTCTCTGCCGCCGCCGCCGGCGCCCGGTGAACTTCCGGTTTGCAACACGCCGGAGCTCACGGGCTCCTCGTTGAGTCTCGCGTCTCTACCGCCACCGCCCAGCCCGCTCGTCGGCGAGACCGGAACGATACGTCGCGCCAGACCTAAGCAGTCCACCCCTACGAACTCTGTGACCCCCGAGAGCACTCCCACACATACTCCGAACCCTAGGTCGCAGTCCAATCAAATGTACACAAATAGTATCGCGTTGAATAGCAACTCGGTCCAGAATTACAACTCGAACGCGTCCCCGAACGTTCACAATGCGAACAACACCGCCAATTCCGTATCCTCACCGCACAGTTCCTATCCAGGATCGACGGCGAGCACGCCGACCTACACCCCGAACTCGCCTAATTTCACATCGCCACCGCCCTTCGTGCCACCGCCGGCTTACGGCACTCAGCCGCCACACACCAATTCCCAGAGTCTCGGCCGGCAAAATTCCAAGGTCGAATCGATATACCAGTCCGGTCACCATAACACGATCCAGCCGATCAGGCCCAATCCTAACATGGACACCGTCCGACGTAGCGCTATGAAACAAGGTACCGGTCATTACGCGGCGCCGCCTTATCTGGCCGAATTGAAGGCCGCTTCCAGTCCGCAGCCGCAACGACGAGTGACCATTCAAGAACCGCCGACGTCGCCCAAGTCGAAGACCGGAACTGGCAAGAAGATCTCATTTAATCTACCGCCCCAACAGGAACCCGGCAGTCCCGCGTTGCCGCAACGAAAGCCAACGCCCCCTAGAAGATCCGACAGCACCAGGCTCACGTCGCCGAAGAAGCTGGCGGCGTCCGACCAGGCACCGCCAGGCGATTTCCTCAAGGACCTCCAGAGGGTAATGAGGAAAAAGTGGCAGGTTGCGCAGAAGTGCAAGCTGGACTCGACGACGACACCGCACGAGGTGCTCGGTTTTCGGGACCCGCCGCCCGCCGTGGCCGACTACAGGGAAACCAATGTGTCGAACTGGGTGCAGGAACACTACGGTGCGGATAATCTGTACGAGAATGTATACGCGACTGATCCTAACGGACCAGTTGAGTACGCGTCCAGCCCGGCTCGGCAGACGACGGTGAGATTCGCCGATGAGAATCGCAGCATGAACATCGTCAACGCGATCGCCGGAAAGAGGCGACCGCCACCGCCGCCGCCCAAAAGGGCCGAGACTACGCATCTGACCACCACTAGAGCGATGCACTGACAATAGCAGATAATTCAGCCCCATCCCGAGAGGCGATGGTACTGCTGTCTCTGTGGCTGGTGGAAGGAGTGAGAACGGAGGCGGATGTCGGATATATCGAGTCCATCACTGCCGCTAGAGAGAATCGTCAACGGGAGAAGAGAAACGTCTCTCCGGTAAAGAATAGATTGTATGGTTTCGTTGCCGGGCTCTGTGCTGCATCCTGCATCTCGAGAATGAGGAGTCGAGAGAGAAGAAATCTTTCGGACACGCACACGGAAGTTAAAAAGAAATATAACAGTTTCGGTTCTGGACGGTTCTTTCAGTTTTGGAAAGAACTGGATTAACAGAATCTATTTATACAGATGTCAAAAAATGAGAAAAAACTAAATTACACCAGCAACGAAGTTACGAGAAGTTTGAAATTATCATGACAAATTACAAGTGCAAGAAAAGGATGAATATTGACGAACCGTCCTTACCGGAAGTTCTCCTTGACCCGTGTAACGCAACTGCCGTTTAGAGCTGAACACGAACCGAAAGATGAATATGTAAACGCTCTTTTGAATCGAGCAACGAACTAAATTGAATTCGAGCCCGCGACAGAGATTCGATGGCGTTATGGCCGATCAACACATAAGGAACACTGCCGCACATATGAAGGATGTGATATAAATCATAAGCACCATGCCCACACGCTTCTGCGATTTAAGGATCGCGGGAGGAAGAAGAGGAGACGATGAGAAGCAACGCGACAGAACGCACGATTTTTTTAGGCAGGACGTAGGGACTAATCCATGATTTTATGCAGAATCAAGGAGTTCTGCTTGTGCGTAAATTTTATAACCGCTAACTGCCTCGTCTGCGTTTTTCTCAAATATACTTGGATGTGATAAATAATATAAAATAAAAAATATATATGTGCGAATATGATCTGTTAAAGTATTCTCAAGTTTGATTCAAAGAAATAATTATCGGTCAAAGAATAATCATGTCCGAATAATTTTTAATAATTCTGCGAGCTCGACACTTAATTAGAAAAAAAGCTGATTTGGCATTCGCTTCGAGAGAATATTGCTTCAAGAGTATCGCGAAAATATTTTACAATACGTGCTTTAATAATAAAAATTGGAATAAAAATGTAATATATTATATCTATATATATATTTTGTCTCAAGTTTTCGCTTACTATACTTGAATTTTTCGAAATAAAAAGCTTGATGATTCGGACTGTATTCCCAAAGAGTATAACGAAGGGAACGCATGTTTTGTAACGCGTAAACCGCAGCGCTCGAAGATACGTTATACCGAAGAAGTCGCCGCGAAGCGGAATTGATCTCAGCTCGAACTGGAAGTGACCCGACTTTTCGCAGTACAAGTATTTCAACGGTAAAGAAGACGACTTTATCGGACATCTTCTATGCGACTAGAGCGTCTTTTGCGATCACATCCTTGTGCATAGGTATATATGTATATAAACTGAGTATGTACGCGCGTTTACATCGTTATATCATCTTGGATGCTGTATGTGTAGTTGTATTATACAATCGGAACACGCTTCACGATGTGGATACGATGACGAGATTTACGGTTGTCCGTACGTTCATCGGTTGTACCCAATAGAACTACGTGACGATAACTTTACTCGCTCGTCGTCGGAGTGAACTGCGCGTGATGATGTTTCGTGACACGAGGACGCGAGATCTCGTTTATGCCATTTTCCGTTTCTTTTTCGTTGGATAACGAAGAAAAACTGACGACGTCATTCTGACGGATCCAGGTGGATCATAAAAAGAATGTCGAAATTTTCGCGAGTCTGATAAACCGGCTAACTCTGGAGGCTAGATAGATAATAACAAATTTTTTGGAATAACTCTTTAAGTGAAGCTGCTGAGAGGAACACGCGTTTAACAAGTGTTAGTTATCCGCTGGAACTGTTGTGTGGGCGATTTAACTAACTCCTTATCTTATTTCAAGTATTCGATTCCTAGAATTAGACGAAGAAAAATGCGATCCAGGTACGTGCAATTGTCTCACGTTGCCGACCGGAGAGAGAGCGAAATATGCGTCGAGCGATCGCGAAGATCGTCGCGCTATAGCCAATGACGAGGAACAATATCGTGCGTAGCTTCCCGTTTTGTGATCACCAATGGAATCTTCAGCAACGACTAGCCGAGCCTTTTTGAAGGTCGCGTAGCTGATGTAGTTTTATATCTCGATTTGTATCACGTTTGCATGACTTACATGTGAAAATTAACGACTCTTCGGACTTACGGAGCATTCTGTATCGTCGAATTTTGATATACAAAATCGGTAGCCGCTCGAGAAAGCCCGTTCGTGCGATATTCAATCCGTAGAAAGTATTTTGTAAGATCAACAAACTTTGATACAGAAATATTTCGCTGTAGTTATACGCGAGTATATGGATAGGAAACTACAGGGCTCAACATTACGAATAGTTCATCGACCAGTTTTTCGAGCTCACAGATCATTTCTAATTTTTAATCCTTCGATATTTCCGAAAAAATCATCATATCTACAATAATCTCTCCATTTTTCTAAAGTTCATGCTGCGTATGTGTGCGGGATATTAATGCAAGTGACTTGTCGACCCGCCTTTGGTCGACAAATCACTTTTGATTCGTCAGCGTTTTTAATTTTTTAAAAAGAATATTCACGTCGTGCCTGCGCGCGAGAATTTTTCAAATTTTCTAAAAAATGCCGTGTATGTGCGTGAGGATTTTCCAGTTTTATAAAGGGTTGCGTTTTTTTTAATGCGCAACCATACAATTTTTTACGATTTTCACGCCGTGCCTGTGCGCGAAAATTTTCCCAATTTTCAAGGAGATCCGCACGATCTCGCACCGGACGTGCTCCCTCGAGCGAGCGCCGAAAACGAGCACGAATCTGCGTACTGTAACACAATCGAATTACTTAAAATAGTTAAAGATTAACTTAAAGTGGAACCGTCGATGTCGATTTAACTATATCCCCGCCTTGCGCGCGGTTTAATCAAACTGAACCAATAATATAAATGCATTTTTGAGACTAATATATCGACTTTACAGAGACTAATGATCTTTTTCATACGAATTTCTAAAATATACTTCCCGCGAGTGCGAGTATCAGTGCCCCTGGGCTTGGAATGCGACTCGCGAAATCTTATTTTTCAAACAATTTGTTGAAGACATTTCGACAGTTAATATATTTTATATTAATTTTATATGAATTAAAATTTCATATTTTGGTTTAATTTTGTTCTTTTTTAGATCTATTTTATTTCCATCGTGATCTGAGATTTCTATACGATTTACTAGCGCTCTAATATAATTTTATTTTTTATTATGATGGTATTTTGTGTTTTTTTTTTACATTGTCGCGAATTCGCTGCGCGATCACGTTGTCGACTTATTCCAAGTAAATTGAAAGAGGAACTGGTACGGGACTCGTTTGGAATGCTGGCGTGTGCCGAGATAAAAACTTCTTTTGTATCCGTATTTCTTAAGGAACTTTCGCCGAGCTGAACACTCCAGGCAATCTGTGTAGGTAGCTTTAGTATTCGATGTACGCGTGCTGCCTATCGCTTGATTTTCGTGGGATGGATGAGTTAATCGACCGTCCATTTCCAGTAAATAATAATTTCATTGAAGCTTTCGCGTTGAGAATTAGTGCAATTGGCAATAGGAATTTATAGGGAACGAAGAAAGCGAGAAAGCACAACAATGATTATCGGTTACTAACAGAAATTATAATACATATTTTGATTGCGTTATTCGGGGTCGGCTTAGAAGATTAATCAATGATGTCGAAATCTGCGAAGTTTAGAACAAGCAGAAACAAAGAAGTCGTTCATTGCGAAACGCATTTTTCCTCATTACAACAATTTTCATGAGTAGATTTAGCGAACGAGAAAAAATGTTCTTTTTCGCATCGAAGAATATTTGTACGAGGATAGGAGGGAGCTTTTTGAGTCGGCCCTATTTCGATCTAAGTTGTTCGTATAATTCTGTAAATATTGTAACGAATGGTATACCATAAGGAAAAATTATGTCACGCGGCCGAACAATGATACAAACGTGTTTACATTGTTGCGTGGGAGAAGTGAAGTGAGACAGGCAAGGGAGCAGTGTAAGCCTTCAAAGGTTTTGGAAGGAATATGAATCCTACGAAAGACGGAGCTTCACTGCATTTCGTTTGGTTTAATGATTAATCAATTGTTTCGGCTCGAGAAGGTCGCTTCGGTCAGTTATCTCGAGGACGAGAGACCTCAAACGCTGCGTTCGCATCGCTATCAGATCGATTCGATGTAGCTTAACAGTTAGACTTTTAGGTCGTATTGCAGGTTGTTTCGGATACACTCTGTGCAGGTGTGTTAAAAAAAAAATTGTGACAATACTGACATTATTTCGTGACCCGACGCCAGTTGTTTAGGTATAACGCGTACCGAGCGAACAAAGAAATGCGCAGCAGTTGAAATATTATAGGTATTATATTCATGTTTTTATGTAAATAAATTTTTGGTATATTTCAATGGTCGACGACCATTTTTTCTCTCCCTCGTGCTGTATCTGACGCTTGATATTTATATACAAGAAATTTAATGCATTTTTGTTGTTAAAGCGCAATTTTTATTCTTAAAAGTAACTAACAATTACTTATAATTTTTGTAATATATGTATGTAGAGATTATCGAGGATTCTGTAAGTTTCCAATTACCGACGGTGAACGAAGATTCCGTAGAAACACTTTTTCATAAAAATTGCAACGTTTTTTCACAATAATTTTATATAATATTACGTATGAAAAAGAAAAAATGTATTTGTAATTTTATATTTTTATATAGGTCAAAATATTTTTCAATTTTATTAACCATCGGTAATACTAACCGTTGATCATGAGAAGTAGAAAGAGGTCTTTTGCTTTTGATATAAATAACAATGATAAAAATGTTACGAAAAATATTTATATCTATAAAAATTGCCCGTTGCAATACTTATTGGTTTTTGTCAATTCTGGTTACTATATTTTTATTAAAATCGTATCTGAAGTTCCTTATTACGTTACAAGATAACGCACGATTGTCGAGAAACAATTGTGCTTCCTTAGTTTAAAAGGTTTTCTATTACCTATATACGTATTTTATATGGAATTATTATTTTTTACATATATCTTGCCTTTTTCGTCTTTTGCACGAACTCTTTTAACATGATTCTCTCTTTTTCTCACTTTCCTCCCTTCTCTCTCTTAAAATTTCAAACCGAGTGCTTACCCTTCTGCCGGCGGGCATATAAGTGGCAAAAAGATGCGCGCTTCCGGTCATAAAAGCGCCTTAATAAAAAGCCCTCGTTTTTAATATTCTCAAGCCGTGTGTGAGGGACGTGTTCGTATATACACATAAACTTGCGCGGTATTCAATTTTCCAGCTTTTCTCGCCGCGTAAGCCAAGGTTCACCGTAAAGCTGTGGCTGCCAGCACGAATATTCGCTTCGATATATTCTCTCTCTTTCTCTCTCTTTTCCCCTTTTTTATTCTAATACATTAACGATAGCTCTCGCGTCACCGAGCATGATTCATAATTCATCTGTCGCGTTCTTTGTTGGCGATTCTTTGTCGCGACCGGCCCGCAATTAAGTTGGCCCGATAAAAGTTCGCGATAAGAGCCACCATGTTGAATCACTTGACGTCGGTTCGCAGAAAAATCGATTAGCAAACGGAATATTTCGTTCATATAAATGGGATACTCATTGCTATACATGTAAAGCGGATAAAGTGTCTTCTAAAAAAAGGATGAGATCACTGGGTGCTCAATACAGAGATTAAAGCTGCATTACGTTTCAGTTTTCACATCGAATCTGTTACTTAATTGCATCTTTATTCTTACTACATCTTAAATATAAAACCATTATATATTTATATTATTTATTCTTTCAAAAAAAGAGCAAGAGAAAATAATAGATCTATCCTAATATAAATTCGTCTCGTGCGTACTCTAATTAAACTTCCTATACGACATTTCATTCTTAGATTAATTCGTTAAAAAATTAAGTCGCAAAAACAAGAAAACTTGTAAGTCGCGTCTGATATTTCCTTCAACAATCTGTCCTTTTTCTCGCAACGCGTCTTATCATTGGGTCAGTTTCTGATAAAAATGATTCAATGTCGCGATTCAACGAAAGACGAGGAACAGCTGCATGCGTACGCTGAACTATTTCATAAATTACACAAGATAATTAGGTACCCTCGCTAAACCGTAACGGTATCAATCATCTTCCGGATTAACGATATAATTACACGCGTCTTATCTCGCTTACGAATGTACCACGTGTCAAACATGTCGAGTTTGACATTCAAGTCTCCAGATATTTCTCAACTCAAGTATGGCGGGGCTATTATTGATAAAGCATCGCCCATCAGACCGAGGGACTCGACGAACAATATTGTAAGTAATAATCGATGGACAATTATTTGTAGCAAGTGGAGCGGCTTTTCCGCGAAGTTATGGCGATCGTACGTACATATTACAACTGGTGTGTTTTACTTCATAACATGAGGAAGATTGACGTAAATATACGAAATTGCCGGGAGCGGGGAAGGGAAGGGGGTTTTATGGGATTCTTTTTACGACTTACGGCAGTCCTGCGTTCTACTTTGCGTTTACGTCATGCGCGACCCTCGAACGTTTACGCGCGTCGCTGTTGCGAGCAAGGGGGGTCGAGGTGGAGGCTGTTACGCTCTCGGTCGGTATCGAGTGTGCTCCCTACGAAATTCCCGTCTTCCTTGCTTTCCAAATTCTGTAAAAGTGTCCCACGTGCGCGCATAAAATGTTCCTCCCTTCCGCCTTCTCCTCGTTGCGTACTGCGTCCGGCGTTTCGAGAGCCGTAACTTTGGCGCGACCTCCGCGACCCGCGACTCACAGCGCGACGAAATTGCGTTAATAAAATATTATTATAGTCTATCAAATCCGCCGACGCGAATTCCAATATTAATAAAAGTATTTACGGTGCAATTAATTTTAAGGGCAGTAATCTAGGAGCTGGAACGAGCTCTGAACGAGTAAACCGCAGACTTGACAAACTCGAGGAAATGAAATTTCAAACTTTATTGCGTATAAAGATGAGGAAAGATGCGATATAACGGTAGCATAAAAGAATTCTTTCTTTTCTTTAAAGTAAATTACTATAAATGAACGGTGAACACGATACGCAATGCTCCCAATGTTCCCTGATGAATTCACGAGGATAATATAATCCTCGAGAAAGGTCAGAGTGCGCCGAAAGGCGTTGACGGCGACGTCGTTCCCGTCGTCTTCGACCTCGGCGTACCCGCGAACTACAAGAGCGGACGGGAGAACGAGGAGGACGAGGAGCGCAGCGCGGAATGAAGCGTTTGAGCGGCCCGCTTTCCAGGAACGCGGACGTAAATCATGATTTTATTACAGATAATTTTACGAGGAGTAGAGCTCGCCGACACCGCCGTTGCCGTCGCCGCCGCCGCCGCCGCCGCCGTCGACGACGACGACGACGATGCCGAGTTAGCTACTTTAAACTGGTAATCGTGCCACTTGCTCAAGAACGTGCCAAACTCGTCGCGCCGCGAAAGATCGTTAGCGAAACAGCGGAACGAGGTGATCTCGGCAAATATTCCAAGCGGAAAAAGAAGAAGAAAACGATTTCTCGTTTCTTCTATTGATGAAAAAAGATCGGGAACGAAAGGTGCAGTAATTTGGTCATATTTTTACTTCTTTTGAATATTTGAGGTGTGCTTTGAAGAAAAAAGTTGAGCGCATTTTCTGCATGAAAGCTTATTTCCGAATACTCAGAATGTCCAGCATTGAAAAAAAATTGACAGCTGGTCTAGGAATTTATAAATGTCTTCTTTAAAGTAACAGTTGTCAAGTAAAATCGTCTAAAGAAATAAAAAGGGTTTACGTAGGTACTTATGGATTATAATTTTTGAAGATTTTCATTTAAGCGTTTTAAAAAGAATTAGGTATCTTGCTGACACTTGTAAAGAAGTGTCATCATGTCATCATGAACTGTCAGAAGAAATTTGACGTTTTCTTTTGCCAAAAATCCTATAATCCTTTCAAAGGTAGATATTTAGTACAGGATATGAGGATTAACATTCCTTTGATGTTCACTCTATAAAATATCTTTTTCTGCACAGCTTGATTCGTCAAAACACTTCTCCAATTACTCCGGACTCAATTGTCAAGCGTACACGGAAAAAAAGGTTTTTTTTTCGTGTATAAATCAGGGCTTTAAAAGAGCCCTCAGGCCTAAATTAATAAAAAGCAAAATAACGAAATTAGGAAAGATCTCAGGAGGAGACCCGGGCTCATTTTTCCGCCCGATTTTAGCGACTTCGCGAACGAGTTCGTATATCCGGCAGCGGGAGTCAATTAAGTTTGATTACCCGAAAGTTCGGTGAGAGCCGAATCAGCATAAATTCGTGGCACCCTCGACTCCCGACGTCGCGATCGCACGTCTTCGTCCATGTGGAGTTTCGACTTGCCACTTCTCGTTTCCGTCCTCTTTCCCCTCCCTCTTTCTCTGCCGCCCTGCCGTCCCCTTCATTCCTACGACGGAAGTGCCGCCGGCTTTACGATCGCCGATACGAGAGACGTTTTACCGGAATTAAGATTCCGGGTGGAAAGGAGAAAAGGGAGGAAGACGCTCGCGCCCCGAGCTTGTCTGACACTTTGAGCGTCTCGTAAGTCCGCGGGAGAACGCGTAAATTATTCTGACGCGACGTACGTCGCTTCTTATAAACGTTTCCATAGGCTGTTTTGCACTATTCTGTCATAAAACTTGCGGATACACATTTAGTCGCCTTTTGCGGAGGAAAATTCGAAAGCGCGAAGTACAAATTGTTAGAAATATATATATATATATATATATATATATATATATATATAATATAATTCTAACATTGACATAGTATTAATGACGGACGGATTTCGGAGTCCCTTCATTAATGAAATTTTGTGGATTAGGATAAAAAGTTATTTCAACAATCGACAAACTATTCATCGTCTAGAAATCAAATCCAATCTTTAGATATAATTCGGATGCCCAAAAAAAGAAAAAGAAACAAAATTCTTTCGGCAGTGGCGCCAATGTTAAATACCGCGAATTGTTGCCATCGTCTTTGATCTCGTCGCGTGTGAAACGACCGTGATTTCTGATCTAGGATCCTCCATCAAGGATCACGGCGACCGCAGGAATGTCGGTCAGTGTGCATGCCCCTGGCGGACCGCTGGTGGTCCCCGACTATCGCTCTCGGGCCCGTACTTCGCGACCTTGAAAACGACACCGCTCGTTGCGGTAACTTCCTCTTTACCGTCTACGATATCGTGTGAATGTAAATTTCACGGTGGATGCCATTCCGGTGCGTAATACAGCACTTCGAATTTAACACGTGTTTCAAGTAACCTGTTTTGCGGTCGGTGTTATTATTTTGTTTACCGTGCAAGCATTAATTCATCCATATCTTTGTTGAAAGCAACATTAATTATTCATCAAGTGTTTGTATTTGTAAAATTAACAATAAACATTTCCGAGTAGATTAATCGAAATTAACGGAGAATGAACTGGGTCCAGTAATAAAAAGTTAACAGTTACTATAAAGTCATTATAATTGAATTAAATAACTTATTAATAGTAATCGGTTGCCCGACACGCCTGTTTTTATCGATCTTTCCCTGTTCTCATATTTCAATTAAAGATCCGCAAAGAAATGAAGAAAAATCAAAGTGTCACACACGCGAGACGGTAAGATCAGCACTGAGGCGAGAAGACGGTCTTTGAGAGAGCGGGTATCTTAAAGAGGATGTATGGGATTAAGATAATAGTCTCGAGAGGGAAGGAACTCGGAAGGTGGTGGAGGCGGAGAAGCAAAAACGAGCGATATGATGTGGGTCAAAGTCTTCGGGACTGGGTCGCCATCGTTGGGTTCCTTCGTGGGTCGGAGTCCCTTGCAAGCTTCTTCGGGATCGACCACGGCTCGCCACCCGCCCAGGAGAGGTTTCAATTCCCACGACGACTTCGGACTTCCGATACTCCTCCCGAATGCCGCGGCCGGAAGTTTCGAGGATGTATCTCGTCGTAATTCGATTAATGGGATAGCAAGTTCTCTCTTATCGCCGTACGAGAAAGCGAATTCCACTTCTCTCTCAGCGATTAGAAACGAGCGGTATAGAGATACGCCAGGACAAGATTCTTGCATTCATGCTTACTTTTGTTTTTTTTTTTTCAAAAAATTCCATTGATTAGGAAGATGATTCATAATGTTCTAGTATCTAATATATAGTAATTTGTCACAAAGCATGAATGTATCGAGTTACAATTAATCTTATGCAACAAGTAGAAATAAAATTCTAGTACATATATTACATCAATGAATATGTTAAAAGTTGGTGTCATTTATCTTGCAAAGTTAGAGTCGCAAAAATGATTTCGCTGTGTTCTCTTCAGGAAGAGGGAAGAAGGAAATGAAATCTCGTAGTTCCGAGACAGATTCATTACAGGGTGATATCGCGGAGCGGAGGGTGGGAAGAAGCGACGGGGGAGGTTTTGGGCGATGACCGATGGTCCGTGGGGTAGGTTGTCGTCTTTTCTTCATTTTTCTCCCTCGCCGCGTGCCATCTCTAACAGGCGTCTCTGTTACGTCTTTAATAAGATAAAGCCGCAAGCCGACTATAGTACGTCTTAACCTTAGGGGAAGCAATCTTTTAATCCACGTTCGAAATCGCAAAGGATAGAAAATGTCACGCGACCGGCAGGAGTGAGTTGTTTGTCAGTTATCTTTTACTCCGACAAGTACGCGCGATTTTTCGACAGAGAATTTCTGGAGGCAATTTCCAAATTATTTACGTTAATTAATAATAATACCGCGATTTTCTTGATATTACCTTATCACTTCGATGAAATCTTCGCGCGATACACAGTCGAGCAAACAGGGCAAACTTTGTCTATTCGCTCGAGAGCAGAATCCTCAGCTTGCAATTATCAGCGTGGAAAATGGAAATGGCGGCCCGGTCCTGTTCCGGCGGCCACGAAATTTCACTTTCCACCCTTTCCATTCTCGGCCAGCGCCGGCCACCACACCGCATTCTATCCTATCTGCCAGCGCTATAAATTAATACTAATCTCGGAGCGAGCTCATGCAGGCTTCCTAGGCCGCGAAGGGCGGGTTGGATTTATTGGGATTCGAGTAACTCGCTGCGACGTTATCGTCGCTCGCTCCACTGGTGCACCGACCATAAACGCCGTCGCTAATCGTGCTTCCGAGTTGTAGAGTCACGTTCAAGGTCGTGCTAAAAGCATTCTATAGCCCGGAAAATCTTAACCCATGCAGAAGTAGATGTTGCAATTTTCAAGTGGTTAATTTGAATAACTCTTCAAAGAAAAATTAAGAAATGAGAAATAATGAAGAAAACAAGGATTAATTTAAAGATACTTCAAAATTTATTCTTTAGTATTAAAAATTCTGTAGCTCGCGACTTATAAAGTTACTAACATTTTTAAGATTATTTATGCTTTTTGCAATCTATTTTCATAAGACCTCCAAACTCGTTCCTGCAAGGATTAAGACGGGAGGATGAGCACCGCTGCAGCGTGTCTAATGTAAGAGGAGGCGGCCGGAGGTGGAGGAGGTGAGAGTGAACGTGCGTAGCCGAGGGGGCCAGCTCGGGCAAGCCGGACTTCGAGGTCCTCCACCCTCCTTCGTGCCGCCCCCGCGGCCCTCCTCGTGTCTACCTCACCACCATTCCTCACACCCAACCCCTGTCTTCCCGCACTTTCTCTTCCTCCCTCGGTCTCGGCGACCTCCAGGAACAGGCAGGGGTGGCTTCGCGACGAGGCTAGAGGAGACGAAGGAGGTAGTCGGGGTTCGCCGAGGAGGAGGGCGGAAGAAGGGGGGCCGCGGGGGTTAGGTCTGAGCCTAGATCAATACTCGCATCTCCTGCCGGCTGGACCAGGCCGGACATCGCGTTCCGAAGCTCACCTTCTCGCCGATATCAAGCCACCCTCCCTACGAGCCATTCTACACCCTCCACCCCCGCGGCTGGTCCATCCTTCTTCCTTCCTTTCGTCCCGCCGCGACCTCTTGGCCGGCCCTCTCGGCAAACCCTCGCGATTTGCATCCGAGAGGAGCTGAGGCTTTCGCATGAGGAAAGAAAATTTTTTGTTCCACTCTGAAAGCGTTCTTACGATTTTGCGATGGATCCAAAGTTGTTTGTTTAGCAAAGTGTAAAATAGCACTAATAAATAATAAATAAAAAAACTTTGTGAAAAAATATTTATTTATTAATTCCATATATATGGAGTATAATTATATAAAATTTCAAGATTTTAACTATATATATGTAATTATTAATGGTCTTTATAATGGCCTTTTTAAACTAATGTGCTGCGCCAATCATTATTTTAACCGAGGGGTAACTCACTCTAAAATCAGCGAGACAACGTTCAGCGTTATATAGACGTTGTGCTCTGTTTTTTCGATATCGGTGACGCTAAAGTAAGGAATCTGTCTTATGAGTCTGTTAGAATAGCATAAACGCAATAGGCGATCGTTATTCTTAACGTCGGAGTTACTATATATTTCTTGTAAGCTAGAGAAAAATCATGATTTTAGAGTGAGTTACCCCTCGATTTTAACTAAATATTATTCCGTCTTTTTCTAAAGGTAGGATTTGAAAATCTTTTCCTAATTTTTTACGTGATAAAGTTCACAAAATCTTAACATTAATGAAATTAATTATTACAAATGTACTGTTATAGCCAAATTTATCACAAAACCTTCTTTATTTGAACATTTTAAGACACTTTTTAAAATATATGTATACGACAATTTCTATATTGTTTGAAAATTGCGGAATGTAGGATTAAATTAAGTGCCCTCTCTGTATCTTTGGAACTACCAAAACCAGTCACTTTGCAGTTTCCTGGACCTCGGAGAACCACTGCACGTCGGTCAATTTCCCCTTAGTTTCGCTTCGCACAGGAAGGATGGCCGCTCGCTCGCCTCCTCGAATACGCTGCTCTACGTGTCCGCAAACGAATACAAAAGAGGGAGAGCGGACGATGGGATCGGGCAAGGAGCGCGAAAGACAGAAACAGATAGCGAGAGAGAGAAAGATGCGCGTCCGCGCACCCCCTGCGTGTTTACGTACACATACACACACGCCCGAGATACGCACACGCGTGTGTGTACTCCGAGAACGTGCCTCGAGAAAATTCGACCGGTCGGTCGGTCGGTCCATTTGCATGCTCGTCTTTTCCCGATCCCTCTCGGATATTCCCTCCTTTCGAATTCCGCCTACGATGTGGTCGTCCAATAACCAAAAAATTTCTCACCACCCCCTCCCCCTCGCTTCGTTTCGCGGCGGAGAGCTTATTCGAGTCCTGATATTCACTCCGCGTAGCTCTGTGCTCGAATATTATTCACACCCGATAAAAGCATCGGATTCTCTCGTTGGGCTTTCTCCGCCAAAGCTCAATCCCTTCCACTTCAATTAAGCTTAATTGTAGATCGTTAATTCTTTGGAACGCATCAGTCTTATTCTGAAAACGTCTTTATGAAGTCGTTCCTTTCAAAGAAGCTACATCGCGCTTCTTGAACCCGAAAAGATTTAATTCTGAAAATAGTCTCTTGAATAACTTCGTGAAATTAGCGAACTAAAATATCAAAAAGATGATATATATTGTAAATGAAAATCTTTCTAGATTTTTTATTCTAAATTTTTATATTCAGAAGAGATTAACTTCGAACTTGTTCTGAAGTTTACTATTTAAATCAGATACTTTGAATAATTATTATTAACCTTAGTAATATATTATTTTGCGTATTTATCATTTTATGCAAGATGTTTCAATGCAATGCAAATCGCAACTGCTTTTGTTTATTGTAGACATGCCAATATGAGCAAGAAACATATATCCTTACAAAAAATAAGAACATCTAAATAAGAATCCGGTCGCTGATACACTTGTTTGTTCCGTACATGATAAAAAGCGTGAAAATCGACAGAGTCGGTAGAGAAAAACTAAAGGTTGATTGCTATTCCCTGAATATTTGCGTGTCCGGCATGAACAGCATAATTGCGTGCAACGTGCCGTTGCTGCACCACTCATGCAATTTATGCGACGTGCAATTGCACGTTCCGAGTCACATTTGAAAATTAAAAGAGTCTCTGTAATTTATCCTGACAAGCCAATAGCAGAGACGTCGTGCATTCCTCGTCTGGTTGTAGAACTTCAGTAAATACAAATAACCGGTTAAAAAAATATTAATTAAATTATTTTGTAAAATAGAAATTGTTTCATGTTTTAGTTTTTAGCAACAAATAAGTTACATCACTAAGTAATATGTCTATGTAATGTGATGTTCTCCAATATTATAAATTTTGCAAGTAATTACATGGTACGATATAATTTCTATTATTGTTATTATTGTCGTGATTGTTACAAACATTAAATTTATTTATTTGAGCAATAAAATTGCTTTTGCGGGGGAGTAACTTTCTCGGCAATATTTGGTTGGCCACCACTGTTCACTTTCTCCGGGCGAGAGAACCCTTTGGCGTCTCACCCCCTTTGGCTCGGCTCAGCAGCCCGACTCACTCTCGCTCTCGATTCGCTCTCACTCACCTCCCCCTGCCTTGCCACCCTACGACTCCGCTAAGGCCACCCCGCGTTGCACCCTTCTACATCAACCCTCGCTTCGTCCCGGCGTCTTCTCCCCTCCCTTGCTGGCAAGTGAGAGTGGACCTTGGTCCAGCGCTGAATCGACCCTCTTTGCAACCTCCGCCTGGCTCCGCGCTCACCCTCGCGATTCCACGGCCGATCGTTCCTTCCTTTTCATCCTCGTTACTCCTCCATCCCCGTTTTACCACCGCCGACGACGACGACGACGACGACGACTTCTCCGCACGTCGCCGCACCCTAATCCCCATCTCGAAGATACGTCTACCCTCGAAACCCCGTATCGATTGGCAGAAACAACGCTAGAGAGCGCCACCTAAAGCCACCCTGCGGCTCTCGTTCTCTTTCTCGGCCACCGACCACCCCTGAAATTTCAAGGAAAGCGCGGAAGATCGGCAGTTTCGATTCCTTCAGCTTAGGATACATCACAGTACTTCCTCTTTACTGAGCGATTTCTCTACAAGAAATTATTTCTTCTATTGAATCGTGAGAATTAATTTTAAAATTGTATCATGAAGAGGCAATGATCAAAATTAAGAATCTAGTCGCGAGATCAGAAATAATTGGAAATCAAGAGGTAAATCATATAATATACCGGAAGGAAAAAATAGACCTTTACAAAATTTCTAACAATACTAATATCACATCGACCCGTTATATTCTAATGATATTATAACCTGTCATATCCTAATATTATTTATAACATACATGAACAATCAGGAATATTAATAAAAAGTAATAGATACATATGGTGTTTCAAGCGCAATTTTTTTCGACGTATAACTATAACAGTTACTGAGTTACGTAAAAATTAGTTAAAAAATGAAAAATTAATTGCAAAGAACTTTACTAATCGTTTTCGACTCATTTGAACTCATGCTATCCATTTATGTGATGAGCAGGCAGAGCAATTATTCTTATGCATAATTATTACACTCTCTCCGACCCGTGAATCGTAATCCAATTCTGTCTAATTCGAATTCCGTAGCCTCATTCACCAACTTTTGCTGTATTCGTGACGTGCATTGTACCGGGAAGCGCGCACACTTGTATCGCTGACAACGTATATACTTATCAGATATACAAATTCGTGAGCAAGCAGCCGCGAGCGTTCTCGTTGCAGGCTGCTTCTGGCAAGCAATTAAACGGCGTTGCGGGCCACTTTCGCGCGAATTTTCGCGTGTGGCCAACCAACATCTGCGAGTTGCGCGTATGGCTATGCGGTGGTAGTTCGGGTAAATGTTGGGATAATTGGGGCGAATCATGCGAGGTTTGCCGAGCGCCCTTTCATCGGCGCTCAGACTTCTCACTTGCGGTCTCAAAATACGCGCGTGAATGTTAGGAATGCAGCGGCGTCGATTTTAACGAAGGAATGTCGCAACGTAAACGTCGTAACTACGTCCTGGATTCTTTGTCATTTAGTATTGGCAATATTATGTGCTATATGGCAAAAAGTTCCTCAATTATAATAAAGACTAAAAAGAAGTTTTTCTTCTACGCTTTATTAACGTTTATTCCGTATAAAAATCCATTTGGAGATCTTATGTTAAAAAGAATACGCGACGTTTATTCAAGTGACTAGGATTACGCGCTATCTTTTCTTTTGATTTTATCTTTATTCGGTTCAAAAACCCTCACGTAAATATTCAGGATAAGGATTACTCCGCAAATTTTGTTGAAATCTGACCACGTTGTATGATTTTTGGCATAAAAAGCAAATGTGATGAAAAAGAACGTTTTGCGTAAATCGAGGAATAAATGTGATCCAGTAAGTTTTCGTACTTCACAAAATTCACCGAAATTCTTTGCTTTACGAAAGTGTCAGACGGAACACAAAATAGTGTTATCTGCGTAATTTAAAATAATTTAATCACCTAATTATTTCTAAAAACTCATCGGGAATCTATCAAAAATTATCTAGTGGTTAATGATCGCACTTTAAGTATAATGAAGTACTGATATTAGAGATACTACTAAATTCATTAGCTGGTTTTACTACTCGACGACGATCGTCCAGCCAGCAGGTAGATGATCCGTTTCGAGCACAAAGTTTCGAAGCATTTCGTGTGGACAGCGGTTAAATACACCCGCTCGTTAATATTACAGGATCGATTAATAGTCGATCGCGGTGGAAATTTTACAAAATCGGCCCGTCACTTCCGGTTGGGAGAATCGCACTGTCGTGATACTCACGCTCGCGTCGCGAATTTCGCTGCCTCGTTCGGCGGTGGGTCGTTGGCGATCGTTAAAAAAAAAGAAGGCAATTAGCATCGGACGCGTTTGATCGCGTCGTAAAATCCATTGGCCGCGTCCCGCCTTCGTCCCGCCGGGCACCCCGTTGTTTCTTCTACTTCTTCTTCTTCTTCCGGCGCGGCGCGGCCGTTAACGGAACGGCAATTTAACAGCCGATAAAGTCCGGCGACGAGCGGTGGGGATAGATAAGGCTTCCTGGTGGCGTCCCGAGGTTGCCGGGATAGGAAGAAGGTTATGACGAATTAGGCCACCCTCGCTCCTGACACCGCCAGAAAAAGGGAGGAGAACCTACCCTACCCCAACGAGAGATATGTTTGGGGCGTCGTTAGCTAGGTCGATGGGCGATTTATTTGATGCCGTCTGGCCGATGGTGATGCGTTACTACTGCGTGGTTAACGAGGTAAACTCTTCAACCTCACGAATCCCAGACTGACCCCTATAATTGTGACTTCAGGTACGCTTTCACGGCTGGGTTTACGAGACCGACATTCCAGATGCCACGATGAATTTTAATTCTGAGCATTTTCTTTCCATACGACTTATGTTAAATAATTTGTAGTGATGACTAATGAGTAATAATAACCATAATAGCGCGAAAGTTACAAACAGCATACAAAAAGGAGAATGTATAATTTATAGCGGAATTATCAAGTTATTACAAATAAAACAATCCTATATGAATATTGTTTCAAAAGCAAATTTAAACGAAACATTTTTAAGAAAGTTTCTTCGTTGAAATTTAAGTATTTCGTTTATACAATCAGCTTTGACTTCGCCAAGCAAGTCTGAATAGCATCGGTCGTTACTACTGCGCTTAAAAAGCATCGATTTATTCTGAGCTTCCTCTTTATCTATTATAATAATTGAAATAGTATAAAAGAAGTATCGTATATTATATGATTTTTCACTTTGTATTTACAATCTCCATTTGAAGACCTTAAAATGTGCGCGCCGTAAATCGGTTAAAAGACATTCTGCATTTTGATGCAAACCGCGAGCTCTCTCGAATCGTCTGATGTCTGCGCTAACTCTATTTGAGATTTTAAAATTCAATGAGCCAATCCGATCGCTGACTATAGGCGGTTCTCTCTGTGCGAGATCTCGCGAGGGAGAGAGACGTTGGAAGAGAGGAAGTAAAGGGAAGGAAACAGGGAGGGATATGCTCTTTGTGATACCGTTAACGGCCCTCCTCACCCTCTCGAAGTCTTGGCAGATCAAAAGCATTACACTCGATGGCCAACTTTTCGTTTGAACGTTCTCGATGCGCGGAGTCGTTCTGCGATTCGCTCTATTCTCGAAAATTTCCAATTAATGAGATCGATTGTTGTTATAAATTATGATAAATTTTTATAAATTCAGCTTTGAATAAGTTTCAGCCACTTTTCCATTTTTGATTTACATCGCATCAATATCTTGCAATTTATTTCACGACTTATACTTGCTATTTAACTCTCTGCAGTGAATAATTCCTTTGGTAAAATTATTGCATTATTTTTATTAACCTTCTTTTTGTCACAAATAACTTATTTTTAATTAATTATATTACCTTGATAATTATAATCATATTATCTATTAATTAAATATCCTTCTCTATAATATCATCTTTGACTGGCTTATTATTTCTTAATATTTTCTTTGAGATAATTTACTCTCTCTTACTATATATACTTATACATTCCAAAAATATATATATAAAGAGCTACAAGAAATAATGTCGTCACAGAAGATAACTTTATAAAACGGCGTTACATCCGATTATTTCGTGGAACTCTCTCTCGGGCAATCCCGGAGAATCTGGTATCTGTGTAAGAAATTATCCCCCGTAATCGTTACAGTCCCGTCATCCCCCTCGGTTGGTAGTAAATTCTTGAGAACCGACCAAGGTGTCGGCCGATAACGACCGGCCGTTTACCGGGCGTATAAATGAAAAAGCGAGAGTCCCGCGCACCGCGACTGGAAGCTCGTAATTCTGGAGCACCCCTCGGACTTCTAATAAATGCCATAAGCTGTTCGCTGAGAGCGAACATAATTCACTCCTCCCCCGCGTTACGTAAATGCACACGCGCGCGATAATCCAATAAACGCCTGAGCGCACGTGTGTCCCGTTCCTTAATAAATTTGCCCAATAAATCGCGTCAATGTAATGCGACAGTTACATAATCGTATTTCAGTCATAGTGAAGGGAGAAATCTCTGACCTCGGTGTCAGTAGCTTGTCAAACATTCGAAAATATTTGCGATTTGAATCTTGTTCCTGAAAATTTTATATATTTGTAACAATTTTCTTCTGCGATGAATAACTATATAATAAAAGCATATAATAAAAGAAGATAAGAAGATAATAGAGATATATAAATTAATGTATTTTATTGGAGAATTAGACACAATTCCGTTTATCACTTTTCAATGTGCGAGAAAATAATTGCACGCCTCTGGGATCGAGCGTATTTTAACAATTCTTACGGAAAATTTTGAGAAACGATGCTACCTCGATGCGAAGAAGACAATTCAAGTATATTTTAGAAATAAGAAATAATAATATCAAACTATTGAAGTCTCGTATTTTAACTTGACTATAACTAAAAGCTGATTCTACCTATATGTAATCCGTAACAGAACATATAGAAACAGAATCCAAATTCTTCGATGGCAAAAATATAGAAATAGTATCGTAGTTAAACGACCGTATTGTGTTATAATTCGTACATTATTAAGAAGAGATTCATTATAAAAGACTTTGAATTTTATGTTTCTCGTTTATTACAACGCCTGGTATCGCTATATCACTCTCGAGGGCGTTACCAATGAATGTCATGATACACTTATCGGACAGATACATATATCGAGTAATTATTCGGACAGGATGAGCCATAAAAGCTCGAATAGTAAAATATTCACTTCATTCTTGTGACAACGGCTTTAACGACGCGCGTTTCGAATTTGGGCCGAAAGTGGTACTTCTTTATTCTGATGAAGCGGCCACTCCTCAATATGCACACAAAAAAAATGAAAATTATCAGTTATTAAAAATAGTTTATGCCAGAGAGATCAGTCCGTTCGTTCGTTAGTTAGAACGCGTTCTGGGAATTGGTCTTTAATGGGCGCGTAGAGTTTCATGTGAAATGTCTCGAGACCGCGTGGACGACTTTACGACCTCTCGTTTCAGACTTCGTTTCGATACCACCGAAGAGGAAATGTCTTCGGCTTCGGCTGAGTAATTAAAATTGATGCCGCATTTAGCAAATGTAAATCTTACCTCTGTCGTCGTGACGTAATGCAACTTCTTTCCAAAGATAAAAGGAAGAAACTATCGGCCAAACTTGCGTTGTTCTTTTTCGTGCAAAAAGTACCTATAATGCCGACAAATCACCGATCAGAATTAGTAAAACATGTAGGAACATCGCCATTCTCCTTTGATGAGGTACAGGAAAATCCTGAATATAGTATTTATATAGTAAAATTAAATATTCTATTTTTGCGATAGCCCTCTTGCAATTATTCTACGTTATCTCTGCGGAAACGAGACCTCCCCTTTCTTCCGGTGTTTATCACCGTTGTCGCGTTCCGGTATCGATTTCGTCGTATTGTCTGAAAAGTTACGGAGAAACGGAGAGCCAGAGGAACGCAGAAAGTCATCCAACGGCCGACACCCACGTCACTTTTAACGACGGCACGACACGGAGTAATAACGAGTGACAAAAGAAAATCGCCGCGCTGAAGTCTCTCGTCGCGTGCGCCGAGCCATAACTTCGCGTCACGGCTGAAACGTTTCGCTCGTCGTTACGATCAGCGAGCACGCGACTCGCACGAAGCGCGAGCGACGGACTCGCGAGTTCGTCGGAAATGACAGCCGGCCGGCTATCCGATGTCGTTTCCGTGATTTACGACGAGATAGCAGGGCGTTTCAACGATTACGGCCATTTAATGGTCTGTAACTGTATTACACGAATCGCTCATTTTCGAAAAGTATTTAGTGGACTCTGAAAAGATTAGGGATCCTTGGAAGTTCTTCAGATTTTTTAAATTAGTAAAATAGAAAATTCTTGGAGAAAATTAGTAATACGAGTTATTACTATGTCATTACAATCATTTTAATATTATTATATTTTTATTTTAATATTATATCCTATATAACATCCTACAATTAGATTTGTACAAGCTAAAAAATCTGTGCTGGAATCTAGAGCTTTTAAAACCCGTACAATACCACTGTTGTTTTTAAGTTAAGTAAAAGCCACGTCGGTTCGTTAGGTATTATCGATTGTTGGGCGAAGTTTCCGCTGAGCATCGGGACAAGAAGGATCCGCGCGGACGTGTTAGCAAACTGTGCTTCAGAAGAAAGCGATTTGGGTTATGGAGCTCTTCGTGCCAGGCTCTGGTTCTTGAGGGCTCGGATTGTCAGTAGAACGAGCAGTCGCGAACGAGCGCGTGAGTGATGGGTGAGCGAAAAGCTGTTCCGAATGAGCTGCATGGCAGCGAGGGAAGGGAGGTGGGTGAAAGGGAGTAAGGTTCGCCAGTTCGCAAGCAATTATCGCGCGAATCGCGCCACTTGGCAGCACGTAGATTGCTCGGCGTTAGCTATATCGATCTCATTTAGCTCATTTCGCGGTTCAACTTTGCGGCACGATCGATGATAAGAGCCGCTAACCAAGACCTTTATCTCGTTCCTTTAGCTGCGTTTCCTTTATCCTCCACATTCATTCTTATAATGTTTCACCATACACCTTAATAAAGGATGCCTGAGATAAAGTCTATTTTTGAACAGGTGAAATTTTCTTGAAACACAGTTCTTTCAAAGGCAGGTTTTTGAAAATTACAAGCGAGAAAATAAACGAATTTTTATATTTTCTAATTATAGTGTACATTATTATGATATTAAATTAAATTGAATATAAATTTACGGTAAATTAACTTCTGTAAAGGAAAATGAGAAATTTTACAAGTCAATGTTTTTCTCACGCTATCATTATGCTCATTTAATTCGCCAACAACCGAGAACGCATACAGAGTAAAAGGTATTAAGTCCGTTTCCGTCAAGGAACGTACACCATACGTCGGCGTTAATTTTCTTCAGTTTCGCAATTACGCGCGCCATAATCACTCCTCTCTCCTTGCTCATCTCGGACATTCCGACAGTAACATCGCCGACCCTCATTCGCGCGATTATAATTAACCGATCGAATTGAAAGAAGGAAAGGCGTCTCACGCGACTCGTGTTTCAGCGTATTCGAGTCCGGCGTTCTAAAAACGCGGAACACGAAGCACGGTAGTTACCCTCTCGGTCCCTCGGCATAACAACGTCTACCGGGGGTCCGGGGTATCATAATATCGTGTATACGTACATATATAATGCGGTGGCAGACAGCAGTACAGGGACCTTCTCTTCGCGAACACGAGACGCTGCTCACGTGCGTACGCGCACATTGCGCGCCAGTTGCGAATCTCTACGGAATCTGACAAATTTCAGCTCTTTAATGCGCATATGTTATTCATTTTTAAACACATTTTATGCGTCTGTACAAAACGGTGCTTAAAATATAGGATATAGGAGAATAATTAATATCCATCGAATATTAACTCAAAATGTCTCAATAATTTCATAAAGCGATGCGTATTAATCTGCTGCCGGAAGATATAAAGAGAGAATTATTTAATTCACTTATAATAGAAACAGAAAAGTTCCTCCATTTCCAAGTTCATATTACATTTAAGTTTATTTTATAGTTTCTCCGTTGCATTTCTTTGCGACACAATTCAAATAAACGTCCGAGACGTCAGAGGTCGTTGACGACTAAAAATCACGGTGCCATGAATAATGTAAAGCTAATTCTGGAATATTAAAGGGCTATCGTGCGATGGACTCTCGTGCAATTTGGGAAAAGCCTGGCTTCGTAAGTCTCAAGGTAGCGGCTTGTTTCCTGCCAAGTCGCTAAAAGCCCTGTAAATCATTGCCGAAAGTTTACAGGGTCCGCTGCAGGACGCGCGCACGCGTTCCACCCTGCACCCCTAATTGTGCTAATTATTATCCTGCTGCCGGATGACGAGGGGAGACCGAGAAGTCGGGCGGGTTTCGTGATGTCGTGGCTATGTTTTATGGTCGCCAACACGGAAGGCATCGCCGGCAAATGATCCGCGAAGTTCCAGGCGACGTGACAATCTCTCAATTGAAGTATCGCGAGGTGGCGAGCTATCAATAAATTCTCGTACGTTTTCGCGAATGACTTGACAGAGATAAACGTTCCATTTACCGTGTATACGTATAACAATTAATAATGAACAAATTACGTAGATTTATATAAGACGCTTCAGCAACACTAAAGGAGACATTTTTTTTCAGTGTATGGCTTACTAGATTGGAGAACAAGTAAATAGATATACGTGCAGTGATGTCATTAAATTCTTAAATTGCGCGCAACGCGGAGTTTGACTAATGGGCGAGTCTGAGGATTTCCTTGTCAATCTCCTGAGTGGTTGTGGTCGTGTATACGGCATTCGTGTACAGGCGGATATATAGGTATATCGAAATGCCGGGCAGGTGTGCACACAGAGACCATTCGATAATACGAGCTCGAGCGAGGGTGGCCGCACACCGAAGGCCGAGCACGCCAGTCCGTGCTCAGACGTGACTCGCGAAGCAACCCTCATTTTTTGACCGACCCCGTGCATCGTTCTCCCGTTCGGTTTCCGTCTCCGATATCGACCGGTTTATCGGTGGTGAGGTGCGTAAAGCTATCGCGCGCCAATGTCGCTCTCGTTTGAGCCACCCCGCACGTCGATCAACTGTCGACATTGACCTGTCGACAACGAAAAAACCAATAAAAGTTAATAAAAGCCCGTACTTGACTGAATCGAAAAGTGTCTTTTGCCGGTGAACGAAGAGACGAATGAATCACGTATGTAATGTTCTCCGGTGATACGTTCTAAGTTATTGATTTTAAAGAGACCACGATTTGGTGAATATAATAATCATTAATTGTAGCGTATGTATAATGTTTTAAATATATAAATTAATTTCATAGAAAACCACCATTAAATTACCTACTAGTACGTAGCAGCGTTAGTACAAAATTTATTACGATGCAGTGGCACATATTAGTTAAATTTATTGTTAAAAATTTTTTCATGCATTATTTGCATTATTAAGTGGACTACGATATAAAAAATTCTGCAGACATCGCTTGGACTGTCGAAAGCCGGACAATTAATGTTAACATGTTCTTTTAACATAAGATTTTCGCCGCATCATCTGTTATTGCAGCCGTTGGATGCAGCTATTCGGAAAACAAGAGCGAAATAGCCGAACGCTCTGTTGCATTATGACTTTATCTCGCGTCGTGCAAGTCATCGATCCATGCGCAACATAGTCTGCGTGATTGGCTCGGATCCTCGTGTCTCCGTTCTTTTTTTACATGTCGTTAGTGCGAAAAACGTCAAGTCTACCGTTCGATGTTATTGATGATTTCTACATTGTTAACGATACTGTTGATCGTAATGAAAAAAAAAACGCGGCTCTCGAAAACGGCCGCGGCGAGTTCTATAATTATTAAGCGACAAAAACTGGCGAGTCCAGAAAAAAAAAGGAAGGGGATACGCTATTACTTTTTGTTATGCTACCAATGTGTTTATTCAAAATCATTGTTACGTCAAATAAAGAAACGTGACAATCAACTGACCGTACTCTCGCAAACGAGACGTCAGACGTGGCATTGAGGAAGTTAATGCGATCGGCTGCGTTCGCTAAACCGAGAGAAACTTTAATCCTGTTATTTTCGAATGCAGCAGCGTCGTCGCGTTTTTCGTAGCAAATTTTTTTGTTCGTTCCTCTCGAATACATAAACGCGCGTCTCGCGTAGCAGCGATTGGCAGCGATAGAATAGCCCATAAAATTCTCTCCTTTCGAAAGCGACTTCTCAAGTTCTTTGAAATTGAGCGTTCTCTCAGTTTCAATCTTCGGATGTCGTAACGCGACTCTTAGACGCGATTCTTTCTCAAAATTCACAAGCTTGTCGAGACGAACGGCGATCGCATGGGTGTGGACTGTTATCGACGAAATAGTGTTAAGCATAGCATAATCAACCGATTTTACGGATTTCTTAACAGATATATGAAGAGACATTAATTTCTATCGGTTTATTTTAATTTCTTCCCATTTTTTAAGTCTCTCTTTGATACCTATGCTTAAAATCTAATGAAAAAATAATCCATAATTGTTCTTAAAAACAAAGTTTACGGGAACGGTGAATCATTTTTCTCGATTTTTACATCTTATCTCATCAGAATAGTTTGTGAGATCCATTGTCGATTAAATAAAGATCACAAAAATAAGAAAATTAGAAGCCCGAAACAAGTTATTTAACATATCTTGTTTTATTTATTGACTTATTCTGAAGTCAATAAAGTAGTAAAATTAATTTTATAAGATTGATTTTACAGAATTTTCCTCAATTCGCGAAATACTAAATTATGTAATAATCATCCACCACAGCTCCTGCATTATTTCAAGATCTGTATAATTTGGCACGTGGAATTATTTCTTATTATTCTCATTTACCATATCCAGTTTTAATACGCAAGATTGGCGGTGGCGAACGAAACAAAAGCGGCCGGCGAAGGCGAGCGTTCGAATATCGGGACAAATCGCGTTGCGTAAGACGTCGCCTCGCCGCCGCCTTTTTATTTCCCGGAAATCTCTCGATTGGATGTTATACGTCGAGGAGAGCCTGCTGGGCAAAAGGATGACAGGAGCGATCGGCGCGGCCGGCGCGCGCGAGACTCGCGCGCGAGTGTGTTGCGGATTGTGAGCGAGCAAGCGAGCGAGCACACGCGAGAACGATCGCGCTATCCTTGATATTTAGCGATTGATTGGCAGGATTGCCAATTTGCTCAATTACCGGCGAGTTTCGCGGAACAGCGAATCGAAATTACATGGTTGGCGCGACGCCTTATTTCGCGCGAGATGGACCGCAGCGTGTAAAATCGTCGTCTCTCTCTTCCTTCCCTTCTCTCGGCTGGCGATCGCCGCCTTTTGGATCCGATCGAGGCCCTTTGGTCTTGATAGAATAAATAAGCCGTGCCCAACAGATTCGGGAGCTAGAGATTTCGAAATTCTGGAATCTATCGTGCTGAAACACCGTCCAAATCGAGTGCTTAATGCCGGACGAGATCGATTAGGACGAAACGGTATATTATCTATCTGCAGACACAATCGAAAAAGAACAAAAGCTTTGGATGGGCAGATCAACAAAAATAAAAATTAACACATTATTAGTCATACACATAAACTGTTTTAGTCATAAATTTTTAGATTTTTTCTCTGCGGAACCGAAAACAAATAGCTGCCATAATAACGTAACTAGATTTTACGTTGCATCGTCGCATAATTTATACTACGTTGACCGCTTTTCCGTTTAATTACGCATTTTCCACTTTCGTCGCGCGTCCAGCGGAGAGACAAGTCATTTTTACGTCTTTGAAACGAAACGTTACAACGTGTGTGAAGCGAGCTTCATACAAACGAAACAAGGTATACCCCGGCACGATGTTCTAAACAAGCACATGAATTGCGTGCGTTGCTGGACTTAACATGTTTGGCGCTGTTGCTAATGCTGTACTGACTGCAGACTACGAAATTTCCCGGAAATTTCACGTTCGCGGAACTAGAAACGTCTGCGTTAATGCACGGCGATCTGACGTGCACGTCAAATTTGCTGCATTGTGCCGTATTCTCTTCGGGGATGGCCGTTTTAACGCGCGCGAAACTCGGAAGGGCATACGGGGCATCTCGTAACGTTTTGCGCGCCGAAGTTTTAACGCGAGCCATCCCGGTTTTCCAATCTTGCCTCCGCTATCACCCTTACAAGTTACATTTGCCTTTCTCTTTTTCTTTCTTTCCCTTTCTTTCGGCCGTATTTTCCTCGGCCGTTTCCTCGCGCAAGCGGAGGAAGTTTCGCACAGTCGTGACTTTTCCACGCGGCAGAAAGTCGTAAAATTCCCGAGGGCATAGGCGAAGTCGGTTGACTATCGATTTCACGTGTTTCCTTTCGGAAATTGCCTTGTTTTTCCCTCCCCCCGTCTTCTCTCTCCTTTTTCTCCTCCCTTTCTCCGTCCTGCGCCCTTGCGCTCCGGGTCATGGCGAAGATCGATACGATATCGCGGACCTCACGATCGCCTGGGTGGTCCTCCGCGCGTCGCGCCGGCTTCTGGGACTGATTTAATTCGGCTACGCTACGTGGACCGCCTAATGCCGCTGCGCGCTGCCGACCGGTAGATTCATTGTCCAGCACACCCGTTCGCCTCTCTTCATTTTTTCCCGTGGCATCGTACAGCGTGCAAAATCAATCTTCCATTGCACATTTATTATTTTGAGGCAAACTGCTTACACAGCGCGCGAGATATTTATCTCCTAAGCATGAAGATTAGCATAAAGTACGCCACAACACATATTCAGCACTAAATGTGAATGTCGTATATCAATATTGCGAAAGTAAAGAAATTATACCTGTGAAGAGTGTGGGATCGTTTCAACCTTCAAAACATAAAATCCTCGTCGAACTATCCATCAATCGATTAACCATCCCCCCTTTCGTTTTCCTCCTTTCCTACTCCTGCCGTCTGTGTTCTTCCTAACGAATATCAATTTGATTGCCGTCTAGCCCGTTTCTTTGCATGAGCGGAAGTTATCGGCGAGCAGGCGGAGGGTGTGGGAGAACGGGCGGGAAGAGAAGAAAGAAAGGGGGCGGCGGGGGCGCTTTAAATCGCGAGGCTCGCCCGAGCCGTCCGGGTAATCCAGACAGATGGGACTCGTTAATGGGACGCGCGAGTAATTTGCAAGAAATCTAATAACACCGTGGCCTCCCCCCCCCCCCCCCCCCCCTCCATAACTCG
Source organism: Leptothorax acervorum (assembly GCA_035220615.1). Classification (NCBI taxonomy): domain Eukaryota; kingdom Metazoa; phylum Arthropoda; class Insecta; order Hymenoptera; family Formicidae; genus Leptothorax; species Leptothorax acervorum. The sequence goes on along the minus strand of JASTWQ010000002.1, from coordinate 835,526 downwards.
TGGCTTGACTTTCCGCCTCGCAGCCCCCCCCCCCTTTCCTTCGCCCCCCGCAACCCCGGCCTATCCTTCGTCCGAGGACCGTCTAATGACAATACACGGGCGCCGTGCTCGTGAAAATTAAAATTCGCCCGGGGGTCGTACACGACGTTCTCGTAACAGCGCCCGGTCGTCTCGCCCCCGCGCACGTGTGAGTGCGTGTGTCCAGGTGGTCGTGAGGGATCGCGATGTAGCGATGGAGCCGATACTCTCGCGAGTTATTCTGACTGCAGCAACGCAACGCACGAAAGTTCGTTTGGATAATTAGTATTTTTTACATATATCCATTATTTCTCGATTACTATAACCAGCTATCTTAATCAATGTAATTAGACATATTCAAACGAGCTTCTTAAACGCAGAATAAATACCTGTTTTAGAAAAGTGTTCTCTTTCACTTCCTCTTGTTATATCTATATACAATATTTTATAATATTTTATGCAATATTTTACAACGTTCCCTTGTTATTTTGAATACTGATAATAATGAATATCGTTTTTGTTTGTTCAAGATCTAGCTTTTTGGTCTTGTTACTTCTGCAGATCCTTCCTAACTAGAAGTCTGATTTTCATTTTTTAGTTTGCTTAAAAGACAAGGTAAATACCGGTAAGACAAACCTCTCCATCGCTACCGCGTGTTGGTACACGGGCGTGTGCGTGCATGCGTACACCGCAGGTCGTGTAGAGGAGAGAAAAGACGACGCGGGGGAGCGCGGAACTCGTTAAGCAGTTTGCGGTTCGTCCCGTCTTTTTTTTTTCCACCCGGGCTCGCCTTTAACGTAAACATATTCCGCGAAGAGATCAGCATCTTTCTCTCTGCGCGCACCGCTTTTTCTTCTTCTTTATTTCGCCTACCGGTGTCTTTCGCCTCCCCCGCGCATCTTTGTTTCTTATTACGCGCCGGTTTCTGGTGTCTGGGTCCACCCACGATGCGCGCCGATTGAGCGCGCGAATCTTGCTGGTATCAATTTGGGGGGAGGGCGGGGGGACAATTCTCTGGCCCGTCGTTAAGCGTAAAACGACGAAGTTTGGAACGACGCGAAATGATCATATCTTCAAATTACAAAAGAAACATCTGCTTCGTCCTCTTTTTCTTTCAGGAAGATTATTGTAACGAATATCCTGCTCGGGGTTTATTTTAATAAGAACAAAAAGCGAAACGATCGTTTTCGAACGCGGCTCAAGAGGCTCGTTTTATTTAGCGCTAAAGCTGCCTATTTCTGAATTTTATCTTGCCTATATGAAAATCGCACAGCCAGGGCACGAGACGAGAGTCAGATGGTTGCATTTAGCGCTAACTGCACGGTGAGAATGCGGGCCTATGATCGCGAAAATATACGATCGATATACGATCGGTACTATCGTGGCATGCAACAGAGCGATCCGGCCTGCATGATTAAACCGCCGATTAAAATTCACTGCGTGTCCAGGCAGTATAATTTAATTTCGTAGGTGTTCGTGCGGATCGAGTTACGCGGCGAATATCGCGGGGAGGACTCGCCCTCGCGCGCGCGCGCGTTTATTTCCCTTTTCAGCCGAAACGCGAAACGCGGCCCCGCGGGTCCTCGCCTTACTCGACGTCCGGATAACAAACTTGACGACTATTAAAATTGAAACGCGCTCATTATCGATTCGCCATGCTAATCGAGCATGGCGGAGCGCGGACTGACGGATTCCGTGAGGCTCGGGTTACACGGACTCGATTATTTCGTTCGATTAGACACGAGATCGCTACGGCACGGCACGGCACTTTCTCGCGACGATGATCTCAGTCTCGCCTTTACACGGCCATAAATTGCGCACCTCGTAAATACTTCTGCGACATCCCCTTATTTAGAGTCATGTTATATTGCGTGAAATATATTAGAAATATAGTCAAATATGAATATACCGACGTCGGTTATTTTCAGAATCTAGGATATTAAATTTATAAAGATAAATAACACAAAAATAAGCACTTTCAGCATATCCAGTTTTAATTATGAATAATTAAAGTTGTAATCTAGAGTTAAAGCATTATTGCAGTATATTTGATCAAAAATTAAAGACGCACAATATATGTGTATATATTTAATTTATAAAACAGTACAATATTTTAAGTGATACAAAATAATAAGGGATCAACGAGAATTTCAAATCCGCACCGGTCGCAACTTCCGCAGTCGTAACTTTTCTTGATTCTGGAAACAGGCTCTGGAAGCGCCGATTAATTATGCGCATTCGTCAATCGTATCTCGTGAGATCTGTGCCGTGACCGGCGTTTTGGATTAGCGGGTGGTCCGATGTGTCGGCCGGGAGGTGGTGATGGTGGCCGGGCCCCTTCGTCAGCCTGGATCGGTCCGCATTAAGAATCGGACAGCATTAAAGCGTTGTTTAGCAGGCTATTCTGAATTTTAATTCCCGCGGTCGGCCACGTAATCGAGGTGTGGAATAGATTAGTTTTCGCTCACACGACTGTCAGCTACTTGCCGCGGGGCCCTGACTGACTGACTCACTGACTGACTGACTGGATTGTAGGGCGACAGTTAACTTCCCCTTCTTTCCTCATCTTACACATTCTCTTCTATGATTCTCTCGTTCGGCTCTCTTTTATCTTTTCTTTTTCAATATTATATAGATATTGTTTCATACTTTTAATGATTTCTTAGAAATTATGTCAATTATTGTTTGTTAAATATTTTTATTCTCTACAAAAAGCGACAATGCTTTAAAGCTCATAATTTAATATAACACTTTAAAATCGAAGCGAGTAGCAACAGTTGAAGCTAAATATGTGCTGAAAATGTACAAATACGGACTGTAGGTAACTATAAAATATAAAGTTTCCAATAATTTAATTTAAGAGATCAATTTGATAAACGGTAGGTATTTCTGCATACACGAAATCAGTGAAATACTTCATATTAGAGTACCCATTTTGGTGTTTACCTGGCGCTTTACTGCAATCTTCCAATAATAAAACTTAAATCTGAAAAATCCTATGATCAGATTAACTTCCTGCAATTTATGTTACAGCGATTTCTCAATAAGCAAAAACCACGGTATGCTTCAATATATAATTATTCTAATTCAACCTGTCAAAAAATTTCCTAATTATTTCTAGAGGGAAACGGCAGTGACAAACGACGAGGCAGACGGAGGGTCAAGTTCGCCCGATGAAGATGCCGCGCGAGATCGCGCCCGAATGCTCGTTTGAGAAAAAAGAAAACGCGGCCGCGGTTCAAGGTCGCTCGTCTGGACCAAGTTCGGAGCTCGTTGTTGCCGCGGTAAAAAGAAGAGGGATGATCGATGGTGAGAATCGACTGGGCTAGTCACTGTGGCTTCGTACAGGAGAAGACATCACCTTGCGGAGGAGGTGCCAGGACTCTACATTCGGCGCTTAACGCTCGAGGATCCCAGGAGGAGGGAACCGTCCAGTTCAAGGTCGCCGTCCCCGGCGCGCCATATCTGTCATCCTCGTAGCGGCTGCGCGCGCTTGGCGCGAGGATCCTCGAGGTATAATCGGAATGGATCGGAGATCTATAGCAGGGACTCGAGATCGTCGAGAAAACTTGTCGACAAATTTACAGCCGTCCTTGCTAGCGAGTCGCGATCAGTTCGCGATGATTGACAAGTTAGATCTCTGCACCTGCAGCTCCAACCGCTTGTATTATAATACGAACCGGCAATTAAGCCATCGAGAACTGGTTTCGAAGAATTTTCGCGGGTTTCGTCTATATTTAGAGAAGAACGTGCTTTAATAACATATCGTTCGCTTGACATGCTTTATCGTGTTTGAATTTCCATTTAATGACATTGAAAATATTGAGAAAATTGTTCGAGTAGTAAGATAATTTTTCTTCTATAAATTGCTCGTTAGATCCTGCTATATCTCGGATATCCTTCTTTATATCTTACATATATACTTTGGGAAATAAAATTTACCAGGACGTAAAGCAGAAGGGTTAATCAGTCCTGTCTGGTTATTGAATGATTAACATCGACCGCGTACGAATTAACATGGTTGTGCTAAAGAGTAAAATTTCTCGAGGCGACGCGGCCGGTACGCGCAAGCCGAAGCCTAGCAAAGTCGCGCTGTTCACGATGAACACTCGCTAGGACCCCGTAATTAAACGTACTAAAATTTAACGGTCGGTCCCCCGTCGAACGAACGTTGCTGCGACTTAATAAAGCCTCCACGGACGATCGCCGTGAGCCGGCACCATAACGTTATTAAAGCGGTTCTCGCATTAAAATACGAGCAGTATCGGTACGTCATTATCATCGACGTTTGATCTCCCTCTCCCTCGCCGTCTCATTCTCTCGCGTCAGCCTTTCCGCCGCGCGCCGTCTTCGTCTTCAATCTTTCCCCGTAACCCGTAACGCGGCGAACCTGACCTCCGCGCGAGATCCGGGCAATGTTACCGGGTTTATTGCGACTTTGGAACGTGCAGCTCTCGTTTCCCGCGTAGCGACCCTCGCCCGTCCCCGCCGAATCCTCCCACGTTCCGCCTGTGTTCCCTTTGATCTGCGTGCCTTCTTCTTCCTTTCCCTGGAAGTCTTTCCGAGCGGCCGGCTACGCCTCATAGAACACGCTCTTTGCCCTCTCGGCAATTAAAGCTATTGCTCAATTCAGTAATCTGGAGCAGTTTGCGGATCGCAGATCACGTCAAGTCTTTTGAATTCCTGTTCATGATATTATTTAAAGTATCCTTACGAACAGTGTATTGCCAATTGACTTGGTAATAGAGTAAAACTAAGAATATGCTATTATTGTGTTTATGTATCTTATATGTAGACTAATTATGTCTCGTCGGAAAAGATCTTAAAATAAATGTAAAATTGAACGTTTGTTAATGACTTGTATATGTATTCCATAATGTTAACATAAATTCTCTATCTCGAACGCCCAACATTATTTATGTTTTCCTCAAGAAGTTAATATCATAGTTTCTTTTAATTAACTTTCTGCTTTTTGTCGCTGTTCCAATTTACTCTCTTCGCTGTTTTTATTCGCATTCCTATTTTTTTTCGTAGGAATTCATTTCAATTTCATTATCAATTTATCCTTAATGAAGTTTAGTCAACACGAATAAATTATATTTTCATTATAATTTATTTGTAGCCGCGATATTTATTTTTTCTGAACGGACGAACGTAAGAAATAAGACAACGACGTGCCGCACTGATAAATTTACCGAATCATCTCTCGCCATGATTATTTTCGGTGTCCAGGGTATTATTTTTCCCCTCGTGCTCTTCCCGCGCTTCATTCTCCATCGCGCGAGCCCGCCTTTTTGCTCTCGCTATATTTTTTCATCCCCTCTTCTTGTTCAGCTTGCGGTTCAAGGTCGTAATCTTCTCGAGACCTCCTTTCTTTCAACCAGTTCTCCGCTTCGTCTCCCTTTTAATCTTTTTCTTCGGCCGTTGTTGCGCCTTCGTTTTCGAAGTTCAAGGCCTTCCTCTTCTTCTTGAATATTTTCTCCCGACCTCTTCCTCGTGTACTCAAATTTCTTCTTCCATCTAATTCTTTCTTCTCATTTTCCATTTATTTGCTCCATTTCTCTCCAAACTTTTCTCTCCACATCCTCTTTCTTTCTCCTTTCATCTCTGTTCTTGTCGCTTTTCAACTACTTACTACTTCAAGAACTTCATATCTTTTTTTTCCCATCGTAATATCTTTTCTTATTTTTCTTTTCTTTCTTGATACAACTTGTATATTCAAATATTTTTCAATTATTTCTTTTTCTCTGTTATAAGTTTTGTATATCTTTCCTTTTTTTTTGTGTTATCTTTGAATGATTTGGCCTTTTCGTATTTCACTTTCGGCCGTTCTTCCCACCAAGAACTTCGTTTCCCTTATTCCTTCTTGTTACCTCACGTTTACGTCCTCCTTCTTCTCGGCGTTTCCTCTTTGAAGTGTCGTGCCCTCCAGGCTCCGCAATCACATCTAGTTATCCAGTTGTCTGAAGTCGAGGAGGGCGAGTACCCTTTCTCGTTGTCGTTACGAACCCTTTCTGCGCCGTCCACATCGTGCAATCATCGTGGCGAGCGATCATTACAAAGTGAACGAAGCGAGAAGTGTTGCTAACTTCGTCGTGACACGAGCCCTGCGGCCCTTCGTTCGCCGTCTCACGAAAGACATGTCTTCACTTTTATTTCTTCGCGAATGTTAGACGATAGCGTTCTCTCTTCGATGCCCTATGTTATCGTCGAAACTTTCCAATCTCGCAAGTTTCAGCATTTCCGACCGTTCACAAAATTTAGATCAAGGTAGATACTAAATTTTTTGAATATGAGAAGCACTGAAACTATGTTCGCCTTGGACGCATGACATGTTTAGATTTAAAGAAAGTGCAGCACATATAGATTATTATAAATAATTATATATTACTATAAAACATATTATTATTATTATTATTTAAATCATATATCTATTTTTAATCTTTTCACCATTCAATCTATGTATCTAGTTACAGATCTTGGTTGGAAAGGATTCGAAAGGAGAGTCCGGCTTTCTTAACAATAGTATCGTTGGAACTCCCGGAATCGCCGATTCCTTTAATAGAGTTCCAAGCAAACGCGCGTTGGAGACGTGACGAGTCCAATGAAGTCGTGAAAGACAAGGATGATATTTTAGACGAATTTCTAAAGAGGGTCACGGAGATTGAGAAGGACAGAGAAAAGGAAAGCCACGTAGGAAGGAACAGCGTGTCTCGGAAAAGTCGTCGCAGTAGCAAAAAGGACAGTGAATCTTTGGAATGCACGAAAACACCTGCCACACTCGAGGAATGCACGAAAAATATCATCGAAGGTCAGTTTAAATATCTTATCTTCAGGATAAGATAACGATTGCGCGTACCACTTTGAAAATAGCTGTGCTTCTCTAATATATCATCCTAAAAATTTTAAGTAAAGACTTTAATATTTCTTCCAAAAATAAATCGGATTCACACATTTGTTGAAGCGTATATAGTTAAGAAAGAAATATATACTTGTGTAACACCCCATATAATATGCCATGCGTTACGTAGAAGGGAATAGGGTTGCAGTCTTTTGGATGCAGGTATGTCAACTCCTAACGTAACCCCTACTTCTGTCAGGCTCGGGCTCAGAATCTTTAGAACAAGATCAGGGATTTTCAGATTAAATCAGGTGTAACCCGGATGATGTCGCCTTCAAATTAGCCGATTAATTATGACTTAATTGCCCTTGGAGTCGACCGTGTTCGCGGATTATAAGAATGTCACAAAGAACACCATAAGAAGTCCACATTTTCGCATTTATCGGCTTTACATTTAATTACCATTTTTTTGTTCACGCCGTTTTATCCGAGACGTCATTTTTTATCTATCTCCGCTCGACTTACTCCGTGAGAGGTCTTTCGGAGCATCTACAGCTCGCTTACTTTAAAAGTTCGATCCTAGTCAGCGAGAGCTCGAGATCGGATTTCAGGGACGCGCGCTGGCAGGATTGTCGTAAACGAACCTTGAAATCGTGTGGGCGCCTTTCGCGATTCCGTGGCGATTTATCGAAATTTTTCCGGCTGGCATGCGAGAGGCCGGCTTAAGAGGAGCGGCTAAGCAAACCTCGAAATTCTCGGACGGCAATATCGAATTTCAGGACCAAGCCGCGAAGGACCGACTCGACCGCAGGATACCAGCGACGACTGCTGCATATGCTCCGAGATACCGAAGGATCTGCGAATTAACATTCGCAGGAAGACGGAGATCACGCGTACTCCGCCGTGTACTCCGAGCCCGGAAGTGACTCACGCCATTCGGATCGCGATGAAGTATCACGGCCGGTCGGGATGCAAAGTCGGAGAGGACGAGAGTCTAGAGGAAGAGGAGGAGGAGGAGGAGGAGGAGGAGGAGGAGGAGAATGACGAAAAGCGAGCGGATGAAGAGACGGAGAATGGCAGGAGAACGAAGAACGAGGGGAGCAAGAAGGATCTTCAAGGTCCATCGAACGCGAGGAAGGAATCGGTGAAGCACGACGCTCGCTGCGTCGGTGCGAACGCCACGTTAGACTTCACGCTAAATTGCAATAGCGTGCGACTCACTACTCGTGACACGAGTTTGAAAGCATCGTCGAGAGGCGAGAGGCAGGAACGGCCGGAAACGCGAAGTTAGTTCGCGTGGGTTTCCTCTCGAAAGTGTTTCGCTCGAGATCCCGTGTTCCACACGATGGATGCTCCACTGTGGCCTTAAATATACATATCGTAAAGCACATAATAGCTCGATGATTTCCCTACCTGCTCCCTTCGGTGTTTTTAGCTTGTCAGAATTTCTCCTCGCACGCGCCCGAACTAATCTCTTCTCTGAGATTATCTTTTTTTGTACACTCATGAACAACGTATTCATTTTGTTTTTAATTTTAAGTAAATAAGATAAATAAAATACTCGAGAAGTTGAATAAATTCTTCTCATAATGAATGAAATCTTTATGTAAATCTGTTCAGTTTTAAAATCAAATTTAGAGAGAGAAATATGTGCGTCAGAATAACTTATCAGATTCACGGTAATTGACACGATGACTCGATCCGATAGTTTTTGTCAACAAATTCGATGGGCGTGAGAGCGAATTTTGATCGAGTGTGTGTGCACAATAATTTGCAAAAACCGCAGATCCATAATTTTGGGACTTGTCCAAACAAAAATACCGACAACCAGGCATGACTATCATTGACATGATACATTCCTAAATTTTGCTATATTGTGCGATTACCGATATTTAATTTTTGTGAGCGAATATTAACCTCATTAGTATGTATAGGAATGTCATGTATATTTAATAAATTTAAGCTATTAAGTTTCTGCTATTTTTAAAATTCAATCAAAAAATATCCAGAGACCGATAAATATCGGTGAGAGTCATAAATCCTAAGCATTTAGAAAATAAAATTTTAATTAGTATATGACTATTTAGCAGTGCTATCATATACATACCTTCTGTATTCAATTTTTTTATAAAAACTTGGGAACATATAATAAAAATTTTATTAAGTTATACGATATAAATAACGTTAAACACAACTTCTTGCAGAAAAGAAAATTACACGATTGAAGTTTTCGATAATTATTTATGGCCTTTGATTTGCTATAGTAAGAACTAAACGTAATTTTAACCACTCGGTTTATTCAACGCATACCGCGATATAGCAAGTGTCTTAGCGCCGAATCGCGAGATTCTCGGTGGAGATGCGACACAATCGCGACGGGGAGTTTCTAGATTTCGCTCGTCGCAAAAACCGCTCCTCTTTTTCCGATGCCGAAAACCGTAAGTGGGAGGATCGTGCTCGCGCCAGTCGACGAAACCGCTCGTGGAATCGTGAATCTTTCGCGCGCGGCAATAAATCGCAATCGTCGATTCGATTTCTGCGAACACGCGCGCGCGCGAGAGAGCATACGCGCAGATACGTCGAGGCGGCCTATTAATTAGCTCGTCTAATAAATCGCGACCGGGACCGGGCGAGGGGAAGGAGGAAAGGGAGGACGGAGGGAAGAGTGAGACGCTATCACCCTTTCGGTTCTCCTCGCTTTCGATCACGGCTCGCAAGAAGAGGTAAGAGGAGGACAGGGAAGGAGACGGAATGGTGAGAAAGGGATGGAAGGGGAGGAAGAGGGCAGTATGCCGATCAAGAGGAACAAGAAGAAGAGGAAGCGGTCGAAAAAGAGAGATCATCGTACGAGTTTCGTGGTGGACCAAGCGCGCGAGATGAGAATCGCGCGTCTAGGCTGGCTCCATGGAAGGCCAAGCTGGGCCCAAACCGGGTGAGAGAAGTTGGCCGGCCCGTCTCCGTCTCTCTCTCTTTCTCTTTCTGTTCATCTTCTTTACTTTCCTCCTCCGCTTCTACCGTGTCTTCCTCCCACTCTCGCGAGGCAGCCATCGCATTTTTATTTTGTCTGTGCTGCGCCGCGTTGCGCTGCTCTCTCTCTCTCTCTTTCTCTCTCTTTTTATCGCCCTCTCCTTCACTCTCTCTTTCTCTCTCTTCTTCGTAGGGCGAAAATGGTTCATGGCCGTTCCCGAACGCCGATTTCGCCGCGGATCCTGCGCGGAGGATCGACCTCTACTCCCCTTTATCCTGCGCCTCTTCTCCTGGTCCTGCCACTTTATTCGCCACGCTTCTTCGCTCCGGCCGCCTCGCAGTCGCGCCGCGGTTTTTCTTCGCGGTATTCCTTTCTTTATGCACGCGATTGCATCGTTCACCTTTTTAACACGCCGTAATGGAATTTCTGTTTTCTACCGGCTAGATTATACCACCGCCTTCTCAAGGCGTTTTTTCGCCTCCGTCGAAGTTTCGTTACTTTTATAACGGCCGGTAGAATAGCGTTTGGCCGAACAATGCGGGAGCCGTTTATCACGTGAGTCGTAAATCAATTTTTGAAATATAATAAACAAGTAATGAGATGCGGGTGTGTGCAAATCCATGCGATACTTTCAAAACACGATCGCTTTAAAATAAATGACTCATATAAATTATCAGCGGAGATCAATACAACTTATAATGATTTCAAGATGAATGACTCGTATAAGTTATCATTGTCTCTCTCGGAGCATCTACATGTAAATTACTCTGTCGATTTATTTCTCTGTGAGATAATATTCTTTCTTTTATTAGAATTATTACTGCTTTCTTTTTTGTATCTTTTTCCGTATTATTGAGATTTAAATGGCACTAATTCTGAAATTCAAAGGTCTATTTTATTTTGTAAGAATGTTTGATTTAACATTAATATAATTAACGCTTTCTTTCCTGCATGTATTTCTTCAAGTTTTCTAAAGAACGCATTTTCTGCGGTTACGGCATAATTGACCTAAAGAAGAACGCCCTAACTGCGATTATCGCCTAATTAAACTCCACATCCGATCAGCCAGGATGACGATCGATATTTCGTCCGTAAATAACTATCCTTTGCGTATCGCCAAGGGAGAGTCAAGAAAGGCGGAGGGATAGCGTGAAACAACGCGAGAGCGTGTAAGTTCTAATCGCAAAGAGTCCTTTCCCTTGGATCAAATTACCATAAATAATGATCCCTTTGCAATATTTATAGTAACTCATACCCTACGGCCTTAAGGCCGTCTCACCCTGCCATTCTTCTCCCTCGCCCTATCATTTCTTCGACTTTCTCTTGCCATTTTACCACCCTGCCGTGTGTCCTGCTCCTTCCATCCGCTCGCTTGATCGCGTCAAGTTTTCCGCCGCTTTTCTTTTGTATTTCTCGCCCGCCTTCGTTCGTCTGCCTCTCCCTATTCTCGGCATCGATTAACGTGTTTACCCGGTCGGCCGGGGGTGCAAAAACGCGCGAATGGCCGCGCCGACCGCAATCGACGTTCGCGGAAGATCGCGGAATCGGAAAACAAAGGGGACTTTGTGCTCCGCTGATGAGACTGCGACGCCTCTCCTCCATCGCGTTTCTCTTCTTTTCTGTCCGATATAACGAGGAGCAGGACGAGAGGAGAAGAGCCGAGGGGAGGGTGCCAGATAGAGGGAATTGGTATGTTGATTGTGTGTGCCGCGCTGGTGGAGAAAAAAAGATAGAAGAGAGATAAAGAAGGAGAAAGAAGGGATTTCGCTTGTTGCGTGTTCTGGAGTCGGATTCTGCTAAAGTCGTAATGCCGAAATAAGAATAGCTTCGTTGGGGTCATCCGTTAATTAATTTAACAATAGTCTTCCTCGAACTTACGCAATTGTGCATTTAGATTGTCGCACTTTTCGTACGTTAAATCTATATGAATGCTATAAATAGTTCCGCCGGCCTTTTGAGTCCTCGAGTTTTTTAATTGGATATTACTATCTCGGAAATAAATCATGTGTACTTGTTAGCAAATTCATTTTATTTGAATACACGGGCACGTCGGCAGAGTTCGAAATTAAGATACCAAATTCGTCCCTTAAGTGGATTTCTCACTTGAGAAGATAAGGTTTCATTTAGCTCGGATAGGCCGATTAATTCTGTCGACTTTTTTAAACATTTGTGCGCCATGACCAATCTTTTCGTAACTCAAATAACAATCTTTTAATTAACATTATATTGAAAATATAAATTGACTTAAGAACTAAATTAATATTAATTATTTATCATACAACAACATGGTTCTCATCTTTAACAAAAATTTGATGTATATATTATCAATTATCATTAACATTTCAATACATTCGCATTAAGATCTAATTAATTGTATAACGAGTTTATTCGTGCGGTTATTTTTATGAGTTCGATGGATATCTCTAAATAGATCGCGTCTAAAAAAAAAGTAGAATAAATTAACGATCTCTTCGAGATAGCTATACATAAATTAGGCACACGACCGTTCATCTGTTGCAAACAAATTTTGTTAACGGACGATGAAATAATGAAGAAAACGACACTTCAAAAATGTTTATCGCGCCGAGAAATCTAGCAGGGGCAAACGGAGGGGTGAGAAGGGAAGAGTCGAGGAGAGATAAAAGAAGTAGTAGATACATCCTTGATGAGCGATCGTTATCACGATGAAAATGCAGTCTCGAATCGATCCATGGCAGTCGATTCCTCTTGGCTCCTTTTATTAGACTGCCAATTTCGTGGCGTCTTCCACGGAATTCTCTTTTCTTCTCTTCCTCTCCTTTTTTTCTTTATTCTTCCCGATACGAAATCTCGCTGACTCGGCCGCCGACAAAAATTCCTCCTCTAATCTCGAAGTGCCTTTTCGACGCTTATCTCGGAACGACGTGACGTCACGGCGGCGCACATGTTAACTCGTAAGAAGAATAATTCGATTATGCCAACGTCGGCCCGTCGGATTTCACAGTGGCTCTCTTGTTATCCGATTTTTTTTCTACACTCGCGGCTTTTTCTTCTCACTTTGTTTCCGGCGTCGACGCCTTTTTTCACGTGCCACATAAATCTTCGCTCGACCACGAAAGTAGCCGTGAAGTAGATATATCTTCAATTAAATCTGCCGTACAATCACTTGAAATTAATTTTTTACTCAGATTTTCATGTTCAGTCTCAGAAATTTATTTTTTACGTCATCGTACAAATGTAATTTGTATCACGAACGCACAGAATAAGATTCGTTTGACAAATCCGATAGAGCAAAAGTTATCGTATGCGCAATCGTCGGTGAAATAGGACTTTTTCTTCCACTTCCGTCGCGAGCTGGTTAGTAGACGTGTTTCCGTTTCGGATTTTCGTTTCATTTATTTCAATGCGATCGATCTGTTCGGAAGCATTTCTACAATTCTACCGGTATATATTCTCACGATCGAGGGACCGAGCGGAGGAGGGAGAATTTCAATTTCCCCGTCACTAACCTCGCTTCCATCAATCTCCAGAACCGCGCTAGCCGAGTGGAAAACGAACCCCGATGACTTCCCGGCTACGAATTCAATGTTTTAACAAAATTTCTTCAAAGGTCATGGTTACTTCATGCAATATCTTCTGATAAGTTCTGATACATCTATTTATTCACCTAACTATAAATTACTTTCTTCTTCACTTATTTTCGATTACTAATTTCTTTTACAAATCCTAAAGCTTTCGAAAGAGATCTGAAATTTATTCTGAAAAATCTTACGGTTACTTTGCAATAAAATAATTATTTTATCTGTCAGATTTCGACAATAGGTTTACATAAATACATAATCAGATGAAGATGCCCGAAAGCATCGAATATTCTGTATCTTTTGGGCTCGAGCAATTTCCTTTCGTCTCGATGAATTTTCTGCTTCACAGCGGAGGCGAGTTAATGAGAATATAATCTTAGTTGTGCGTGGTCTCACTCGTTCCGTACGGACGACGTTCCCGCCATTTCGCGTTCACGTCTTCTTCGTCTCCTCCCTTCCCCATATCCTCTGTACAGTACCCGGTCCTTCCTTCCGGCAATTACTCTCGTCTCGACGTCGCATGGAATTATTATCGTCTGTAACCTATCGGACGAGAAGCCAGAGAGACGTTCGCTGCATCTTGCAACTCTTGCTCCCCATTTTTTGTGAATGCCTCGACAATAAACATCATTAATGCACGTACCCCCTCCCCCCTGTTAACGCGCGATTTATTCCGGGACTGATTTATTCCGACAATTTCGACGGCTAATAAATATAAATCCGCGTTGAAAACGTTATACTGGGATAAAAGATTCATGGAAATATTCAATGATTTGATAACGATGATAATTAATGTGATAAATGTGATATAAAAATATAATACTCTCTTTTTTATATAATATTATCTATATTTTATAATAATTGGATTGCATTAATTATTGAAAAAAGAAAAGTTGCATTCTAATAAGCAAATATTTTCTCAGAGTTGTATTCTGTGATATATAAATTCTAATTTTGTACAGTTTCAGTATACATATTTATAAAAAATTCACCTTTTTCATCAACCGAGCATAAAGTTTTAGTAAAATAAATGCTTGCCGTGAAATAATACCTATTGCTCCTTTCGGCATCAGTCAAATTTCAGTGCCGTCGCCAATTGCAATTCGAAAGACGCTTATTAAAGCGTGCATTACGAGCACAATGGCCCGGCACCGACCGCACAGGAAGGCTTCTATCACCGCTGATTTAGGTTCATTATGATTTTTATTAATAATTTCGCTAATTGCTGGGTTTGCCGAATTAATTGGGCGCGTCTGGAAATCGCGTGTGTCTTGCGCCAATTGCGTCTGTGAGGACTGATAACATAAAAAATAAGAATGCACGAAGCACGGAATAAATGTCGGATATAGCAAATAACAAATGATAAATATTGATGTGCGATAAATATAAAAAAAAGAAATAAATATTTTAGAAACCAATGTTTTGTATGTACGCATGAATATCGAGTAAAGTTATGTCAAATAGAAAGTATAGTTTTAAATTCGTTAAACTATAGATTGAAAGAGTAGCAATCTCGTAAGATAAAAAATTATAATTCATCATCCGTTAGAAATTTTTTCGTAATGATAATCGCAGATTATTTTTCCACTGTCGAAACGAGAAGGAGTTCCAAAATGTGTAAACGAGAAATTAACGAGAAGAGACCTTGTACGTGATGCGCTAAACGATTGATATTACAAGAGAGAACCATCTTCTTTGATTAAATTTTCAGAAACTTATTCCGAGAAGAACAAGCGCCGGCCAGGGAACAGCACTGGCGTGTAATTCGATTTGCGAATTGTGCATCCAACGAAGGAGGTGCGAGGATAGCCCAGATATCCTCGATGAGCCCGACGCCTCAACAAGTTGTATACATATAATCTGACCCAGATCCCAGGGTCTAAGTGAGGTTTAACACGAGGGAGAAAAGGGGAAACAGAAGGAAGAGGAACAGTGGGTGGAGACGGAGAAGGAGAAGAGGTCCGGAGGGTTCCTCAGAAGCAGACAAACAAAATATAACAGCACGAGTTACAAGGAAGGATCCCGGCAAGATGAGGGGTCTCTTTCCTCCTCTTTCCTCCTTCTCTTTCTCCTCTTCTTCTTACTCTCTGTCGCTCTTCTTCGCTTCCTCCACTCTCGTCCATCTCCAACAAGGCAGAGGGGCGGGAGAGAGAATGAACCCTCTTGAAGCATGAATGGATTACGAAGAGCCGTGTTCATTCATTCGCTCCTTGGCGGCCTAGAAACCCACAAAAAGTGTATCTCTTCACCACGACCATCGCCGTAGTCTATGGTCGTGGACTTTGACCATAGCTTCACTCCTTCCCACTCCTTCGTTCCTTTCCTATCCCTCGCAGGATCCTCCACCTTGCGGATCATGCTCACGTGCGATACGCGTAAATTGAGCTCCTCGGATTTATCCCCGAAGAATGATGGAAAGAAAATAAAGATTAATCCTTCTTTAGCATATGACAATATTTGTGGTTCGCGGCCTAGTGAAACTTTGATAATAAAGGGAAATAAAGATCGATATTGTTTGCACGCTTAACAATGACACGTAGATGATTAAAAAGATGGTTTTGCGAACTAACACATTAAAATGTATTAAATTGATCATCATTCATGATGCTGAAGAGCTACACTGTCGGATTTGCCTGCACGTGAGACAAAGGCCAGGTGGGATATTAATTTGTTCAGAAGGCACAATAGACATATTTATAACATGAACATGGTGTGACACAGTGACATCGTGGACGACAGCATCCTCGACGGGCTGAGCGGAAGGCAGAAGCGCCGCGAGCTCGTCTGACCTTTCTCAAAGTTTCAGATCCCCCGAAGGAGGGACACGAGGGACTACCTAATGGAGATGGAAAAAGGGAGAACGAGACGTCGGTTCGCGGAGGGTCGTCGCTTTTTGCCCGTCTGAGATGTCGCCGCCAAATGTGCGAAAGGAAGCTCCTCTACCGCTCGTGCACGCCGCTTCGCGCCTAATTGAAAGCGACAGTGACCCACTTATGCCACCTATGTTATAGATTTCTTTTTGCTTACCACCACGAGCGAGCTGATACCCGTTAAAAGATACTCATCGCCGGCTGACTGCGCAGCAGCAGTCGCGGTAAACAATCAAATTTGGATCTTTTTAATCTTTTACATTTTAAAATGTATCTTTAAAATCATATCGAAAGACAGGCGTTTAATTTGAATGGAAATATTTAAATAGGATAGGTTTGTGTTTCAGCATTTTATTTATCATTGGGCTATTGCGCAACGTCATTCTCGCTATTTTAGATTGAAAGACGATAATTCTAATTCCATAAGAAATTTAAAGAACGTCAGAAAAAAGTAACTTTGTCTTCAGATATTCGATAATAAATATCAAAGTTTAAGATAACAATACAAGCTGAGAAACCAAGAGTTAAGTGCCGACTAACTGCTGCCGGTACCTATCACCGACCGTGAAAACACAAGGGACATACTGCGAAGCAGGAAGACTTTTGCGGTACATGAAGATCTCTCGTGACTCCCCGGTGAACGATGTAGATATTTCTACGTACATATCCCGCAGGGTAATTACTATCGGCTGGAGAGGACCGCACAGCCCGGGAGAGATTTGCTGACTTATTATTTCTTAGTGATTTTCTGAATTGCACCGGGCACGAACGCGAGACGATGTCTTCGTGACGTAAACGAGATAATGGGCCCCGTTCGCGTACCCACGATGTAGACATAATGACGACGGTCTTAGAGGATTATAGTTCGTCCATATAACTCTCAACCATCCTCCCTTTGCTGCTACGTTCGCGATGCTCCACCGATCTCTCAGCGATCCCTCTCCGCGACCGGGTTAATTGACAATAATAAGAGACAAAACGGAAGCGGAAAATGCTCGGCAGTAATAACGCGATGAGGCGCGTTATAGCGATACATATGCGTAAATCACGAAGTAGATCTGATTAACAAATAATATTTTGAGATAAAACCACTTGCTGCTAAGAATATTCCTGAAAAAACACATTTGATATCAAAATAATGTTAAGCGATAATGAAATTAAAACATATTAAATGCGGTAGGTCTTCTAAGATCTTCTAGGATTCTTTTCTCCCACTGCTAGATTGATAAATTGTCTAAATAAAGTAACATTAAAAATTATCGCAAAGGTATTTTGTGCAATATTTTATCTTATTGTTAGGAGATAGCAATCTTAAGTCTTCTTCTATGTAACTTTCTAAAGATAACATCGTTATCTTTAGAAAGTTACATGTTATCGCTTAGCAGATATATAATATGTCTATGTAACAATAGCAATATTAGAGATAATATCGTTTGAAAATTATTGAATAGGCATACAAAAGAGAATTCCTTCACACAGAATCACGACGCTGCGACGTCGTTAACGTTTCAGGCGAACGCCGGCGTCGATTAGGGGTGGCGATGGCGGAGGGACACACGAAGCCGGGAAAAAGATAAGTACCTGTTGGAGCAGGGCTTTTCTCTTTGGTCCACCATTAGAGCAATTTTAACGTCTCCTCTGTTAGGGCGGCAAAAAATGCCGGTGAGTCGTTGCGCTAGACTGAAGAATGATCGGAGAGGCGCCAAACCTGGTTCGACTGCTCTCCCTCTCTCCCTTCCACCACCCTCTCTCTCACTCTCTCTTTCTTTCTTTGCTCCTCTCCTTGTCTTCCTCTATCTCGATCCCCCGCTGTTCTGTCATCCTTTTCCCTCTCGCGACGACGCGTTGTCCTTTCTGCTCCAACACTCGAAAATAGGATCTCCCTCTTCGTCGCTCTAAACCTTCGAGCTCCTTTTTTTTCCACGGTTCCTTTTTTCAGCGTTCAGCTCGCTCCTCCAGGACTCGTTAGATTCACTCGAGGATTATGTTTCGTGCTATTATAGCTCACGAGAAACACCCCCGCGCATCCCTTCGTCCTCCCCCTTCCTCCCTTCGCTTCCTTCTGCGTTCCTTCTGCGCCGTCGATGTTACTCCTCATCTTCGGCTATCGATTTATTGATCTTCTCTCGGAAGAATCTCCGGCGCGAGATAAGACATCTACCGCGTCCGCAGCTTACTTATACGAGAACGAAAATATTCTCTCACAAGTGATACAATAATATTTAATAAGTGTATAGATTATGTTTGTTGATCATCAAATACCATCAAGAGTTTAGCTAAAAGTTTTCTTGCCTCCGACGACGAATGTATGTATAATTATACTCTTAAATATATAAATTGAATTAAACCTAATCATTACTCTATAATTATAACAATATTTATTGTAACACAATAAGTTAATTTTTTTTATTTCCCACAAAGTGCATGCTTGCTAAATCTGCCATTATATTCCGTAGATTCGTAGCCTATTATCCTTAGCATTTGCTGCATAAATGTAGACAGCAACGTCTTTCTCGCGAGCTATCTCTAAAGTAAATTCCGGACATTTGTAGACGACACGAGTAACCGGCGGGATACGCACGCGAGGAAAGCGTTAATACAGTATCAAAATCCGCATACCACGGGCAACTTCGAGGGGAGTACGGGCATTAATTTCGGCGACGTGCAACGGCACGGCGCAAAAAGGAAATCGCGAGACGCCGCGCCGCGCCGCGCGGGATCTCCACGTGGGATCAGGTATATCCTTGGCATACAGGAGCTATCCGTCTCGGTCCCTCTGCTGAATGTTAGAAGATATATTATACTCGAAGAGGGTGGTAACACTTGTTTGATTCAATTCCAGGAACAGGCTCGAAGGCGGCCGCTCAATTTTTCTTCCACCGTGGAAGTTGCGACGCTAGTACTTATCACGTGTCCGAGTGTGTGTTCGCACACGCATACACGTGCGTGAATACATGTACGCAGAGTTGTTGGCATCTCACGAATTCGCAGCTATTATCAGGTCTGGATAACTTATACTTGAATATTATCCGCTAGAATTTCCGTAATACATACACACCCATATATGATTACTTCTAAAAATATTCCACCAAAATTCTATAGCAGAAGATATGCAAGTTTATTTTAAAGTTTTTTTTAAATTATATTTTTTGCTTTCTCAAAGTATATGTATATTAATGCAACACTTTTATGCATAACATGTTTCCCGACAAGCATGTGTACTCGGTGCCATCTTTTACCTTTTTCTTGGGCAGGTAGTTTGTAATGTTCATTTCAATGAATGGTTGAACAACGTTTAGCGTCGTAAAGTGTTTTCCTTTTTCTGGTTAATTATGTGACTTCATCGCAGGTGGCCGTCATCTTATTTACCAACTAAGAGGAGCCTGAAGTAAACAAAACAGCAGTGTACCTATGGTCGAAGAAACTGCGTCATCGGTTTGACGACACGATGCGCACAGGTGAATGCAATAGGCCATTGAACCAACGATACAACCTGTTGCAATAAAATTCCCGCATCTACCTGGGCAAGGGAGAGAAACGAGGAAGGTAGATCGAAGTTTCATCAGGACGTTTGTGGCATAATTAGGACGCTAGACAAGGACTACCTGCGGAATTCACGTAATAGAGAACACAAGACGGAAGGAATGGAAGAATGCGTTTTGTTCTATTTAGAGCGTGAAAAAAAACCACATATCTTTTTTATATTAAAACGTCAGATTCGTAAATTACATCATGTTGCAGTAAAATTTTAAAATTAAAAGGTTTATAATTTTTATTTACCATTTATATGGTAGCAATTTATCACTTATTATATAAAAATATATAAATTTGTTGATTTTTTTTTACACAATTACAGATTATTCTTAAGTTAGTAGAATTAATAGATCTCACACAGAGAGCGGTACAGAATCATAATTCGTATACAGGTCGATGTTCAACCATTCTCGAAAAGGAAAGTAAATAAAAGAAGAGAAGAGAGAGACAGAAAGAGAAGATAGAGGGACGAGAGAGAAGGAGAGGCGGGATGAAGAACGTGCGGAGGCCACAAGAAAGTGTGGCAAAAGTTGTCGCGGTTGAGGCCTGCACGGGACTCATGGGCACGCGTTAGTCCCGATTATGTGCCGAAAAAAGACCTTTAGGAGGAAGAACCCGGTAGAGGAGAGTAGGTAGAGGGTCCGGGAAGGAAAGAAAGCGGAACGTGGCCGAGGAAGGAAGCCCCGGCTTTAATTCCTGCTATTATTGAAATACGCGACCGCCACGTGCCGAGGGACGACGGGGTTCTTCCTCTGCCCCCGTTCGATAGCTCTGACCACGAACAGCCCGGACGCCCGTTCGGCACCTCACGCGAAAAAGTAAGATGCAGCCGGGATGCAACCGTCGGTCCCGATCCGGATCCACGGGATCCTACCGCAATTCGTGACTCACTCGTGCAAAGGGCTTCGTGAACTTCGATCACGTTTTGTTGCGTTCCAGAAGGTAGTCGATGAGTCAGAAGGTAAAATCATTGCTCAATGAGTCATTTGCTTACTGTAGGTTTTTTTTACAATTAGTATGATGGTTTCCTTGTTTTTTTCTCATTATTACGAGCTCTATTTCTCACAAAAACTAACTGATAAGAAGGAAATGTACAGTCGTCAGTCTTACAGTATCAATGCAAAAGAAGATAACATAATTTACTTTCGAGAATAGCAAAATATTTGTTTGACTTCTATGAATTCAACATCAAAACAAATAAGTCGCTGCTTTAGAAACTGAATCTTTAACTTCTTTAACAAATATATTGAGCTCCGATAATTGTGAAAATAAGAAATACCTTCAGTTTTTTATTCAGAGCATGCTTGTTTAAGAATAGATTAGATTTTATCGCCAACATTTCAATTTAAAAAAAATATGGAATGATCTAAAGTCTATGGGAATTATCACGATATACATATTTTTCTTTGAAAAGGAAACAATAAATATTGTGATATCTGAATAGATATTTTACACAGAATTCTTGTACAATGATAATGTAACACACGCATTTTGTATGTTTTATAATAATTAAATTTAATAATAATAAGCAATTCATTAAAATAAAGTGTCTTTAAAATTTCAATGCCCGCGGGGATTTACTATAATAAAATATTCTTATCTCTCTCTCTCTCTCTCTCTCAAAGCAAGTATGAAAATTTGTTATATACCTATATTATATTTATCTAATGATATCATAAAAAATGTTTTATTATATAATTAATCCTACTTAATTCTTGAATTGACAATTTATCGATGTAGGTATGTCGACGAATATCGATAATAAATCAACGTATATCCTGTCGCGCGGAAACATAGGCTTTGGGCCGGGTAATAAAATTCGTAACAACACTCATTTTGCAAATATTAATACGATCTGAGAGCCATAGCCTCGGGTTAATAGCACGTGCATTCTCGACGACGTTCGATTTCCCGAGATAGTGTTTAACATAAACGCTAACGACGGTTTAGTTGCCTGACTCGATGGTTCGCGAAACCGCTAATAATAGCGCTTCGACCAGTCAAGTGTTAAAGATTTAGATCTTGTTTGGGTGCGCTTATGTCTAAATTCCATTTCACACGATCGCGTATACGTGCGTCTGCGGAACGTCGGTGTTCCCGCGTTTCAGCCGGGATATACAAATTGGCGAGATCACACGGCGAGATCATTGCGACGAAAATTATATGTACCGATCGCCGGGGTATTCGAGTTAAGTGCCTCGTACGCACTCGTTCCCCGCATGCAAATGCGACAGATCGTCGATAAACATGGTAGCTCGGTTGCTCGCCGTCATAATATTGCGGTTATTATCGTGACGGCTCGAAGCGCAATCTCACCTTGCGCAAACACCTGCGAGCGCGACGCCCGATGTGTTTCATTACGATGTGATTCATCGCGCCAGGGAAATACTGCACCGTAAGCTTCGTTCATTCATGAACGTCACCGTGCGTATGTACGTGTTGCTTCCGAAGCCCGTGATAATGCCGCGATTGTTAAAACCGTTTGTGGAAATTAATACGCGAGGTGGGACGGACTCGCGAGAGAGAGAAAAAGAGACTTGCCTGTCACGCCGCGAATTATAGGTAATTGCTTTCTTCGATGCTTTTATAATTTTTTAAATATTTTTGATTAACGGCAATGATCAAATGCACAATTGATAATAATAAATTATCGCAGAATAAGACGAACGATACTGAAAGGGACAAAATGTGTTTAACTTTACTCATAATGATAATTGATGGCTTATTCAAATGTAAGCTATTATTATAACTAATATTGCCATAATGTAAGCGATGTTATAAGCAAAAAGAAAAAATTGCAGTTCGTTAAACATTTATGTGTCTGTGTCAAACACGTTCTTAGCAAATTGAAAAATGTCAGGTACAAGAAACCATCCTCCACCGCCTCAGGTTCAATTTGCCTTACGCAAACGATCTCGTACGGGATCTCGACGGTATTTTCGCGGTATATCTACCGATTTTATCCGCATCACTGTTATTCTCGTAATTAAACATTATAAGCCAATTAATAATCGAACGTGTCTGGACCAAACGCGGCTGGAAAACGCGCGCCGGAACGCTCGGGCGTAATTACAGAGGATAAATTATTCCACGTCGAACGAATTACTCGACGCATAATTCCCGCTGAATTTATAAATTCGATTAAAATCCAGCTACGCAGCGCGAGGCACGTCCTTCGCCGTCCATTGTGACCAGTGGACGTCGCGCGTCATGTTCGGATGCTGGAATCGCTGGATTCGCAGAACGGCCACGAGTACTGACGTTGTACTTGACAGCAATTTTCGTGTTTAAGTTGATATGTCCCCCTTCCCTGTCATTATGCAACAGTTTATTTCGGCACGAATGGTAAATTGGCACAAAATTGGAGCGCGTCTCCCTTGTATCGTTCGTCCGTCGTCGTCTCAGGTATCTCAGCCTACCTGGCACCGAACGTGGCGAACGCGAGGGACCCAGCAGCCTGTAAATCCAGCGGGCTCTCCGGGAGGTGCAAAAGCTCGACGCGCGCAAACATCTGTCTCATTACGGGGGATTCATTACGCCGGGGCGCGCGATGTCACGTCGTCGTTGTCGTAACACTCGCTCATGAATAATAACGGCGCCGACGCCGTAAACGGCACTTTATGATGTATCAGTTAATAGTCTTCTCTCTCGCTCGCTCTCCGTCTCTGTCTCGTCTAAAAGGTCCAGCTCTCAGCACTCTCACAGCGACGGCGGCGGCGGCAGCGGCGGCGACCGCTGGCGCCCGCATATTTTATTCATGAACCACACGCGGAACACCACCGCGATTAGGCGGGATATCCGTGAAATCGGTTACTCGACGTAATCCGGCGACGACATATTTATACCTCCAGGAGAGATGAGGCCTCGTTCTCGTTTATTCGATCAATCTCGGCCGCGACACGTTCGAGCGCGATTACGCTTAACGAGTTTACTCAAGCCGGTTGTAGCTGATTGTGAATTTTACAGATCGGTCTTCGTCTTCGTATAAGCGGTTAGAGCAAAAGCCGAATTTAAAGAGACAGCTTAGCGCCAACGTTATCAGAACGAGGTATTCAATCAGACACGTAATCGACAGTTCTCAGGAGCATTCTCTTTCTATCGTCCCTATTGTTCCTCTTGATTAAAGCGATGCTATTATCTCGCAAGATATTTTCCGATATTTTAATATAAAGGAGGCATTAAATCGTACATCGCTAAATCGTGAATCGTCAAAGACCGGGTCTCATCAATTGCCGAGCCATTCGTGCGATTGAAATTCGTCGATAATCGTCGGTAATCAGTGCGATAAATCAGCGATAGGGCTACGTTATGACTGTAATTCCTAACAATATCCTTCTAATTGCCAGCTCGGAAGTCGCCGTATTGACGTGCCGCTGATAAATATCGGGGACGGATTGCGAGCGCGAATAACAATAATTAATATTCGCAACAGCATAAACGGCCGCGGACCCCCGGAATCGTTTAATTGTTGCGCCACGTAAAATAAATGCTTGCGAACGCGAGTATGGAACTGAAAGGATAAGGTAAATACCCCGGCGTCCCGCTATCATTATATTGCCGGCCAGTACTGTTATTATCTCCACGATAACATGTAATGAATGAGAGAAAACGACCGTACCATTATCGATAATTTCCCCTCAGGTGCATCGCATCCTTAATGTCCTTGCTTAGGCGGTTTTCTAATATCCTCGCGAACAACCCGGCCGTTCCTAGAGCGTCTCGGGAAATAAGATTATCTTAATTATGAGATTACGCCTTTGCGATCTTCTCGTCGGGAGGATACGCGATGCTTCCTCGGCCGACATTATGGGCAGGGTCGAGATATGGCCAGCTGATAAGCCGTCGCGTTTTGACAAATCCGGAAAGATTAGCTGTGAAGCGAAGACGCGAACCGGTAATCACATTCCGCAATCAGCGCTCGATGCTAATACGAGGAGCGCGATTCGGCGTTATCACAGGCTGAAGAGCATACGTTCGCATTTAGCGTTGAGATATAGGTACTCGTGCGCGCGCAATATTTATTCAGAAAATACTCTAAACTACTCTCATAATAATGCCGTTAACGTAAAAATAATTTAATTGACGTTCTCGTTAATTCTTAGCGTTTTATTTTTGCCGAAATCCCGTTTCGATTTAGTGAATAATAATGAAGAGGGATACTGAATAATAGTTAAGTATCTTTCAGTAATTCCTACAGTCAATTTACAGGAAGTAACTTGAATTTTTAATCTTAAGGAAAATCCTGGGATTTCTTATGAAGTCTATATAAGCCTTTCACGCCAGCTTTCGTCAATCCTGCGAATAGAAAAGAAGAAAGCTTGACGAGAGAGATCGGAAGGGTTGCGAAGGATAACGGGACTCCGCTTCTTCTCACGCGCTCCCTTGAATTCGGAACCTCCTTATGTACCGTCTAACGGATATCTATCTTTCGGAAAGTGTAGGGGAGACTGCATAAAGAAGAAGTCGACGAAGCGAGCTTCGCGGCGCTCGAATAGAGTGAAATTCGAACTCGATGGAGGTGGATCGGCCTCCCCTTGGTCAAATCGCTCATTTCCCAGGACGATCCAAGGCAGTTCGGCCCTGTATTTAGTTACGCGGCCTTTAACATCGGAGTAATTCACCGTTACTTTCTGAAATGAATATTTCCTCATCGACAGAGGAGGATTGTGCTTCCTATTGAGGAAATTCCTTGACAATTTTTTTAAAACATTTGTTTTTTCGAGGAAAACTGCTAATTTTTCATCTGAGAGATACTTAATTGTAATTAAATCTGTTAATGTAATAGAAATTTCTGTAATCTTATATCATTAACATTCTCGCCTTTGAATTCAAGATATGAAAAAGGAAATGGATAGCGGAAATCCAACTTCGAGTTTAGATATGCTTTGAACACCATTTTTACGCGATAAGATTTTAATAATACCTAGATTGCATGCTTCAACGTGGCAATTTTATTAAAATACAGAAATTCCGGGTATTTATTAGTAAAAAGTAAGAATTGCTGCTAAATAAGGTTGATAAATCTGCAGTTTTATGTATTTGTCTATAATTTTTTCATACCGAACATGAGTTATCACATCATTTATCTTTGAAAATATATAACTGTGTTCCTAAAACATCCATTCGATAAATTTTAGCTATCTTATCTGTATATACCTTATCTGCATAACTTATCTGTATGTATATCTTCTAGTGCATATAACTCAATCAGAACAAAAAAAAAAGGATAAAAGCAAACTGTTAGTCATAATGTTGAATCAATCGGCAGATAAGTCGGTATTCCGTATAGAAGTTAACATCGTTTATTCGACAAGCTCGGACGTCTTAACGACCGGAAATCATAGCCATGTTCTCACCATGCTTCCTCATCCTAGGGTCCGATCTCTTTTATTTTCCCTTTATCACTCTCTCTCTCTCTCTTTCTCTCTCCTGCTGCTTTCTTCCTCTCACTTTCGCACGGACGTACTCACGACGCGCGTCTCCGTTTCTCTCGTTCTGTGATACGAAAAGTCGCGTAGCGGAGCGGTGAATCTCCAGCGCGTTCCTGCGGTTCGTCATTATAGACGGTGACTCAGAGAGCGAAACCAGTTTTCGTCGCGTCGTGAACCTCCTTTTTCTGCGCCACGCGGTTTGTGACGTTACGTTTTAATGCTCCAAAGTCAGGAATCCCGACGTACGAAAAATTCGAATGTGAAACTCGAGCCGACAAAGTCGAGAAAATGAAGGAGAGCGTTTGCGTATAACATGTAGTATTATTTAATATATTTTGTACTATCTTATAGATTTTCTTTTTAACCTTATGCGAATGTTCAGCATTAAACGTAGCTATCCGCTGAAATCTTTCTATCTCACTTTGACGTAAAATTTAAGCGCAGAAACATTTAATATTGTAAACTAAATCTTAACCTACCTACGTTGCATCGAAACGTTAATTTCTGATTAAATTGCACAGATATCAAATTGAAAATTAAGACAGTGCATTAAGCAACAATTTCCTGTCAAATTAGGTATTATTAAGAAGAATGGCTTTAAAATGCAAATCTAAATGACACATTCTGGACTTTGTGTACGAAGTCAGCGATTTCAATCAAAATCAAGAATAGAATTTGGTGGAGATCGTCTTTAAAATGAAAAGCTGTCACCGTGTCGCCGATAAGAATTTGGACCGGCGCGAATAAAATTGGGAATTTATCGCGAAGCCGCGAGACTTTACGATTGCGAGAAAATATTATGCGTAAGTGTAGCTTCGGATTCCCTCTTTATGGCGCGGATCGGAATTCTTACCGCGTGTATTCCCCGTCCACGGGAAAGTAGCGTCGCGATTAATATAACGAGGAGAGTGGCTTAGAGCCGCACACTCGCCGCGGCGGATATTATCGTCTTAAATGCAAATATAATTTCGCATAAGGAGCATCGTTATTTCTCGACCTTTGGCCGAGGCGACGCGGCGCGCCGTGGTGGCCGCGGGTTCTTATAGGAGCACTTTCTTCTTAATTTCTATCGTCCCCTTTGTTCCCCTCGATTAAAGCCACGACATTTTATCGCCCTGAGCAGCAAGATACTTTCGGGCACTCCAAGATTATACGGCACCGTAATTCGACTCTAGAAACTTTTTATTATCACTGCGTATTAAATTATTCAAGAGTCTAATTACGAAATCAATTTTCAGAATCTTTTTCAGTGCGATGTTTTCCTCTACTCATAATCATTAAGGATTTAAAAGATTTTTTTGTAAAACATAATTTCAGCAATAACATGTATTCAACGATAATATTTAAGTTGCAAAGTAATATCTTCTTGAGATTTAGCTCGGCTATTTAAATGCGAATATAAAACATTAAAATGTGAACATTGCCAAGGCGTGTTCGCTTTTATTGTTATTTATTTAGAGAGATAATGCTTGAGAAATAGTGTATAGTGTTTAAAATATTTTTAACTTCTCTCTTTCTCTTTCTCCCTCTCTTTCTGTTTCGAAGTTAATTAGAATAAAATTCGCGAGCAATTTGCAACTGAAGTCTGCGAAGGTATCCGACGGTCATAGTTCATGACACGCACGCGGGTTAAGGGTTAATCCAGGAACGCGCTCACACTCGCACGCAATACGCGGTCGGTATTGCTTATTAGTTAAAAACGACAACCCTCATAACTCAGCGCCTTCGTAATACGTCAAACGTCGGGAAGCGCCGGTAGTTCGCGGGGCTCGCTCCATTAATAATCTAACGCTCGGTCGGCCGAAGCTAATGACTTTTCTCGAACTTCGGACGTTAACTCCGGTGCATCGATTATTATTTAGCGCGTAACACCGCGCGCGCTCGCACCATCGTCCGCTCGATTCCGATGCTACAAGCGCGGCTACATCGCGTCGCTCGCGCGCGAGCAAACGATAAAATTATATTGCCCGATAAATTTCGCGCCCTGCTTCCCAGAAAAGCTCTTGTATTAATGGCGACTCGAGGCACCCGAGCTTCTTCCGAGCGGAACCAGACTCGGCTTTAGCCTCGGTTTACACGGTGCTTTTTTACTAGCGGCTAGAGAATTAGTAGCCGGAGAAAAAGCGGGCTCGGGGCACACACCTTGCCCGAAAAACCGGGCTAGTTTATTAGCGCGCTAAATTACGCGATGCGTTTTTAACCAATAATTAGTGCGAAGGTACTCTTTTTGGAAGTAATAAGTCAGGTAAAAATTTGCGAAGTTTTGTTACGGTGCGAGACGGAAAAACCAAGGAACTTATACCATATTATCTTTTATAAAATGTCATTAAATGTAAAATTTTATAAAAGATCGAAAAAAGGAAAACTTTCACGCTGGACAATAGATTTTAAGTCTCGGCTCTTAAGTGACGTCATGGAAACGAAGGTAACTTCCAAGGTTGTAAACTGTCACAAAATGGCTCATTTTAAAATAATTTATGTATCTTTATTTTGACAAAATTCGTCTAATTCTATGTCTATTGTCAAAAGCTTTGTGAATAATTTTATGAGATTTAAAAACGCCTACGAGTGATTTAGCAAAGGTTGTAAACAGATGTTTGTTTTATAGTTCTTTCTTAATTGAACTTTAAATTGAATAATTTATTTGGTACCGAAAAAAATATGTGTAATACAAATTTTGTTAAGGACAAACTAGAAGAAAGCTGTTTCTCCCTTTACTCTTTTCTTGCACGCCTGTAACGCGATATCCTCGGTGGTTTTTCGCGTCTCCGCCACTTAAATTCGCGCCAACCATATCGATGTCTTTATTAATGAACCCAGGCGTGCTGGCACCGGTGCAACCGGGCCGCCGCGGCTGGAAAAGCAGGGCCCGTGCCCCGCGTACCCGCGGGAGACTGGAAATCTGAATTGACGCTGATTGGAAGAGCCCGGCGTTCTCCAGCTCGCCGAACTCGGCAACGTCCGAAAAATCCGGCGCAATGAATAGGCGTTCCAGGAACGTGTTTCGACTCGCGGCGTGCCCCGCGATCGCAGAAGAATAGCCGGACCCGAGAAAAGAATTAACGTGCCGCGGGGAATAGATCGTGATCGCCGGCGTCGCAGAATAATTCGCCGCTCGGTTCCCTTTCCCTCGGCTCCGTGAAATACAGGTTCTAACCCTTTGCTCAGCATCCCGAAGACCCGTGAGCGTTTTTTCGTAACGTAAAGTTAGAGCAGTAAAATATTATCATACGACTTTCGGATTGTAGCAACATTTAAAGGCGCGCTCTAACAGCGTTCCAACAAAATTCGCACAAAGAGATTTGAACATCACGCACACACACAATAAATAATAAATTATTGTAATGTTTAAAAAGACTGTGAAAGATATCGGAACGTTTAATAGCTCACGTCGTGCATTGATCTTGTACATACAACAAAGGACAATGTTTGCTCATACTTTTAAGTTGCTTCGAAGAGTATTCGTCTCGGCCTTTGTGTCGAACTTTGCTTAATAGCAGCTCTTTATAAATGCCTATGGACGTGCACCAAAATATATAACGGTCATAAATTACTGTTGTCTCGGTTATACATAGTAATAGAAGTAATGTCCGTGCTTCCGCACATGTATGTGTGTGTTTCAAACAATATGAATGAAAAGCAGTCAATAAATTTTTTGTGTTATCTTCAGACATTAAACATACAGTAAACTTTCTAGTAGTAAATATCAGCTATAGATAGAATCTTTTCATATAAACTGAAATCTTATTGAAAATTTTACGTCAAAACAATCCGTAATCTCACGTTTCTTTTTTAAACTTATATCAGCATATTTATTCTCGATGTCCGCTAATTATTCGGCGCATAAACAATTTATAAATTAATACATTATTATCTTGTTTTACTTGGAATTAATGAGGATAATTTGCATTAACGTGATGCTAAAAGATTTACGTGGCAGTCGTTGATTTCGGCAATTCAGAAGTATATTGAATAAATGACGAATTAAATGACTACAAATTCAATCCTGAATTTAAATGGCGATTGGCGATGCTGCCATGTGTACACTGTGAATCACTGTGCGTGAGGGTATGCGCATAACGTGCTGTATAAAATGTATAGCATGGAATTAAAGAAAAAAAAGGAAACGGTAAAAGAAATCAGAAACACGTTTTCGTGCCGGACGAAGAATTAGAAGAAGAGACGCGAGTGTTGGAGAAAGTGAGAAAAAAGGCGGCCGATCGTGGCAACGTCGGTGCATGAAACTGCAAATCTTTCGGATTCCGATGAACCGGTATGCACCAGAGACCTACGAGAAGAGGCCTTCCCTAAGTTCGAACCTAAATATGAAATACGAGCCCGCGTTAATATCGGAGTCGGCGCGGGGCTATTCGATGTAAATAGCGTGACGGCGCGATCGCGATATCGTAACGTATCGCGGGTGAAAGGCGAATCGAGTTTCGTCCGAACGCGAAGCAAAATATTCTGCGAGGAAGAAAAAAATCTTATCTGATTGTGAGTAACGTATATTTTTTTAAGATCCGCTCTTATCGACTTAGACCCTTTTATAATTTCATAGAAATTAATCAGTGCTGTTTGAAAAAATATCGAGATACGGTAATAAAGTATATAATTTCTGTTTTTTAGAATCCACTTTCCAGAAAGTGTCTTATATATATAATCGCAACGCATGAGGATGGCCTTGTGAGTTCTGTCGGATCAATCGGAAAAGGCGCCATGCGATTTCTGCGATTCGGCGAGGATCCGACGTGACACTTCGGGTCGCATCCTCCTCGTCTTTCGATCTGGTCGCGCATGGTTGAACGACTTCTCGTGGACGGACCACAATATGGAGCGAGATTAGAAAGGAAAAGAACGGTGCGCGCGTACGATGGAAGGTGGAGAGAAGACCGGGGGAAGGGGGTGGTAGGAACAAGATGAAGAAGAAGACGAAGGCGGCGCTAAAAAGAAAAGTCGATGCACGAATTGAGACGCAATTTGATCCACGCTACGAAGCACCAGCTGAAGTTGGTAGTCCTCGAGCTCACTTGACGTGAATGAGATGACAGGCATTGTCCGACATGTTCTCATGTACTCGCGCTCTTGCTCCCTCTTTGATCGCATATATAATGCGTTCCCCGCGTGCACGCGGCGCCTTTCTGGAACTCCTGTCCCCCCTTGCTGCTTATTTCCAGGGAGGAACTCATTCAGCGTCTTAAGCTCGACATCGATTACAGCGCGTCCCGAGATACCATTCGAGAACGCGATTTCGTGACGAATCGATCTCGAACAGTCGACTTCGAGCAAGCTTATACATAAGTACGATGCCAGAGAAAAATCTTTAACGCATAAGATCTTGTAGCTATAATAATTAAAATTGCGAAAGCTTATGATAAATACAAAGAAGATTGCGACTTTAAATGGGTTAAAAAATGTATAAAATATATCCTACTTTTAATTTTAAAATATATTTTTTAGTTTTACTCTTTTACACCTCTTTTAAATATAACGATAGGACGATGTAATAGAAGTTAAAAAAACTTTTTAGAAAATTAATTCCCAGAAGCATGTCTTTCTTTAGAAAGGGGTCATTGTATCATAAAAAATTTACTAACATTTTACAAATATTAATTTACAAATATGAGTAGGTATGTACCCAAGTTTTCAGAATGTTTCATGCAAACTGGAGCTAGTTCAGAGGTTTTTACCGCTATATCGCAAGTCAGCGTTTCATTGTGAAACAGTCTGTCACGTATTGTGCTAGAGCATCGTGTCATTGTTGAAGAATTTTTTTGTTTGGTGAATTTGTGCGAGATGGATATAACTGATATTAAAGAACAGCGGATGTGTGTGAAATTTCCTTTTGAGTAAACCTGTTCAAATCTGCTTAGCTTGGATAGTCACAATGCGCAAGAAAGCTTTTAAGGATAATGCCATGGAAAAAGAAACGAAAAAAACGAACAAATATATTATACAATATAAAAATAAAAGGAATACAAAAAACATAAAATAAATATAAAAATGCTATTTTTTTTAAACAATTTTAGAAACTTTTGGATATTTGTATATAAATATGATATTCATATATTCATGTATGACCAAAAATAAACGTTTCGAAATTTAATCTTACGCCACTTGTTAATGACAATAAATAGGAAAACTATATCTTATCAAAAGTAAACGGTAGTTGTTTTATTACTTTTCGAAGACATGCGTATCTTATGGAAAATTTCTGAAAGTTGATATCAGACTCAGCTGATCTCTCGCGAGATCTCACGTTTCCCAACTAAATGCCAAGTCAGTGAGTCAGTGTATCTTGCGGTCGGCACTGATTAAAATCTTCATATGTGACTACATGGATTCCTATATATTCCACCTTGTTTTTATTTGCTTATACCTCGCTGGAAGAAGTGGCACTGCGTTTTACCTCTCTCATCATGTTGCCTCGAAACACAAGGAGCTAATCGGCGCATTTTTCTTTTCTTTTGATCGACGTTTCAAGTAAAATTTACGAGATCTCACAATCAGTTACATGGAAAGGAATTACATTCGGGAAAATTTTTATTTTTCAAAGAAGCTACTTCTCAGTTAGATATAATCGCGAAAATGTAACACGAACATTTTGTGTAAAATGTGTAAAGTTAAAAGAAATGGAGTACAACAAGCCCAAAGTCAGTAAATCATATAGAGAAATAATAATCTAAAACACATAATTTTTTAAAGTCAAAGTAAGCAATCGTAATCTCGAAAATTCCAAAGAGGATAAAATATATATAACAAGCACAGAGAGATATATGTTTTTACCATAAGTTTTTATTTTACAAATAGAAGCTCGGAGATATTCAGATAAACAATGATAGTCAACTGGACGTTCCAAGATATAAGCAGCACAGCGTACGTCGCACAGAATCGAAAATGTCATTCGCTGCTTTACAATTATTACAATTTATGACGCGTGTACGGCGGTAACGCCAAGTTAACGAGGTCATAAACGTTCGCTCTTAAATTTTCGAACGTCCGAGCGCTTCTATCGGTATCGGCGGAGGTGCTAATGGAACTTGCTTAACGAGTCGGCGTACGTGGTCGCGACGGCGATCAACGAGGCCTCCGATTATCGGGCGTTATTACGTTTACGCGACTTTAATCGCAAGTCCCTCGGGACGGAGAGGATTCCTCGCGCCGTCTCGGTGAGCCAAATGAAGACGTTCCCGCGGCGCGAACGATAAAAATGTCATTGCCGCAGCGCCGTAAATGCCGCCAGATGCAGCGCTAAAATTACTAACGGCACTCCCCGTTCCCCGTTTCGCGTTATTACCGTACATTTACGACGTCCTTACACCGCCCGTTGCCGTACACCCGCAACAGGTTGCAACAGGCCGTCCGCCGCCGCTGCATTCACCCACCGCGCGCGCACCCGATAAGTCGCGCTTTGTGAAACGGAGCGATTCCCGCGGAAATGGGATCATTTCGGCGTCTCGCTTTCCGTTCGTCCTGTCGGGACATACCGTCGTGGTCACGGCCACCGCAAATGCCATGTCGGATTAATATATCGGCTCGGCTGAACTCGAGCGAACGTTAGCTATCGGCGTTGAGTGACGGTTTGCATAGCGAAAGAAAAACACGTATCGAGATTCTTTAATGTAATAAAAATGTAATTTTTAAATAATATTATTACACTTTCTAAATAAAATAATCTACGCTTTCTAAATTAATTTTATTGAAACGATATAAATTATTTTATTACATAATTTTATTTCACATTTATTTTCTTATTTTTTTGTTTTTTATTACACATTTTTATTGCACAATTAAAATTCTACAAATATGAATATATTAATTGAACACTGATTTCTATTAAATAAATACAAATAAAATTAAATTGGCCTAAAAGGAGATGGATGAAATAAATTTTATGTAAAAAGTTTGGATTATTTTGATATAAAAAAAAACACCTATAAATAAATTATTTACATTTCCAGGTCAGAAGTTTTCTTTGCAAAAAATTATCGGGGATAGGATCAGTTCTAGAAAATCGTCCGGGAATTAAGGGAATGATACAGCAATTTCTCGTTTCTCGCAAACGACGTGCTTTTCTAAAGATTTCGGATGATCTTTTCCTATACTCACACAAATGCGACGCGGGTGGTAAGGGTTTTGCAGCGTTGCCTCTACATCATTTTCTAAATGTAACGCTGCGAAAACCCTTACCACCCGCTTTCGCAGCGTTGCATCGACAATTCGAACATCGCGAGCAGCGTGAGAACTCGCTATTCTAACGACACCGACAAAAAAAGAATAATAACGGGCCGGATGCAAAATTCCAAAAGAAAATTCTAGGGGCTAAAATAACGATCCGGAGAATACATAATCTTCAATATACAAAAATCCCAATCAATATAGAAAAAAAAATAAGAATAATAACGTGAGTCAAGAAGATTTTGATTTTCAACACTTATTTTTTGAGACGCGAGCGTGTTTGCTCTTGAAAATTGAATAATCATGACTGTTTCGTTCAGAGTTATTTAGAGAGAGATTAGATATCATGTTTGTCAATGAATCTTATGTTGTAATATGTATCGAGGCGATTTTTAGAGATTCCGCGATATTAAAATTCATGCGGAGGAATATTAGTTCTCAGCCGAAGAAGGACATTTTGAAGTTAGAGCTCCCCCTAATAATCGCATAACTGCATCCGACACGACTGAAGCTGATAATTCTTCAAATTATCGCAAATTCCTCTGGTTCGCCTATGGTTCGGTGGGCCCCGTTACAGCGTCGTGAATTCTTGCATCACAACAAAATATTTGGTTTTTCGGCGCGCCCTGTTTGTATAGGTGCAGGCTCCTCCAAGGTCCTCGCTTCTTTCTTTCGGTTCTCCTCGCCTCTCTTCTCGTTTCGGAGAGGATCTTTCATCTCCTTTTCTCCAAAGAAGAGATTACTATCCCACCCGAAAACGTTCGCTCAAAACAACATGTGACGAATACGCAGCGTTTTGTGCGCACCGAAAGTGCATGCGTTCTTCTATGCGTTCCCTGGACCTCTGAGTAGGTATGCTTTAGAGTTTTATTTTACGAGACCGACTGGCGACAATAAAACGTCACGACGGAGAGTAAGATAGCGAAGCCACGGTGAACGTGCATTCGTCGAAAATTTTGTTGCGCATGAGATAACATATTTACTACCTGCTAATGATGATATATTGCCGAAATAATTACTTTTGTTTAAGAAAGAAAAGAAAAGAAAAATTGCTTTACTCGACGCATATGTTGTGAACGTTACAAATTGAAACTGCAATGCATAATTTTTACAAAATTAAATAATAATTATTCGAATACGATTTGCTTAACTTACTTTTTATGCAAATGCATTGCGAGTTTTATGTAAGCGAGTTTTATGTGAGTGTGTAAAATGTGTATCACTCTTGACGCTTTGTGCTCTTCGCACGTCTACCAACGTTTCAGTGACGCTTTCGGAGCTAGCATAGATGCGAACGTTTACATCGATCTGTCGAATCGATGGGAATTGTGAAATTTCGAATTTGCGTTGCGACAAATAATTACGCGTAACCGCCGATAATCGCTAATTGCCCGCAATGATGACGGCTTGCTCCCGCAATGTCGAAGCTCCCGTGCTGGAAATCAAGTCATTCGCATTGCATTACGATCGCATTATGATTACCCCCGTGGTAATTTGCGAGCAGCGTAATGCCTCCTCATGCCTCCGTTGCGTTTTGCAACTCAGATTGCACTTTTAGCTCGGTAGTCTCCTCTCTCTCTTTTTTTTTTCTTTCTTTCTCTATCATTGTCGGCAATGCCCGTGGGGTACATCAATGCTTCTTACGTGCAACAATAAATGCTTGCGATTTCGTTTGACTCTTCTCTCTCTCTCTCTTCATGTGCCTACGGAATCACTCTCATTATTTCGCCGCGCTAATGTCAAGGTCGTACGTTCAATTACCGCGTCGGCAAAAATTGTCCGCGCGCTATAATAATGCATATTTTTCCTTCAAACTCGCGATTATCGCGATGCCCCCGAGACTGTGAAAATACCCACAGGTTGAGATGATAAACATCACGAGACGCAGTAAATGCGAATGTATTATAATAAAATCTATTGTAACAATATTCCCGATTATTTTTGCGAAAATATGTTTTAAGATTTCGAAAGCGCGATGTAAAAATAAGATAGAATAATCGTGTAAAATTTTTATTTCATAGTTCATGTAGTTAAAAAATGTTTAAGTATGTTGTTATTTTTTTAATTTGGTTGCAAGATATATAATTTGATACCGGTTCCTTCGTTTGGCTCAAATTCATGTATTTCTATTGCAATTAAGAAAGAGGAAGGAAAGAATATATACGTTCACAATTCAAACTCCCTTAACAATAAATATTTTAATCATACGAAATATTATAATCGAGAGCGGTAGTGTTTTGGTTCAGGCTATAATGTGTTGGCTCTACTGTTGCCGAAATTCTCGACGAACGCCCGATTACAATAGAAACGAGAAAAAGGTATTCGAGATTATTGGTCGGCCAATAGTCTTCGAGCACGTGGAACTTGGAGCTTATAAGAAACGATACAAAAAATCGACGGAAACGTCACGTCAGGTTTTAGAATATTCAAGATATTTCAATTATGGCCGGAACAAAGTATGTTTTTTATAATAACAAGATTTGAGGAAACTAAATTACCAACCAAAAAACATGAAATATAGTTTTAAACTATTGAAATAAAAATGTACAGGTTTCTTAATAACTATATTAATATTTTTTGGGGTGAAAATTTAATAAGTTTGCGTTACAAACTTCTTGACGTACGCTCGCATTCAATAATCAAAGGAAATACTGTTCGAAGTAATTGTGTGGTCCAGTCAACGTCTTGACATTTAGATAAATCAGACTATTCTTATCCACCATGAAAGACTTCTACGGCTACAAGCGTGCAAATTACAATGGCGCACACGGGATACAATGACGGTAGTGCAACAGTTGCACCCCGCGGATAACCAGCAAACCGAAAAAGGGGTTGTGGCGAGAAAAGTACGCATTGACGCGTAATTTGTCCGGGCCCGGGGGCGTGCCCGTCAAATCGGATTAAATTGGGAACGTGTAATTTTTTACCCCTTGCCACCCTCTCGCGACGCCCGTTCTGAATGGCGAGTTCCGCAAGTTCCCCGTCGCCGTTCCAGCATCGTGAAAACTGAGCGAAATTCGCGTTTGTCGGCGCGAGAGGACGGAAAAAGAGTTTCACGTTACGACGAAAGGAAAGCTCGCGCCGTCGGTGTCCCGCGTTGCGCGCGAACGACGTCGGCGAGGGAGCCTTCTCTCTCTCTCTCTGCGCCGGAAGTAAATATTATTTCCCCCGTAGGTGCATCGAGGTGCACTCCCATGCACGGACAATGCCGCGATTGTGTGGAGCCTGGGCGTCCATTCATTCGGCTAGAAGCGCAGGCGTCGAAAATATTCGCCAGGCGACCAGTTGGAGCCTGGAAAAGATGCGGAGACAGGGATATAGCGGGATTATTTTTCAAATTTTCCAGCGTAGCACGACGTCTCCCTTTGTCGGGGCATCCGCACGCATTCACGTGTAAGACGCTCCGTCGGGAGAACCAACCAATCTCTATACATATGCTCGGCCGTCTCGTTATCTCGCGCATCTTCTCGCTCGTATTGGCGCGCTGGATCGCGCAAAGGTCCTCACGCTGCACCGGGCCCTTTACGTGTTCGTTCACTTTTAAGTGTCTTAATAGATTATCCCTGTTTTGTGGAGAAAAGAGTAGCACGCCTCGTGTCTATTGGTACCTATAGATTTATTCTCCAGAGAGGTTCAAAGAACGCACAGAACACATAGATGTAAAATTCATTCTACAATATTCTCGATTTATCCTACAAAAATTGTTTTTAAAATTCGTCATTGAATATATTTTAATAAATAAAATATAGTGTCTGAACAAAGTATAATACATATAAGTAATGATTTTTTACTTGCTCAGTTTTTTTTGCAACTTGTATCAAGAATAAACATATTTCTGAGATAAGATATAAATGTACGTTATAAGTAAGTTATAACGATAGAATTCTCGCAAATCAACTCAAATAACTTTTAATTAAATTTTATATATTAAAAATAACAGATTTTTATAATTATATAAAATATGATTAGATAATAATTATATAAAAGAGCGGTTAAAACTAGCGAAATGGAAGAACTTTAGCTATGAGCCCACATTGTAAACAGCCCGAGAAAATTTTAGCGAGAGTCTTTCAGGATCGTAGAAGAACCTGAAACGACAAAGCGAAGGAGGGAAGGGATGGTCGAACTAGCCACCCCCACTGGACGAGTCCATTTGTCCGAGTAGGGGTGCCAACTCACACTACGACTCGACGGTACATGGAATTCCTGGTAGGGAAGATTTATTTTTCTGAAGAGAACGCGCCTAATGGCGTACCACGAACGAAGAAACTCTAAAGTGGCTAAGTTACGATCTTGTAACAGAGGCTTCCACAATGTCGGCTTCGATTTCTCTGCCTTCCCTCTCCCATAATGCCCCTTCCATTGCCCGTCAGCTTATTTCAGTCTCTTTTCCAGTTTTTCTTTCCTCTTTTAAAAAAAAGAAGAAAAAACAATGCTACATGGCTGCGCATTCCTATGGCGATGCTTTGTTTTTTGCCAAATACTGCAAAAAAATGTTCTTTCATTATTTTAACGACATGAAAGTGAGTTATATTTATTATCGCGTACATACGACTATCATATTTTTCTTAACAAATCAATCATGTCTGTAAAATTTATAGAATTTTTCATACTTCTGCAACCTTTTATAAGAAATGTTTAAAGCAAGAAGAGAGAAAGGGGAAAAATATTAAAAATTTGAAAACCTTTATTAATTTATTCACAGAAAACCCTTTGATTCTTGCTATGCTGTTAGGCTAGCCACCCTCACATCTTCGTGAGGTTTCGATATATTCTGCATCCCAGAGGAGTGCACCATTTTGTAGAAACTCCGCTTGCACACAGAGAAATGTGCGGGCCTGCCGAAGGAGAGGACTCGTAACGGGTCGGGAGGCGGGAAACTCGCAGGAAACTCGTCGGCGGATTTAACGCAGGGAAACCGGTTTCCCGCAAAAGACGCATGCCGATGCGATGCCTGGCGTGAGGAAAAGCGAATGTTTTTCGAAAGGTTTTTCCTAGAACGTAGGAGGAAAAGAGTGCATCGCAGGCTGCCACGGGGGTGAAACCTGTTGCCAAGGCTCTCTCCCTCTGCTCCCTTTAGCTATCCACATGACGGAACCCTTCGAGTTTCTCCCACCCCCTTGTTTTTCGAACGCGCCATCGCATCGTGGAAGAGTTACGTAGACGTTTCCTTTACTCTACGAAATAAAATCGTATCCTCGGAATGTATAAATCGATTTTTGCAAAGGAGAAATGGAGACAAAAAGATAGGAGAGAAAGAGAGAGAGGAGAGAAAGAAAGAGATACCCTCTCTACCTTTCTCGACTCTTCATTTCTTCGCCTGTTTCCTTGCGGTTTTACAAATATGCTGCCAGCAAGTCTTTATGACCGATGATTACACACCTCGGAGCCAATAGGAAAGTCTCATTAACGTCTGCCAATTGAGTCAGAATTCTCTATCTCTTTTTTTCCCGTTTATCTCTATCTTTGAAAATTAAGGTTTCCCCGAGTAAGATTAAAATTTAAATTTATGATTGTTATCAAATTCAAGATCATTAAATCACCCTCTCTCGACGGGGTTTCTAATCGCTTCTGTATAAAACTGCGTTACATCAAGATAGCATCTTTCAAATCGTTTTTATTTGTCAACAAGGGAGAATGATGCCTTTAATTATAAGCGAAATAACAATTAATGAATTTTAATTGATTTAAATGAGAAGGGGATGCAGGGACGAGGTAAACCGCGTGAGTTCGTGCAAAATGCCGAGTCGCGATTTTAAATGATGCCATCAAAGCATGATCTCACGAAGTAAAATTGACCGTCTGTCTGTCCTGGTCATGGCCGCGGCGTTGCAGACCCTGCAACTTATTTACATCGCTCTTTACTCGACCATTAAGAAGTAACAGCATTAACGGAAATGGGATTTATTTTTCAGGCAAACGGGCAGCACGATAATGAATTCGTAACCCATTACCGAACGAAATTAGGAACCCGACGTGTCGATATATCATATCGGCGCCGGCCACTAATGACTCGATGCGTCACGGATATTCACGCGGCTGCCGTGGGAGTCTGCGAGGATCCACCGTAGCGAATAAAAGTGAGAAAACTATTCGAGGATAGTCAAGGGGGAAGGGAAAAAAAATATGATACGGCCTCGGTCGCGCCTCGCAACGCCCGCGCGAGATAAATTCCCGTACGAAATAATCGTCCCGGAATGATTGCCCTTCCAATAACTCTTCGGATTTTCTCTTCGTTCTCGCGCCTCCGCGCGACGAAACGAAAACAAAAATCCGACAGGAGGAAGCGCCTCGAATCCGGCACCAACGCGCGCGCGCGCGGCATCGTCGTCGTCGTCGTCGTCGTCGTCAGCCGTGGTGGAAAGCAATTAAGCTTTCCCCTGATTTATTCCGGGCATAAATAATTTCGTAGAAGTACTAATTATCGCCGGTTGAATCTATCTCCTATCTCCCCCTCTCCTCGTCCGCGCCTACCGCCTACCACCCTAGCAACCACCACCGTTTATTCGGTCTTTCCTTCCAATTTTGTCTCTCTGTCTCTCTCCCTCTTGATCTTTCTCCTATCCGCGCCTCAAGATGAAAGCACCCGCTTCTGCGTGGCCAAACTTACCGTGAAGCGATAAATTTCTAGAAACAATAGGAAACTCCGGGACTAGACAATAGAAGAAATATATGTACCGCCTATATAGTATTCGTGGCCCGTAGACGGAAGCGGGGCTTCGGGTTTATTTTGAGGAAAAAAGAGAGCGGCCCGGTACGAAAGGGAGGAAGATGAGAGAGAAAGAGAGCTCGCGAGAGAGAGGCGTGGGTGGTTGGATGAGGGGTAACGGAAAAGAAGCGGCACATTTCTCATGCCTCACGGCGGAACGAGGAGAGAGGAAAACCCTACGGATTTTCCACGGGGAATGCAAATTCGGATTGAAATATCACGGGAAAATGTAAAGGACCCGATGAGATTTGTACGCGTCGCCGCGCGTTGCGAACGTCGTGCGCGCGCGCGCGCTTACCGTTGGAAATAATTATCAGAAGTCTTCTCTCTCTCGGGCACGTAGAAAGGGAAGGGACGGAGCACGTCGAGGGAAACACAAGTTTGAGAAAATTTATGTTCTATCAATGGGGGGATCAAATCGCTATCATCTATATCCATTCTATTAAAAGCCGTCGCCTTCGTTCCATAAGCAATTAACGTTCGCCGGGGATGAATACAGAATTTCTGCCGTCTTGAGCTCACACTGATGTATTGTCGACAGAATAATTTTCCCACTGAAAGTAACATATTTCCTATCTATATTTAGCTCTTTGAATTTTATCGTCGTTCTGAAATTTTGATATTAACCTTAAAGTTAATTAATGAAGAACGAGGAAGAAATATATTCAATATAAGAGGTAAAAAAAGAAAAAGTAAATATTTAAAATTCCATAGCACGTAATGTTGAGAAAACGATATAAAAGTGAAATTAAAATATTTCCGTGTGAAACTTAAAATATAAACTTTTTCTTTTTATCCTTCTAATAAATAACCGTTTTCTAATAAATATATATAACACTGTCTCAATAAATATTTCTTTTAAATAAACACTAGTAAAAGTTTTGAAAAGAAACAAACATTTGGAAAGAAATAAAGTTGATTGACGTACGATTATGGCGCGTTCCGTGCGTAGCGAATTTCCGAAGAAAAAACGAAAATGACCAAACAGTTGCATGCCCAATCATTTCTATTTTCACGCATTTTCCATTTATATAAGTGTCCCTCTCTGAGGAAAAGCGTCGCTATACGGCCGAAAGGTATTGTTGTAGTCGAAACGGTCCGTCGGCTTTGACCATTCGAAGCGAGATCGAATCCGGTCCTCCGGTGCGCGAGCCGGAGGCTCGTTGATTTTCTACTATTCAAAATAATGAGAAACGTCCGTCGGGACGTCAGTCAACGTCACTCGGCGTCGCTCCACCCCCTCGATAGCACGAATAGTCCGAAAAGGCGCAACAAAACATGGAAATCGTCTATCCTAGCCTCGCACATCTGACAACGACGGCTCAAGCGAGGCACGTTAATTGCACGGTGTTTCCAAATTAAATGCTGGTCAATGTGGGATAAAAAGAAACCGTACCGCTCGCTCCCGTGGTCACTTTTGGACCGTAATCAAGACTACTTGGGGAAATATTTTTAATTAAACGGAGCGCCGAGATTGATATTTAAAAGATTAATAAAAGAAGCGTATCGTAATTTAAAAAGTTTTCAAGATTATTATTTTCAAATTCAATTTACATTTGAAGAATAATGTTATAGCATCTTACCGAAGAACTAAACGCAAAATAATTGCTAATTCGTTGAGAAATTAATCGCGAAGTAAATTCGAAGCAAGAAATCTATTGTATTCATCGTACTCTCTGGATTGTTTTACATCTTATAACGATAAATGTTCCACTTAAGCCTACAAGGAATTGGAGATGAAAAATAGATGGAACCGTTAATTAGATGCTACGTTACCGAAGATACGTTTAATTGTTATCTACGAGCGAGATCTGCGAAGAAAAAAAATGGGCGTATCCGATGCCGTTAGTCTCTGCCGCCTACTGTGACTATTGGTCAGAGGCCATAAACTTCTTCTGCAGGATTTCTTTTGTGGAAATGCCAAGAATGCCCTATGCAAGATTGTTTTATGAGCTATCAAATTGTACGCCAATAAATTTTAATTCAACAATTTTAGAATTATGTATGTATCCACTCTGTATTGAAACTTAAAATTCTGTATATATTTAAAAAAGTAGATTATAAAATATATATATTTTTATAATATTAATAATAATTTTTCACGTCAACTTTTCTGTTAACTGCAAAATATTACATGCAAAATTTTTGTGAATAAAGTATTCTATTTTAAAAATATTTTCTATCAGCTTTCTAAAATTTTTTTTAATGTCAAAGAAATAATTGGATTTTTCATAAGCAATTGTGTCGATTTAAAAATATAATTTTTAAACTGTAAATATACTGATTTATTTATTTAAAAATAACAACTGCAAATGTTATTTCTTATTTGGCTCCTCCCATAGCTAACAAGATTTCTGCTAAGTTTTTGGTGAAAAACGCACTTGCTGCAACACACTGC
The DNA here is from genome assembly GCA_035220615.1 of Leptothorax acervorum. Classification (NCBI taxonomy): domain Eukaryota; kingdom Metazoa; phylum Arthropoda; class Insecta; order Hymenoptera; family Formicidae; genus Leptothorax; species Leptothorax acervorum. Next base: position 792,022 of record JASTWQ010000002.1, on the reverse strand, counting down.
GCGCCAAGGGCGGTCTAGTAGGCGGAAACACGCTCACAGAACGAAACTCGCCTCACCTGCCGGCGATATATTTTTCGTCGCAGATGGCACAGCAGATGATCGATCACCGAAAATAAGAAGAGAGAGAAATCCCGACGTCAATGACTAATCTCCGAGTTCGAGCCCGGAGTTCACCACGTAATGTAGCGTTCGAAGGTGGAACGAATCCGTATTTGATTAGAGCATCCTCGATACACACGTAAGACGCCACGCAAACATCGGAGATTAAGGATATTCGACGGCCGTTCGTGTATCGCATCTTGCGTAACGTAATAGACGTAGCCGAAGAAAAATTGAGATTTGCACGACTTATGGCTTAAATTATAGGCCACCGATTGCGTCATCACGAATCTAAGGCTTGTTCGAGTTTAGAGAGAAACTGCATTTACGTTGCTTTTTAAATTGCAACTGGTGCATTTTTTACGACTATAAAGTAAAGAACGAGAACGTCATATTTCGTGTACTTACTTCTCAGCGTATCTCCGCTTCTTTGTTCACGCCGTGCTCGTACGCAACGTCGTTCGGCCTCGATTTATCTGGCATCTCGCGAAGCTGAGGTAGGAACACGAGCCACGGAGCGGATCGACACGGATTCACCTTATCCGCGGTATCTACGCGTGGCTGGAAGTACTTCGGGAGAGATGCCTGCTTTTCTTAGCCCCGCGTAGACGTAGCCGAGCAACGCCAGCGTAATTTACGGCGTCGATGTCGCCGCTATCGGCCGATTCCGATCGGTTGCAGACGAAGACTTCGAGACAAGCGGGAAGATAGGAAGAAGAGAGCCGGCGTGCGATCGCGTCGAGGTCGTTATACGAAGCGAGTAATGAGCGAGTACCGAGGGCAGAACCATGTCCGTCGGATGAGAACGCGGAGCTGCACGCGAAACGCGCTTGTTTTCTGGTTTTCGATTAATTGTTGATCAAATACATGAGTTCTGCTCTTTTAATTTATATAACATACATTTTTATTTCATATATTATAGATATTAATTATATTAATATTATATTATATTAATTTATTAGATTTACATTGATTGGGGCAAACGCGGAAAAATTTTGCGTTTGTCGTATCGACGCGTTCTTTCGAAAGCCAAACGAAAAAGATGAGGAACAAGAAGAAGAAAAAAGGGGCGGGGGCGGAGGAAAAGAAGTTCGCCGCTAATGGCGTTTCCCTAATGAACGTTTTCTTTGTCTCGGGCAAACAACGAGGTCCGGGACCCATCCTGCCTGGAAGCTGTGCCGTGAGATAAATAAATTCAGGACTTTCGCGAAGGAAAAGAACCAAAGCAACAGCTGTACTTCTTTACGTAACAACTCCGTCTCAATTGAATGCTTCTTTCATCCCCCGTCACAATACAAATTGATGCCACAAGTAGCGATACCGAAATTCCGATGAAAAAAGAATAACACAAATATTTATCTCTGCTCCGAACGACCTCAAGTACTTAAAACCGACATCCCATTTCCTTTCATTCTCGCATAATTCTCAACAATATCTTTGAGCTACAATTCGATTATACACACTTCTAAATATTGAAAATAAAATTTCTTAAGACACCTGAAAGAACCTTGAAGAAGTACAAATTTAAAGTAGTTATACATTGAACTATTTTTCGAGAAATATTACTGATTCTCAGAATATATTTAAATAATCGATTTCAAGTATAATTCAATTTTAAACTACAAGAGAGATCTGCTTTTCTTACAAAATTACTAACATTTATCAGCTTCTTCGTGGCGCTCTAATTTCACAAAACAATATTGTGCTGTAAGTCTCAAATTAAGCAAAGATTCCGGTCCATAGTGCCCACGATTTCGGCGATTCGATGCTTCGATCCTCGCAAGAAAACGCCCATTTAGCCCGAAGGTCGAATCTGATCTCGAGTCGCGAACTAATTCCACGCTCGAGCGACAGCCGACTAATTTTTGCTCCAAGCCAATTCCGTGCGCGACCCAACCGCGTCCTTGGGCGTTGTCTCTCTTTCTCTCGCCGATTAATAATGCAGGACGTTACTGTGTCAGTATGCCAATCTATACTTTGACCGGTAGCGACGACTCCGTGGCGCTAGCCAGCTTCCCATGATGGGAAGTGGGCAGTGAATCTTTCACGAGATCGCGCAAGATCGCTGTTTGTCGTTACTCGTCGGGGACCGTTTATTGTCGTGAGCCATCCTCTCAATGCGAATGCTTTTTCTTCAACTTTCAACATGTACGCGGAAGATCATATCTCGTGAGATAACACGTGCATGTAAAATATTAAATCATATCGCAATGATCGATCGAGAGATCTTGACGCATTGATATACTTATATTTACGCTAATTTTACAACAATATATAGATATCGTTGGTTAATGTTCGTAAGCATGATCGTAAAAGTTTGTACTCTCTTGAACATTTGAGCTAGTAAAAACTAAAATTAAACAATTTTGTTTTGCATAAAATGCACGATGAAAATATAGGTCAAATATGTCAACCAGCAACTAGGTTTACCCTATTCTTAAAACACACATATAACCAGAGCTCTGTATGTACCTAAGTCCTGATACGGTCGGTGTTTCTTCCGTCCACCTCGCCCGACAATCTTCGACCCTTTTTCCACGCATCAGGATATCCGAATCCCGCGTAGTATTGACGTAGTTTGAATACAGGGTGCGAGAGGAAGCGGTATACGGCGAGAGGGAGAAAGAGAGAAGGGGACGCGGAGAGGCATGGGACGAGGAGAGTCCAGAGAACGGTCTTCTAAGTCCGCATTTCTCGATGCCATCTCCACCCCTCGTCTCCCTTTCTCGCTCACCCCTTGCCTTTATCCCGTGTGCGCCATTCCTCTCCGTTTCCTACACCTCGTCCTTGCCGATCGTCCTCGCCCTCGCGTCTTTCCTGCCCCCCACATCCGTCCACCTGTTTCCCTCTCCTCTCCCGGCGCCACCGCCATCCTGCTGGCACCCTTGCGAACCATCCGAGCTATCCGAACCCCTCTGGATATCTCCATACGCCACTTACTGGGCTCAGGATGTTCTCCGCGCGTACGTGAGCGGAATCTGCGAGCGCGCGGAATGAACCCGGTTAAGCGACGTAGCTTTTATCAATATCGCCGCCGGCTTTTTCTGTGCATCGACATATCAGTTCGCGATACCCCATTTTACCTCAATCTTGAAAATGACTTATGCAGAAATACGCAAAAATTCAGAAAACATCGGAAAAGAGACATTTGAAGAGCGTTTATAAGATTTGAGTCATGTATTTATAACCGTGACGTGAATCTTTTATTTTACGTAGCACATCAATCAAAAATTACTTATATCGATCATCTATTCTAAGATTTTTTAAGTGCGCGTGATTTGCACATTTTCTCTGATTTAATACCTGACTTTGAGACTCGAAAATGATTTAATTAATAGTGTATACATGATCCTTTCTTAAAAATTAGTTATTAAACTATTAAAAAAAAAAAAAAAAAGAATTTGGATAATATTTAAGACTTTATCTAATCCGAAACTTGATTACAAATATGATCTAAGGAATATTAAACTGATCTATTCATTGTATTGTTTCATGTCCCAAGTCTAATTTTGACCGAGTTTATTAATAGAAGAAACGCGACAATAAATATGGATTTTAAATATTTACTTGATTGATATTTTAATTAATCTACATTAAATAACACTTTTCAAATGTCTTATACCTTTGTCTTTCTTTATCTTTTTCATAGTTTTTTAAATATCTTATCTTAATATAGTCTTGTCGGATAATTTTACATTAACTAACGTTCGTAAGTTTGCGTAAACAAGTCCAGAAAGTCTTGTCTAAGACGATCAAGGCTCGCAGTTTCGTTTCTCGTCGAAGAGTTTCAGCACTTGAGCGTCACTGCGGTGGTCGGCGCTCCTCGTAGGGGTGGTCACCCTCGCCGGACTGCAGAATGTTGTCGCTGGAGGCGGCAGCAACGATGGCCAGGGAGATGGGGCGGCTCGTCGAGCGGTCGGCTATAAGGGGGTGGACTCTAAAGTCCACCCGAAGGGTAGCTATGAGCGTAGAAGGGTGTGCGACAGAAACAGAGAGAGGTAAAGAGAAAGAGAGAGAGAGGGTAGGAAGGAGGGTCGGGAGCGAGAGAGAAAGAGGAAGAGAGAGAGAGCTCGGGAGAATTTACGTCCCCCGGTGAATTCCTACAGGACCTCATATCGCGCGTACACGTACGTGAACACGTGCGTGAGTACGCGCTATACACGCACGTAGGACCGCACACGCGCGTGGAATGGTATATAGCTTCGGAAAATTCTCGCGCGCCATGGATGGCTACAGCTAGTTTCAAAGGAGCTCTATAAATCCTGGGAACACATGGCGGCCACTTTCTTCGGCCGCGCACGATTTGTACGGCGCTACACGTGTCGCGCGGCCGGTCCCTTTAAAGCTGCGCGCACATACGCCTCTCTATATCGCGGTCGTTTTGCGGAAGAGACCGTTACTGTATGTCCTTTTGTTTAATGTACCCGACGGCAAACCTGAAACGTACACGTCTGAGAGACAGTGCCGTCATTAGAGAGTCTCACAATGACAATCGTGTGTATACCGAACAATCGGATCTCCCCATGGAGAAATATTTGTGACACAGGAATATGTGTGCATGCAGCTTTAAACATATGGTTGTTATACGCTGTAATTTAAATACAGAATATTCTCTGACTCAGATACAAGGATTGATATTGCTACGATTTAGTAATCGAGATATATAAGCGATTAAATTTTTTTTAATATTGCGCACATTCTAAAATAAATTAATAATTTATCAACTCAACTTTCCTAACAATTTAATGCACTTTATTCGTTCATCAAATCAACTTTATTCGTTCATCAAATCAATCATAATAATGGAAGATACTTTTATATTTAATAATTTCTATTTTTCCACTCTGCGAAATATTATATCATAACTTTATCATAAAGCAAAAAATGGAAGATACTTTTATATTTAATAATTTCTATTTTTCCACTCTGCGAAATATTATATCATAACTTTATCATAAAGCAAAAAATGTGTCATTTTAATATTATTTAAATATTTTATTATTTCGTAGATATATATTATGCATTATTTAATCAGTTATTAATCTTATTTTCATTTTGCTAATAATTGTTGACATAACGATATGTAATTGAAAATTTACTTGACTAATGCAGATATATTAATTGCGATCGTTTTTTTCACATACAATACATATGTTTCTTTTAAAATTCTATACTTAAATCAACCTGTAGCGAACCTGTAAGTTCTACGTGTTGTCGACAGAAAATGTCAATAAACGTGTGGACGTGAAGGAACCTTAACGGTGGACCAAACAGGAGCGGCAAAGCAAGGCGCCAATCACGCGCGAAGGCAAACAGTCCTGCGGACCGCCGTTGATTGCCAGGCAAGTCCTTCCTCCTGGAGCTTGTGTCCTGGAGGTAGACGCGACTCGCCACTACCACGTTCCCTGAATACGAAATCAAAAGACAGTCGGGTTTACGGCAATGCGCAGATTTCGTCTCGAAAATTGGCGCATCCGAGTAAATACGACAAATTCTGAAGATCTAACGAGAATTTCGCATCGTCCGTCGAAAGATCTTTTCGCGTTTTAAAAGAGAAAAGAGAATTCCAAAAAAACCTATACGGACTAATTTAGTTAAGCGTATATACCCGAAAAGAATAAAAAATAACCAATTACTTGTAAATACTATGTGATTATCGCATTTGTATAATTATTGCAATTTTATACAGGAGGAAAAAAAAACATCAACACGCGCACCAAGGATGTCAGGAATCAACTTAGCCGATCTTGACCCTCTCGATTTGATTCCGTGGCGCCGACATCGAAAGAAGCGGGATATCGGGGGCGCGTAGGAGAGACGTGTTTCGCTTGTCCAAGCCTCGGTCTCGTGAATATTCCAAGCTCTAAAAGCTTCCCTCCCTCGCCCTTCCTCGCTTAGAGCAACGACGAGCGAAGGGTCCATCACGTCCATAACAAGCTGTCTCTCTTTCTCTCTTCCTCTCTCCATTCTCATTCCCTCCCGATCTAACCTCTCTAGGCCTCCTCGAGGATGGCTCTCAAAGGGTCCAGGGCTATGGAGACGTTGGCACCAGGGGAGAGAACCGGTGCGGAAGACAGAGAAGGGTATACCATGGACGAGGGAGAGATAGGGAAGGGAGGAGGACATAGCGAGGAAGAGACGAGGAAGGGGGCTGGGGCCATCGCGCCTACGTTAGGTAAATTCGGTGTAACTCGAGGGGATGAGGATAAGAGCAGGTTGTGGATGAGGTTGAGGTGGAGGGGAGAGAAGGGCGAGAGAAAACGGGGGAGTAAGCGAGGAAGAGACCATCGCCCACAGGGGTGGACCGGTGATCGATAGCCACACACTTCGGCCACCACCACCTTCAGATCCCTGGACTCTTCCTACGTCGGGTAACTCGGCTTGCGGAGCTTGCGAGTTGAAGATCGTTGAGCTTGGCGAAATTGTGCACAGCTCTCCGATTCAGGGAAAGATATAATAAATAAATTGAAAATAAATAAACCAGAATGCGACATTAAATTACGAGTAGATCAAAATAATATAAATATTTTAATCGGAAGATCAATGAGGGTCTAATCAACAATAAAACAATATCAAAGAAATTTTTCGCAAAAATATACATAGCTACTTTTAAATTAAAAATTTCTAGCGAAATAAGCATGAATTGTAAAACTATTTTATTGCATTCAAAATTTTCATCTCCGTCTCAAAAACTACAAAATCTCATTTCAGTATCTAAATTTTTTGTATGTCTCACACAATTCTATTCTTCTAAGGGCCGGTTGTTCCAACCCGTTGGTAAACTAACTAATAGTTAAATCATATATATGTCTTTGTTTTTCCCTTCGAATTAGACAAAGATATGCATATGATTTAACTATTAGTTAGTTTACCAATAGATTGGGGAACAATCGGCCCTAAATAATTTCTATAATTTTTCGGAAAAAGAAAAAAATTATCTAAAATTATTTTCTATTGGTATGCAAATACAAATGCTTTGTAGTCGTTGATATAGATAAATTGCATTTTAGAATGAGAGACTTATTGTTAATGTATTGGCTGCTGTCACTTCACTCGAAATGTCGTGCAAATCATTAGTTTCATTCATTCGTTCCACTGCGAGTTTTTATAATTTTCTCGAACAAGTTTCCGCTACATTTGAAGGATGCTCTCGCATCATTAGTCAACTTCGACGGGGCCTTAGCTCTTACTGTTTGTTCAGGCCGCCAAGGATTAGAGTTCGGCTTCGGAATTTCCACATTTTTTGCACAGAAACGTGATCTTTCAGGAATCGCATAGCAACAGTATTTGGATTTTCTTGACAACAGAAATCATGGTATTTAGATTTACAATATATATACTTAGTTATTTAGCAATAATAATTTAATATATAATAATTCAAGGTATTTTGAAAACCACGAAATTGTAATTTGTAACTCTCAAAAGTTTAGAATAATTTGAGTATTTTATTGACAATCTTTGAAGGTTAATGCTGAGCCATTTTTCAACTTGAGACACCAATTAGGAAGTTAATTGAGAGATTTGCCTTGATACTACATTAAATTATGAATAAACCGTTAAAAGTGTGTAATTAACGTCACTCTGTATATGCCGCATGTATAGCCCAAGAGTAGGTACGTAAACACCTAAGGGTAAATCCGTTTTGCGCGTTAAAGGGAAAATCCGCTCAAAGGTTTTTTTTCCTCATACTCACGGCTAAGTGCGCCGAGATACACTTTTCATAAGGAGAGACATTACTTCGTCCGCCATTACGACATACGAAGATTAACAACTACTTCCTGGCGGCGAACGCTCGACGTTCTCCTTTTTGCCCGGCGCTCGACTAATTGCAACCATGCGAGCATATTTCTGCGCGCAAGGCTCGTCGGGGATGAGAAAAATGACGTCCTCGCGCGTCCCACCCCCTCCTCTCTCTTTACCCTCCGCGACGCGGCCGTAAAGAGCATTGTGTGTATAGGGAACTGCCGTCAGCCTTACCGAGGACATTTTGCGAACACGTGCAGCTTGCACCCTGCTTGCATTTCACGTTTCCGCCTTTTCTCTATCTCTCCTTTTTGCATGGGTTCGGTCTGCTTTTACCACCGGCCAGATTTTCCCCATATTTGCGGAGGAAATTTCCCGAAGTCGCGATTAGCGACGGCCGTCGGTAATGGGCAGGATTTTCCAAATCTCGGTGGGAGACTTGCGCCTGATTTATTTTTATTGCGCTGGACTTTAGTCGCTGTTACGCTTTGGACAACGATGAGGATTAAACCTCATAATCGTAATACGTCGCGGCGGATGATGTTATTAAATTAGGAAGCCTGGTTATGACGCGGAGATAAGCGACGCGCTTAGGTACAGGGCGCATGCGGTGCCGCTACGGTAAATTAATCGGATTAATTAGAACCATTCGTCAGAGAACTCTTGCGATAAGGTCGGCACTTTGCGACAAAAGAAGAAATATACGCCGCGTAGCTACAAATAATATTCGCAATCTCTTCGCGTTTGCGAGTCTCATAAGAAGATTCTAACTTAATTCTGTAATTCTATTGCAAGGATAAGTTCTTAAAATGTTTTATTTTTCACGTACATATATATATATCCACAAAAAATTGAATAAAGTATCATAATTTTTAATAAAATACTTTTATCAAGTTGTTTAAGAACTTATAAAGCGAATATTCTGTGAGTTCTTGCTCTTTCTTAAATATTATTAACTCTCGTAAGACGATATTATTGGCGCAAAATTTTGCGATATCGTGGTACACGACTATCACCGCGTCGTATCACATTGCGGGACAAACGGCGACGGGAGAAATCGGCTGCTTCATTATGGAAACAATGAGACTCGTTCCGTCAAACGTCGCGGGAGCTCGCGTCTCTCGATTCCCACGTAGAAAGCGCGGAATAAATTCTCGAGCGTCGGTCGTACGTCGTCGTTCGCGTCGGTGGTACCTCGCGTTCAAGTCGGAATTATTTACGTTATTCCCGACGAGCCGTCACTCGCCGCCATCTATAGGTACGGCATATCAGCAGAGAAAGGGAAGGAATAAAGAGAACGAGAAAAGGAGAAAGAAGGGAAGGAAAAAGAGAGGCAGGCTCCGAGAGGCGTCGCACACATATATACTTGAATAAGGGACGCTGTCCCAGGAGAGCCAAGAACCCAGGATTTGTTTTCAACCCCCCCTCTTTCTCACTCCTGTCCTGTCGCTTATAAGTCCAAAGGTAGTTTTCCGTAACGGAGTCTCGACCTCAATGGGGGACGCGAAAAGGTCCAGCGAAAATTATTCTGAACAAATTAATATTTATAAATGTCAAACGAAATTTCCTGTCGACGCGTTGCGACCGTCGCTGATTTTGAAAATTCGGTAAAACAGTAGTTTCTCTTGTTTGCTATCGCCTGATGTAAGCGTTTGAAATACACAATATTTTGTTGTACATATACATGTACAACATATACATGTATCGCATCAATCTTTTGCAATCTCTCTGCTCTGTGTACTTAAGCCAAAAAATAATGGTAGACATAAAACAATGTAATTGTAAGAATCACAGAAGCATAGAGCTTTTTCATCTTAGAGATATTTAGATATATTTTCATACAGCGTTTTATGTTTTCTGTGAACCTTTTTATAAATTCTTTCATTTTTCATACAAGAAGAGAAATACCGCTTATCATTCAAATCCGGTGAATATTAAAGATGTAGGTATGTGGAATTCGCATATAGCGCGTTTGTGCAAAGTCATGGATGCGTAAAGTTCCAAAATTTGAAAAGTGGAACGTTAGCCGAGTGCCGTGAGAAATAAACTACCCAGACTGCTGACCAGATCTAAGAAAGAATATCCATTCCTCAAAATCTTATCTCCGAACAGAACGATCCGAGTTCCATGGAAAGTGTCCGCGCGCGGGTGAAATATCGCGAGAAAATTCGTACGTACGTTTTCACGCAGCGACGCGACGATCAGCGTGAGATGCAAAAAGACAGATAAAGAAACATATTACCGGCTGAATGCAGCCGGCACGCATTTGGCATGGATGGATCTCGGGCACTAAAACCGTCACGATTTCCGTGCGATTGTCACTGCGAGCGGTCGAACAAGCATTGTCCGTCAGGCAAGGAAAGGAACAGAGCCGACACAGCGGGTGGCAACGTTCGAAATTCGCCTGAGGGCGGAGGAAAACGAAAGCAAAGAGAGAAAGAGAGAGACGGATAGAGGGGTGGATCCAAAGGTTCCGAAGAAGATGGCAAAAGGCTAAGCCGAAAGCTTTTCGAAGGATGACGCTCCCCCTCACGGCACCGATGTTATTGTATCGGCGTTTTTACGTTTCTCTCTTCTTCCTTTTCAAATTTTCTTTCTTTGCCATTTCTCCCAATCGCAATCGCCTGCATCTAATGCCTACGTGGCCTACGTCTCACATTGAGTGATGCAATTCCGTTTAAATGTAATAGATGTAAATGTAAAAAAAAAGACCGTAAATGTCATGTCATAAAAATAAGAGTTTTGTGTATAGAGTTTTGTGTATTCTCCAAATTGAAAAAGTTTTTCATAGATTTATAGAATATAGCTTATTTTACGTTTAACTCGACTTCTCCTTTCTTCGGTTGTCTTTAACTTGACAAGATATATTGAGCCTCTCCAACTTCAGAGAATTTTTACTTTGTTTCCTAGCTCTTGTTTGAATGCAAAATGAATAAATAACATTAATCTCTGTGCAATAATTTCTCTCTCTTATATTTTTTGTGTTCCTGAATGCTTTATAAAATCGATTGAAATTGAACATTACGTTGAAACAAAATCAGAAAAGAATGTAGGAAGAAAAAAAGCGGGCTAAAATATCCCTCGTTACCAATCGTCGACATCTTCCACGTTATTAGTTAAAAGTTAATGTTAATTGAGACACACGCGAAACAGAAGGTCATATCAAGCGTGTCTACTTTACATACGGCGTGGCCATCAACCACACGGAGGAAGCATGCATCATAAAGCCTAACGACATCGTCGCGTAGACGTCATCCTTCCCCATCTTTCTTGTTTCTTCATTTCTGTCCCTCCGTCCCTTCCACCCTCTCATCGGGCGATGCGGCTTCGTATATACCTGGCTACGTATTAGTTTCAGTGCGCGCGGGCACATGTCAATGGCCCCGCGCCAAAATTGCAGAAACACGCCGGCCGTAGCCGCTGATGGCTTTTCGGTCTTCTTGCTTGATTTTTGGTAATTACGCCGCGCGGCGCGGACGGCTAGCAATCTCGTAGCCGGCACTCGAGCTGCCTCCGCGAAACTTCGCCCGATGATCGCTCGGCAAATAACAGAGACCGACGAGCAACGTGGCCGAGAGCTCGCTGGAGACGCTGGCTCCTTCGCCGCGGCTCTATCTGTCCTCCATTCCTCGTCTCCTCGGTCTCCTCCCTACGCTCGCCTTCGTACGATTGTTTCGCAGGTATTCCCAATGATCGCGCAATTAGACTCACGCGAAGAAATCGGAAATGAAATGTTGACTCAACCTGCTTCTTAACACGGTTACTCAAGGCTTACGATGTTATTTATTTATCTGTTATTCAGTAATTTTAAAGTAATATCTTCCTTATCTTTTCAATTATCCAGTACGATGAAAAACTCTACTATTTGTTGCATCCTGCTGATGTAATTACATTGTTGAAATTATAAGTGCGTACAATTTTTTTTTGTTACATAGGGTATGTTAATATTTTCTCTGTGTAACCCCTTTTTCTTTCTCTTTTAAACAACTACATTGACAGCACGATTTGATTAAAACCGTATACACATTATTCGTCTCGCTCTGTAAATTCTCCAAGAGCATCTAATAATCCTATAAATCTCGTTTAACCCCCGGCTATGCTTGACGATTTATTCGGACGGCCGACGCGACTAAATTAAGGATGTATCGCACCTATTTTCAAAGCGCTACCAAGTAAATAAAAATTTGTGAGAATGTTCTTTTAGTCTTCCTGATGTGCTACAAAAAAGTAGAAACGAATCCACTAAACGGTTGCTGAGATATAACGATTTTAATTTTCACTGATTTAACACGTATTCTTATGGGAAGAGACGATTTTGACGGATAAAACAGCTTAAAAAATGTTGAAGGAGCGCTACCAATATTTTGAATTTTTTTGTACATCTAGTATACGAACAGATGAAAATATCTGCCAAGTTTCAATTGTCTTCACTACACCGTTTTAAAGAAATAAATTATAACTTGAGATAATTGTGCTGTCGGCACGAATGTATCTCGATGGCTCGTGAAAGTGCGGCAACGTCGCAATCAGCTGGGCAAGCAAAGCTACTTCTAGCTAACTTTTTGTCTCCGTTGCACTCGTGAAGAGATAGCGAGTCTTTTTTCATAAACTGCTTTTGTCACTATTTTACCTTTCCACCGATAACTTTTCGTGTCTGACATTGTAAAAATGTAAACGAACAGACATAACCTCGCACGTCGCACCTCGCAGCTCGCATCAAGTCTCGCACTGTGCAAGGCTGCCAACCTACGTGAATCGAGTCATACAGCGCTGTCACGTCTCTTTTGAGAGAGTCGCATAACAATGTTTATAATAAATAATATTCAAAATTATCGTTTATATGATACATATTTATCTTTTTTGACGTTATTAAAGTCACATTTGTTTATCAGCACTGCTGAATAATGTCTTTCGCTTTGAAATAATTTTACGTTACAAAGTTGAAATCAGGGCATTTTCACTGCCAAAAGTTTAGGCTCATAAATGACAAAAATCGCAAATAATACTGGAAAAAACATTTGTAAAGTAAAAAATACCTTTCTAGGAGTAAAAATAAGAATCCTACTATCATTTGAGTATCTTACATCTAGATTTACTAGGCGTTAGGCGTAGATATTCGAGTATTTCAAATTTCATGCACTTTTGTCTAAGATTGTATCTGCGATACATCCTTAAAGAAAAATCCCCGATACCCGATCCCCATGACGAAAGGCGCCGATGTTATTCAAAGGCCCGATGGGTTTCACGCACACAAGTAAAGCCGCATTCACGTGCACGTCGAAGGGCTTAGACCATTAATAAGATTCTGCCAACCAAAACAGACAGTTATATTTACGAATTTTATCAATTTTTCTAAATTTATTTTACTTTGGTTGAATAATTTTATAATTCAGTATTATATTTATGACATTGCTTGATTAAGGAAAGTAATTGCAAATGTTAAAAGTAAAGTAGAATGGATAATAATATTATATGTGTATTATAAAACTAGCGCATTAAAACTCAAGCTTAGTACTTCTACCTAATTATAACATAAATAGAACGTACGAGAAATTAAATCAATCAGATATTAGTGAAATTGTAGAGAATTTTGTGTGGAATTTATATACGGCGTTTGATGTCACGAAAAACTTTGATGATACACGTCATATTCGTTATTCTTTTACTCGTCATATTCGTTATTCGATTTCTTACCCGCGTTATGAACATAACTTGTATCGGAGATATTAATAATCTCCGATATTATTATTATTAAATCGATGCTTATGACAGAGAAGATATCATAATTTGCCATCGTAGCTTCAACGCTCGTATCTCCGGAACCCTTTTCTGTGCATTCCTAAACATTCGAGGATAGCTTTCGTTCGTCATGGTAAAATTTCCCGGGAGGAAGTCCTGTGGACGGCATGCACAAACCCCGTCGTCGTCGCCGCCGTCTCTCTGGGAGGAGTCGCGCGTGAGAGTATCCATCAACGTTATCTTGAGATCTCCACACGGTCTCGGAATGGATTCATTAAGGGCGAGATTCATTAGCATCCCGAGGGAGATTGTCGTTGGTCGGGGTTTCGTTTCTCGTGCCTTAGTGTGCCTTTCTTCTGTATGTCTTTTCACCGCGCGTCATTCTCTCCTGTCGTCGCGTCGCCACGAACATTAAGTTAACTATTTTCTAGATTTCAATTTCTACACCGTGTGATGAAGCATGAATGCTTTTGAGCGTAAAAATCTTAAAATATATTCTCAGGAGATCTTCTTGCACATATTTAACGTTACGCTTTCATGTGGTTACATGTCCCAAGAGGTTGAACATCTTTTGTTAAAATCTTGAATGGTGATCCCAGGACCTGACTTTTCAATGAAGTCCCTGGTGGTCATTGATGGTCAAGACGGCGCTATCGATATTTTTTTAAAGACGTTAGTAAGAAGTAAATACTACCTATAGCAAAAAATTTAGAATAAACATAAATATTTCAATAACAATGTAGAAAGTGCCCAATTCGGCACTGCACACTACCTATGAGGATATAGTCTTGGACAAACCAAGTTGGCTCACAGTTTTTCAATGTTCATATCGGAAAGACGTTATATATTGCCAGTCACGGTCGATTTAAAATACTTTAATTGATATAGTCTTGCTTAATCATATTATACAATATTTTATTATTGTATGCTTATGGTAATAAAAATTTTATTGTAGCGTAATGATAAAACATAAAAAACTCGCTGGACGAACAACGTGTTAATATTTGTCCTGTATTGTCGTAGCTAGTGTGCGTATTTCCCTATATTTATTATATTCTTTGCAAAAGAGAGATTTGTCGTTATATTAAAATCTCCCATAAAATCTCGCATGATTCGCGATGCATTCGTGGCGACCCTCGTGGCTTCCAGATGGGCCAAGCTTAATCCTTTGGATGACACAATGTCCGCGTAACCGACGGAAGAACGGACCTGTAAGGAGGAGGAAGAGCAAGAGGGAGAAAAAGATCTGGAGGACTGCCGCCTCGTCATTCTGGCGTCCCATAATCCTCCGGGAGCATTCGCGATCAGACAGGACACGCTCTGCGTCTGTGTGCTCGCACGAGCTGAAGCGAAGCTCGAGGAAGGAGAAAACGAGTCGCGCGACCTGAATAACTCCGCCCGGATGTTTCTAATGCGTGGATTAGCGGGCTCACGAGTTCGTGAAGAGGACCGATGAACTTCGAATAATCATGCAGCTTCTCTTTTCCCTCTCCCTCAAGTTCGTAGAATATCCGCGACGCGGACGGTGACTCGATTACAATTTATCATGGATCACATCAGGTGCAACCGAGTAAATTCTATTTAGACAATAAATAGACATCTACGATTAGTCAAGGAATATTGTCGAACGATATATATTGAGTAATTTGCTTGCTTATGAACAATTTTACTTTAGAATTATGTACTTCTTTTTTTGCTTCAAATATAAATTTCAAATTCTTGCATAAAATTCTTGAATAAAAAATTTTGATCGATATTAACGTGAAACTTGTGAATTGTATGTTTATTAATTATTAAATACCTGAACATATTTTCATATTTTTTATGAGGCTTATTATCTGATTATTTCAGCTTTTTAATTGTTTACATTTTGATGAATAATTTTCAAAATAGAACGCGCGTTTGCATAATTAAAATAACATCTTTGATGATTTATTTCCGTTCATTTGACCAAAGATTCGCTATCGTTAGACAATTTTTCTCGACGAGAAATGAAAGGGTTCGTTATCTTCTCACGTACGGTACCGCGGAGGCTTGTAAATCGATCAAATTCTGTCCGTTGGAACGTTCGACGAGGGCGCAGGGCGCGACCGCTGTTCTCGAAATCAAAAGGGAACAAGACAGAGAGGGAGAAAGTAAGGGGAAGAGAAAGTGAAGGAGGGAAGACCAATTCCGTCTAACCGCGTCGTTTTACTTCGATAAATATGACGCGGAACCCCTTTTCCGAGGGGGGAATGCAAAACACCCCATCGCCGCTCGGTAGGCGGGGTGCAACGGAACCTGCGTAATCCGCCATACGTTTCCCATGAATATGCATCTGCGAGGCTAATGCGATTTGATTCACGATTGGCCTAAGCGACGCGGGAAGGGCAGAACCTCTCGAAAGCCCGTAATAATTCGATACATCGACCGTGAGGCGCAAATTAATGTTTGTTAGCGTAACGTTTCCCAGCAAAGACGGGAAGACGCGCGTCTGGGATGAAAATAAATTACTACACGCTGTTGCACGATCTAATTCGGCCAGGATTGATTAACATGTTTCGCAGTCGCATAGAAATGAGATATTATAAAATTTCAGTTATCCCATCTTACTTTAACTCAATTTAATCTCGATACTGCGCTTATTAGTCTCGATGATAAACACATGCACATTATTTTTCAAATAATCGTGTAATTTGATTGATTCTTTATCATACTTTTTTCGAATTGCGCGAGAATCTAAAATACTATACTTATATTACAAGACAATTATGCATATAGATTATGCCAGCAGAAGATTAAAATGTTATGCTATTGCTGTAGAATTTCTAAACGCATATTACTTTGTGTAACTAAAAAAAATGCGATATTTATAAAAAAAGATGCAATATTAAAAAAAAAGTATCTGGTTGGTTTACGATCTTCTACTATTTTCCGTTTAAGGCTCGAAATTGCAGCTGCCGCAAGGAGACAAAGCCGCAGGAGAGCGAAAACGGGGGTGGAACTCGGATTTAATTGCTTTACTGCCCGGCACTTCCGGCAAACGCAGCGCAAAGCCAATAAAGGCCGATTTTACTCCAACCCCTTGTAAACTTTATGTCGGGAGCAACAACGTGGCAGCAGATTCTCACCGCGCGATGGACGTACGAGAACGGAAAGCAGCAGGGGAGCAACGCTTTTACGTCGCGTGGAAATAAAAGATTTTTACGACGCATGGAAAAACATTCGCGCGGTGGAAAAAATCGTCAGACGGTATTTAGCAATATTTTCGGACTCTTCGAAACCCATTAACACATTGTGTACGAATGTGGTATGAATCCTTGATTCAGGTTTCTTCTCGCAAAAGAAAATGATATGGGATCCTAAGTAATAATTACCGGTGAAGTGCTTAATGAGACACGCTCATGATCGAGCGATCGTTGTCTCGTAAATTAAGTCTGGCAATTTAGATACCGGCGATAAATATTGTAAAATGATGAGAGAGTCGCTCGATGCTTTTGGGTATATTTCTTGGAATATATGTATTATATCATGAATTTAATTTGATAGAAAATTTTATGAAATATACTTGATTGTATTTATCTCGAAATTTTATTGGATTTGTATCAACAACGCACATTTTTGAAATAAAGTAGGTAAAGAACGGAGCAAACTGATATGATGTTAGCGATACAATATCACTAGATTTAAAAGTAGATTTAAAAGAATATAAATAAGAATAAAATATATATTTATTCGTGAGAATAAAAAGCGACTGCACAAAAATTATGCCAAGTTCATGCTAAAAAAGAGGAGATAAAAAGATATTCTAAAAATATATTGCCTTTTTATTTGAATATTTGATATTTCAATATACTAAAAGAAAAATTGTATTTTGGACGCAAAATGCGTATCTTATATTTTATATATATTTGGCAATATAAAAAAAGATTGGATGTGAATCTGAATAGAAATATTGGAAAATACGCGCGTATTTCTCGTTCGGAATATTTTATGCCGCGAGGTGTTGCGACGAATAAATAGAAAATCGCGCAAAATTTTACTCGTATCGCCTCGTAGTCGTAGAAATTCAAAGTATAACTGAATTTCGACGGAACATGCAACCTCGATGCAACATTGCAACTATCCGAAAACTCATAGGCAAAAATAAACAGAAATGTATTCGCTATACGAGTTTTAATTAAAATTCATTCAATGTTATTTCTCAAATTGCTCATTAGCAATCATATTATAAATATATAATATAATACATTTCCTTCCTTCCTTCTTTCCTTAAATGTGTAAAATTCTTTTAATGCCGATAAATTTGCCGTAAACGGCGTAAACTATGAATCGGAAAGATAAATGGCGCGCACGTGTTGTGTTCCAGTTTCATCCGTAACAAATGCGTCCGCACGATCATGAAATCGTATACACGCCATAAAAAATGCGCCACCTCGGGACAATTCATTCAACGACACGTGGTGCCCTTATTTCATGGAAAACTGGAGGGCACCTGCGTCTTCGGCCGCTGGTCACTTTCTGTATCAGCCTGAGGGTAACCAGGTTAATCCTCGTACGCCTCGATTGACCCTCGTACGCGCAGGTTGGACCTATTCCGAAGAGAGAGAAAGAAAGAAAGAGGGAGAAAAAAGGGGGTACGGGAAAGAGAGAGAGAGAGATTCCGGCACGCGACCAGAACCGCAGAGAGCAGTGACAAAAAGGTCGCTCGTCACCCATACAGAGGCACGTAGTGCGCCTGTGAGCGAGTTGGACGGGCTTCTTAACATAACTTCCTCCGGAGAGGAGGAGGTGCCTTCCGTAAGGGCCTGTTCGTGAGAGACGGGCGACTCTTCCTTGGCCCTTTAACCAAGTCCCGGGGCCCCCGGAACGACAGGTTGTCGATAGCCCGTTAGGAGCTGTCGACCTACGCGTCGATTCACGCGGCTGTCGGATCGCTCGATGTGATAACATTATCGAAATTATATCTGATCCGGCGAAGACGTAAACCTGTAATAAAGGAACCGTTTCGCCGTAGAGAAATACATGGCAAAATAGAGTAGTGGGCGGAAGAGATTTATTCAGATAAGTATAGGTACGCAGAATTTACCTATTTTGCTTGAATAAATGAATGTTCGATGGTGCAGCAAACAAGCGCACAGTAAATGCAGTTTACGTTTGGTTTCAGATTCACATAATAATATATTAATTCTCATTTGGTATAAGTTTCACTTTGCGCATCTACGTTGAACAATAATAATTCACCATTTGCAAGAATTGTATCGTTTAGCTTTACAATACGTATATGTAAATCGATTTTAGCCATCGATATCGCATTGCACTTACGAATGCCACTTTTCTGATTGATAATCATGATTTTTCTAACAACCGTCAACGAAAGACGTATACAAAGACGTTTCCACGTTGGTATACCGCTGCAATTTCCCGGCAGACTACCGGCGCAGGTTAGTACACAACTTTATACCGTAATTGAAGCTTTGATACGATACTAATTTTATACGGATACACACTTGCGGACGTGTAACGCGATAGTTTGCCTCACGTAAACTCCAGAGAGAAAAGGGCGACTGCCCTTCGGCGTGGCCCTCAGGTCGAAACGACAGGTTGTCGATAAACACAGGTACCTATACGTCGTACTGAGCCGCATCGACGGCTGCTTCCGGCTTCGTCGAACCAAAGTGTTTCGTCCACTTTTGGGAATACGCTAGCGACCGTAAGTGTAGCTCAGCTTTATCGAACGGCTATCTGATGTTCGAGCAATTTCACAAGTTGCCGCTTTAGAGAAGAGTAAAACTACACCAAATCCCGAAACTTACCAGAGTGCACTGCAAAACTTGTATTTACATTGTACATATTCGTATTTAACTTTAGAATTACAGAATTGTAGCAAGAAGATAAAAACGTAATTCATTTAAATAAATATATCTTGAAATTGCTTCTGTTAATTATTCTGTTAATTAATCCAATTTTAATATATTTCTAGTAGAGTTTAAGCAATACAATCTAGATATTTTCGGGCAAAATATGTTCTCTTAAATAAGTTTTTTACATTTGAACTTATACAGAATTTATGTATTATTCATTTTAATATAATTTTTCGTGTTTTAAAATGGATTTTATTTTCGTATTTTCGCGTTATATATTCAACACAGGGGTAAATATATTCCAATAAATAAACTTCGTACTTTAAAGGGTGATTTAACGTAAAATCTCGCGCTGCAAGGAAGCATTCGCATTCCCATGAAGCCGACGATGACAGAAGAAAAAGGAGGAGATGCATTCTCGCGGAATGTAGGTCGACGATTCAACAGAGTCCCGAGGATATCCTGCCTATAGATTGGCGGGAAGAAGAGGAAGGAGCGCAAAGTGCGCTCATGAATGAGGAGCCCCGAGGACCTTATCCAGGATTCCGTGCACTTGCGCCCCGCCACCCGCCCTCCCGGCGACACCCCCTTCCGGTTGAGAGATTTTATGGGTTTGCCGACCGCCGGATACCCAGACGAGTGTCGTCTTAAATTTTCGGGGAGATTTTTCTTCCTCTTTTGTTCGCAGCACTGATAATTACGAGAAAGAGGAACACTACACGAGTTAAGAGATAAAACAGTGGACACAAAAAGTCCATTCCAAAAATTCATTACCACAAAACTTAAAATGTGTTAATAAACTGAACAGCCATAATCTCGAGATTAATGTAGAGAAAACGTAGAAATTATCTCAAAAAATATTCGATAGCACGTACACAAAACTTCACGAAGTTAAGTAAATGAGCCAATATCTCGAAAATTTTAAGAGCGCTACGTTATGCCATTAAATGCCGTAAATTTCACACGCGTATATAAGAAAACTGTTGTTTTAAGTTAAATAACTTTTTCACCTGATTAAATTTGTGCCAAGAAAAAAGTCAATATTAAATAAAGTTCAATACTAGACGCGATCACATGTTATAGATCCGTAATTTTTTAAATCAGGTTTATTGCAATAAAACACAGAACTTAGAAATTTTGTTGCTTCAAAAAGAAGTTCTTTTCCTCATGCATGGCTGTTTCACTTTCAGATCTTTGTGTTTCGTGTCTCTCGCAAGAGTTTGCGCCACCCAGCGAGCCAGTTTCGTTTTCACGTCCATCAAGATTTGCCCGTAAAACGGATTTTCCCGTGACAATACGCGCGAGTCTTTTTTTCCGCCGCGACGCAGATTCCTTTAACCAGGCATAGGCAACCCCCCAGTAAAACATGTGTGTACACAAAAGAGCGAGAGGAACAGTATTTGAAAGAGGGAGGAAAGGAGAGCGAGCGAGGAACGAACGTATTTTCGGGAAAAAGGATTCCGTGGGAACATGGGGAGAGCGGGCAAGAGTTGGATTTCGTGAAGAGGAGATCGTCCGTGCGTGTTTGAGGATGATCATCAATGCGGTGGGAGGGAGGAGAAGAAAATAACGTCGACGAATAGGGGAATGAAACGGTCGTCGCAGATTTTTACGGTTTCAGAACGAAACGGGGTCTCTCGTTAGGGCGCGTTAGGGCGCTTCGAAAGATGAATTACAGCAAAGAAACGTAACGACGACTTCTGATAGCCTCTTTTGAAAAGCACATTGAGAAAGGGTTAAAGAATGTGGCAGGAAAGGGTTAAAAAATACGTGGTATTCAGTAAAACGGTACGTTTTTTTAGAGATCCTAAAAAACGGTCTTCGCAAAAAGAGCTACACTTTCACATAAATAAAACTTTTTTATTATTTCTCGAGAAAGGGTTAAAAGTTCTTCGACCTTCTTTCTCACAATGTAGCTCATAAAGCAATTAGTGACTTTGGACAATATTCTCTTCAATAAATTAAAACTGACAACAAAGACGAAGTAAAAAGAAAGGGTTATTTTTAGAACAATCCTGAATTTATGTAATATCGGACCATATATACCACCCTAGAAGCAGTTTAATTTATATTAGTTACACAAGCGTGTGAAAAGAATTTTTGAACTACTTCAGACTAAAATATTACTTTTTTGCTTTAAAGGACATACATAAGTTTAGGAAGAAAGATTGTTCCGTTGTAAATAAATGAGAAATGTCTATATTATTAATAAGTAAGAGATGTCGCTCTGCTTGTCAAGGCAATATAACATTCACTTTCTGTCTGCTCGGCTATATGTAATATTTTAGTTCAATGTAGTTCAAAGATTTTCTCACACGCATATATGTATAACTAACATAAATTAAACTTCTTCTAGGGTGGCATTTATGGTCCCATCTTACATAAATTCAAGATCCTTCTAAGTTTTGTCATGGACGACCTTAACTCTCAAACATCACACTTTTTGAACCAAACATCACACTGAGCTGGCATAGGTATTCCACAATTTTCTTTCGTTTGATCCCGGGATCTAAAGCACCAATTATTCTTTTTTTAATCGATGCGCCAAACAGTAAGGAAAAAGAATATATACATAAAATTGTTATAAAATTTATGGTACTCAAAATATTTTAAAAATAAAGATTTACCGTTTAAAAATGCCGCACATGTTTCGAACGAGTTAGCGTAATCCACACAGAAAAAAAATTCTTGATTTGAAAATATCTTTAGGTTTCAACGTGGAAATCTTGAGATAAGATTATATTGCGTCAAAGAAAGAAATATTGCGTTAAATGAAGAAAATTATATAGTTAAACCAAGAAAAAATTTTTGAAATAACACGTTGAAATTCTTATAAGATTATGCGATCTTGCGTATATATGAAAAAATATAATCTTCTTATAAGAATTTCAACGTGTTATTTCAAGATTTTTTTCTTGGTTTAACTATAATAACTATATAAATGACTTCATTCAAGCAAGTTTTCCTTGTTTAACACAATACTTCTTTCTTTAATGCAATATAATCTTATTTTAAGATTTCCACGTTGAAACTAAAGATATTTTCAAATCAAGAATATTTTTTTCTGTGCATGTAATGTGTTTGAGAGTTAAGATTCCATCTGGCCAATAAAATGACCGTACAGCATCTCGAGATTGTATTGAGATTGTACTTAAAGCGATCTTAAATATGAATCTTAAATATGAATAAATCGGATTATGAATATCAGCCTTAGAGTTGAAAACAGCTAATAAGATGCAAAAGATTTTTCGAGTCTTTTCGTGGAATCGAATTTCGTGCTAAAGATCCGAATGTTTTAAATTTATAAATCGAACATTGTGAAGATATGGGTCGATGTGACACGAAATTCTAGCAAGGCTCTCAAATTTCCATGGTCTCACAAGCAGAGAACGCTTCTGGAAAATACATACGCATGTGCAGCCGAGCACGCGCGAGTGTAGCACATACGAGAAGAGCACAATTCTATTGTCGGAGCGAATCCCTTGTTTGCTCGAATATCTGGCGAGCAGCTGATTGGGATTTTCGAGCTCTCAGGTCGACCGTGGATTGCATATGGCGAGTCCCTTTCGTAATGATGATGCTCTCGTGTTTGCGAGATCGAGAATGGATAAAAGCGTGCAGAGAAAGGTTTCTCTCAAAAAGACTGAAAGATTTTGATCCAACTGTTAAAAATTTATATTTACCTATATAATTAAATTAATAAACAATTAGACTCGAGAAGATGCCATTTTCGGTCGGGCTGGATACAGGTATCTTGCTAGCCTAATAATATTTCTGAGTGAATTTTATGTATTTTTTCTAATTCGGTAAGCTGCGCGCCGATTATTTGTCGGTCGTAAATCATAGCTCTTTGTTGGTAAACCCACATACTTAAATTGATAATCGATTTAACTTTTAATGCTAATAAAATCTATAAAATAACAAATAAAAAGAATTTAATTTATATCAATAGTTTAATTATAGCTCAATTTATATGAATAATAAATAATAAGTATGAATTTTTTAAAAACCGTGATGTTAATTCAGTGTAATAATAATATAATTAAAACAAAGTTAAATTCTATTCTTTTCTTATTTAATTTTCAACCTTCCAACCCATCTTATTATTGTCATATTTTCGGTACGACGGTTGTTTCATTAATCTAAACATTTACGCGAGTAGAAACCTAAATAAAAAAATTTTATATTGCGTGTAAATGACGTTTAAAATGATCAATTACCTCGCGGATATTCTCTTATTCACCACTCGCGTGTTAGGTACAATTAGTGAATCTTTTACTGCGACGTTCGTTGGTTTGATTAAAATTTATTTCCGTTGACATAACTCATGTTTAAAAAGAACGTCCTTTTGATAAAACTATTGCGAGAAGAACGCTCACGTAATACCGAATTCCGTTCGGTGAAAGATCGACAGAAAAAACACTGAATTAGATACTTTAACGTCAATAATGGTCTATACGTGGATGACTCTCCCCGCCCGCAAGCAGAGAAGCCAAATTTATTGTTAGTGAAAAAAATAACTCACCGGCCAATGCGCAGATAACATTGCGTTGATCTGTAACATATAAATATTTTTACATTAATGCACAGTGTACAAGATAATCAATATAATAAGTATGTGGAAAGGGCCAACAATAGGACAATAATCAATATACTTCAAGTAAATAATTCTCGCGCCCGTTAGATTTTTAAAACGTATTTTAACAGATATCCGATTTTAAAATGCTAATAATGCAAGAACAATTGAAACTATCGCGGCCGCCGTGCCGCAAGCGGTTGCATATTTCCGCATTAACTCGTTCGAAAATTAATCCGCAAAAAATCGTGCAAGTAATATTACGACCGTGCAAATAAAAGAGACGCGACGTTCGCGATGTAATATCTTTTCTCGCATATACACTCGTATGCCGAAATTGCGCCGGAGTTAACCTCGAACGCCGTGGTATTGTAGGAGTAACAAGTATCATGCTATCGAATCAAGTCGCGCTTGAGAAAGTGGCGGAATCCGCCACAGGACATAAAAACAATAAACAAATAACAAAATTACTCACCCCACGGTCACTCCGCCGTCGCCCAATGCCTGCCAGGCCGCCTCTCCTCCTCTCCTCGGTGACCGGACGGACCGGACCTCCTTCGTAGTTCGTTGTCGCATCTCCGTCGGCCGCAGTGCACTCACTCACAACGCGTTCGTGCACGATAATATCGCTTATGATCGCGCGACACTTTTATGGCATTCCGCAATATTAATCTCGCGACGCGGCGATTTCGGCGGAGAACGAAACGCACGACGCGACCGCGACGCCCGTGGCCCGTGGCCGAGTAGCGGTGACCCCCGTGACGTTACGCAGGTAAACGATGGTAGAAGAAGTTGTAACATTGCGTTGATCTGTAACATATAAATACTATAAATATTTTTACATTAAAGTATTGTCTAAGATAATCAATATGAATGAATACTTCAAGTATCATATGTTATATATGGCTTATGGGCGAATCAAGTCACGCTTGAGAAAGTGGAATCCGCCACAGGACTGCAGAAAAACAATAAACAGATAACAATTACCCACCCCACGGTCGCTCCGTCCGCGTCGTCGCCCGATGCCTTCCAGGCCCCCGCCCCCTCCACCTCGGTGACCGCCTGACCAGTCCTCGTCGGCCGCAGTGCGCTCACTCACGACGCGTTCGCGTTCGCGCACGATAATATCGTTTATGATCGCGCGACACTTGTATGGCACTCCGCGATATTAATCTCGCGACGCGGCGATTTCGGCGGAGAAGCTACGAACGAAACGCACGACGCGACCGCGACGTCCGCGGCCCGTGGCCGAGTATCGGTGACCCCCGTGACGTCACGCAGATAGACGCCAGACGGCAGACGCGACGAGTGAGTCTAACATGGCGGAGAGAGAGAGAGAGATAGATCGCGTAAATCGCACGGCCAACTTCACTCGCGTGAGAACGCTATCTACACTTGCTGCCCTCACACCTGTACTTTTTTCTTACACTTTGAACGAATATAATGAATGTCGAGGTTACTTTCGGCCGGGTTAATAATCCGTGACTCGATAATAACGATCCCGAGTCGGGGGGGCTGGGGGCTGGGCTGGGGCTGGGGCTGAGGCTGGGGCTGGGGCTGGAGCCGCGCGGCAAAAATGCGGCCACCCCCGTCTCGATCCTCTCGTGTCGGGAGTCGGGACGACGATGTAGCATTAGTAAAAACGCGATATTGTCTGACTCAACAGGTTGTCGCCACCCCCGCACCCGCAGCTGGCGGCAGCCGAGTGCCACCCCGCACGCCGCACGCGCCGCTAGCTTTGTATTAAATAAACCTGACGCTGGGGTGATCTCTCTCTCCCTTTTGTCGGACTTGTCGCGGTAGAGAAGCCAGTCTCATTGTCAGTTACACTCATGACATTCGCGAAGAAACGATCACGCTAAGCTACGACTGGGATATTCGATTCTCTTTTACGTAGGTATTTAATATTTTTATTTTATAATATTTTAAATATTTCATAATAATATCGCAAAATGATGATGTTCACGGAACGAAAACATAATATATAACAAAGCTGAAAAGCTCGATTATTATAATTCAAGTTTTCATTGTGCGATTACTCAAAAATTCCATACGACTAACAATTATTACGATTAGGCCGTCCACGACTACGACAAACGTTGCGTTCTCTGCGATCAGCCTTAGTGATTAATCGAATATTATAATCACGATAGTCTAATTAATTGTGAATAAAGCGTTAATCGCGTAAAATGATGTCGACTGACATATCGAAATTGTAATAGTTATTATAACGATTAGAAAGAAGTAAATGTGGTACGCGATATGCATTACGGCCCAATCGCATGTATGCAAGTGCGGTAAGTGCGGTTCGATTTCGCCGTTCCGTCGCCGCGTCGTTCCGGTGTTTCAGCAGGAGCGGACCGACGCGACGCGACGTCCGCGACGGACGCCCACGTCCGTGGCGGAAACGGAACGGAACGTACGGCGAGCGAATATTATCGCTCCGCGTTATATCTCGATACTATATCGCGTCAATCGTGTAATCAACCCTTTCGTGGCAGCCTACGAGACACTAATAACGCCCTGCGAGCTGTCAGACATGTATTTATCAAAGTGTTGCCGCATATTAAAGTATCAGCCACACCTCGCGATATGACTTTCGCATAGGTTGCGATCTCGCCCCCGTTTCGTGTTGACGTCGCACGAAAGTCACCGAATATAGCGTAGTCGCGGTAATATCCATAGTATTATGCCTAAACGTAGCGTAGCGCGAAACGCGTTGGTTTTGCCCAACTTCCGAGAATTCCGCGTAATTATATGTTACTCGCGACTCGCAATCGAGCGTTGAGCATGACGAATCAAGTATCCTGCGGATATTTTATATTCATTAATGACTGGCGATGATAATTATATTATAGGATTTTATTTCCCCTCCCCTCCCGTAATATTCGATATGTAGGTACATACGTCAATGTCGTCGATGTCGCGCTTGACCGGCTTGAGGGCCACGGTGACGGAAGCAGCACCCGATCGACGCGCGGCGATCACGTGATAGCCACATTTAATTCGCGTGGTGCGGTACGTAGTATCATACGACGCGCGACGCGACAGCCATCATAATTTATTCGCGTATCACGCACCGCGGAAACGGGTCGGTGACGTAACGGAGCCCCGACGAAATACTTGGCGATCTCCGCGCTCGTCCGCGAATCCATAATTCGTCATTATTCGTGCCATCCGGGCGCGCGGTGGTGTAAAAGTCCCGATCGAGCGTCATTAGCATCGAAGAGACTAAATCGGTCGAACGCTGCGATCAATGCAATGCCGTGATCGTTATTACAATAAAGCTGCATTACGGTATATCGGCGTAATGGTTATGGAAAATACTTGTCTCATCGTTTGAGTCATGACTTCAAGTCGTCCAGAAGAAATATTACGTGACGATAAACGCCAAGTATATCGGGGAGTACCGAGGAAAATATCGGGTGACCGTATTATGCGTAGATACGATATACCAAGTATATCGTCGCGATGGTGCGATAGATTTTCCGTAGATTGATTATGTGAATTAACTGATTGCATAAATTAATTAATTTAAAAGCGTAAACACATAAAATAAGTATATCGTGTCGGAAGTATCGAGAAAAATATCGGGCGATTATCGTATATTACGTGTGCGGGGGGGGGGGGGGGATATAGTGTATCGGTATAAGTGCTACAGTGTACCTAATACCTGGAAATATGTATGTATGTATGTACATACAAGATCTGAATGACGCACTGAACGATGATGGCAATGAGTGAGTCAATTTTTTTGTCACGTTTGCGTTTCAGGATTAAATTAAATAAAGTCATTTTTTATTTAACTTTAGTGATCTCGACTGATTTGCGAAAATAATGATATAAGAGATTTCTATCTTAATTCAACATTACTTTAATATTAATTTCCACATGTACTCGAACACATGTACTCGATCGTGCGTACGATTAGTTTTTTAAATTCTATAATATTTAGCCAACAAAAAAATATTTAGCACAATATTTTAAATCTGTTTTATTCTTTTTTCTTTGTTTATATTCTATGGCGTAACAACTTTATAGTAAATATTTATTCTGGTAAAGATTTTTTCGAGAAATGCATAATTCTTTAAATAAATGTCTAATATGGAATAATGAATAAGAATTTTTTTTTGTGAAGTTTTCTAGATGTTCGACGCGTGTATAACAAATATTTAATCAAATCGTTTGTTTAAATGTTTCAGATAATAACGACGTGGAAAATCGCATAGAGGGAATCCAAGATGACAACCCTAGACAACAGTCTGAGAGGAGAGAAAGGCGTAGGAAAGGTGTCGGGCGTCGTCGAAACAACTTTGCGGTAAATATTGTTTTCTATTTTGTGTAAGAGTAATTATTTTCCTGTTTATTTTTAAGTCGTTTTATTTAGAAATAATAATTAGAAATAAAGAAGTAATTTAAAATTTTATAAAAATGTATCCTCGTGAAGATTTTTTTTGAAAAATGTATATAATTATTTAAATTGAATAAAATATAGTTAAATAAAACATTAAATTATATTTTTCATGCCTGTAAAGGTTTGGGCACGTTCCTCGAAAAACGCCTTTGTAAACCCCATAAGGGTAGACAAATAAATATCATTGAATTGAAATTATATTTTTCTAACTTTAAAGATTTGTTCTTGAAGAAATTAACATAATATTATTATCGATAAAATGTAATGTTGATAATAAAAAAAGTAAATTTAAATATGAAACTTTTCAGACTTGGAGTTGCGAAAGCAGAGGAGTAGTATCGAAATCTCAGCGCAGGTATCGGTGAGTGATTTTTACATTATCCATACGCAAATAATATCTCTTATTTATGGAAACTTAATAATATTGTGACATAATCGCATTTTGCCGCCCATGATTATTTCGTAATTATAATTACGAGAAAATAATGAGAGAAAGCATTTAAACGTTTACTCACTCGTTCGTTAAATAACGAAGGCAATCGAGTAGCAGAGTGGAATATGCAAATAAAATATGATTAGTTTGGTTTCTGTAATGCGATGTGATGCGTCGTGCGACAACTTTTAAAATTTCTTAGGAGATAAACATACCGTTCTGTTTATTTCCACTGATCTTATCATTGTATATTCTGTATGTTCGAGATAAAACCCAAAGCTTCCGTTGCTTACGCCAGATAAATATTTCGATCCGGGTCATGCAAAACTTATCTAAACCCCACATAAGAGAAGGTCGCTATTGTCGCTAATTTAAATTTCATACACGCACATCATTTATTCTCATATAGACTGTTATTTATTTTACAAAATTTACGATTATCCAATGTACCTATATATATTCCTGTTTCATCTCTATGATTTTTACCGGACAAATTTATTTTATTAAAAACATGTCATTGTTATATATAGAATTTGTTTATAAAAATTCGATAAGAAAAGTATATTTAATGACATTTGTCAACAAATCTGCATTATTCGATAATTTTAGGCTATAGCACGCATGAACAATCGCAATTTGCTTGAAAAGGTCTATGACCAATAATTGTCTTCTTTATTTATATATTATATATACTTACTATTCCTCCCTCCATTCTCTCTGTTATTTTTGCGACAATTTGACGTCGGCTTTTCGCGACAATCAACTATTAAAAGAAACGGTCATTAAATATGAAATTCATGGAACTCATCGCGAAGCCGCGTTCACACGTGTCGAGCAGCCCCATGTGTATATAAAACGTAAGTCTTTCTCAAATTTTACATGATTATATTTTAATCCACGAATGTAACAACTAATTATAACAAATTCGTCACGTATAGCATAAATAAAATTATTTATTCTACGGAGATGCTTCTATTTTATTTTATAAATTATGTCATTGTGTAATTTACTTCATGTTCCTTAACTTTATTATCGAATACGTAATCAAAATTATCTATTGATATCCCGCGACGACTAAACGCTGTTTATCGATCTCGCAGCGTATCTTTCACGAGCGCGTCCTTCCGACGAACGCAACGTCGATTCTTGTGTACGGGCCTCGAAACGTAGATAAATCTTCAGAACGGCAAGCAAAGCACCTACGGCGGGGTGTTCTGCTATTGAACCGATCTCCAGGGCCGTATCCATCGACCTATTCAAGTTCACGGGAGCATGTCCGTGTGGCGCGGATTCGTGAAGCGAGTACCGAAAAGGGAGCGGGAAGGAGCGCGAGGGAGAGGCGACGAATGCACCGGCACCAGTAAGGACCAGGTGCATCCACGGGAGCCTGGGAAGCGCAAACTACGGCGAATGAAATGCCGGCAGATGCTACCAAGCCGCATCGAGAGAGAGAGAGAGAGAAAGAACGGGCCCTCCGCGTCGCCGTCTATATATGCACAAGGCGCATCCCGGCTAACGTCGCCGACTTTGTTTGCTCACGAGTGCGTCACGCCGGTGCATTCGAGCGCCGGATTCGTTTCCTCTCCTCCCGCCGACCAATTGCGGAAAATTGACCCGACTATGGGTTCCTGCCGAGAAACGTTACCATCCCCAAATTATCTGAATTTATTACATATATATATAAAATATTGTATATCATTCTCCTATTTATTTTACAAGTCAGTGAAATATGTCGTCAGAGTATGCGAAACATTGTTAAGTTTGAAACTTGCGCGAGAAACACGATTCAATCAAATTCTGAATTATTCTGTCGCATGAAAATCGTCTCCAACACTCATGTGTCTCAATGCGGATATAAAAAAAATCCGTATTGATTGTATTAATTTTCCGGATAATCCGGAATTTAGCTAGGATATTGCCATTGCAAAAGCTCGGTCACGTCGAAACACTCGTTCATCACGTCCGCGATTGCGGCGTAACGGGCCTGCAAGATTTTGTTTCTTTTTTCTTCACCTCATTTTCTCCCCTCCCTCGTCGCAGATCGAAAGTGTTGCTCGAAAATAAATGTGCCGTTTCGCATTACGTCCGGTCGCGCGCGCTGTTTCGTCACGTATTACGGACTTTCTCTGTAACTTTCACCGTGGTATTATGAACAATCACGAGCGGACGATCGTCTTTATTATTTGCACTGTATACTCGATTACGCAATCATTCGAACTGCTTTCACGACACGTGAGTTATTTAAACGACGTAGTAACTTGGAAAAGTAGGAAATGTCACGTTTAATAATGCATCGCATTACTTAATCAATCGGAAATTAAACAAAACTGTATCTCTTATATATCGTACTATAAATTCATGATTGAAACTTGGACATAATTGTGTCGTAAAAAATGATTTAAATTAAATCATTGATGCGTTATGTATATGTAAGCGTAACTAAAATTATTGCAATTTTCATGTAAATTCTAATAATTACCTTGTATGATGTCTCGTAAAATTAAAAGCAACATATGTGTTGTGGGACCCCGCCATCTAGAAATTTTGAAGCCAGCACACGATGACGAATCAAACGGCGTGACTTATGAACGATCCATCGCGACTTGCCATATGTTCGACATAAGATCTTTTTTGTCTTGAATTTGACACTAATGTCATGGGTTCTTTCTCTCTTCAAACTAACTTCGCGTAACATTTTTACTTAATTTTATTTTTTAGATGAAATAAATTACTTTGTTCTTTTTTTATTTTTTATTAATTTATTTATCTTAACAATTCTCTCTCTACTTGACTTATAAAACGTAACATTATTATTTGATTGGAAAGAAGTTGAGAATAAATTGAATAGAAAGGATATAAAAAAGTTAAATCTGAAAACTTCTAAGCAAATTCTAGCAATGTTTAGAGGTATAAGTATTCTTAGAAAGCAAATATTTTAAGATTATACTACGCAGCGAAGGTGATAATTGAAGCCTTGACATGAAAAGTAGCATAAGTGACAAAACAAAATTTTATAGAGGTAGCGAGATTGCAAAGCAACAGAAAATTATCGAGTAGGTTTAATCTACTTACCTATTTTTATGCAATTTATAACATGATTTTTATGGCCTGTTTTAAGATCGATATACTGTTTTAATTCGAATTTTGCTGTATCGCTACTATTTACGAAGGAAGGTCGAAACGGATTATTAGACAAATGTCACGCGTCGTAACGGAAACGGACACACGTGAGTCTATCTCTTTACTTTCGAAAACCCCCCAAGGTGAAACGCTTGTAAGAAGATCGAAACGAAAGCGAGCGTACGGCACTAACACGGGTCACACTAATTCAGTCTCCCGTGCCAGAAGTATCTCCGAGAATTTCCAGGGGGACCTTGATGCAGTAACTTTCATCCTGCGCGACCTACCTCACGCATTTCCCCATAAGTTCTTCGTAGCCTCCGTTGGGTCCGTGACCCACGTAATCTGAATACGTTCCGATATCTTGAAACTGAAGAATCTACTTAGGGAAGGTAGATATTATATAACTACTTGAATTTTTGCTTAGACTTTCAGATTTCCATTTGTATCTCGCATTTATATTCGGAACCGTAATTTTCCTTTAAGATTATATACTTTGTAGGCTACATTCTAATACCTTAAACCAATTTGCTTTTCATGACTTCGCATGTTTGTCATGCGAAGAGTTCAGGATTGATCGCGCAATCGGTGAGAACACACGATTAATTTGTATTCATTGAAGAAGCCGGTCGAGGAGATACGCGGATATCTAAAGGAGAACGAAGTAAAATGCTTGAAGCGTAGAATCGCGAATAAAAGGTCGTGCTCGTCTTTATCCCCCGGCTTATCTGCTACGATTTATGCCCGTCGAAGGGCTCGTTTCTCAAATTTCATCAGGCCCCCTCCTTTTCACGCGGATCGGTGAGAGGGCCCGTTCCCGCGGGACTGCACCGGCCGATAAAGGAAACCTGCATTGTCACGTAGGGCATATATCGTCTTAACGAAAAAGTCGCCGTCAGATAGTAGGACAAGGCGAGATAAAGTCTAGGGAAGGGGGGGGGGGGGGGGGGGGGAAGCAGGAACGGGCAGGAAGACGTGAGGATGCAACTCATTACGACAGCTGTCTTCGCTGTGGGAAAAATCCTTCGGATACGCATCGGAAACTGGGATATCTCAGTCTGCGAACCGCGGAAGTTCATTAATTGAGAAAATTGCTTTGTAAAGTATAAATTCTCAATCAGATCGTTATATCGAACGGATGATCCGATACATTAATCGAACACGTTCTTTCATAACTTGTATGAGAACAAATCGATTTGATCGGTTTTATGAGAAGTGATTCATATGAGATACAAAATGAGAATATAGAGGAAATTTTTTTCTCGCTTTTGTAAATAATTCATTAATCAGAAAAACATATTTTTCTATATTTGGTTTTAATATTTGCAGTTACTTTTATAGTAAATTACTCTTCAATTAAGAATTAAATAGACTTAACTGTAATTAAATTTGTAATTTTGATTAATTAATGCCATAAAGCAATATTTTGCGATTTTTGTCTTCGTATTTTTGTAATGTATCACTTCTCAATAATGCGAGTTGCTCAAAACGCTGCGCGTTAACACGATTCAAGCCCTGGCGAGGATCCCACAGCCTTGGAGGAACATATGGTCCACGGGCTGAGGGCATCGTTCATTGGCCGACACGCAGACTCGTAATCTTGCTATTTATCACGGGATGCGAGAACGTGGCGGTAATCTTCGTGCGTTAAGCCGGTCGCGGTAATCGGTTGAAAAATATCGATGGTGGAGAGGGCTGATCGAGAGGAGAGAGGATAATTTTTTCGCTGGTCACGCACGTCAGAAAAATTACATATCAATACAAGAAATGTTCGCTCTGCTGGAAACCGCATGCATGACACTTTTAGTGCCTGATGATATACAAGAGTAACAATTATCTCAGGATTCAGGAATCTGAATCACGATTTCAGACGGCAATGTTCCGTTAATTTATGCTTAACCGATCATTATTCAGTTCCAAAACAGATAAATAAATTTATCTCTACAAAATCCGTGTGTTAATAGATTAATTATTCGATATTAATAATCAATATAAATCTCAGTATATTAATCAGAATTCTTTAGACAAAAATATTCACATTTAATTTCTTTGTTCATTAATTATCGGCATTACTTTAGGTAATTATAAATTAAATCGTACTTCTAAAGAAAGAGCGACATCAAATTTATTCTGCTAATACTCGTATTTCCTCAAACATCCTGTGTAGATTTATCTCACCCCATCGTCACGCCATGAGAAATGCTTATTATGGAGCGACTTGCGTGTTTCAAACGCCGATAATTATTTAACGGCCTTGCCGCATCGCTTAAATGTCGTAAATAGCGACACAAGTCATTAAATAAATTACTCTGTTATGCGCGTTATAATGCAAGCATATTGTGATACTACAGCTTCTATTATGGTATGCGTGTGTGTGTTATTATACTATAATTTTCCCTCTTCACGAAATACTTACCGTGGTACCTTCGCCGATCGTCTCGCTCGCATACAACGATTGTCCTCGTGGTAAATCACTATCTTTCGAACGTTCGGTGTAACAGGGAAAATGTATAATAATGAGACACATACTTACGACGAGAAAAGGGAAAAGAATATCGAAAGAGGGGACACATGACGTAGGGAGGGAGATCCATTAATGCCACAAGAGTCGGTATTGGATATTCATTATTTATTATAATTAGCTAATATTATTTTGAAAACGTATGAACATTTGTACATGTGTTTTGTATCATGAGGTACTTGTGTATGGCGTTCGTCATATACGTAATCGGCGCACGACGCGTGCACGAGTGCAGATGCACCTGATGTATACAGATCTACGCGGCCTGCATGATCGAGATCCGCTCGAGCTCTTTATTTCACGGCTTTCATCGCCTCCAGATTCCCTTGAATTTCTCTCGTGGCGGCAGTGTGCTCCTCTCGAAAGGGCTAGTGGTTACAGAGTTAATTGTAAGATTTTTATACGGGAATACGCGCGCGCGCGAACCGCGACTCGCGGCTGGATGGTTTCCTCGATGCTGCCAATTGGCAACGGGCTAACAAGTATTGCGATCCGGCAATCTCGGACGATTGCCGATTATTTTCTTGTTTCTTTTTTTTCAGAATGATTTTTTACCTCTGCGAGACACGTAAGACTCGTGATTGTATCGCACAATTATCGCTGGCATGCGGCCGTTTAAGGTTTGTCACCTTGTATAGATATTTTTATTAGGTGTGATCTTTTCTGCATCGGACTTTAATTCGGCCGCATGTAACGTTAAATGTGCGCCTAAGATATGCATTTAAGCAAACATCTCGCGTTTCATGGATCTCGATTGTCACAGTCATAAAACGATATATCGTCGGTCGCTCGTGAGTTTTCGCAGAGAGATATAATAGCAGCCACCACGCAGCTCGTTGATTGATTTCTCACTTAAAATTCGTAGTCTAGAATTTAAATATATAATATATATAGATTTATTTATTTATATATATATTTATATATTTATACCAAAAAACATTCGTTCACAACGAATTAGAAAACATAAAAATTTAGCTAGAAGACGCGTAATACAGTACAGTGGACTACACCTAACACATCGCTTCTTTTCAACTTACTCTTTTTCTTATCCCATATATGCTGCTCTTCTCACTCATTCGATATTTTTCTTTCACCCTTTTTCTTCCTTTCTTTCTCTCTCTCATTCTTTTTCACTCTCTACTTTTCATTCGGTTCTTCTTATAAATCGCATCAATATATTGCTTCATCATCAGGTAGATGTTGTCTAAGTCTAACAACGATGTGGACTCGCTGATAGCGGGGCAGGGGCGTCCAACGAGTCGATCGGCCATTAATTATTATTGCTGCGAAACAAGGAAAGGGCGATCGGTAATCATTACCGCGTAATACGCAATTAAATCCACGCGACTATCGATCTTCGTCGTCGTGGTCGTCTGACCGCTCGTTCTCTTCATTTTTTTGGCCCTGCCGTATCGCTGCGCAAGTCTCTCGATTCGCGCTTGCTTCGCCGAGTCTTTTTAGCCGACGTTGATTACTTTTCTATAAGGATGCGTATCAGCTGATTATAGATCTTTAAATAGCGATGCGGTAAATTGACGGCGTGTATAATTCGTCGATGCGATAAACCAACATGAAAACGCTGATTACACAACATTGCAAATTATAAGTAAAAGAATATTCAGAATTTTGTTATATTTAAAATGTTTATAAATTCAAATTTTAAAAAAAGTTAAAAAATATACAAATAAAATATATACTAAAATATGTAATTATGAATTATGTAATTCTCTAATACAAAAATATAAAATCTATCTAAATGTACTTTACAAGATCGTTAGATATTTATTTTACTTTAATTCACTTTTCTTACTTATATTAATAACTATCGAGTTTAAATCTTGATTAAATACTTTGGGTTATCCGAGGAAATTCGAAGAATCCAACTTACCATCGTTCGAAACGATCAAGTCGCGTGCGAGATCCAAGTTTCGCCTCATCCGAAGGAATTTACGGGACATCCTTATCTCGTCCCGATTCTCCGATTATTTATTTATTTATCCTTTTTCTCGCTCGAGTCATCCAAGCGCGGCGAACGATACTATCATCGCTATTGGCGAAGCACTCGCGAATCGAGCGATTCCTTTCGTCGAGTCCGCAACAATTTGCTAAATTACAGAATGCCCAAGGTTACGAGTACGCGACGTTAAGCTGGCATGGGAGAGGGAGGGGAAGGGGGAGGAGAAGTTGAGAGGAAAGGATTACAGAAGGGAGATAGTGGGTGTAATGGTACAGATCGGGAGGATGGGCGATTCGCCACGATCAGGATATTTCATGGAATTTCGCGGGCGCGTACATGCCCACGTGTCTGTACTCTGATATTAACTAAATTGGCCAATAAAAGCGCGAGAAAAAATTCCCGTGCAAACAGTGTATAAAACGGAAGGAATCCACGAATTTCGAACGTAAAACGGCTAAAATGTTCTTGCTCGCCGGAATTAATGAAGCTCGATCACGAATAGGTAGGACGTGAAACAAACATAACGTGCATTAACCCGTTTAGTACCCACGTATCATACGCCATATCTCAAACTTCGCTGAATGTGGTATATCGTAAGGCAAGGCTAAATTGCTTTAACACAATACGTAACTTCGTATTGCAAGAAAAAAATTTTTTTGAAACACTTGAGACAGTAATTCGTAAATCTTTTAACGTTTCTTGTGTGTTTCCGTTTTACGTATGTACATATAATCTTAAATATGAGATAACAGTGTTAATGCGAATTTACTTGTTTTACAGTAGTACAAAGTGTAATTGGACTATATAGTACGATATACCCACACACATCAAATAATACATGCAGTATATACACTATATAAAAGCGCAGAATGAGTGCATTTGGTGGAGAAAGAAACGTATGGAAATAAAGGAAAAGAAGCAAACAAAAAATTGCCTTTTAAATGAAAGGATGCTTTATTACAAATAAAATATTTTATACATAACAAGGTAACAGTACCGGTTGCAAGTATTGCAATTATGGAAACAGAAAAGTTGTTACTTTAAAAACGTATATAAACATTATCAAATTTTATTTTACTGTCATTTTATATTTTGATCAATATTCTTGAAGGAAATAAAAAAAAAACTTAATGATTTACTTGTTTTTTCTATATTTTTGGTGATGCCAATACCTTAGACCGATACTGTACACAATATCCTAGCACACAATATCTTATGGATATAATCCATTTTCCATTTATATCCATTTGATGTTCGGAATGTGTGTCCTTCGACATCCATCAAATGTCCATTATATGGATATTGTGTGCTATTTGGATAATAAAATTAAAAAAACAAATAGAATTACATATCCCTAAATACTCCTTCTTCTCCTGCTTTTTCTCGGCCTCGAGTATTATTATACAGTTGTTACAGATAGATACAGTCGCGTTGTCACATGTTTACTTGAAGAAAATGGTTAAATGAGCGTTAAACCTTATATATTGAGGACAAATATCGCTTTCAAGTTCTAATATTAAAATATTAAAAGTCATGACTAGTTGCAATATATGGGAAAAACCCATAATGCCAGTTGAATCCTAAGATGCATAAACAGGATTAAAAACTTTACTAAAATCTCGTCATATTATTTATTTTTATATAATTGCTTTTTAAAATAGATAATCTTGTTCTACATAATGTTAAAAATAATCTGTGCTATATTTCTTCAATATCTTGCATATTAGGGTTTTGTGAAAATAATCTTTTTTTTAAATTCAGTTTTTGCAATTCTTCATTATGAGATATTATGCATCCTAAGTTATATGCTTGTTTAAACAGCGGTGTGAGCATGAAAAATCCTAAAGAGTCATTATTATGAAATTTAAAAAATGGATTGTATTGGCCCGAGAAAAATTATGATCTTGAAATTAGCATGGAGAAATAAGTAGAAGAAGTATAGCTCTCTCGTAAATTCGAAGACATGCAAATTATCTAAAGATCTCATAATCTATAATATTAGTATAATGTAATATTACTGATTTCGAGTGATTTTAACCCATTTTTTGAATTTCGTAGCGTTTCTCTCGAGATTTTGCATGCTCGTTAAGAGGAACAGAAAACGCGTACTGTCATCATTTCGTATTTGGAATGAAGTTAATGTCAGTATACAGTCGTTATACACATCATCGAAATATCATTATCCATTATGTCGCAATCGCCGCACACTCTTTCGCCTTCTCTCTCTGGAACTTTATAATTTATCGATACGCATGACTATGGCACAAGGGAGATACAAACAAGAGGTGCGTGCGAGATTACATCTTT
Organism: Leptothorax acervorum; assembly: GCA_035220615.1. Taxonomy (NCBI): domain Eukaryota; kingdom Metazoa; phylum Arthropoda; class Insecta; order Hymenoptera; family Formicidae; genus Leptothorax; species Leptothorax acervorum. Next base: position 753,270 of record JASTWQ010000002.1, on the reverse strand, counting down.
ATGAAGCGAGAGGATCTTTTTCAAGTTACACTTTTCTCGCGTTGCGCAAATTAATTACTTTTTAATACGAGTATACTCTTCGAGAAAATGCCCATGGAATTACAATCACATTTTTAAAGAGATATCAATATCGCGTCCATATTTTTCCGGTCATCACCACAGTTCAATCCGTTTGCCACAGCTCAATCCATTCAGTTCGCATTTATCTGTACATATTTCTTACCTATTCTTATAATATATAGAGACAACATCCCTGAATGCAATTCTCCTGAAATCCTTCTAATATCCTTAGATTAGGAAAAGAAAGGGAAAGAGAAATTTCACAACTCATAATTCATTTCTCTCCTTTATTCCGAAGTAATATCTAGAGAAGTTCTAGAGAAATAATTCACGCGCGATGTTTCAGAGTTCTTCAAAATATTGACTTAACTCTTGATTTCGGAATAATAGTTTCTTAGGAGTTTATTTTCAAACATCTCGGGACATTGTTTCTATGTTAATTTCTACATATGTGAAATACACTGTTTGAATGTCTAGGGGATCACTCCGTTTTTGTTTTTTGTTTTTAAAGAAATCTTATAAATGTACCCAAAGACCATCGTTTAAAAAATCTAGAACACTTGCTTCTATTTGCTAAAACGATTATTATTTGAAACTTAAGATATGTATTATCCTATTGGCCTAATGTACTTCATGTAATATACGTAATTCTTGTATGTAATATACGTTTCAGAAAATAATCCCCCAGTGTACACACACACACACACACACACACACGTATAAGCGTGCCGGGATAATCATCACTTTTTGCAATAGGCGTTTTCTAAATGATTGTTAAATGTACATACGTACCATAATACAATAATTTTATTAATAATGATAAGTAATAATATAATGTAGAAATAGTTGGTATTATATAATAGCCAATAGTAAAGAAAATAAATGAACAATTCTATGTTTCGAACGATTGTACACAAAATTCTTCACGTAGAAGAACCATACTAAAAATATCGCCGTTAGAATGTTCTCTCGTTATACATGCTCTTCTCATATCTTTCTTTTATCGTCTTCCGAACACGGAGACGAATGAAATTGCGAACGTCGTATTCTGTTTTCCTTTCGCTCCGAGTTTCGCCCTCTCACATGACATATGATCGTTTTGTAAAACAGTGATATGGCTAGATATATACTCGATCGCAATCGGAGTATGTATTTTTTTCTGACGTGTATGTTTACAATTATATCTTTTTATTAAAATTGAGTGTGCAGTGACACACTGGTTGTGATATGTCTCTAGAAAATGTACGTCTCAATCTTCTTGAGTCTTCGCGTCTGATAGCGAATTCGGTTGCACACTAACTTACTCGATGTAAAAACATAACATAGATGCCCTAATCACAGATGTCTATACTTTACTAGATCGCTAACTTCGGGCTTTTATTATGGAAAAACTGTGATCGGCCGGCAGCCATGTTACTTACAATGTTACTTACAACACTGCGTGTGTTAGTGCATGTGTTATATTTGGCGGGTATCACATACGCACTAAATACGGAAATCCTGCCGATACATTTTTTTGACGGAGTTAGCGATCTAGTTAAGTATAGACATCTGTGGCCCTAATTGACGAAATAAAAATGGCAAATATACAATCTACCAAATAGTACTCTATGTTACGTTAAATATATAAATCTAACGTACATACTGCATAAGTCTTTTCGTCAATTTTTGTATATTTCTATGTGTGTTTTTAATGCTTATATGTATATATATATATATATATTTATATATATAACTAATTCGCATTAGTGTGCGCATTGGCGCATTCAACCAAATTGGCTATTAGATCTTTTTTTCTTCTATCCTCTTTCTCTTTTTTGTCTGTCGCACTTCTCATCATTCGTATTATACATTTTTATGTTAAATTCTAAATGTATAATGTCTTAATACAAGTTGATTGAACCGGCGGGCGATCTGAGAAACGTGAAAGAAGTGAAAAAAATGATTTTTATACTTTTACACAATTATTTCTTCTCAACTTGATATTCGAATGAAGGAATTTCCTGCATCGACGGCACGTAAACGTGTAAACATTTACTCATTAATATATAAAACGCAATATGCGGAAATCGTTTCGCTCGCACGGTTGTTTCGCTACTTTTACAGTATTATAATTATTATTATTGCATTGGCTCTTTTATCTTTTCTTTTTTCTCCATTCATTCATCGTTAAATTCCTGAACTTTGAGGTAGACTGTTCCGGGTGTGACATTACGTAGTAAAAATGGCAAGAGTGCTATATATCAATTACCGTGTTACCGTGTTACCATTATATATTATACGTTGATATTACTCTTCTTTAATACAATAAACAGAATGGGGCTTGAGAGAACAACGCGCTTGCTTATATCGCATAAGCGTGATGCATCGCTGTGTGCGCATACATTCACTGCGTCTGTCTCTACACATGTCCATGCATTGTTTCATACTGTTCATACAGAATACTTCTAAAATGATGTTATTTCGTGACTGGCGATGAAGGCCAACTTTACCATTTTTACAATGTCTGCAAATTTTATGATATCCTTTTAGAAATACTTGTATAGTATTCATCGTAACAATCACGCAATTTTTGAGGTTGCAAAATTGTTAATAAATTATTGATTACGTTATTATTATATTAATATTAAATATTATTAATATGGCAATAAATTTTCGAAAATTGTTAAAATGTATAATTTAGAATGAATAACGTAAATCATAAAATTTTTATTTTTGGTATTCATTAAAAAGGATAAATGCCTGAAATTTGCAGACCGTCATGATGATGAACGCGTGAACCTATACATATACAAAATATAAAATATGTACAATTATATTATATAAACTATAAACAGACTTTGCTCATAATAAAACACTTAGAGTAATAAACATTTTTATTACTTACTCATTTTTTGTATGATTAAGAACAATTAAACAAATTTGATCGAAAGATTAACATACACGGAAAAAAAATGAGATTTCTTCAATTATACGTCGACGTACGTCACGGGCTGCCACAAACATAAACAATTAATTCAATTGGATATTATTGGGTCAAAAAATTTGGATTATATTAAAACAACTATCTGATGTTTTTTTTCATTAAAGTTGATGTTGCATCAATGGATTTTATTTCAATTACACTGATGACACAAAATCATTTTTTTCCGTGTAGTTAATCTTTCATCGAAAATAATTTTTTTACATCCGCTTTAAACAACCACGGTGTCATGATAAAAGTTTAAATAATTAGCGTAGTATCGCGTGAATAATTATTGGCGCATCTGAAATCGGCCGCCCAATTGGACAACGACCGACAGAAACAGTTATGCGTATCAGGGTGTTATTTCATTATAACGACGTGGACATTTACCCACAATTGCATGCTTGCATGCGCCGAATGACGCGTGGCTCGAAGGGAAATTCGCTCCAAGGGATTGGATCGCAGCCTCGGTGATTGGCTCGTTTTGCCAGTAATTAATCAGGCATCGATTAATTAGTGCCGTCAATATACCAAACAATTGAGTTGCAAAAATATCTAATCGACAAACTTTAATATAGGGAATATATGAATATGTATGTACATACATGTCAATAACAATCGCTAATAAATAATTACCACCTGAATATATTTAATATAAAAAAATAATGTTAATAAATTAAACACGAATTTTTCATTTGTTCTAATGTTGGAGAAAAATAATATGTGTATATTTGTTATTGCGATAAATATTGCCACATGCCTCAGTGGTCGAATTGGGACGACGCGACGCCTGCACGGAGAGCGGGAGGTTGCAGGTTCAAACCCTGGCTGGGGCAATATTTTTCGCAATAAATTCTAAATTCTAATTAACATCCTTTATCTAGCCAATTGTTGTCGGAATTAATATATATTTTTTCGTTAAACAAGAATGTCGAAAATATTCTGTTTTACCTCAAATCGATAGAGTACATGGTACTAATATAAAACCAGTTAATTTTGCTGATAAATGGGGCAAAAATTTATATAGTAATTGGACATAATATAAAAATTTGAAACAGATGAGAGTATAAACAGAATATAAATATATGTATCTGTATAATTAAAAATTTAATAACTCATTATTTTATAATTTACATATATTAAAAAATTTAATATCTTTTAATATATGTAAAAAATTCAATATTTTTAATATTAAAGAGTGAGAACTCATTATTAAGATTTTTTACGGAGACAATATAAAAGTTGAGCGAAATTCACTTCGAGCGACGCATAAATCGTGACCTAGGCTATCTTAGGCTTTTAAATAAATAAATGAGGCACTATTGAAAACATGCCTGGTCTACAATTAAAATGTATATAAAAAGGAATGTAAAATACATTCTTCAGATTCAATTTCATCATCAGATACTTTATTTAGAGATTCTCTTATCCATCGCAACATATTGCTATTATCTAAAAAAACAAAAAGATTTAAATTTAATAGAAATTTTAAATACATTTTAAATAGAAATTTTTAATAAAAATTTTTGTTAGTAAACACGTAACAGAAAAAAGAAAATTTATTAATATTTAAAATATTTTATGTCCTACGAGAATATCATTTACATTCAACGGAACAAAAAATATTAAGAATACTATAAACAGAAGTAAACTTTTGCTCTTCCTTGGCATAGGTTTTTATATTAATTATGCTAAACGTTTCAATTTTTGATGAAAAGCTTCTTATGCTTAGTTTTGTGTTTTCCTTCAGTCAAAAAGTAATAGAGGCTTTTCTATTGCTGTTGTGTGATTTTATATTAAGTTTCTCTTTTACAATTTATATTAAATAGCATAAATAAAATAATATGTATTAACAATTATAATATTGATGATTATAATGTAATTATAATCATTAACATTATCTAAAAAATCATTACATTTCTATTCATACAGCCGCATGCATTCTAAAATGTGTATGTATATGTATATATACATACACATTTTGTATACATGTAATACTTTACAGAAAGAAAACAAAAAAATATGCATAATGATAAATTATGTATGATGCGATCAATAAAAGTAAATTTAAATAAACGTAAAAACTTGTGCTGAGAAAGTATAAAATAAAATGTGATTGTAAATGCATAATTATTAATAGTAACTTTAATACCAAAAGCATAAAAAAGTATAAAAATGCCAAAAAGTGTGCTTTAATGCTTATTAGCCTTTCTCTCTTCTGGTTGTAATTTTATAGTAAAGAACCTTTCTGTCCATACTATCAATAATTGTAGTGATAATATACACTTATATATTTTTTTAATATACCTACTTTGTACAGTTTGCACGCTTAATATCGCATCGATATCTTAATTTCTCGATCACTTATGGCTAATTCAAAAAGACATTTACAAATTTCTCGAGATCGTCATCAAAGACATCGACCGGTCATCGAATTAAAGTCGCGATTTGCTGAATCAAGCAATTGATGGGACAAAAATAATAGAAAAATATTTCATGCCATTTCGTCGGGATATGTTTCGAATCTCGCAACGATTTTGGTCATACTATCATGAAGTGTCGCAGATATCGATTTGTTTTCTATATTGCGCGTCTAAGAAACATAAATGATTTCGGCACATGAGAAGTTTGTTCAATCTTTCCGTCAAATTATTTTGGCATGGAGAACATTGAGCTTCTTCAAGTAGATATTAAATCGATTCAAATTAATATTAAGCATTAATGGCTATGTATCATAACAGAACTGTTCCGAGAGAGAAAGGAAAGTATTGCTTTCACAAAAAACGCAGAAAATATGTAATATAGGAGGGTAAGCCATTCCTGCGCGAAATCATATATCAAATCTTAATTATCTTAACGAGATTATTATTATACTAGCTTATCGTAAACTTCAGTAAACGCGAAATTAATGATTAATTAAATTAGCAATTATTATACGCATCAAGTTTTAAATTTCAGATTGAAATGTGATAGAAAAAATGAAAATTGCGAAACTGTCGTGGACGAGAGAGACAATGTCCGTTGGCCGGCAGAGAATCTTACCTCGCGTTTTGTCATTAGGACGATCTCGAGACCGCGCGTCGAACAATCCAATCGAGCACGAACGTCCCAAGGACATGTCTTTATAACTTCAGGTTGTTATAGAGTTATAGTTGAATAGAAGATCGAACTGTTGGGGATCGCTGGGCGGTTGAACGTTAACTTCTGAATCATCGCTGAGCTGCAGGGCGGCCTGTCGTTGGGCGTTTTGCCTCATTCTCCTGGTGTGCGTAATCATATGCTTCCTCATGTGGTCCTGTCTGATAAATCCTTTGCCGCAAGTTTCACATTGAAACGGCCTTTGACCAGTGTGGACGCAAGAATGCCGTTTGAGGTCAGTTTTATGAGCGAATCGCTTTTCGCACTCTGAGCATTGGTACTTCCTTTTTGACGAGTGATTTTCTTGATGCTTCTCATACTGCTCATTGGTCAAGAACCGTTTGCCGCATTTCCCACATTTAACCGGCTTATCTCCACAGTGAAAGCTGTTGTAATGCTGCGTCATGTAGCAGGGTTTCCCGAAAATCTTATTGCATTCGATGCATATGTGGACGCCGTTTCTCGAGATACATCTAGCATTGGTAGTCCTGATCTTTTCTTTTTGCTTCTTTGTACTACCTTTGCTTTTACGCTGTTTCTTGACTGGCAAGCCGATATTTGGGTCTAAATCTTCTTTCGCTTGTCCCAGGCACAGATAATTATTGTTCTCGATAACAGTTTCCCCGGAGGTCTGGTAGAACACATATTCTTGTTGACCTTGTTGCTTTATACTGTTTGCACTCATCTGCAACGTCATGTCTATATTATTCAACGACTTGTAACGCGTTGGCGAATATGGGTCACAATTCGATGCTGAAGAATCAAAGGACTCTTGAGGAGTGATCTCCTCCTTTAGCCCCCCCACGTTAATGGCCTGTATCTGGTTTTGATCTATTACGAACCCGAAATCCTCGTAATTCGGCATAAAGGTTCTAAAATCGGGCAACGTTAAGCGGTGTCGTGGCCGCTTGTCTTGCTCATTACCAGTAGTAAGTAGTGGCATGGTGGTAACCACCGCTTGGATAGACTCCAGTGGGGCCACCTGGATGTTGGTAGTAACTGTAACGTGGGGGGGCAAGGCGTTTGGGTACGGCTGATGAGGCATCGTAGTATCCATCGCTGTGGGCGAAGTCATTGCCGGATGGACCGATCCGGGCGGCGAGTTCATGTGATGAACCGGATGGGATGATAAACCCATTGGCGAAGGGCAATTCATGTGCGATGCCGCCGGTGGGGGCATGGTGGGCGAAGTCGTGGAATGATGCACCGGCTGGCCCGACAAACCCGTTGGCAGGTGGGGCTGCTGTTGCTGCTGCTGGAGGCCCAGTTGCTGAGGCGCAGTACCCATTTGTTGCTGATGGTGCCCCACCAGCGGTGACGACACCGGGGAATTGATTATTCCCACATGAACCAGTTGCTGCTGCTGCTGCTGCTGCTGCTGCTGCTGCTGCACCAGGACCGCTGCTAAAGATTCGCTGCTGCTGTTGCTGGAATTGTTGTTGCAGAGCGTGGGTGGCGTGTGAAGCAGGCCCCCCGTCGCCTCGCCCGAGGGACCTGCCATCAAGTTTGGGGGACTCCGCGAAGATAACTCCGGCGGAGATCGCGCGGGAGCGCCGCCACCTCTGCCGCTCGTCGAATGACCGACGTTATTATTATTCTCTCTAGTAGGATGATGATGAGCAGTGATCGGCAAAGTTGCCGGATCAGGCTCCTTTCCATTCTTGACAGCGTTCTTATGTAGCGTAGTATTATAATGCCTCTTCAGATGTCCCGAGCTTGTAAACCACTTGTTGCACGCAGTGCAATTGTACGTCTTTGGACGGCGCGGCTCGTTGCTTTTCCAGGATTGATTTGCCAACGGCGGTGCTTTTGGTGTTTGCTGCACGAATCCAGCTGTAGGCATCTGATGGCCCGACATTGGTTGCGTGCTCGTGATCATCGACGAGCCCTGATGCCCGTGCTCCATAGGCATGTGTTGACCGCGCATGTATGGATCCTGATCAGCGGTAGATGGAACATTGTTTATGGGACCCATTGGTGGGTGTCCAGCATAATCGTGAGGCTGAATATGTTGCCAATTTAACATAGAACTCACCGGAAGCGATTCTACTGTGTGCGGTTGCTGCTGTTGCATCACCTGTTGATGATGAATCTGCATTTGAAGTCCCTGATGTTGCTGGTGCTGGTGGTGGTGCTGCTGCTGCCGCAACCTCATGATCTCCTCTTCATATCTGTGCGTTTGCACTTTATGAGAATCCAAGTCAAGAATCTCAGCTTGCTCCTCGGGCGGTTCCTGCTTCATCTCGGATTTGATCGTCTGTCCGTTGTAATCGTAGCTGGATTGCGGTGGATTCGAGAGAGGCGGCGACGGGTGCAACTGCTGGCCCTGCTGCTGAGGACTGTTGCCCAGCTGCTGATACTGAGGCGCAGATGGATACGCAGTAGGCGAGTCCAAATGATTCGTTCTCATGTGCTCACCTAATTGATTCGCGTCCTCATAAACGACGCCGCACTTGTCACATTGAAAAGGCGGGCTTTGCGGGCTGGTAGAGTTAGAAGTCGTGCGATCCGAAGAAAACAATGGCTGATGTTGATACGAGAGAAAGCTCGAATAACCGTCGCGCCGGCCGTTGCTCTGGCCGTCTTCCTGTGATGGCGAATAGGAATGAGGCGCGATGTAAGTCGGATCGTTCTGCATGTAGTTCTGCATGAAACCGCTCTCGTTATACGATCGAAATTGATTGTATGGCGAACATAGAATTGTATGTATGGCAGGCTGTTGCTGAGATTGTTGTTGTTGTTGTTGTTGTTGTTGTTGTTGTTGTTGTGATTGTTGTGCCTGTTGTTGCGATGATGTTGGATCCTGAGAGGGCGACATTGATGATGGCTCGCTCGAGTCCGCCGGTACGCTGTCCGGGTTGGCGCTCACGTGGCTATTATGGTTACCAGTCTTGCTATGGTTATTATTGCTTTCCTCCTGCTGTCCCTTATTGGCCCACTGATTTAACAAATTTTCGTGATGGTAGCGCAGATGCACTTCCAGACTCTTCTCGCTGTCCAAGGTGAGATGGCAATCCTTGCAGTGATGCTCCGCATTCGAGCTACCGGCTACGTACTGTTGCTGTTGCTGCTGCGTTTCGACGGCACTCGTCATTTCACTCATATTGTCCTCTCCCTCCGTCTCGTCCGTCAAGTAACGCGCTTCAGTCGTCGTTTACTCGCACGCGTAATACACACGATCAAACAGTAGCTTGTACACAACACGAACAGAGGGAAACCGAACGAAAACATGAGTACCTGCCCGTGTACGCGCCCGTGTACGCGCGCGCAAGAGAGGCAATTTTCCTTTCCCTTTCTTTCTGTTTTCGATTGTTTCACCTCATCACCTCCTGAATTGCCCTAGTTCCGTGACGCGGTAAAGCCACGCGAGATATCATATGGACACGACGACGGTGGTAGCACAAAACGACACCATGAGATAAGTCACATGTGTTGATTCAGTCTCGGCGGGGGTGAAACAATATGCCTTTGGTCGACAGCTGAGCCAGTAGCGGCAGGTGGGGATAAGTGGGAGAGGGGATCAAACAAAAAAGAGAGAAGGAAGGAGAAAACAAAAAGAAACCGGGGATACAGCGTGTTCTACATTTATCATATGACCGCACTGACTCCAGACGCGAATATCCAACTCAATGTCGCTCGAGAAATCGCGATCACTGCGTGCGGCATCGTCGGCCTCGGCTGGACGACGTGTCGACGATGATGACGACAGCGGGACGGTACCACTTGCTTGCTCCGACCGCGGTACCGGGGACGTGGCTTTCAATAACGAGATTCGAACGATGCCGGTTAACTCGGTGCCGGGACAAACAAAACAAAACGAAAGCGAACGCGCGTATTGCTCATGATTTACATGTTAAGCGACACGCCAGCGTCTCTCGTCGTATCTGCATTCCTCGTTTCGGAGCAAGGTCACTCCCGTTCCGAGACAGTCACACGGTTCCGAAAGAAGAATTCCGGAGGGAAACGCGTCTTGAACTCCCGAGGATCTTTATCTCGAAAATTGTCACGAGCGCGACTTACTTTGCACTTTGTTCATTGCGATGTCTATTTTTTTGTAGCTCACTCGGAATATCTGTTCACGATTGATCGCGGGCGTTTCAAAAGCGATCACCTGACGGTCACGTATTTCAGTACTGCGAGAACGATAGAACCGAAGCCGCGAACACAATGAGACGCAACCACCTCAGCCTTGCGACACCCCTCCGTTCAGCCTCCCCCTCTCACACTCTATCTCTCTTTCTCTATTTTGCTCTATTTCTCTCACTCTCGTTCGATTTACACTTGCTCACTACTATCATAGAACCGTATCGTACGAACGCCGGCACTATTCTGCCGGTAGAAATTCTGTACTTTCCTATCCTCGCGCCAAGGCACCATCTCTCCTCCCCTCACCCCTTCCTCACCGTGTTCCGCCCCACACTGCTTCCTTCGCCAATACTCGCCACCCCCTCTTCGTCGTCACTTGCCGACTCTTCGAATTCTGCCTTTCTCTCTCGGACCTCATCGCGTTTCCCCCCTCGTTCTCTTCAACCATCTCTCTTCCACTCGCTCCATCGTTCTCTCGAACGTCTTTCTCCCTTCTCTTCCAACACACCGGCAAATCATGTCTCTCTTCGTCTAACGTTAAAATTTTCTCTTTCTCTCACGAATGCTCCATCGTTCCATCACGCTCCCTTCACTGGAAGAACTCTCACCCCTCTCGCTTCTTTATGCTTATATCTCTCTCACTCCTACTCTCTCCTTCTCTTTCTTTCTCATCCTCTCGCTTAAACTTCTCCCTCTTGTCTCGTCCAAATACTTGGCCGAAACACGAGTCTGTCTTTCTGTCTTTTTCTCTTTCGCTTGCTTACTCCGGTCCCTCTTCGGCGCACCAACCCCACCACCTTCGCCTACAGTCGATCTTCTCCGATTCTCGCCTGAAGAGGGATAGGCACGCACGACAAAACGGTGGAAAGCGACAGCCAACCAAATTTGAGAACTCCTTACCCCTCTTGGCTTTCGTCCTCCCTCTTCGTTCCTTCCAACGAGTGTTTGGCTGTTCTCTCCTCTGGCTTTACTCGTTCTCCTTGCTCACTCTCGACAAGCGACGAATCCTGCAGGAGATGCTGCGCGCGTTTGTCTCTCTCCGTTAGTTCCATCTTCTTCGGGCTTGAATGTGTCCTCTTTCAATTACGACGCCCGCCACCACGTCCTTCCTCCCTCTTCTACGGAGACGCGTCTTTGGAGAGAGAACACGACAGACAGACGTGCGCATGGCACGAGAATCCTCGCTCGTCTGCACGCCCGCGTACCGGCCGGCGTCTCGTCCTTATTCACCAACTTTATACAGCAAGATTCTTTCGAGATTTCCGATACGAATCTTTCGAATCAGACACGCGCCGATTTTTTGGAGCAATGTATTGCGCGTATATCTCGTAAGCATCAAAAATTCTTTGTAAAACTGTATTTTTTGACGCGTAAATCTTCGATTTGTAAATTTTTTTCGTAAATGTTAAATTAAAAATTAATTGCGTTTATCGTTTAAAATTAATAAACTTTCAAAAATCTTGTTAATTTATTACCGAGATTACCGAGAACTTTAATTAAAATTTTAATCGGCTTTCGCTATTTTGTTTTGAGAATACTTCCATAGATAAAGGAAATCATGTGAAAAAATGAATCTAATCGTGATAGGCACTTTAACGTGTGAGGGATCATCGCCGGTCCACGCCCCACGCTTCTTCGCCGAAAAATCCCTTCGAACGACTCGAAGATCACCTAATTCCACCGAATGATAACCATAACTCTCGACAGTTTGCGTAACTTTTTATTAATCAGAGCCACGAGTCCCTTCGTAGATGCATGTGTAAAAAGTGTGAAGGTATTATCTGGCGATAACTAAACTCTTTTTCTCGTCCTCCGCCCCCGTATCCGTCCCTCTCCGACCCCCCTGTCTTTCTCTTCTCTTTTCGCGCTCCCTCCCCCCCCCCCCCCCCCCCTTCCCCATCTGGACTCCCTCGCAAATCGGTTCGGTCGAATAAAAAAAATGTGGGTAACCTTGCATTTTTTTATGATATCTTTTTTTCCACGCGTGAACGTGGCTCTCGGCCTGTGCACTTTGCCTACGGAATGCGACAAGTCCTTCTATCCCCGCCTCTCACCCTCCGTTTCTACCCGACCCTGTCGTATCCACCACCACCGTGCGCCTAACCCTTTACTCCAACTGAATATGTTTATTACATTGCACAGCGGCCACCTGATGCAGGGGAGAAAACCTTGCCGCATGTGTGGGCGATGCAGGGCACGTGGTGTCAAGACGAATGAGTGTCACCCGACTGGTGTCTTTAAACGATCGGTATTAAGATCAGGTAGCGCGGCGCGATTAACCTTTTCGCTTTAACGGTACGCTGTATACCTATGTTTAGCTGGATCGGGAATTTTGCGATAGATGACTAACAATAAGTTTTATCTCACTATTATTTTGTGATTGTGTGTGTTGTACGTTGCATTAATTTGTATAGAAATAATTAATGAGAAATATATTTTAATTGCAACGCAAATTATATAATTAAACGATATCGATATAATATCGCAGTAATTATGTGCTCCGATTTATTTGTTGATAATTTCAAAAAAGAAATTTAATTATCCCACAGTTAAAGTCTCTATGTATTGCAACAAGTCCTTTAATATTTTTGCAATATTTTTTAAATGTCTCCAACAATTGATATCAAGTAAATAAAAAATCTCAGAATCCAGATAAAAGCGTGACAATTCTGCGATACTCGAACATAAGTAAATGTCTCTTATTTTAATAGCCCTGCGAGTTCTAATTAAGAGATTTCTATATTTTCACATTATTATTCACACTTTTTCTTTTTTTTTTCTTGTTTTACGATTTTCATCAACTAGAACGTCGAAAAGACCGTCGGCCCTCAAAAGGGTGACGGTAGATTGAATCAGCCTAAGCAGCAGCCACCCTTCTACGGATTCCGCTTTGACAGCTCCCCGCCTGCGCCACCCCTTAGCCACCACTCGGCATTTTCGAAGTGGACGCTGAGCTGACCAAACCACTATCAGCTAGATATTCGCTGGCGTGGCGTTTGCGCCCCATTTTATTAAGGAAGTCCCACTCCAGCCCCCCGAACCCCCGCCATCCTTCGTGTCACGAGATCCTACGGGTGCGGGACTCCTCTTAACACGTGTGACGACGTGTATTTTTCGTCCTTTTCCTTTGTTCTTCCTTTCGCATGCGGTCTTTTTCTCTCTTTCTCCTTCTCTGTCTCTCTTTTTGTTGCACAACGAAATTATTTTCTTTCCCCAAGTATTTTTCTTGCGCATACGAGAAATTGTAGAGACCCTATATACAGAGTCTGGCCATAAGCGCGATTTTGTCAAAATCCTGCGAGAGAGACGGATATACATTTTCTCTTTAACCTAGCCTCATCTGATACGCTCAAGCACATTTGGCAGCTGTAAAAGTGTTATAAGTATTGCAGCAATAGGTAGATAGCGAATAATAGCGATATTACAGCGATATTATAGAGATAATGTATATCTAAGAAACAGTAGTTTGCTCGCAAATCTACAAATGAGTGATATATCGATGAGAATGAAAGCTTTATTTGCGCTGAATGGAAAATTGAGGATTGAAAATGCCTCAACGATTGTAAAATGATTTTATCTCTGTAAGTTTATCTTATAAAACTTCTCTCAAACTTATTTGTTAAAATATTCTAGACCAAAAATCGGCAATAATATTAAATTTTCTTAGTCAGAGATAATAACTACAGATAATATCTAAAGTAATAATTTCTACTAATTAGAATTTAATAATACATGTAATGATTCTTCCAATACGTCTATATTACGATAATTTCGTATTTTCTGTAAAAAAGAAAATTTAATTGCAAACGAGTTATCGATTAATCTATAGCAGATTGCGTTTATAACAGCGTTGATTGTCAACGTAAATTTTATTACGATTTAACTCGATCTTTGTCAGTTACGATAACAACGCAAAAAGAATAAAACGTCCAGCGAAGAAATTCTTTCTTGCAATTTTTTTTCAATGACAGAGGGCTTCGTAAGCCGCAGTTCGTGGCCCCAATCTCGCGAAGGAACACGGAGGCCCGTCTGCTCGCGAACCGCCAGAGATCCTGGGGAGTAATAAAAAATATTTCGCGAGCTTGGCAAAGGGGGATGAGGGTCGACCACTGGGGGCATCATTAAAGGAAATTATAACAAAGTGGTTCTCCTCCGCGACGTCGGGGCTGTCATTTGGCGGCGCGAGAGCGTTCGCGGGATGAGAAGAACGTGGGCAGAGTTGAAGAAGGACGAATAGAAAGGCTGAGTCAGTTCGCGCGGAAAACGAATTGAAATTTTAATCGTCCACCCTATCCCACCGCGTTAAATGCGTCCGCCACCTTGCCGGCTCTAACTCAGCCTCCCTTTCTCGCGACGCGACCCTCGCTAACCTCTGTCCTCCTTTTCCCGCCTATCCCTTTTTTTCCTCTCCCTCCGCTCGGAGCGCGAGCTAAATGCTTTTACGCGCGTCGCTATTATGTACCTCTCTCGCTTTTAAGCTCGTGTTTATTTCTCGTCCGGCACCGGACATTTTTCTCGTCAGCGAACGCGTTCTCCAAGAAGACTGACGGGGTAATCAGGTGCAGTTTCTCTGCATATTCAATTCGTATAATTTAGTCGAGAGCTGTTTCCTGCATTGACACACTGCTTGGAATTATGAAAATGTTTCAAATTGGGACATATAGTTTGATCACGTGTTAAGAAATAATAAAAAGTCATATTATAAACATATTATGTTACCGGTAATTTCTTTGCAACTTTTATATCAAATCATATGTTTGAGAGTATCAGAAAGAGAGAGAATCATGGGCGTCTAAGATTGTCGTGCGTATAATCCTCGTAAATTATCAATAAGAAAATCACTCAAAAACATTTGCAATTATCAGTATTGTTACTTAGACAACTCAATATATCGACCTATTTTTCAATTCATCGTCCATCGCATCCTATGTTAATGAATTAAAGCTGCCTTATCCAAAAAGATTACCATAAAATATAATACCATTGTCAGAAATATCTGCAAGCCGCGATTATGACGAGCGGACACCTCTCGCTGAAAGGTGCCGTTTTATTCCCCAAAGGACACGGCAGAAGGTGCGAATAGGGTCACGCATGGCGCTGATCCCGCGCACTTAATGAAAGGCTGATCACCGCCATCGAAGACCTCGACGGCCTCATCTCTCCACCGTCGCGCGTCCGTATCAAATTTTTGTCACACAGGAGACGTGGCGGCCGGACGGAGGGAGAGGCCCCCCGACCCTTCGAAGCTATTGAGAAACTTATTGAGAAATCGTGAAAGTCGATCGAGGCTCGAGCGACCTTTCTCGGCCACGTGCAACCCGTCCGATCGCGGTCAGCCGTCGTCCGCCCTGGGGAGAAAAAAAGGGAGCATTGTGTGAAATTAGAGCCCTTCTTATGGTAATTGGACCACCGTATGATTGCTGGTTTACTCGCGGCCCGTCGCGCTGTTCTTCGCGCGCGCTGCTCTTCGGCAGGCCAACGACTTGGGCCCGATTTTGCCCGGGCACGTGTCGCATCGCGTCCTTTTTTTCTAAATCTTGTTATGGTCGAAAAGATTCTATGTCTTTTCGCGAGTGCGTCGCGCCGACGAATCAATAATAATCGACGAGACTTGGAACGCGGCAGCACGCTGAGCGCCGATTGTATCAACGTCAATCAGCGCTAATTCAATTTTGCTTTGCGCTCTATATAGAATGCTTCATCGATAACGATTAAATCCCCGACGACCCCATTTTTCACAAATCTTTGAACTTTATATTATGCGTATAATTATAATTCATGGAAGGGATCAACATATTACTAAAGCAGATTTAATTAAAACGAGAATTTTAACATTTGCATTATAATAATGTTTATGAACTCATTTATTAATCAAAAGTATATTAATATTTTCTTGTATGAATTAACTTTGCACATATGTATTACATATTTATTATAATAATCATCTTTATATAAGAGACACATTTGCAAGAAAGAGAATTAAACTTAATTAAACTTAGCAAATATCAAAGATATCACATGTGTGCAATAACAATTTTTGCATATTGCTAACATCAGGCACAAAATAAATGCTAATTTCTCTTTTCGGCGGTCACCGATATAATAATTTTTACGTGACACGGTGATGAGAGATTTTACATTTTATATTTCGACCAAGGACCTAGCGAGTCTCGTACCAAAGGACAAAACATCGGAACACACATTCTCTTTATCTGTTTCTTTCTCTCTCTCTCTCCGTAGACATTAATATTTATATATCACGAGCAGAATCGCTCGGACGATAGTAATTTCAGCAAACGGGCATTTTATGACGGCGGCGTCTAGTTAGCAACAAAGAACCAGTTAATCAAGCGTTCTCCGGACGCTGACGTCTCAAGGCTATGCGGCCTTTTTCCTTTCCTCTCTTGCCGTTATCGTTGTCGAAACGATCGGGCAACCGAAATTCGATTAAGAGAAAGCGCAACAATACCGAGCACCGATCCCGCTGGAAAAGATCTCGCATTTCCACTGCGCTTCTCCTTCTTCTTCTCTCTCTCTCTATCTCTCTCTCTTTCTCTTTCTCCGTCCCCCGCCCCCTTCCTCTACGGTGGTTCCCACAGCGTCTTCTTTGTCCGGGCCTGGTTCCGGAGCGGCTGGACCAAAACTAAAACTAGTTTAACTGCATCCTGACGTCATCCGCGGCGCGATTTGCCTTAACCTTGAACGTTCTCTCCCTACCTCTCCCCCTTTCCCTCCCCGGTCGATTCGAGAGCGTGCGAGATGCGAAGGGTTCAGGAAGGTACGCGCGGGATAAGGGGGAACCACCTCCGTGGAGCGAGGTACTCTCGATCCTTTTGTTTGTCGCTGCGCGGCATAATTAAAGTTCGTTCACACGTTTTCCACGAATTTCAATCGCAATTCGCCGCGTAGGTGACCGCCCGCCGTCTTCTGCACAGATAATTGCGAACTGGAAGTCAAACGCTAGCGTAAAAACTATGTTACGAACCCATACAAGAAGAATAACATGATTCTGTAGTAACGCTGGGTTTATTAATTTAGTTAAATAAAAATTGAATTAAAGGTATGACAAAAGATTGAGTGACATTTTATTAGAACGACATTTAATCAGCCTCCGAAAATATGCTTTTAATATGGAAAAATAAATTTATTAGACTGAAGTATCACGAGCATATGTTCATCTAATATGTTTAATCTGTGGAAAAATAAATTGTAAAAAAAGTATTCTTTATTCGCTTTATCTTTCTTTCTTCTCTCTTCTCTGTTTTTATACGTTTTAATATATAAAATGATGATTGGTCTCACCCTTCTCTTAATGCGAATACCAAATACCGAATACCTTCGTGTGATATGCGAACGGAATCGTAAGGATTAATTCGCGATCAACACCTGCGTCTCGCATGACCCTCACGCTCGCGCGACGGTGAGAGGAAGGAGGGTATAACGAGCCCCAATCTGTCCCATTCCTATCGTGACTGCGTTCCTTACCGAGTGCGAAGGTTTCACTCGCGAGATGAGGCAGGAAATAATTCAAACCGCGAAAACCTATAATTTCCGGGGGTCGCATCTCCCACGAGGGAGATCTTATCGTCGGACGCACGAGAGAGAAAAAAAAGGGCAGAGAATGAAGAGTTATTATCGATACTATTGGTAAATACAGAAATACCGTTCCCGCGGGCGAATACCGCGGGGACCAGTTTCGTGGTATTCACATTAATTTTCGATGCGTCGTCGATCCGCCATGCGAGACCGCGGTTCGATTTCTTCTTCTTCTCCGTCTCGCGTCTCGATCCGGCTCTCGCCCCCGCTAAGTCCTCGTCTTCGTTCCTCGTTCTGGCGCGCAGAAACGCGAAACGCCGACGAGAACGGGGCGCAAAAATCCTTTGTCCACGTCCGTTTGGTTCCTCGCGAAAATTTGCCAATGATATCTGAGAGCTTTAATTGAATTCAAGAAAGAAGGTAGAAATATGAGATAAATTAGCAAAATAATATAATTCTTATTCTTAAGAATATAATAATTATTTAAATATACATGATAGATTATTTTATTTGTGTATATCGCTGAAATACAATCCAAAACATTATCGTAAACATTTATTGTAAATATATGAACATTATGTGAATTTAATTCATCTGGCATAATTAAAAAATCCAATTTTTGAAATATTTATTTGAAGAAAAATGATGATGTTAGAAGGTATACTGTGCTATCATTGTATATCATCTAAAAATCATCTTTCTTAGAACATGTTAAAGTCTTAAATGACGTTCTAAACATCAGGTTTTAGTACGTAATCATGCAAGCCGAGAAGAATTTCTAGTAGTTTACAGCGGTTTTATGTTAGATGCGCCATAAAACGAGAGAGAACATAAAAGTACACGATATTAGAATTCTACATATCTAATTGGACTGCATATTGGATAATCTTAGGTAGAATAAAGCCGACACATACAATTGCGCTTTGACTGACTTTTATTGACATTTACACACACGCATAATTAAAAATTTTAACATATATAATCTATTTAGTCATAATATAAGATCGTAAAACTTTGATTATTACACATTACTAGAAACTGGTAATAAAAGCTCAAGAAATGGAAAGATAGAAATGCGAGAAACGGAAAAATATAGAAAATATGAACAAAGGAAGTAATAAAGAATATAGGAAAAAATAGAATAGTTATTTTTCGATATTGAAATCGCGAACGATCAAAAATTACATCAACGCTCAAATGTTAGCCTTGTATTCCACCGTGAGCAAAGTTTCCATTTTACTGACAGAAAATATTCTAACAAATTGTGATTCATTTTTTTTTTATGTCGCGTCGTATCCGTTAAAGCATAATCTGTTTGCCTGTAGAACACAAAGTAAACTTTTTCGTGTAGAACACAAAGTAAACTTTTTCCAATCTTATTAATATCTCGGAAAGGATTACAGCGATAATAGTCGGAAAACATTTTATTGCCAACACAACAAAATGGTTTCCGCATTCTTCTTCTTGATGCTTTACTTCCAGATTAGATAATTAAATATAACCGATTATGTTATCTCACATTACAACTTTTATCAAGGATAGTATTGCTTCAAAATTGAAGTCATTAGAATGGACTCTAACTACGCCTTGTTAGAGATTTTAGAGATAAATGAATTATCGATCGTAATCGAGGTATAAAGTCTTGTGTAATGTTTCATTATTCTCTGAATTTTTGAAGAATTAGTATATAATGGAAATTGAATATAATAATATATTAATTTGATATGAAAACTATTAAACTAATGTGTTATTACATTATATTCAATTTTTACTTGTTATAACTAAGAATACGTTTTATAATTTATTAGGATTTAATTTAATTCAAATTATTTTGTGTTCTATATCTATTATAATTTATGCTGAGAAAATTGTTGTCGGCTTAACTTACCTGCACGACAAAATATTGTCCGTTTTTTTGCAAATTCGCTTGTTGCAAGTTTTCTCGAAGATAATATAACTTTGTTCGGGACGTTTAACTCCATTCTGAACGTCTTGGCAAAATATTACGTCACCGGGGGTTTAAATGAATTTATGACGCCTAAGTATTACACTTCGAAAGTTTTGTACACCCCGTTACGTGAATATTAGCATGGAACTTTCTTTATCCAATATTCTCTCTTATCTAATATTCATAGCCAATCGTTCGTCTTTAGCGCCGCGTTCATTATTATTCATGTTTCACTTGCCGTTATTCATCATGAGCTGTTTAACGTTCGGCCAATGACAAGACATCGGCTACATATTGATTGACTGGACGCGTAAAAAATCTAGACTTTTTTTCTTTTATTTTTATCTTCATTTTTTAAATAATTATTCTATTGTTTAAAATTTCAGATATTATTTTAGGACTTTGCACGTTCGCTATATTTTATAATGATACAATGATACAATGATACAATGACATAAAAATACAATAAAATATAAGAATAATAAAATAATAGAATTAAGTAACAAGTAACAAATATATTAGACACACATAAATAATGAACTTGAAACTATAACACAATAGATGACTTAACATCAAATTTTAACGTAGCAAATGAATAATTTCAAGCTTTTGCTGCAACCTGCTTTTACAGCAGTAAGCGTAACATAGCATTAACGTGACTTCTATTTCGACGTCAATTTTCATCCGTTCCGTCAGCTGAGAGGTTCTTCTGAGAATTATCTTGTCCTTCGTGCTGGCGAGTCACGATGTCACGGGAAAGAACGGATAATCGTGAGTCAAAGGAAATTAGGGCAATCATAATTTGCTGCGGCGCATCGGCCGGGCGATAAGAAAGCCCAAGTGCACTTGTTCGCGGGGGGATAGCCGAGCACGCGAAGTCGCGACAGGGATTTCGGTGAGGTGGAATGAAGAGTGGGGCGCCGCCGCAAACTCCATTGTTTCGCGAACAATGTTGTATATCGGGCGTTTCTAGTACCTGCACAGGAGGGGAGCACGAGCAGTATGCATCCACGCTGCATTATGCGAAATCTCAGGTGGGAAACGACATCCGGGGGTCTTTACGTCTTCCCATGACATGCCAACGTGGCATGACGGTGCACGTTCGATCGCTTTATTACCGCAAATTCGGGATTTATTCTGAAATTTCGATAAAGCAGTCGAACCGGACATCGGTATATTCACGGGCTTGTACTTTCCAGGAATCCACCCTTCTATCGTTTTCGTCTTTTGGACAAATCCAGGATGACTACACGACGCGTTGAGGATTTAATTAATTCACAGAGAGAAACGAGAGAGATAACCGCGAGCTAAAATTCCTGTAACTGGAATTTTGACTTTGTCACCGCAAAGATCCTCTCTTAATTATTTATCGTTACTTATTTATGTAAATGTATTAATAATTTAAATGTCTTTTTTTCATTAAGGTTTGTTAACAATGTAAATACAGAATGTTTAAAAAGAGACTTTTTCTTTATATAGTAGTGTGCAAGTATAATGCTCACACATGTACAAAAACAAGAAATATCTGAAAATACAAACAGGAAATTTCTGAAAAGGGACTTGTAACGGCTGAAACCATTAGAAAATTCGCATGTCAGACATCTGTGTATCACGTTTCCTGAACTGCCAATGCTTTTTTTAGCGATACGCAGCTAGTAAAATAATACTTTGCTGTTATTTTTGAAAAATATAGTAGATTTTGTCGGTTGGATTCGCAGAAAGATTCCATTGTATTCGATAACTCAAAGTTAGTGAACTCCGTTCACGTGGTGTCCATGTGCTCTGCAGTTCTGCGACGCGCTGGACGGCCGTTACCATGTAGTTTCGAAAAATTGCCGATGCGCAGAGACGCGTCATCGTATCGGCGGGAAAACGTAGCCGCGCGAGGAGAAGAGCGTCATTGCGATAAATCATTCTGTCCGACAGGCATTGAAGTCCGCGGCGAGAGATTTTCTCACCCTGGTCCCGGACCAATCGGCGCGTCGTATTCCGGCCGCAACCCCGTCCGCTCGGCCAATCACGGTGGAACGCAGCGATGATCGATGACCGAAGAAATTACCGATTGTCGCCGTCGCGACGATCGTTTTCTCCCTTCGCGCGCGCTCCTGTTCCCCGTGCGCGCGTATATACCTCCTCTCGCCGGCGCGGAGCTATTTCCTTCGCCGATAATTATTCGCGCTGACGTGACACTAGACGGGATCATCTTCCCCCGGGACTTCGATTTGGCTTTTGAAAAGATTTGGCGCAGCCCGCTGCTGCGGACCGATATTTCTTCATTTCAAGATAAGGCGCGTGACTAATCCGCAAAAATAATCTTTAACTGAACATTATGTTATCTGACAGTGATGTCTAAATTCCCGAAGCAAAATTTTGTAAACTCGAAAATTTCTTTCATTCGATCTTTTTTTAACAGCAACTAATTGTCGGTGTTTTTTTTTTTCTAACACGTAAAGTATTTTTCTTAATTTGACACTGTCATCTCACCCTCGATGACCCAAAAATGCACAGGTAGACTTCAACGGCCGATTACTTCTCCATGCACCAATTACGATCGGCAGGAGCCAATTTAGATTCTCGAGAGTTAATTTAAAGAGGGTGCCCCTCCGAGTCCTAGAATAATGCAAACGTTCTGGTTATCTGCTCGCAGAGAACGCGGAATATGCAGTATCTTTACGAGGGTGCATGTCAATAACCTCGGATAAGCTTTCCAGAGGGTTGATAGGGGTGGTTAGTCTGTCATCACGGAGGTAATGTTACCATACGGTGATGTTTCGGCATTCTTTTGTTGTCATAACCTGGATCGGTACTTCCAAATTTTCTGATTATTAAAACAATTAATAATATAAATTAGTCAAATAAATCTTTTTCTTAATAATATAATAAATGACCGAAATGACATGCAACTATTCATTTTAAAAGGGAAATTAAAGAAACATTAAATCTATTACCTTTCGGTAATAAATAATACATGTATCGTTTATTCACATAAAGCTTTGCGATAATTTTTTGTTGTAAATTCTCTTAGATAAAATTTTAGCATTCCACTATCATTAATTGTCTTATTAATCAAACTATCAAGGTGTTACTTCGCATATCGTAAAATTGCTATAATCTTTTACTTAAGAGCAGCACCATTTTGCACGTTTCTCTAATCGATTTCTGATGCTTAGTTTTCAAGTAAACAGCGATAGAGTTATTGATATGCATATTGATATTGACTACATTATTCTAAGTCCGGCCAGGAAGCCGAGTGGACTGATCTGTAAAGTGTAGCCTGGAGGCTCTTTAGACGTCGTCCACAACGAGATTAGATATTGCAAATGGACTTCGCTTATCTCTCCGGCCGGACGAAACGACCGGCTGGACTTCAACCCCCTACGACGATAAGGTCGACACGGGTAAATTTCGCGCCCTCTTTTACGATTCGACAACTGCTCACATTTGCATTTTTCCCGAATTTTCCATCCCTATCCAATTTCGATAATACGATTTTGCCGGCCATTTTCGTGTCTTCGAAATTTCAGATTTAGATAACACCGGCTATTTTTTTTTACTTGTATATAACATCCGTTTAATAGAATAGCGTTCGGGAGAGTGGGCACAACTGAGATTGAAACCAAGTTTCAATTGTTGTTAAAAGCATTTGTAAAATTCTATTAATTGCAGATATTACTTTATATGATTAAGATTTAATTGAAATATTATAGTATCTAAACTACAACTTAAAACATAATTGTTAGAACAATTACTGACATTTAAAATATTGCCAATTCTTTAGATATTTATCAATAATGTATACACATTTCTTCTTTTTATATATTTATAGATATTCATTAATAATGTATACATTTCTTTCATCTTTGAAGATACATATTATACACAAGTCGTTTCATATAATTTGCGTCTCTAAATAAAACTTTCCATTATAGACATAGAGATATTGTTCAACTATTAGAATGACGATCACAAAACACTAATATAAAAATAGTCAAACTACCCGAAAAGCTCTTTAAAAAAAGAAATTGTATATTAACTCTCCTACATCCAATCGTTTGTCACATTTTTTTATTCGATTTTCTCTAAATTTCATTAAACTTTTTTAATATCGGCAGGTACGAAGAAAGTTAAATAACGAACTTTAACGTTCTCATTATCGCGGAATAAGCACAGCTCAAAGAGCTTAAAAAGCACGGCGAAAAGTGGGTCATCTTGACAGAATTATACGGAAAGGGTTATCGCACCGAGCATGCATATACGTATGCAGCTACGTGCGCGTGCTCGCGTGTGTGTGTATGTGTGAAGCTGAAACGCGCAACGAGGTAATGAGCCGCCCCATCCCCCAACGTCCGAATGGTTAACATTCTTATTCGTATTCCATTCCGGTACGCGACATCTCGTGCCGCGTTTTACGCTGCAGTTATCTAATGCGGCCGGGATTCTCTACACGACATGTTCGCACATCATTTCGTAACAAACGCGTGAATAAGCTCCGCTAAAATCTAACAACGACCATTTGCGTAAGCTTCATTTAGGAATTAAACAACTTAATTGATATGTTCGCCGAGAAACTTAAAAATAAGAAAAAAAGATAAATGATAATAGATATTAATATTTATGAATAAATTCAAATAAGCACTTTTTTGTATATACGACAGGAAATGATTTAAAAACTTCTTGTGTCGATCGTTACAGTAAACATTCTGTACAGAATTTTTACAAAATTCTTTAGAAAATTTATCTAAACGAGGAACATGAATGAGAACAATATGTAAGCGAAGAATGAAGTATCTTCAGATATGATTTATCGTTTTGATACTGAAAAGGAAAAACGATAAATGCCGCGGCAGTCGTTAAGTGTCAAAGAGAAAGACTTTCTATGAATCAGTGAAGACATTTGTCAAAAGACATTTGTTGAGTACATTTTTCATGGACGTTCTGAAAAGCATTGTGTTTTCCAGCATTGTGTTAGTATTTAGCTTTTATTCTTTCTCTCTCTCTCTTTCTCTCTCTGTTTCTCTTTCTTTCTCTCGCTTTATATATGGATATTCTAAATGTGAAGTTTCTGAATAGTTTTCTCGAATATTTAGTTTTCTCTTTTCCTTCGGTGAAACTCTGCATTTTTTATCATCAATATTAATATTACAGTTGATAATATTAGTTTTAATATTTTACAGTGAAAATACCATTAAT
The DNA here is from genome assembly GCA_035220615.1 of Leptothorax acervorum. NCBI lineage: Eukaryota > Metazoa > Arthropoda > Insecta > Hymenoptera > Formicidae > Leptothorax > Leptothorax acervorum. Next base: position 728,347 of record JASTWQ010000002.1, on the reverse strand, counting down.
ATCTCATGTTAGAGATCCCACGCTTTGTCATCACGCGATAGAATTCGCATCGACGATTTGCAGAGAAGGATACATTGATTTCCGACGGTAATGGAAATAAATCGCCATCGAATTATCGAAGGGGTGTGGGCCCCGTGGTATTTCTCTCACGGTGGAGTTACCAGCGACAGTTCCATTTCTCGAGCGGAACGAGATAAAGAGTCTTTAATGAGCACTATACTCTTCTTTGCCAATAAAAGAGAACTTCGTACAACGTGTCCATCGGGACAAAATGCATGACTCAACTTTTATTGCGAAAATCCGCGAAGAAACACTACTTAGACTAAATTAAGCGCTTTATTTTATTGACAATGGAATCTCATCGGAGAAAATTCATCTTTTTGCACTTTTTTCCAAGAAAATAATGATTTTCTATTAATAATATTGTTATCAGATAAATTATCGAGTCTCTGATTAAATATCTGTTTTTGACATAATATATTTATTTGAAAAGATAGATATCCTTAAATCTTAAATTTTTTGAAGTGCACATTTTTATACTAATTAATCTTAATGTTATCTTCGAGGTTATCTTGTTAGTGTGAGTTTTGTAGTAAAGTTAGAAATCATTATTTAATTATACATACATAATCGCTAGTGTAATAAGGGAACATGGAGAATAGATCTTTGGCTTGTCCGGAAATACGGAAGAATATTTATTCACAACATTTGCTCCTGCGCCGTTAACGTTGCCCATACAGCAAAAACATCCGACATCCTGTGTTTGGCGTTGACTGGTCCAGATGATGTCTAAGAACATAATGTACATGTACACACGTATACATAGATATAGTCAAGGAACATCGTAAATCCACAGACCGAGGTCGAGCTAATAGCGCTCGGCCCATGCAATGTTATTAATCACGCGAACGGCCTGGCAAGGGTCTCGCGAACTTAATTAATTAAATAATATAATAGCCGGCGAAACTAGGGAGGTATAACCGCTTTCTGTCTCTCTCTCACCCTCCCTTTCCACCGTCCCTTTCTAGCGCTACCACGCTTCTTCAACCCCCGGCCGTTCGCCCTCTTTCTCGCGTATCGGAAGCGTCCATCAGCCCCAGCATCCCCGAGGCATTGTTTCTCCTCGCTGTCCAAACCTCGTGGCAAACGCGTAAGATATCGCTACGATGCGATTGTTACAGCGAAGTCACTTTTCCTCTCTCTCTCTCGCTCATTCTCTTTATTTATCTATCTTTCATCTCAGCACTTTGCTTAGAGAAGTCTCGCAATAATGGAAAAGAGCAACGCTGACAAAATATTTATAAAATAGTAAATTAGTTCATATGTCTATATCAATTATACTAACACAAATAGTTAGTAGTGATGTTTAGTTTTAATACAATTATATGTTTTTATACGCAGATTTTTTGCTTCTATATTACATATAAAAGTCAATTACATATCAAATTAAATATAATTTTTAGTGAGATTTTCAATACGCCGATACACCCGAATAGAATTATGTCTAGAGAAATCTCAAACTTCTCGAAAAATCGAGATTTATTAATGAATTCATTAACATTTATTTTGTCGTACTTTTATTACATTAAAAACAAAATTCACAAAAATTCCATTGTTCTACCTCTATAGTTACTCTCATATTAATGAGCGTGCTCTCGAATCGACTGTTTCTCTGGACACGAGAAGATCGCGATCAATGTATCTCCTTCGATAAGTCCTGAGTCGATGCACGGAAAGAGATTCGTGTCGGTCGATCCCTCTTCGCCCCCGTACCCCTTCCTGGTCATCGCTTTATCAGTGGATGCTCGTTTGGCGCCGGCGGCATGCATCATTAAGCTTCCAGCGTGCTGTAACGCCGACGAGGCTTACTCGCACGAAGCACAGGGCCCACATACACGCTCTACCGCCCGACATTCCCTCGTAACCTCCCTCGAAACCGTCCACCCTCTGCCATCCTTCTCTCACCCCTCCCCTCCCTTACATGCATACTCATACGGCACATACTCGAGCTTTCGCGTGGACTCTCACGCGTCCGTATGTTTGAACGTGTGTGTGTGTGTATGTGTGTCGCGCGGGGATGTAATAAGAGCATGTACATGTGAACGTGTGCACACACGTCCGTAGGTATACATAAGACACACGGACGCACACAATCGCCACCACCCTTTCGCGTTCCTCCACCCTCGCGCTCCACAGCCCAATTCCCCTTAACGCTAATTTATCTTAATTACATTCTACGCGCGTCGGCATGCGTCCATGTTCGCGCGAGCGCGTGTGTGTGTCGCTCGTGAGTGTGGACGTATGCCGGTGACATGTCGACGATGTGGTCGAAACGTAGATGCTTCCTTTTGTCGACATGTGGAATTTTCGGAGAATACACTTACGGGAACATGAGTGGAAAAGTTTACTCATAATAGTCGAATAGCCAAAATATATTTAGTCAAAGGAGGGACTTCGCGTTTAAGAGTTTTCGCAAACGCGAAAACTTAAGTCAGAACTTTGAAGGCGATATAATCTTAGTGAGATTAAATTTTCATGCTGTAAAAGCACCGAGATAAATAATATATTAATAAAAATACTGTAAAATCATTATGTCATTGAAAAAATTAAACCAAAATTTTATATTCTTTATTATATCTTTATTCAATTTCGTCGTATCTCTCTCGCAACGGAAGCGAATCTATTCTTTAGTGAAAATAAAGTCATTTTATTTATGTCAGATCGTTCTCTTCAACCTCTGCCTGTTATTACTTCTGAGATTGATTTATTAATAACGTTGTTATAAAATATTAATATTATTACTCAGAAAAGATGAGAGAATCGACTATTTTTCAAATATAAACGTACTGTACTAAAGCTATCGATCGGTAATGTGCGTGTGTGTGTGAGAGAACGCATATCTAACTCATCCATATGACAGTGTAAATGTAAGTGTAGTTTGTTCGCGCGTGACAGAGTTTGTTCGCTCACACACATACGCAGACATACAAACGCGTGCACACTTGTAACACGCGAGCTTTAATCTTCACGTCACGAAATATCCGCCTCGGTGTCCGTCCCAGGGTCGAATTTCGACGGTGTGGTCTCTATCTTTCTCTCTCTTTCCCTTCCCCTTTTCTCCTCCCTCTCTCTTTCTCTCCTGCATCGAACGACGATTCGCCGAAATTTCTTGGTGACACCATATACTAGGTCCCCCTTCTTGTCCTCCTACGCCGCCGTAAGTTTGCCCGACCAATTTTGTGTAGTTTGCAGAATTGTGCGATTTTCCGGATTAACGAATTTTCGCAGGATACCTTAGCCTCCCACCCTCATTTTAACTCGGTCGCAGGTTTGTTGTGTTTATGTGGCACTAGAATTCCACATGGTGCAATGAAGATGCCTGGCAGGACAGCGATACTGGAGGTTGAGAATTTAATGAATGGTAGACATCATGATTGCATGCAGGAATAATATAATGTAAAGAAAATATATTAAGAATTTCATTATTCCAAGTATTATATAAAGCATTAGGTATATATAAAAAGCTATAAATATCTCGTATCCCTTAAAGTTATTTTTAGATAAAAATCTCATCTTTATATTATAGAAACGTTCGAAAAAATCATTTATGAAATTAAAACTCAGAATTCCTTGATATTATCTACATTTAAATTATTTAGAGCTTACGAATTCTTATAACAAGTATTATTTATGTTGCCGCACAATTATAGATTAGAAAGTTAATTATTTGCAGATAATAATAAATTCGGAGAATGTACCGTCCCTCATATATTTATTTTGTGAATAGCTCGCGTTCTTCCGGCATTTATTACCCCTTCGATTGTTAGCTCTCACCGATCGAATAAGGAGGTCAGATACACGAAGCAGCACATAGAACCCCGCACGATTGGGGAGGCAGTGGTGGCATGGATGGGGTTGGTTCGCGCGCGTTTATCTTGAGATTGAGCATTAGGATTCAGTATATAGCGTCGGCCTTGGCGCAGGAAGATAAGGGGGTAATTTCTGCCCGCCGAGGGGGTCAGAACTGCCCGTAGCTCATCTCCGCAGCGTATATACGTGCCACCCCCGTGGCCACTTGGCCGACGAGTCCCCGTGGCCGAAAGTCGTTTCCACAATCTTAGGGGCGAGGGCTCGGCTTAAGCCCCATGCAAATTAGATACGGGATCTTATGGCTGCAGATATGCCGCGGCATGACAGCGGGGTGGTCAGGAGGGGGCTGCGCGGTCAAAGCGCCGTTAATAATTAGTGTCGTAGGTAGAGCGTGGTTTACCTAAATGATTCATCGGCCGAGATTTATAGAATTTTCTTGGTGCTAATAGCATACATTATGGTCAAAGCCACAAAATGGCAACGAGAAGACTTTCTATCACTTGCTTTTCGTACAAAATAAAACTTAATGATATTTTGATAAACAAATTTAAAAAACATCTAAATTAGTTGGATATAGCTATTTGTTCTTATGTTAAAGTTGTGATGTTAAAGAAAGTGGAAAATACGCGCCGATTATACGCGCTAAACATCTATAAAATAATGCGAAAATAAGTGTGTGTATAACGCGAAGTAACTAACAATAAGTATTGTAAGTGACTAGTACAATTTTCGAGTAGGTATACTTTGAAATAATTTTGTGGCCGATTGGAGCGTCTATGTGCGTGTGTGTCTGTGTGTATGTGTAAGCGTGGTTCCTTTAACGATACCGGCCCCGACGACACGCAGCGTTCTGGGAACTAAATGCGGTGCGTGCACCGAGAAAACGTATCGCGTAGCGTTGCGTGACATTCCAAATATCTGAGCTAAAAAGCGGCTTTTGCGATAATGACGACGTAGCACAAGATCAGAACGATTCCGACTGCCAGGCATCGCCTGTCACGCCTGTTTTCTACACGCCGCGCCGGGCAAATTACTCCGCGACGCGTAACGTAACATCGTTGTGATTCTAATTGAAGTTGCGTGTCATTCGCAAGAACTTTGCGATGCATGATCGAGAAGAAGACCGAGAGCCAAGGACGCGAATGAGTTTTGACATCTGCGATCTGCGAAAATGGATCCAATCGTTGACCATTTTTCTCTTGCTCCCCTTCTTCTCGTTCGCCTTCCTCTGCTCTTTTTCCAACGCTATGGTAGAGAAGTCAGTAGATGGTAAAGAATAGTCAAAATAAAGATAAGATAAAGATAACAATAAGAAGAAGAAGACGCAAAGAAGACGCGTTATCGATAATTGTACATTCGTGCGAAGAATATGTCTGTACATTTCTCGTTTTGTCATGTATCTGTGTAAGAAAGTTATTTGAGATATGAAGATTTTAGGTTTTTTCATTAAGTAAAGAGAGAGATAAAAATAAGTGAACAGGAAGTGTATTGTACGAATCTGACGTTTTAATATACATGACATTTGTCTTCGAACTATTTGTCTAAAGACTTAACATTCCACGAAACCTAGCTCTTAAATTCTTTCAAGAATGAGCTGCTTTCATCGACAATACGAGAATCGATTTTTCAGTAGCCCGAGGGATTTCTTGCGGCAACCGAGGTGGTCTTCCTGATTATTTACGAAGTACTCCTGACGTGGGTGTCTGACGTTTTTTCGGTAGGATAGCGCCGTAGAATTTTCGCAGGAGTCAAGGTCCACAAACCCCTTCCGATTCCAACCAACACTCTGGAGGCTGTTTCTCGGATCAATGGTGCGGGACAAAGATAGGCAGTATCTATACGCGAGATTGATGTCAATTCCACGACGCAACATTAATTTCTGCATGTCCGTTTGATTTTTATCATTAATCAACGACTTTTGTCTTGTGTTGCCTTGTGTAAGCTCTTCACATCTTAATTTTCTATCGCAAATAACTAAATATTATATTGTAAAGTTTGCGAGATTAGTGAAATATTTAAGTTGGTTAAAAGTTGTGCGTTACAAACTTATCGTTAGATAAACGATTGCTTTAATTTATAATATGAAACAGTAATTGGTTTAATATTTAATGTAATCATAAAAAAAATTCTTTTTGTATATTGTGCGTTTTGTAATTAGATCAAAAATTCCCAAAAACTTGATTGTCCCTCTACGCCATTGCAAAGTTTGGTTGCTGTTCAAGATTGATTTAGGGTTGTGTAAACATCGAATAAAGAAAAGATAATAAAACGCACGAGCGTTTATACAATGAACATTTTTATGTAATATAATATAATGTTTCCGTCTCTTTTAGCCTATTTTATAATAATAATATCTATATTTAATGATATTGATGTCAATTTTCCTTTCTAGTATAATCTAGATGCATAATACGCTACAATCTATCGCAGTTACTCGATCTTCAATATTGGATTGGATAATCGCAATAAAACTAAATTATATTTACATTAGTATAAAATTTTGTTGAAATTTATTGTAAAGCCGGATTTTGTCACGAATCAATATTCTTAGAGTTTCACAAGTTTAAATCCTTTAATCGTCGACAGTTTACTACGAAGCTTATTGATTCTCCGATATACGCAAGCACACAATCGTTATTCATATTAGTACAGTATCTAATAAATAAAAACAGCGCGCACACACACAGCAATTCTGACACATCCTGTATAACACACACATCAGCACGTGTCCACGCAGCGCTTTTACGTTTACGCCTACGTAGGAGTTCGGAGCAGACCCTCCACCGCGTCTAAGGGTGGATCGCGTTAAGAGGAACAGAGAGAGGCAAGGATCGAAGAAGAAAGACAGAGAGAGATGAGGAGAAACCCGAGAGGGAAAGAGATAGAGAGAGGGAGGGAGAGAAAGAGACCAGTAACGTTGTAAACTTGAACAGAGGGGCACATAAGGACAGAACCGAGGCATGGGAGGGAAGAGGGTTTGCGGGGGAGGAGAAGCGAGGTGGAAAGGAGGGTAGCCCTATCTCTCGTGCTCTCCTAACTAACATGTATTTTGCATAAAGCTTACATTACTTGAATTACAATGCTCCAGTGCCGTCTCGGGCCGCCCCGTCGCCTCCACCTCCAGCCTCAGCGCTCTCCCCGGCCTCGACCAACTCCTTCCCACGGTTGTGAGCAGAGACGTCGGGATGTAAATTGCTTCCAGAGCCGTGCCAAGTTGGCGCGCAAGTGCTCGACGTGCGCGACACCCGCGCGTGTGTGCACCAGGCTTGCACGCGTGTATGCGGTGGGGTTGGATAGGTGGGCGAGCGTGCGAGGATGTTCCTGGACAGCATAGCTCTACGCTATTACGTGCGGAGGCCAGAGGGACGAGGATGGCGAGGGAAAATTCATTATCTCAGTCATTCCGGAGCGAAAGCGTTATCGGGCGCGATATAATTGATCGTTAAGCGGCCGCTCCGGGAGCATCGGCGTTTTAGATCACGTCGACCGATAACGGTGCGAATTACTGCGGCGATTATAGAATTTAAAGGCTGTCGGGAGATGTGTTTAAATCGAAAGTCACACATTTTCATTGAAAGTTAACACTCGGACATCCTTTAAATACGATACTCCGCTAGGCAGGTTAATTCGTTATTCCAAAGTAGATATAGGACACGTGTGATTACATAAAAAAAAATATTTTACGTAGATTAAATTTAAATAGAGATTAAACAAACTGATGACAGTCCTGTATCTTTTTCATAGAACTAAATATTCGTCGATTGTTTCCCGCGATATACGGAAGAAAGGGATTTGATATAAGAATCGCTTTATTCTCCCGATTAAAGGGCTTAAGAATCAAATCGATAATCTATCCAATAGGTAAACTATTCGACACGCTTATTATGAATTTCCCCCGTATCGGAAAAATCCGCCGAGCGACGCGAATGTTGGTGAAGGAAAAGCGAGAGACGGACTTTCCGTAAAGAATAACTCCGACACTCGGGGGAGTATCTGCGCGTAGGGCTTTCCCGCGCCGGACACAGCCCTTATTGGCTTTTTCCACGCGTCCCTTTTTTTTCTCTTTCTTCTCTCCCCCAGCCTCCGTTCCTTACATTATTCACGCTTACGTGCCGGCATGAGCGTAACGAGGAGCATCGGCGCCCTAGGATAATGGAGCCGCGGTAACGGAGGACGCGAGTACGCGCGCGAGCAGGAGGATAATTACGGTTCTGCGTCCTTGATGCGTGCCTCCGTTCTCTCTTCCTGTTGGAGGGAGGGAGGCTCGCGCGCACGCGGTCGCACGTACACACACGCGTGCGTTCCCGGGAGCAGATCGAGCGGGGCTCTCGGTTACACAATGGCAGAGGATACCGGGTAACCCGATGACAAGGTGTAAATCATCGACCGGATTTCGTATCGCGTTCGAACGCGCGGCGCAACGATAAGTCGGACATTACCGACGTGTACGCCACGTGACAAACGGACCTCGCTTGAGTAACGGATGATGCATCGGCTTCTACGATCTCCAAAATGATGCATTGGATTCGCCGTGTGATTTGGAGGGAAGGTCCTTGATTTATCGTAAACGCGGCTTGGTTCCTGAGACGGAATACTTTGAAATTCACCGGGAACATCTCGGCCTTTTAAAGAGAATCACAAGTGAGCCGTTATCATTGGGAAAGTATAATTCGTTTACATAGAAAATTAGCAACACGTCTAAAAATTATGTATTTAAAAAATAATTTGCTTTCATATTTAATGAAGAACAAGATTGTAGTTCTGAGGATTATCAAATAGTTCTCTCGATAGATACTTGTTTCTAAGTTTACTCCAGCATACTAATCACATTGCTTAATTCAGCAAAGTTAATTCTAACTCACTTAATCGCCATAATTTTATAGTTATGCAGCATTTCTGCAATAAATTCCGGTAATACAAAACTTGCGGAAATTTAACCTGACCTAAGGAAAGCGACCAAAACAAGACGCATTACGGATTTATCAAGCTTTCCGGAAAAAAATACGACCAAACCCAATCAATAGCACGCACATCGCGCGACCTAATCCACGTAAAGGGAAACCCCGGTGGGTGAGACCCGCGGGCCTCGTATCAACCAAAAACTATGACGCAGGTACATCCGGGGGCGGCGCGCCCCGCAGGATAACTTATTTAACGCGGACAATGTACAAGACTCCACTCCGCGTACACGGTCGGCAGAACGAGCTTGGTGGGCTACTTTGTATGTACGCACGCTGACATCTTACCCACCCTATCCGCCCTCCTTTTACCGTGGTCGAGGGGAGACTCCTGGGGGCGGGGGTGGACCAGGAGATCAATACCAGCGCCCCATGGACCAGAGCCGCCACCAGCCATCCTCCCTTCTGCCACCTCCCCTAAAGCGGACTCACGTGTGTGAGAGCGCCGGACCTCTTAGAATCACCAACCCCCAAAACCCACCCGCATCCAGCCTCACCGCCACTACCGCCCTGGCAACCACCCTCGGGGCCATCTACTCTCACCCTTCGCAGCTTTAAAGCGATGTGTCCGTATTAGGGCGCGGAACGAAACGACTACTGCGAGCTTTCGAGACGGACGGCACAAGAATGTTAACGCGAGGCTGGCCGGTTGATATAAGATACGCAGTAATTGCCGAGGATAATTCCTTCAAGATTAATTTCTGAAATTTTTAAGCATTAAAGTGACACACATTTATGTAAGTCGTTTTGGCAATCACAAAATCTTATTTGAGATACAGTGTTAAAAAGAAGAGGCTCGCGAAAAAAATATTGAAAATATCTTTTCGTGTTTACTATTAAGAAGATCCGAATGGAGATGTATGTAGATATATGTATACGTGCATACTCTTCGCGCTGGAAATAAAGCCTGGCCTCATCTTCAAATCCGTCACCTGCAACGGCCGGGTTGACCGTTGCCCATGAGCTGCAGGACGCATCGGGCAATCCCTTGTTTAATCACGCTGATAACTTATACCGTACACATTCTCTCTTCCTCGCGCGAGCGACGAAACAAAAAGACCGAGCCAAACCCGGAACGCGGCCCGTTGAAGACGGACACTCCTATCACTCCGTTAGCCACCGTGAGTTTTTGCATCACAATTAATCCACGAACGTAATGGGCCCCGATCCTGACCACCTGGTGCCCGGACGTCCTGCAGGACAACGGCTCCTCCTTCGATCTTCCTCGCCGTCCTCCGGGCCGCGCCGTTCCTCTCTTTTGGCTTTCATTACAAGGGGGAAGAAGGGAGGGAACGACGTGAGAGATGATGACCTGCATCTCACACGCCGCAGCATCCCGCCGGTGACCATAATCCTTCGTTGTGTCTTGCCGGGAGCTTTTTCTGCGCCGCGAGTAATGCGCGCGACGCGTTCTTGCGCGCCTCGTATACGTTACGGCCGTGTCCGACTGCATCGCGTCGCTATAATGGATATCAGTAATATATTGCGCCTAACCCGCGACCGGATGAGACGTTACCGTCAGTCAAACTGTTCCAAAACGACTGTCAGACTTGGACAAGTTGCATCCGGCCGTTATCTCCTTGTAAGTCTTGTCCGATGCTCTCGTTTATGGAACCTTTATGTGAATTAGACATTCAGATATCGCGCGATATGACATTACGTGAGATGAGGTATTATTTTTTTCTGTTAAAAAAGTTCTTAAGTTACTACTTTTATATATCTGGCTCGTCGTGATATAACAATTTTTTTTATTTATTGAGCTTGCGCTGACGTGAGTTAAAGTGCAGTATTATTGTATTAGATGGCATCCTTCGAGTCGAATATGTACCGCTCGCTCTCGAAAATCTCGTAAGATTGATTGTGGCCAGTATTTCCTGAGAAATTCCTTTCTCAATGTAGTTACAGACTGGCTTGGAATTCAATTCCAGCTTGATCGTCGTTGCCGGATACGAATTCGTATTCTTCCGTTCGCTATTCTTCTATGACATATATATCTTCAATGAAAAACCCACGACATTTTCATTGATCTTCTCGAAATCATGCGTGAACATATTATAGATAATACATGCTCGCGCGTGTGCAATGCGCATTTTTATATCATAATTCGCAAAATAAAGTTTGAGTGTTCGATAAAAATACGATAATAAATTAAAAATTTTATATTACCTTGATTTAAAATTTATATTTTAACTTTTAGAGTGAGTGTGAAATATCAGACATTTTTAATATAATAGAAATAATAATAAAATGTAAATATAAAATTGGATTATATAACAATCTTATATTACAGTAAAGATGGTAGTAAATTACAGCAAACATATGTATTTAATGTCTGACGATATAATAATTATTCAGTCGTACTTTTAATGTCTATAATGTTTCTTTCGTTGTTTATTGCGTCTTAGCCGTGACATAATCTCGAAATCTTTGTGCTCTAGATTAGCATGCCGATGCCGATGTTACCCTCTTTCACGGTACATGCTATTAGCACGGTTATCCCCTTTCCGGTCGCCTTTATCCAAGGGAGCGATACTCCACGATCTGTCCGACGTGTACCTAAACGTCCGAATCGCGACATGACGGGGGGCGACCACGAGCCCGTAACCGCCGTCGACATTTCTCAAGTGCAGCCCTCTCCCCGCCGTCCCTCCGTTTCGTACTTGAAGGAAAGAAGACACAAGGACCCGCGATTAATCAGGATTAGCCGAAGATCTGACCCTTAACCCTGCACTGTCCACTGGTCGTGCGATGACCATCAGTCATCGAAGATCCTCCGCGACCATCCTCCTCCCTCCCTCCCCCCCGGCCCTTTCGGGGTTTCGTCGCGGGCGCCTATAAACCGGACGATCATTACGATGTCATTAACTTTGACGAGCGTGTAATTCGTGGCGGGCAAGAGGTCAAGGGGGCAAGCAACGTACCTCGACCGTCAAGTCGAGGTCACGGCACCTCGGTGAGGCACCACGTGAATCTGCCGATCGAAATCTTACGAAATTAATTGACTTCACCGCACGAGATTGACAAAGTGCCTTCCGTAATCACAGATTAATCTGACGGAAGAAATCGCGTCAAAATCTAGACTTATGACTGTGACATTCCGTAAAAGTTACTCGCGGTTAACGGAGATTCTCTTTATCGTTCGTGTTAACTACACATATATCAGCAGTTGTAATACAAGTAGATGAAATTAAATAATCTAACTCAATTGAGCTTGTAATATATTTATATCATAACATCAGTGAGTTTGAAGTAAATTGTAACAAAACTTCGAAAAAAATGTTTATGTCATTTTTAATATCTTATAAAGAATTGAGACAAACATATTTTTACAATAATTACAATAATTTTCTATATTGATTGTTCAGAAAGAATAGATTTAGAATTTTTATAAATAATTTACGTTAAACTGATCCCGACGCGAAACCACGTAAAGTGACATTTCTTTTATACCAACGGTTTCTCAGAACGATGCTGGGCGCGCAGGAGGAACCCGCGTCCGGCGCCGACGTTGTCCAGGGTGGAATTGAATTCCTGATTACCCCTTCCACGGCCACGTCCAGGAAGGTGTTGCCAGCAGGACCAGCGCAGGTCACGATCCGGGGCGTTGGCCAATCCTATCCGATTTCAGTCGACTGCAGGTCGACGGCGAATAGCCGGGATTTCCTATTGTTTGCCGGATGGACGGTAAACGCGCGCGTTTCGTGTACGATCCGATCACAGATATACATACGTGCATGCGTGCGTGCGTACGTACGTGCATGTGTTTCAGAATCTCTCGCGGTCAAACAGGGGAGGTTCGGTTGGCAGCCTTTTGACGAGCATGTAGCGAATCGCGGCCGGTCAACGTACCGAGCCGACTGATGACCGTAAAAAGAATGAGGAGAGGGCTGCGGATCCTCCGGAAGGATCGTGCCGCGAAGAAACGGGCGGGCAACTACCGTAACGGATAATATGCTAATTCGCGGGTGTCTCCGCCGCGGTTGGTGACCAACGAACTCTTTCCCGCCGCCGTTAAAACGCTCGAATCTGAACGGTCCCCCCTTTTTCCTAGAAAATATTTCAGATATACTTTTGAGACTTATAGACAATTTATTTTCAAATATAGAATTTAAAGTGATATTTTCTATGTGTCAAGAATAGCATAATAGGTAATTAATTTGAGTCATTTATTGAATTGAAAAGACGACTTGATCTCTCTTTGATCTCTTTGCTTTTAAGTTCTTTAAATCAATCGCCACTTATAACATCTTATTCATGATTGTCCCTCTTAAAGCGATCGCTGGACCATGCTCGCGTTAAAACCTGCCGCTCGTCCTGGCAGGTGGCAACCGGTTCTCTTTCCTTTTTGCGTTCCCTCCTGCGACAATGACCAATGGTCACTCGAGTTGTGCCGCAGAAGCAGCATTGAGAAGATCTAGCACGTGCCACGTCAGCTCGTCTTAATCCAAAGATCCACGACGGCAACTGTGCCCCGTCCCAGGACCCCGACGTTCTCTTTTTGCTCCTATTCCCTTAGCGCGCGCGCGATCAGTGCGACGTTCCCGATCGTAGATCCTGGCGCGGGACAATATTTGGCAAAGGATAATGTCTGCTCCATCTTGCTGGTGGCTACTCACGAAGTGCTGAGAGGGCCGGCATATTTGCAAGGAAAACACCGGCGAATCGCTTACGTGGTAGCTGCTCATTTAATAATGAATAAGAATTGTGCGTCCGAATAAATGTTGCGGTAATATCAATGTTAGAAAGAAAAAATATTTAGCGCGACGATAAAATTTCAAAATACTTTTCTAGCGATTTATTTAAAAAAATTATTTTAATAATCTTCTTTTAAGAAAAAATGTATGTTTTTTTTCATAAAATATGTTTTATCTATCTATGCGAAACAAATATGTATACGAAATTGTGTATCTTGTCTCCGTGCGGTAACGTGAGATCTAATGTCCCGCAAAATTTAGCAAACACGGCGATATTAGAGATAATAGAGTGACAGTTTATCATCAGCAGCACTGGGATGCGCAATTGCATCGTAAATGCAAATCGCTCGTCGACGGACGACCCTCGGCGTAACCATGCTGACCGATGTGTTGTTTCTCTTCTTGTCAGTATTCCATCAAGCTTCCCCGAGAGCGTTCCCCGGCTACTCGTTACTTTGATGGGCGGTCAAGAGTTGCACTTCTACACCTTGTAAAATAAATCGCTCGCCGGACCGCAACGTCGTACGTCATCTCTATTCTGCGTTTGCTGGCTCCGACCAACGTGCCCGGCTGATGCCGGGCGGTCCGTCATGTAAATCATTAATCACAGAACTTTCTTCGAACGACACGTTAACCCTTTCAGACCGCATTTTTTGGGGTACATAGAAAAATGAGCCTATTACTGTTTATCAGAACGACTGACGTAGTAAGAGATGTTTGGAACTTATAAATTATTTAAACTTTTATCAGTGTTGTATATTTTTATGTTTGCAAGATGCAAGGAAATTAGAAATTTGAAAATGTGCTACGATGCATTTACTACTCTTTTCTTTTGTATATTTACTTAGGTAAGTATATATGTATTCGAATTATTTTTAACATGAATTTGGATAACAAGATTTCTTTGAGTATTTATATTTCAAGCAGTTTTAATTTTAATTAAAATGTTATGTTGATAGTCAAACTACTAAGGTATTTAAAACTTTAAATATTCTGACAGATAGCGACTTTAGATTAAATTTTCTCAAAGAGAAGTGTATCTCTAAACTTCAGATGTACAATTATGGACAGAAGTTTGAATATAAAAGAGATCTCCGAGTTCTCTTCCTGCGTACAACAGTTCGTTTCACGATTTCAGTTGCACGGCCTCGAAGGAGAGGAGCTTAACGTTTACATAGAATACTGTAATCGGATAACATTTTCAACCGTCGGATACGCGACATATTCCATCGATACGAGAATCCTTTCTTCGACGAGGTGGAAGGACTTCCGTTGCGCGTTGCATCCGAATAGAGGTGCATTGTGTCGCGGGACAATTGCGAGGTGCTTCGCCGCAAGGACGCACGTATGCAAAGTCCCTGCAAATAATTCCGGCACTTTAATCCAGTTTCCGTCGTGGCGGTTAATGTATGCCGATCCGACACACGCGCAGGCATGATCTGCATCTCTTATACTATTTCACGGCTCCCTTTTTCTCGTATGATCGATAGATTCTCGGGTACTCGATAATCCAAACCAGCACGCTGAGCGATTTTGAGTTTCCAACGGTTTCGTTATTGATTCCGCGTTGAGGGGATGCATATTAGAAATTGTCACGCTGGATTCCAGCAAGGTGATCGGTGTGAGAGCAAAATGTCGTACACACGGTGAGCTTGGATTCAATAAAGTTGAAGATTACGAGAGTTCTTTTATGTCAGATAAAAATTTCAAACTTTACAAAATTCTAAGTACCTACTAGAATGAAAAGAAACTTTCTAAACTCCTTTAAAATTGGAAGTCAAACTTCGATAGAATTTATACTCAAATTTTTTAAGTGCCAAAAATTTTTAAATTGACTGGAATGTTTCAAAAGCGAGAGATTTGCATTTATATACTTCATTTATGTACGTTGCGTACAACATAGCTGTTTGGATATGGTAAAATGGTAACTCATACATTTTATTTAATATCTTTTAGCTAAACTACTTTCTCTCTCTCATTTGTGGCTTTAGAGATACAGTTTGAAGAGAAAGTCTCATGCTCGAAAACTCAACAACACACGTGAAATTGCACCTCGGCGCCGCGTTTGGTCGCCTTCAACGGTTTTTGCATTGATTCCAGGTCGGTGGCATAACATTTCCTTAGAATTCGCCTGCTAACCCATAAATCGGTACGTTACACCGTCACCGAAGGGGTAGAAAAAAAATCGAGAGACGCAGAGGAGATATAGCGGAGCCAGGGGGAGAGAAAGAGAGCAGGCGACAAGGAGGCATCAGCGCAGAGAGGGAACATTATAATGTTAAAGGGATATGCTACCTAGCTCGGGAAGGGCGAGAACGAGACGGAAGATGCTTCGGAAAGCCGACGCAAAAGGGGAGAAATTAAAATGTAAAAGGGATGATGTGCGTGGAAAACGGAGCCTGCTTTCCATCTCTCCCCTCCTCCGGCTACACTCGTCTCTTTTCTGTCACTCTCACCAGCGGTCCGTTCTTCCTGCTCTCGCCCGCGTCGGCCGCGTTTCTCTCCGGTAATCGACTAGCCCGCTCGCTCCAGTTACAAAGGAGGGGATTTCGCTAGGAAATTAAAATTAAAAGGGGCGGCCCGTCGTTGGCCGAAGGGTTGCGCGTGTTTCTTGGTGCGCGAGAAAAGATACGCGATCCTCCGGTTTGTCAGATATATTCACTCTTCGCATCACGAAGTTATCCACGCAAAATTCTCGCGTGTCTCGTCCGGCAATTAATCCTATTTTTGCAAACCAAATATTTGCGAGAGCAGATTGCGAATATTATCGATCGCTTCGTCGAAAAAGGCTTCCTTGTTTGCTCGAACAGTGAAAATTCAGGATGCATATGACGCAAAATGGCCGATATAGTTTACTTCAATTTTTCTCTTACGACAAATTCGCGTTCTTGTCGCGAATTCACTTACAATTTAAATCAGAAACGTAACGGATGTAATCAATAAAATTAATTAATGATCAGAACTAATCGTGAATCAAGTGATAAATATCTCATATATTTCTACTCATGTTACTTCTCTCTGATACCGTCGCAAACATTCTTTCCCGATTTTCCGCAATCTTCCCGAAACTCATTGATGAGCGTCGAGTGTCCCGAAGGAAATTCTTCGCTCGGAAAATACGAACAAGTATTTTCAGAACTCGAACAAGAGCTTCTTCCCGACTGCTCCGGGATTATCTCGGCTATAGATGACACCGATCGCTGGGGGTAAGTGTATTCCTCCGCCGAAAGGAACGTCGTTCACAATGGTTACAGGTGATCTTTTCCTGTGAGAACATTCCCACAGCATCCCTGCGACTTGTCACCCCTTCCTCTCCACCTCTGTCCCGGACAGTAAACTCCATTCTTTTTGTCGATACTCTCCTCTCCTCTCCTCCTTCGAGTTCACCCTGCGACGCATCTTGGAACGGAAGGTGCTATAGAGCACGGGTTGCACCCCTTCCGGGGATCGACGCCGCGGCCCAAATAAGTTCGCCCCTCGATCGGCGCGGGGATCGTATAATGGGAGACGGTTAAGGGCATATATTTTCTTCCGGGTTATGCTGCGAGATACCGCTCGAGTGCGTGCACATGTGTACGCGAGCTGGAAGCGGGGAAACATTGGGCGGCATAATGCACGCTCGCGGCGGGACGCCATTGTGCCGCAGACAGAACGACCGGCAACAGGAGCCATCCCCGGCGATCATCTTTACCTGAAGATTTGGAAGCGAGAAACGCCGCGAATTCACGCCGTCCCGCGACCTAATAAGAGAACTAGTGATTTTTTTCTCTTACGTTTTCTGCGCAAACATATTTCAGAATAAATTGGCGGTCTTTCAATCGTGGCAAAGAGAAGAATTATTGAGATTGACGAAACTTGTTTGCGTCCGTTTAACAAGTAAAAGGCAAATGTCGATACCGGCGGGCATGCATAGATTAAGAATAAATCAAGTTAACCGTCGATTTTGCTATCATCTTGGGAAATATACGTTTACAAATATTTTTTTATATGTGTGTATTTTATATCTCTCAAATTTATATTGTTCAAGTTTGAGATATTGTTCAATGTTAATAGCGCTGTCAACAAGAGGTTTTACAGTGCCGCGTAATTCGTATTCTGAATATGCGCCATCATTAATCCTTTTTTACAATTAAATAGAAGATCTTCTTCGGTCGGAATAATAATGTTATTAAACTACCAAGATCCAGCTCGACCAAAGATGGCATCTTCTCTACTTAATTGCAAGATTAATATCGGCCCAATTTTACTCATTATTGTTTGTTCACGTCACCTCAAAAAATACGTTCTCCTTAATCTTTTTTTCCTGCACATATATTAATATAATCTAAAAGATTATGATATAATCTGTTTGAACAACGTCCATTAATTATAACAAGTATAGAAAAAATACGAAATTTCTCTAATTTTTATACATGAAACAAGTTTATCGAAGAAACTGGCAATGGCAGATTTTTATAATGAAATAAATAAAAATTATAAAAGATACACAGCTCCAACACTTTCAATCCCTCATCGCGAGGACCTGTTTTCGTATAAATAAATGCGCGGACGTTTGTGGAAGGAACAGGTGGTGCCAGATTTTCCCTTTCATCGGTCAGGGTGAATTGATCCCTTCCACGAGGCACAAAGGTCGATCGCTGTGAAGAATTGACTCGTTTCGGAACCAGATCTCGAATTGACGACCGCTGACGCTCTGACCCTAGACGTTCGACTTCCGGTTTCTCATCTGGACCTCTGACCATCGAACAGGTCCCTGTCAAAGTCCCATTAGGGTATCGTTTCATAGACGACGACCATATGAAGCGAAGAAAGTTGACACGAATGTACCCCCTTCTTAACCGCGAAACTTGACGTTTCCTTAGTCCGGATGGTTCCCGCAGATTGCTCTAAAAATAAACGGACCAGCATAAAGTTCTGCGAACTACCTACTTTCTACATTTTCTAACGAGACTAAGATTCGCAAAAAATTGTGGAAGAAAGAAAGGACTGTATCAACAAATATCCGAATTTCTGAAACATGTTTTTTATGAACAATGGATACATAAAATTAATTTCGAAAATATGATAAAATTTCTTGAAATTAGAAACAAATTACAAGTTTTATTATTTTATAAAATAGTTTGATAATTTATTCAATTAAATATAAATTTCCGAAAACTTCGATAAAAAACAAGATATTATACTCTTCTAAATTGTTCCAATTATTTTTTAATTTTTTAAATTATTGTTTACCAGCAAAATATTAATAATTTCCTCAAAAAAGATAACAGTTTTTGATAAAATTAAATGAGTATAACAATGTGAAACAAATTTCCTTAAAATCTATTCGGATATTTTTATAAAGAAATTTTTTATGCATTAAAACCAAAGTTGCGATATTCTCGAAAGTAAATTCAAGCTGATTTGTTTATTTGAAGAGAGCGAAACGAACAATGGTATAAAACCGGTGACAATAAAGTCAAGAGATAAAGTTTCACATATGTCTGGATCATGGATGCAAAATGCGAAGGGTCCTGACAGAGGATTTCATCCATGTGTTACGGTTCTAAAGTCGTCTCTTAATTCAAACTGGTATCCGTATACGGGCCGGACCATGGTATATCGCCTCAGTTTTCTAGAATCGCTGCTTGTCAAAATCGCCTGGCGCACCATTTACTTCTCGGCAGGATATAGATACAGCGCCAGACCTATGCAAATAATAATAAATGTATATATCTTGTAGGAAAATTTAAATAATCCCAGATAATAGTAGCCAATGAACTTAGCATCAACTGAGGAAAAGACACATTCGAGATTAAACACCAAAAGAGATAAAGATTTTAAGCAAACCTTTGCACTAAAATCTTTATCTAGGAATTAAGTAAGTATTCAAACTGCAGAGGTCGAAAGACGGAAACGGCGGCATGAATGTTGACAAAAGAAGCGAATATCAAGATAACTTGTCTCTGCAACAATTTATTTCTCATGATTCAATCTTATCATCAATACTTATCGCGCTCGGTGCTCCTATCTCTAACAAAATTATCCTTGTTCGATTGCCGTGGATCAATTCACAGCGCCGCCACGAAGAAGCCGCCAGAGTCGTGCTCGAAATGCCCATAAATACCACGACAAAAGGGCCCCTCGCAATAACCGGACTAATTACTCGCCGAATCCGATCCCTCGATCGTGAGCCCCGATCCGCGTTGCAGTACGAGATACGCTTTGCGATAGAGGCGGTTGCCGTGAGTTAAAAGAGTGGGCCGGTGATAGTCCAGGGGTCACCCCGTGGGACCCACGAGGGTCATCGCAGTCGAGGGAAGACTGATCGGCCAAGCTCACGAGAGAGCCCCAAGCTCGTCCTCGGGCCGGAAACGCGCTCCACTTCGCGAGTGATCGGTGTTCAGCACGCGCATCGCAGGTTGTCCGGTCGTGCGAGTCGCTTCAACGACCGAAAGGACGTCGCTGTCAAGGTGGAGACTTCGTCAACGGTCATTTCTCCCGGGATCGGTCAGGGTCAACGGTGAGCGCGTGGACGATTCGGCGAAAGGTTTTCAA
The DNA here is from genome assembly GCA_035220615.1 of Leptothorax acervorum. Lineage (NCBI taxonomy): Eukaryota > Metazoa > Arthropoda > Insecta > Hymenoptera > Formicidae > Leptothorax > Leptothorax acervorum. The sequence goes on along the minus strand of JASTWQ010000002.1, from coordinate 708,288 downwards.
AATCTGGTCCGGGTGGATAAACAGGATCGGCACGTATTGGTGACCTCTTCATTTCGAGCTAGTTACCCGTGTTACCAGCTCTTTCGTCGCTTCGGGTCATGTGTCAACGAACTGCCTTGAAAAGTGTTACTAATAATCAAGGGACGGTAGATTGTAGATAACGAGATTTAACAAAGCGGAAACTTGTAATGTAAATTATTCCTATTGTTAACATTTGTATCATTTGTTATCTTACAACATTACACCTCTTGCAATAGGATTTCGCAATGTAGTTTGTAGCCTTCCGTGTGAAAGAAGATATTTTACTTCCCCTTCATACATTACTTATACATTTATTCTCGATATAAATCTTTAAGCTTTTTGTTAGCAAAGTAATAATAAGTGAGAAGCAATAAGTAAAACGATAAAATAATAAAATATAAAGTAATTAAATGTGTATCTAAAAGAGAAAGAGAGTTTTTACAAGTATTTCAAATATATTTTTCGTTTCTTAATTGCAATATTTTATAACTGCTTGAATTTTTTATGGCACGGGGATTGCGAGACAAAACAAGACATCAAAGCTGAATATCACTAAGGTCCCCGTTATAGGACAAGATCGTTGCAAGACAGGATTGGCACGTTCCGATTTTGATGTCCGGCGATCTGGTCTTCCGGCTGGAGACAGGCGGTCCTTCCGGGTGTCTTTCCGGTCAGCCAGGGTCATGTGTCGACGGATTATGAGGTGGCCAGCACTGCTAATGGCTGTACGATGATCTTGACCCGTGAGACACGAGCGTGTAATCCGCCACGCTGGCCAGGGTTGTAGGTCACCGCGACAGGGTCTCTCGTTCTCCAAACAAGTAATAAAAGCAGATATGTGACTGCAAATACGGCGTAAATTTACGGTACCGCGGTAATAGGCCACTCAAAATTTATGGCACTTCTCAGCAATATCTCAGAAATACAAGAAAAACCTAAGAAAAATCGAGCGACTTGCTTCTTTCAAATATTTTTGTTATACTATGGGCGCCACAAAATGACACAAAAAACTATATAAGAAATACAAGATTATAATTTTTGCATTAGATAAGTTCCTATTAAAAGAATTATAACCATAAAAATAATAAATTTAAATGTTAAACAGATACTTAAAAGTATTGAATGGGTTAAGAATACTCATGTTTTCGCGGATACGGAAAACGATGAGTTTTAACGAGGTAAACAAAGTCATTGTCTCGCCGACGATACGGACGATTAAAAGTAAGCAGCTGTTTCAGATGGCAGACAGGGGGTGATGCCGTCAGCTGACGAAGGGTGAGAAAATAGAAATATACGCGGCAGAGTCGCCCTTAGCCGTTTACTTCGAATAGGATGCTGCAAGGGAATGATCTTTCGCGTTCAGTGACGTCATCGACTCCGACGTGGCAGCTGTTGCCTTCTGACCGTGCCTACCCCAAGATTGATTGCGAGATTAGTCCAAGTATCTTGGCTAACGAAGGGGTTCTGGCTTGGTGTCCGCACCGGCGAACCAATACTATCTCGTGATCAAAAGATCACTTCCGCAAGCGTAAAATGTGATCCTGTTATCCATTCGGAGTATTTTAGCTTTTACTTTGCCATAATACTTTGGATCACGCATCAAATAATCCAGCATTGAGGATTAGAAAGTTAGAGATCGTGAAAAAAGGATTAAATTATTATTACTTATTGTTAGAAATTTATAAACAAAAATCTAAAAATTATTAATTTTAATTTATAATCTAGATGTATATCAAAAATTGAAGATACTTAATTTGGTCTTAATTCAAATCTGAATTAAAATTTATACTTTGTAACTAATTGTAAGAAAACAGCGACAGCAAGCTGACCTCACAGAGATTAAAATCGAAAACTTTAAGCCTCGTATTCCCGACAAGCGCGCACGAACCGTCTTCTAAAACCGCCGCCATCGGAGACAACGATGTTGCTCGTTAACAAAACTGCATCGAAGCCGCATACGACGCACGGTTTCGTAAGACTTTTCAGGTGTCCAGGTGATAAACGGCCGCCGTACGTGCGAACGCATCTCCACGTGGATTTTCGCGAGCTTCGTGCCTTTTGGAGAAATGAACCTGTTGCGGAGCTTTATGAGCAGCATTAACATACTTCGTCGTGTTTCGCGCGAGCTGCGGCCGCCGCGGGCTTAAGTGCATCACGGACGGTGAAAATATTTCATTACATTAACGCAAAGAATGAGAAAGAAAAAAAAGTGGAAAGAAGCGTTTACTGCTGTCTCTGGGAATTGCTCCTCTCTGAGGATAACAATATATGCAGGCAACACGCGCGCATACAAAATAGGATCCAATTTCTGAGATTATCTAAAAATAATTGCAACCATCAATTTTGCGTTTACGATGGAAAAACGTAGCATACATATGTGTCAATAGTACCAACAAAAAATATTCGATTTTGAAGCAGTTTTTTCCTTTCTTCGAACGAAACCGACCAAATCGCACGTACGAAGAGCATATGGCTAAAGAAAATAAAGTTTCGTGTCTCTACATTAAATGAGTGTAATTTCAAACTCTCACAATTCTATGTCTTTGAGAAAAAAGTTATTGTACAAATAAGTTCCAGAAAAAGTTACAATGTTTTTGCAACGGATTGGAAGTTATAATATAGTTATAAATTTTTTATTGAAACCGAAAGTTGTGTGTGATTTATTGTATAACAATATATGTATTAGCGAACGAGAAAAATTTCTAAAGTAATTATTTAATTATTAAATGTGTATATATATAAATAGATTTTAATATATTTCAGGAAAAGTAAATTATTTAACAAGGAAATATTAAACTACAAATATTGATGAATAAATATAACTGACAACTGGATCCTCGGTTTTCCTCAAGTATAATCGATTTGATTTTCATGCGGCATCATCCTTTCGATACCTTCCTGTCAAAAGCGACCTTGTTCGTAAACTTGATCGCTGGAGCTTCAACCGAGCGGAGTCCAATCATCCGTCGCACTTCGTCCAGAGCATTCTGCGGACTTTCCCGCGTTAAGTCTCACGATAACGCCGACGTCACGTTCTCGACGGCTGCGAATGGCGGCAAGTTTCGACGAGGTTCCGGCTTTCGGTGCATCGGTTTGCACGCGCGCGCGTGCTCACGAGCGGGCAGGTATTGTTTGCGCGAAGATGCCAAGCTGTGAAAATAATTGTGAGACGAGCGAAAGACAGAGAAACCACGGAGAACGGAACGGAGTAGTAGAGAAGGAGGCAAAGGGGGGAGGAAGGGAAAAAACGGTTCCCAGGATTCGAATGGCTTCGTATGTCTCCTATAAAGAGAAGATTGTTCTGGCTCCATTCCGCTCGCGGGGGGATAGATGAGGCGAAGGGTCTTCTCTTCGTGGCTTCGCGAAGGGTGACTGAGAGGGATGCTGCTGCTGCATCTGCCCCTTTGGTGTAATGATATCTGAAAAAAAGAACTACTGCATTCAGCGAGACTCTGGGCCATCAATTTGCCTCGTAAATAGGATTCGACGAAGTCTGTCTTTCTCTCTCTGTATATTTATCTCTCTCTTTCTCTCTTTCGATCGATATTGACCTTTGGCTTCCGGGATTTAATAAAAGGCGGAATATTAAAATCTGCCGAGAGTTCTTGCGATTCGCGACACAGCCTCTTCGTGTTTCATCGGTATTATTTCGATTCATCAGCATTATTTCCGTAGTTTCTATCTTAAATATAACAACGTTATGCAAGGTAGATTGTTATGTGCAGTCTACACATATATGTAATTAAACAATGTAATTAAATAACAATGTTGCCACAACGATATTAATGTTTGCTTAACATAAGAAACTAAAATATCTCTAACATATTTATAGATTTCAAGTTAATTTTTCAAACATTTTCTAAATTATGAAGATAATGCACAGTAAAAGGTACGCTTATGATTTACAAGATTCTCTGTGAACTAAGCTATTAATCTTTCTTTTCCAAAATATCTAAGTCATAAAAAAGAGACAAACACATATCAGACCAAATAAATCCTTCAAACGAGAGATTACTAATCTTCTCTCTTCGGAGACATTTTCGGACTTTTCATGAGACAATCAACTATGGATCGACTGAATTGAGGAAACTTTCGTCGAGGGCCAAAGCAAACAATGCTAAGAACCATCGCCGGTTGAAAAAGGACCGACAGTGTATGTAAAGGCAAAAGAATGTTCTGTCCTAGGCTTGTCAAGGGTGGGTGCGGAGAAAAGGGAGATTCGGGAAAAGTTCTTTCAAGGTGCTCAATCATGGCACATTTAATCGGTATATTTAAAATCGGAATATAATCATATAAATGCGATATAAATACATGCAACAAGAAACATTCTTACAATGGAAATAGAAAAATTTCTAATTTGTTAGAAAAATACACAGAATGTAAAATGCAAGATATATTAAAAGACTTCTCTGTGTCATATTATTTTCGGCTGTAATAAATTTTAAACTGCAAAGATTTTATATGGCATATAACTACTATAAAATATTTAGGACTGCAAATATGTGTCCTGTAATAAAAACTTTTGCCGTTTGGTGCAGTATATATCATTTTAAAGTAACACTAAAAGAGAAGAGACGAGAATGAAACTTGTAGAATTAGTTATTGGACTAGCAGTCATAAATTTTAGAAACTTCAAATATGTATTTCAACTGAGAACCAGCATTCCAAGGATATTTCCATAAAACTTTATCATGGCTGAAAATCCAGATGTGTACAGAATTCACGCGCGCGTTTACAATTTTGTTCATTATTCTTCTTCGAAAATTTATTTTAACTAAAATTTTTTGAGAAACCTGAGTAATGGTTCGAAGATATATACCTATATGCTTGATATTTCACCAGATTAAAATTATAATAACTTTTGTCCCCAAGGGATAAAGTACTTTAAAAATCTAGCGCTTTATTGATGAAGCGGATGTGTCAATATAAGCGGATGTCACGGTGATTTCAATGAAACGTCATTATCTATAATCCGGTGCAAAAATGGTAAGCCTAATCAATGACGCTGCAATTTTGAACGGACGACGGTCTCATCGACGGCCATCGTTTTTCACACAGCGTCACGCGTCACCACAATAGCAGCGACTTTTCTAAACGAGGCAGGATGGTCATTTCAAGGGCATTTATATTATTCGTATGAAAAGAGCAAAAATGTGCACGAATGCAGGAGGGCAGATCGAGAAGGAAAGGGAGAGAAAGAGAGAGAAACAGAAAGAGGGCGCGGTGCAGCATGACACCCTATATTTTGGTCTCATTTTACTAAAAGCCGATCGTATTTCACGATTCCACTCGTCGCGAGGACAATGCGCCTGCGTGCCGTTTTCCATTTCTCTCCCCTTCTACTTTTCTCATTTCCTCTCCTCCGCTGCCTCGCTCCTTCCAAATTCGTTTTCACAAGACGCGCGACTAACCCGACTTTAGGGAACGACAATCTCTCTTTCCGCGCACCAGTTTTTTCTTCATTTTCTTTCTTTCTTTTTTTCAATTTCTTTTTTCGCTCCCCAAAAAACGGTGCATTGAGACGCGGTCATTTGTCCGCAATTTGACCATAAATGAAGCCCTCAACGAGGGATATTTACTCGCCGCACCAAATTCCTTTCTCGGATGCTCTTCCTTTCCACCCGACTCTTTCTCTCTCTCTCTCTCTTTTTTATGCGTTTCGATGCTTCTTTCGGTGACACTCGTATCGCGAGTGCACGATATATTGCGGCGGGTTCAAACGGCACGCACCGTGGAAAATGTAGGAAAGCAGGAAGATTCGCTGCGGGCCTCGACCTCGCGAAAAAACGCTTATAGCAAGATTTAAAAAACATGAGAAGCGCGAATATACGTTGAATTTCGAAGTGTAATTCTCTTGCAATGTCAGAGATGAAAAACGAAAATAAAATGGGGGAAACGCAGGAATAAAATAAATAGAATAAAATTCCCTTCTACGTAACGGAGCAAGCAAGCGGAAATAATTATGATTATTATATAAAAGATAATCAAAATAACGATCAATTTCTGCTTTTTAAATATAAATTCAGTTAAGATTAAAACTCAAGTAAGAATTGCTCTCTGAAAAAGTTAAAAAAATGTTCTCTAAATTACAGATAAATTTTCTATCTTAACACAAGATCTAGTTTTACAAATATAACGGTTTGTATCTTACCCGATACATTCTGATTCTCGGATTTTACATGTTAGAAAAGTGTATTTGGCACCATGAATTAAATCACGATTGTTGGACTAACTTGCTTATCCTAACGATTTAGAAATAAATCAAAGACATCTTGTCCATCAAGCAACTTCCCGTGTAACATTTAGCTCTTTTCTTACAACTGCTTCACATCAAAACGAATTTCTATAAAGATTCGTAGTGCTCGACAGAGTGGTTTACAATTTTTACGTTGCATGTCCAATCGACGCGTCTCTTCGAGGCGGACCATCACGAAACTTTCTCATGGGATCTAGAATTACATCGATCGCAGCAACGAGATAATCGTACGGCCGCGAACGTAATAATTGGATCGCTCGCCAACGTCGGCCAGCGTACGTCGACCAATGAGAGACGGAGCTTCGTTAAAAAAAATGGGGGGAAAAAAGAAAGGAGGAAAGAGCTCTCCACAATGATCCTGCGGAAGGACCTCGGCCAACGCATCGTAAGGGGGAAAGTCGCGAATGGGGGGGAATCGAATCAGACGAATCGTAGGACGAGCTGGACGACGAACGAGGACACTTGAGGACGCACGAGGACACGACAATGGTGTCCGTCCGTTCGTCCGTTAGGAGGATCCTCGCAAGGCGACGCGTGGAACCGTTCGTGTACAGATTTGAATATTAATTTAGGGTCGTCCACGGGGCGACGTAGGATATTGCCCCGGGGTCAGCGGCAGGTCCGACGGAAGAAGGATCCCCGTGTCCTCGTTATCCGTTGCTGCAGCTTGTTAATAAAGCGCCGCCACCCCTGTCTCGCTGGCCGGAATAGTGATACCATGTAACGGACCGTGCGTCGACTCGCTTGCCCATATTGTCGTTATGCCCGTAGGTACGTGGAAGAAATTGCGTAACGGACGAGACGCTTCCTCGCGGCGGAACCGAACCTCCAGGTAAAATTATGTAACGGGCGGTAAACGCGGTCGTTACTTTGTCAGAGGCGTCTTGGCGCTAGGTAAGATGGCCGAGTCGCTGAAAGGGTTAGTCAAGAATTTAAGGCCAAGACTCATTTTAAAGTCCCGTATCTTAAAGTGGCTCGTGCTGCGGAAATGTTGCGAATAACAGTGAAGACCATCGTGTTCGTAAATATTAAACAATAACCAAGATATTCCAATATCTTATATACTTTATTCGTATACTTTTAATAAACGACTTATTTCTCACATAATGACGAAATGCCGAAAAATCTTTGAAGACTTTTCGTGATTCTTAAAATATTTCAGACTTTTTCTATATCTTTTCGAAACGTCTTTTGATACTTTCTCCTTTCTCTCTGAATACTATTTCTTTACGATATTAAATTACTAAGTTTTATTAAGTATATGGTGAAAGATAATATATGTGTGACGATAGATTGAACATTTTTAAAATAATTATTTTCTTAATATGATATTCTTCGTCTGGACATTAATGATTAGCGGTAGATCGCATAAATTAAAGCACTGTGAATCTATTTCTGTCATATATATTTTATATGTGGTATACGCCTTCTCACGAACAAAAATGACTGATAAAAGAAAAAGACAGCGTAATGTACTCGATGGGCGAAGTAGGGTCTACTGGTTCCAAAGGTTGCGATGTAACGGACTATTTTATGACCTGGATATTATCTGGTCATCGTTCCTGTGAGATTTATACGAGTGAAATCGACTAGAAATCATGGTTCCTTCGGGATAAATAGGATAATACGTATGATTAGTACCTACTTTCTAGTAGAAGAAGCCTCAACCTATTATAGCATTCTGGTGAGAATATTCATTATGGCTCGTTTGCGATATTAATAATTCACGTTGCGTTCCCTATATTCTTCTTCAAGCTTGGCCAAACTGGATATCACAATGCGGTAATAATCGCATGATAATAGCAACTGATCGAAAATAGCTTTTTGATAAGTTCAACTTTAGGTCCACTAAAAGTCAAGTAAAAATCGAAATGGTATCTTCTAATATTTAAGTTATAGATAACTGTAACTGTAGCATGATTTATTTAATCTGTCGCGTTTATTGGGTCCAATATATTAAGCAATATATTAAGCATCTTTCTTCTCACATAGAACCGAAACCTCTGACGCAATCACGCTGCAACCATAAGAAATACCACGGATTCGAGAAAATCTGATTTATAAGTATTTCTTTTTTTTTACGAACTCAACTGTTTGCTTCCACGGTCTTTTAATAATTCCTCGATAATTCTTCGAAGGTGCATTGTGACATTTAGCGTCGCGTTTCACCGCAAGCGACAGAATTTGCAAATCGAGAAGGTTGTAGTAACCTCGCGGAGGAGAGGCCCGCAGAATCTGACCGGAGTTGCGCATTACGTGCAGCCATTAATTACTCACAGACTTTTGACCACCGTGATCGGTACATTGCGTCGGCGAATCTGATATACTAATGATCAATGATCCATCGCGCGCCTATAAATAGTAACGTGGTATTAACGTGGTCGGCGGGCCTTTCGTCGATCTCAAGGCGACTTGGAATACGGCAGATCTGATTGCTCGGTTCTCGGAAAGGCGAATTAAGGATTCCGCTTTCGAGCGGTATACCGCCATCGGTATCGGCGATCGCCGATCGACGGTATGGTAACGCAGTGTCGTAATAACAATGTCCGACTCCCGAGCGCGACAGCGGAAATTAACGTTCTTAAAATTGATTGAGCCAGAAGTTATGTCCCTCTTTTCCCCTCCCCTGATCGCCATCTTTTATTCTTATGTCGCCGCTTTTACAAAAGGACCGACACGAGCGTGGTAAATTCATGGACCGCCACGGCGCTCGGCTAAATCGAATTATCATATTAATACTGACGCGTCATCGTCTCATTACTCATTTATGCCGCGCGCGCCGGGCTAATATCTCATAAACGTCCGGCGGGCGTGATCATAAATCTGCGATTTCGCAGCGAAACGATCGCTCGCGCGATTTCCAGAAACAGGGGCGGTTCTCCACAGAGCTGCGCGCGTGACGCACACTGTTTATGGACATCGATGACATTTAAACTTTACATTCACGACTGTTGGAGGGGGATAACTTTCGTAGAACAACTATCTGCTCGGGCGTGTTATTTAATTTTTATCTTCTGTGATATATAGAAACATATCTTCACGCTCTGTTAGATTTCTTCCGAGATAATTTTTTGAGTCGTTGGTGATAAACCCATCGAAAAGTCATCGTCAATCATCTTTATCCACACGTAGACATTAATCCTTCGATTTCCGTACGCTGTTTCCAGCTATTGTTCCAGACTGCAACCTAGGTGCTAGCATCGATTCTCTCGGCAATGTACGAGTTGCGAAGAAAGTTTACATAAGCGCACGATCGGAATGCTCGAATGCTCGTAGAAGAGCGATCGAAGGATCCTCGAAGGATAATTTAGAGGCGATTCGATCCTCGGATTCGAGCTCACCTCCGGCGCGGGCGCGAGATCGAGAGTCCGAGTCTCACGCACTCGAAATTATTTCCCGGAAATTCGCGCCGACGAGAGATCATTCCCGCGAGCGAGGGCTGGACAAAGGCGAGCATGAAGGGGGAGGAAGGCGCAAGGAGGAGGGACCTCGTTCTTTTTTTCCCTTCTTTTTTTCCTTTCCTTTTTCGTAAGGTGAACGCCGCGCCGTGATTCGAGCAATAATTCAATTAGCCTGGAGGATTTAGTGGCGTTGCCGCCATAATTCAAGGCGCGCCGCGCGAAGAGTGGTAGAAATAGAAAGAGAAAGGACGGAAGGGCGAAGGTTTGGGAATGGGGGGTAGCTGCGGAGCTGGTGCGCGGGCTAGAGGACCCACCTTGGCATAAATTAGAAGAACAATGCGCGAGACCAAGGTGGACGAGCGTAATAGCGTCGGACAGAGGCACCGCGGAGGACACTAATATCATAAGCCGTCGGGAACTACGGCCGGAAGAAACGGACACGTCCGAAATTCATGCGCGTTACATATCACGTGTCCAGCGCGGCGCACGTGGTAATTGGTGCCGACGTTGCTTTCTTCTTACCAAGCGCTTTAACTTCGCGCAATCTACGCCCATCCGCAATATATATCCAAGTTTCCTCTCAACAAATAGACAACTGAGACCTAGACACTGATTATCTAAGTAATAATTGGAAGATATATGGAAACGATAGCCACAATTTGCACTTTGCTGTTCATTTATATGTGAAGATACCCGAATTTATTATAATAAAATTACAATTATTTATTTATTTATTGCATTCTTGTATTGTATCGCTAAATTATGCTGGTTTACAATGGGTGAGAGTGTCAGAGAAAGACTAACGATATAATATTGGACTACGCGGACCAGGCCGAAGAATGGACGTCGAGATTCATGCGTAATGCATGCGACGGGCGTGCGTACGATGCACCGGGACGCCGTCGTTGCCCTCCCGAACAATTAGGAAAAGGTCCCCGTCGTCGTCGTCGTAGCAAGCGTGAAGGAGCCGGCGGCGTGCCGGGAAACACCGGGATGCCTAGAATAACCCAGGGGTTGCGATTCCATTTCGCTGGGAACCGTTATATTGCAACGTCTTCCGAAATTAAAACGCTTGGACTGTTTCCAACGTGCGCGGATGGACGGCCGACGGTCGTCCCGTCATTCCGTTTCTCATGCGGCGCCACGCCGGCCGATGGTCGACGATTGCACCATATGGCTGTGCTTCTGGATGATCATCGTTTCTAACACGGAAATTTCAGTTTTCAATATTCTTTCTTTTTAGAAAAAGATCGCCGAATATTAATCTCTTCAAGCAGTATAAAAATATAAAAGATAGTTGCGAGGCATGATAAACAAATATCCTTACGATGTCCTTTTAAATTGTTTTGGATATCTGCTTATAATCCAAGATTGCGTTTTAAAATTGCAAATATCTAGTGTCGAATTCTGTACAGATTTCTGTACAGATATACATAGACTAATTACTAATCGTTAACTGTTAAGATTTCATGAAACCCCGCACTATAATCTGAAAACATAAAAGCCTACGCTTTGAAAAGTTGCATGAAGAAACCGGCTGCGTTGATTCGGGACGCAAAAGTTCCACCCTGCGGGCGATCGTGAAAGCGGAGCCCTTCGTGACCGGCGCAAGGATTGCGGGCCCGAAAGGGTCCGCACGGTAAAACCGGTAGGGCCCGTGCCCTAGATTTCGGTCGATCGACTCGGCAGTTTCCGAGTGAAGTATCCAAGCTTCCGGAAATAAAAAGAAAGTAGAAAAGATTACATGCCCGAGGTGGACAACGACCCCGGAACGGCCCCGGGGTCAGCCGGAAGGGTCAGTGATGTCCGACCGATGACCCGAGGGGGGGGGGGGGGGGAAGGGCCCGCCCTTACACTCTCGTGTACAATTATAAATGCATTAAATCCATCCCCCTTACAAGATAATATTTAAATCGCGCCGACGGGTTAAAGGACGTCCCGCGCGCGCCACGCCGGTTTTTCACCGAAGGGAAATGGTGCTTCATGTCCTGCGAACGCGCCGTCCGGCCGATTTTATTGCGTGCGTATTGGTGTCACGGTGCCGCGGTACGCGGCCAATTTTATTGCATGTATTTTCTGTTATAAATTCACCCTACCGTCTGTGGGCAGTCCTCGCCCAAGTCGGGGTGCCCGGAAAGAAGAACATGGCTGGTCGCTGGCTCGCACGGTGATGGTCTTACTTGAGTATTTATTTATGCGCTATGTCAATTATTTATGTGCGCAAAGTGCGCATAAGTACGCAAGAGAACGCGTGAGATCGCTCGCCGGGGATTTCAGATTGGTATGTTGGAATCACGTTGAGCTTTATACCTAAGAACAACACAATGGCTTTCAAAAGAGAATTTAGGCCGTAATTCATATTGCATACTTAATCTTTGGATTACGGTAATATCGCGATAACTTAGGCCAGCGAAACTGGGTCAAATGCAAATTAGGCAAGTTCAATTTACGTAAGATATATTCTTTCGCATATTTTCAGCCAAAAAAATATATGTACATATTAATAAAAAATATAATTCTTATAAAATATTTACTAAGAAAAGAGAAAATTTGTTTTGATAATCTTATTGGCCGATTACAGACATTTGTTTATTAAATGCCGCTGCTTTTTACAAATTATTTCAATTTATTCTGTTAATTAATCTTGCAGCGTTGACTTTACTTGGCCTCAAAAGTCAGATATTATCAGAAAAGCAATTAAGCAATCGTGTCACATTACTGGGACATAATTACTTTATCTATCGCATGATTATTTCATATTCACAAAATTATCGCCGCATATGTGTGTACGTGAAGTTTATGCAGGCAAATGTATCATGAGTCATGAGCCATAAGTTGGGGCCTTGTGCAATGTTTATATTTTGATGCTACAATTTACTGCAAAATAACATTATTTATTAATACTTGTGCTAATACTATACTATATACTATACTTTAGCATTATCGTTATTTCTTCTGTCATTTAATATACACAGTACACACATATATAATTACCGCAATTTTATTATACATTACTTTGAAAATGGAGCAAGGTTCCATGATACTGCAATAAATCCTACGCGTTTGTGTACGCGTGCATCTACCTGCAGGTGAACAATCCGTTAGAACAGCAACAATAAGAACTTGTCAGGAGCGAGACTAAAGAATCGTTAACGGCATTTACCGTATTATTGCATATGTTTTCCCTTATAAATCCTCCAGGCATAAACCCTTCCGCGCGAAAGGGCTACCCTGAGCGAGTCCGAAGGCCCAGGCGAATCTTGTATTACAATAAGGCCGAGAAAAGAGATATGAAGCGTCGGTCGAAATTTCTTTACGCGCATCGGCACGCACGAAACGAGGAAGGAAAAGGTCAGGTCGCAATTGTACAATAAGATATATCACATACACGTTGCATTTCGCCCGAGCTTCCAACTCCCGGAGTATACAACCCGTGCAGAGTCCGTTGGAAGCGCATTACAGCCGGCATTACTATTTACATTCGCTGATCTGTTTTTTCAGCCATGCAGAGATTCCTGGCTCCTTTATACCGTGACCATTGCACTCGCGAAAGAACGCGAAAGTTGTTACGCTGCTTATTAATTTCTTATTAACGCATTGTGTTATTTCTTTGTTACCGCAATTACGATTTCTGCACAGGAATCCTATAATCAAGCGGAAATTTAAGCCAGAGTATCTCGATAGTTAAGCGGAGTAAACGCTTCTCACTAAATGCAACTGTTCGGGTGTGTATTCAATTCCTCTTGGATAAGTGAATCGGATGGCGACAGATTCGCCATCAAATGCGCAATGAGAGAAATACGGTTTTGTCTGCCCGCGTATTTTGCAGAGATAGTTCGAGGAGGCGTAGTCTTGGCGGGGTGATCGAGCGCAGCCGATTAAACGAATCGGTCGTTTCTATTCGAGGCAACGGCACCGCTCTCAGGGTCCAGGTAGGAGATAAGCGGACATCCTCGAACTACCGTCGCGTATCGATCCGAATCCCGATTCAATTTTCTATGCCCTCCCCGACGTAGCGCAACGGCGAAACGGCATGCATTAAACATCGTGCATCACGCATGCCGGGCGCACTGATCCATCGTCGCGACGTCGGGCATAAATGCGTCAGCCAGGACACGACATTAGGGGTAGCAGCGACGCTACGACGTTATCCGAGTAGCTATCGGTGCTTATCTTCCGCTTATCACTCGGCTCTGACATCGGTATCGCACGTTGATATTATCGAGGGACTGGAATTAAAAATGCGATAAATAGAAAATAATAGAGCATTTGAAATACTTCTCTCGCGGGTGAATTTTGAAGCGAGAGATATCTTTATACTTTTATAAAATAACTTTATAAAATAATATAATATAATAATTCGAATTGATTTCTTGATATGAGATATTGAATTAGGAACGCGAGAAACAATATGAGAGAAAAGAGAAGAAAAGACATTCAACAATTACGTAATCAAGTTTCTTTTAACTTTCAGCAAGTTTTATTAGACTTGGAATTTAATAATACTTTCTCTTACTTTCTGAATTCGAGTTATTCCAATTAATTATTTTTGATTAAAATAAAATCAGATATTTAAAAAGAGGTGTACGCGCGTGAGACTTCCATGTTCAAATAGAACTTTCCGCGTAAAATTTGTAATTGATTGTTTCAACTTCAATGGTTATGCTATTCTTACAAACATCTCGGGCAACTTTAGAGATCAGTGGTAGTAACTTCTTGATCGATCCTCCAGTCAGATTGCGTTACTCCGAATACATTTTAGTACGAGGCGCCCGTTCACGCATACACGCGCATCGTTTTCTATCCGAGAGAGGCGCGGTGATCTGCTCTATTATTACACGAAATTGCCTGGGAAAACTTTCATTAACTTGTCCGATGCCTAATTCATGAGAGACGGACCGATGCGATACCGTATAATCCGCGCCCGAGGCTCCGCGGGCGGCGCGCGGCGGCGAAAAGGGTGCTGAGGGGTGGCAGAGGGGAGGGATAGGACAATCGGCGAAATGATTTCGGTGGTACGAAATGAAATAAAGATGATCCCGCATTCGGCTGCGAATGCGAAAGAACGGATGGAATTGAAATTCGACCGACGCGTGAAATCGCTCGTTTTCATCCCGATATATTCCGCGAATCATCATTTTGACATATCTAACTCTTTCGCATTTCACTGTGGTGACCAACGTTTCTTTTCTTCAACGTTTACTGGCTTGCACTTGTGGGATCAAATGTCCATTTCCCTCATTTGAATCAAAAATTCGCAACTCGCGTCTTGAAAATTCATTTAAAACAATTTTTTATGCGTCTCAGATATCTATGAGATAAATTATGTTATCATTGCGTTTGTAAGTTTCACATTAAAGCAATTTCTTGCTTTCATGCTACTCTGTTTTATTTCTACGGTAATAGGATGTTTTTGTTATCTCTTTGAAATTACTTTAAAACTGTGCGAATAATTTTTAATAAATAAAATATGAGTTCTTTGCGTCATTAATGCCATTTTTTTAAAATTCTTTATAAACATTGGCATTATTCTTATTAATTTTACTTATTCCCTCGTAAGGAAATCTTTTCCTACAAGGAAGAGGTATATTACGTAAGAACTATTATCGAAAAAAATTCAAAGTTCTTCCATCAATTTATTTAGTTCATTGCCTCTTCATTAATTCGTGTCACTTAATCATTATGCAGATAATGAGACAACCAGTCGATTAAATTGAACAGCTTATTTGAACCAAGAGACGGTTTTAGCAGCAATGGTTTCAAATCATCTCTTTCCCGCCACCTATTCAACATGAATTCAACTAACAGCTTTTGCTTGGGTCGCCTACTTGAATCCAGACACTCCGGTACCTGCTGCAATTTCTTACCGACATCTTATCGACGTCTTGCCGCCAAGACAATAATCGTCAGATTTCCACGGTGTCGTGCAAAAATCGCAGTCCTCAACCTGTGCGACGGTAGAGCGTGATTTTATCGGCACCCTGTATATCAGGGTGGTCTTCGGCCGCGGACAGGAATATCGATTTTCAGTCATTATCGCGAAATAATGGTCATTAGCGAATTACTTAAGCTCCTACCCCTCCTACCGCCTTCCGCCCTTCGTTTCTTCGTGCAACTATCTCTTTCTGCATCTCTCGCTTGTCAGAAACGCATCAGCCTCTCGCAATTTCGCCCTCTCGCGAGATACCTGCGCGTACCATCGGATATAATGTATAGGTCTCATTACAACGAAGGTGAGAGCGAGGGTGAAGGGCCGCAAAGGCCCGCGGGCATGCACGGCCGCTCGCGTGCGCGAGCTTGCACGAGAGTATCCCTCGTCGCACCCTTCTCCTTCCAATCTCGCTTTCTCCCTCTATCTTACTCTCTCTCTCTATTTCTCTCCCTTCTGTTAGAAGTTCGTAATGTACAGGGACCCGAAAGGAGGCGAAAGCAAAGACAGTGTATATTTAGCACGCTACTTTGTTGCTGGTCGCGCAATGCGCCGGGAGCCCGTTCGCGGAAGAGCTGCGCCCGCGAGAAGGCAGGCGGGGACCGCGCTGTCGGGACGGACGGAGAGAATTCCATACGCGAGGAATTAGGGACCTGCGTGCCGCGCACGGCAATCGCGTGCGCGGAAACAGTAGCCGAGGTTTCTTTCAGGTGACCTCACGTGACTCGACGCGGATACCGAGCTGCTTCACGGTGGCGGACTCTGTAGTTGCCGCCTCTTCCCGGAGAATAGGCCCCCAACCTCGTCATCTCTCTTTCAAGCTCATAACATTTTACGCGACGTATGACATGAATAACGTTGCGCGCGATTAAAGGTCGGAAAGAAAAATAGCTTTAATCCTCGATCGTTTCGCTTATTTATTGACTGAAATACCGTTCCCGATAATAAACGCGCTGCAACTGCAACTATATTTCCAGTAGCACAATTCAGCCTTGAAGCTCCGATGAAAAATCGCGTAATCGTTAGAAATTGCAATGCATGGATGGTACGTGCAAAGCTTATCATGTGGTGACCGATGTAATTGCGTTATATAAATGGAAGATAGGCTTACAATGTGCACGACGGGACCATTGGACGCGTTGCATTTAACAACTGCGCGGAGTCACATGACGATATGTCATTATATTTGACGAGAATCACAGAATTATACATTTGACTGCGCGGAACTTTCCAAACCTATAACTTACATAAATAAGATAATGATAAAAAAAACGCGAAACTTGCTGCGTTCTTGAGAAACAGTACTGGCAAACGTCTAAAAATTGATGTTTTTGAAAAATTAACTAATTTAAAAATTTTTAATTTGTTTAGTTAGAAAAATAAGAAAATAGCTAAAATCTCAATGATATTATTATCTAAACTTAATTTTCTAAATAAGATAATTTATACTTGTGCCATTTGATTATCTAAAAAAAGAATGAAGTAACATATGTATAAAGTTGTAAAATAATGTATAAAATAATGTAGGTATGAAACAATTAACAAAACTACCAATTTTTTTTACAAAAAACGCTTTTCTTATAACGAAGAAACGTTATAATAATATATTAGAAAAGACTGTACCTTTTTATTTAAAAAATTACTTGTTAAATAGAAACCAGATAGTCGAGTTTAGCATTAAACGGCAAACAAAAAGGCGAATTTTTTATCTTAACTCAAACTTCAGAATTTCTAATTGTATTGCATTAGAACTTTACAGTTATAAGGCTTCATGCAGAAACTAGTATTAAAGTTATATTGAATGTTAGAAAGTGGACATGATTTTCTTCCTGTCTACCTTCTAATAAGTCTACTACCATGCACCTAGATTTCTTTACGTGTCGCAGCTTATTATCAATCAGCTTGTAAAGCCGCAAAATACAGTACTGTTCGCTAACATTGGCACTTTCTGTCAATCATCATGCATCGTGTATCGATTATCGTTGCAGTGGGCATCACTTCCCACGTCATTAATTCACCTTCTGCCCTAAAATTAACGAGATGCGTGTCTAATTTTTTCATACAGCACGGCACATTACGTGCCGTACGATAAGTACGGACTTCGCCCGGTATAAGCAGAAATTACAAATGCCTGCTAATACGTTACATCCCTAATATGTGTGTCTGAGTTTGTCTTCTCGTGGCTGCATGCGCATGCACAGGGTGTCCCGAAACCATTGTTTGCCTTCAGCTGTCTGTGCTTCTTAAGTTTAATCTTTTTTATAGATAATCACAACTATATTGATGAGCTATTATTGATGAGCTTAATGAAAGAAATTTCTTTATTCTTTATTTTTTAGATGACTATGAATTGCAATACAATTTTCTTTGCTTATTATCATTTACTTTACAAAGAGTCGGTTTAAAATTTAACTGTATAATTTTAAATATTAAATATTATACATATACATATATTATATATAAGTATTGAAAATAAAATAAAATTTCTTTTATAAAAATACGATTTATTTGATATCAATTGAAGAAGAAATTCTATGCATAGTCTTTGAGACAATTATTAAATTTCTTAATACATATTTCTATTATCTAATCGAAATGATGACAGTTTTGAAACACCCAGTGTATACTGATTCGTGTGCGCCGGACTTACTTGCATGTAGGTCTGGAAAATGCGAGCTCTCACGAATGGCAATTTAACCAATCACGTCAACATTTAAGCCGATATGCTTCGGTGCTGCTGTGAATTGAAACTGGTGGAAAAATACGCAAAAAACAACATACAAAACATATCTTGAGGCATCACGAGCGCATGACCCGCGCACGTGTCTATAATTTATTTATACACTTTTGTTTGCATTACTTTGCATTTTTCTTATTTCGTTAGATAGAGTTGACCCAGTTACAGATAAAAGTGAATTTTTGTTCCCAAATTGCATTTGATTGCAATTTGACAAATGTGTTAAAGAAGAGGATACCTACATTTCAAAATATATCTTTATATCGACAGGCTTATTATTAGCCGAAAGTAAACAATCGTGCCTGCGGGGTACGCACTGAATCCCCGCAAATTTATATAGTAAAGAGGTTGTTGACGATTAAATATATCGATGATGTTTTACACGTTTATTTTTATAATATACAAGAACAGACGTTCAAAACCGAATAAAATAGGTTTTGAACGTCTTTACATGTTTACATATGATACATAATAAAATTATGCAGCAGTACGTTGGTCCTTTTACTTAATGACATGGCGATAAGGGATCATCGAGTGATTTTTTAACATTTCGTGAGATAATTGAACGCAATAAGAGCAACGTGTTTGACTATTATTATGTAGTCATCAAAACTAGATGCGCCACACTCTATTCATGCGTGATTGCATAATAGTTACACTACCGGCCAAAAGTTTGGGTACAGTATCAAAAGGCTAGAAATTATTAAAAAATTTACTTTTATTGATGTAGTTTGTATTTGCATTAGAAGTAAATGATTATTTTGTAATACAAAAACTATAGAAATTTAAGTAAAACAAAAATAACTTGAATCTAACACACTTTTAACAAGAAACTATTAAACTTTCTTTCCATCAAAAAATTGCTTCCTGTCCATCATCTGCTAGGGAGTTATGGCAACAGTTACAAAATATCATTAATAAATTAGTAGAAAGAATGCCACGACTTGTAAAAAAGGCCATCAAAACCAAAAGTGCATTTTTTGATAAAAAGAAAGTTTAACAGTTTTTTGTTAAAAGTGTGTTAGAGAGAGATTCAAGTTATTTTTATTTTAATTAAATTTTCTATAGTTCTTGTATTACAAAATAATCATTTACCTTTAATTTAAATACAATCTACATCAATAAAAGTAAATTTCAAAATAATATCTAGCCTTTTAATGCAATATATTCAAACTTTTGGCCGGCAGTGTACACCAGAGGCGGATTGTAAACCGCCTTATGAATTTTCTGCGAGAATCATTCTTGTTACGTGACACATTACGCCAGAATATATTAACGTCGCAAGATTAAAAAATATTAATAAAATTTTAGATAACACACATGTCTTATCAATAAGTACTCTCTCTAACTGTTCATGATCGTCTATTCACGCAACTTTAATTATGACAGAAGTATTTTAATTTGACGCGCAATGATTTATCATTGTCAATAACTTGATAAGGACCCAAAGTAAAGGTCGAAACGTTGTTCTTGTTCTTTTAAGAATAAATTACTGCCAGTCAGGACGAATAAGACTCACATTTAAAATTGATAATCATACAAATAACAGAGGAAGGTTTTATTTCTTCATTATATTAAATAAATATCTTTTTTTTGTTGAATATTTTCTATTTTCTTTGAAAATACATCACATGTGATAATAAGACGAAAAAGTATCAAATTATATGTTAATTATACACCTGTTTTCACGCGTCACATACGTGCAACACCGTGTCTCTCATTATGGGAATATAACAGTATTGAACGTTATTGATTGCATGTTTTTTACGCAGTATTCCGCGTCGAACATTTTCTATTTTCTTTAAGAGGTAATAATAAGACGGAAAAGTATTAAATTATATGTTAATACACCTGTTTTCACGCGTTACATACGTGCAACATCTATCATTAAGATCTATCACTAATTGTAAGAATAACATATACTATGTTTACGCGGCGGCGCTCTGCGTTTACGCGGTACATAATTTTCTACCGTTTACGCGTGCGTAGTATTCAGGGCTGCGTTCCAAAACTCTACTCCGTCAACTCTAAAGAACCCAAGGTAGTGGGGAGAGAGTAAGCCCAGAGTAAGTTACTCTGGTTGAACGATTTGGAACGTGTTATTATGTGTGATATATAAAATACTTTATCTAATATGTTTATTAATATTATATTTCTTACTTACTTATCACAGCAACGACCAACGTTTCCGCGGTGTATAGAGGCAATTGCGCTTATTATGTTCTAAGATCCCGCGTTTATATTTAAATTTAGTAGAGTTTACTCTCCTAACCCACCTCGGAAGCAGGGTTCATAGAGTTAACTCCGGGGTTACTTTACTCTCACTTTTGGAACGAATAGGCTCCGCCCATATAGTTACTTACTTCGCGTTTTGGAACGGCGTAGGGTTAACCCTGCTACTCAGAGTAGAGTTTTGGAACGTAGCCTGCGATACTTTTTGAGAGCCGTTTACGCAGGCGCGAAGTATAATAGTGTTCCTACGGTCCGTCGTGAGGTTCCTCTCTACATACGCGGTATTTTTAAAAGACGTAAATGCGATTTAGAGGTTATCAGTTCAAACTTCAAATAATAAGTCAAAATGGATTTGACAAGTAATATTGTGAGTACTATTGCTGTTTTCGCCAAACAACATCAAGAAATATTGACGGCTGAACTCTTGTGCACCCTTGAGAATCAAATTCGCCGTTTACGCGAGGTATTAGCACGGAAAGTATTAGCTAATTTGAGTAACTTGCTTCAATTATCGTAATGTAGTCAACGGCTAGAGACCCCCGTTTACACGGAGTGACTTATCGTAAGTTACGATAATCTGAGTGAATTATCGTAAGTTACTACAGAAGTAACGCTCGCGTAAACATAGTAATATACTATCAAACTTTATCGACTTCATGTTTTTCACGCAATATTCTGCGTGTCTGACATCACGAGTTTGATGCATGATTTATGCAAAAACAATTTTTAATCTCTATTATCTTTCATAAATCGTTAATAGCATTATTGCTTATTAATTATATTTTGTTAATTAGACATTTCCGTGGAAGCTGCAAGTCATGATTGATACGACATATTATTATTTTCCTGAAACTCAAAAATGGAATTTTTTAAAGATAATATTATTTACACAAGTACTTCTCACAGTATGCATTTAGTATTTAAAGAGGATGCAAACAGAATCTTAGTAATGTCCTTAGTCATTGCTCGAAATGATTTAGAATATCGGAAAAATTAGTAAGTATTATATTTTTACAAGATAAGCTCCAATTGCAATGTTATCAAAATAAATAGTAATATAAAAATCCCGACAAAAGATTTATTTTTGTATTGTTGTGTAAAAATAGTCTTTATTGGAAAATGTAAATTTAATCGCAAAATACGTGTTTAATTATTTCAAAGGGGTACATCGTTTAAAAGGGCATAAAATAAGAAAAATTTTGGCGCAAGCCACAGGTCGATAAGTTGAGCCGTTCGAAAGTTATTTAGGGTCAAAAATTGGCTGTTTGAAATTTGACCCTATAATAACTCGCGAACGGCTCAACTTATCGACCTCTGGCTTGCGCCAAAATTTTTCTTATTTTATGCCCTTTTAAACGATGTACCCCCTCGAAATGATTAAACACGTATTTCGCGATTTTTCATAATTTTGAGCCGTTTCCGAAATATAGGGGGTGGACACTTTACACTTTTCGTTGGAACACCCTGTATAGGTTTGAGTTTAAAGAGGAAGTTAAAGTGCTTGGGAATGTATATATCTTTAATTAACGTGCGCTTGAATTTTATATATAAAATTAATCAAGTATAAATATCTAAATGTTTATAAAATATCTAGGTTTGTTTTGTAATCAAAATCTGTAGCTAATAAATTAATATCTGTATTAGTGCTTAATGTATTTTGAGAGAGAGTTCAAAGATACACCAATTACGTGACATAATCTAAACTAATGAATTAGCGACGGGTCATTCATATTACCATCTATTTTTTTTTTAAGTAAATATAAAAAGGAATGTTTTTATAGGCAAACTGTGTACAATGGCACTCATAACGGCTTATTGGGGCCTAGACGGCATTATAGTTCTGACGACTCTCATTATAGCTGCCTATCTTTACATGACACGCAAATTCAACTACTGGAAGAAACAAGGCGTCTTGGAAGCGCCACCGATACCATTTTTAGGCAATTTCATGGATTGTGTGTTCCTAAAGAAATCTCCCGGATGTTTTCTGAAAGATCTTTATGATCAAGGAAAGGGAATGTCTTGTATAGGCTTTTATATATTAGACAAACCGTTCTTGTTGGTCCGCTATCGGGAGTTTATTAAAAACATCTTAATAAAAGACTTCAATTACTTTGCGAACCGATACGCCTCGTCTGATCCGATCAATGATCGTCTGGGTTATGCCAATCTCTTTTTTCTCAATAATCCAGCCTGGAAGATCTTAAGAACAAAGTTGACGCCATTCTTTACGTCCGGCAAGCTAAAAAAGATGTTCGAACTGATGCTGGAATGCAGTAACAATCTAAATACGCATCTCGAATCATTGAGATTGGAAGGTAAGTGCTGAATTTATGAAGTTACATATTCAAAGGACATAATGATCATAATTACGACTAAATAATTAAAACAATAATAAGAATATATTTGATGGCAGATAAAGGAATGGAAATTGAAATAAAGGACTTGACCGCCAAATTCTCTACGGACATAATCGGCACTACTGCCTATGGGCTCAACGTGAATTCGTTGAATAATCCAGACGCCGAGTTCCGAAAATACGGCAAAATAGTTTTTACTCCTTCCGTTTACCGCGGTTTAGAGTTTATCTCGTTTTTCTTCCTTCCAAATATAGTTCGAATGACCGGTATGAAATTATTTGGTAAGGATACCACTGTCTTTCTACGTAACGTTCTTTGGGAGACGATCACTCAACGCATGAAGTCTGGCGGAAAGAGAAATGATCTCATTGATATCCTTATTGAACTAAAAAAAAATCACGGCGATCAGGACATTGGAGGATTTAGTAAGCGAAAGATTCATCAAGCTAATGCATAAATTCGTCAATTTACATTAAAAAAATCAAATTACCCATTTAATTTGTATAAGCAATCATTCCAATAACTTAATTATGATAAGTAATAAAAAGAATTTTCAAAGTTTGAAGAGATGTAAATTGAAACTTTAGAATTTGACGGGGACGATCTACTAGCACAAGCAGCTGTTTTCTTCACGGCTGGTTTTGAAACCTCTTCAACAACAATGGCTTTCACTTTGTACGAACTTGCGGTACATCCGGAAATACAAGACAGACTTAGAAAAGAAATTCTTGATGCGCTCGATGAAACCGGTGGCAAAATCACATACGACATGGTATATAATTTAAATACATATACATTTCTTTTTTTACTATCAAAATATTTTAATAAAACAGAAATGACTATAATATTACCAAACTTAAATATCCATCTTATTCATGTGCATTTGATTAGATCACGTCGCTACCGTATCTCGACATGGTGGTATCCGAAACTTTGAGGATGTATCCACCGGTACCGTTCCTAGACCGCACAACAATGGAAACCTACAAGATGCCGAATTCCGATCTAGTTATCGAGAAGGGCACACCGATTTATATCTCGCTTATTGGCATGCACTATGACCCGGAACACTTTCCTGATCCGCATAAATTCAATCCGAAGCGATTTAACGAGGAGAACAAACGTGACAGACCATCATGTCTCTATCTTCCATTTGGAGATGGCCCACGCGAATGTATAGGTGAGGCCATCGGTTTTGATTACGAAAATTAATGCGATTAATATAGCTATGAGAGAAGTTAAGGATAAATCAGCTGAACTAGCTAAAGTATAAATTTACTTTTTTTATCTTATTACATAAATTACATAAATCATAAATCATTTATATATATCATTACGTAGGTACGTATGCAATGATTAAAATAAACTCCATCCAACTGGACTTTATAATTATGGGATTTACAATCTTAATTATAAGAGAGTTAGAATATCATGAGACATCTCACGGTATGTACTGTTATTCATCCCACAGGCACTCGTATGGGACTTTTACAAACAAAGTTGGGGATTATTACAATTTTGAGCAAATACGAGGTAGCACCAAGCGAAAAAACTCTAATACCAATGGTTATCGATCAGAGAGTTATTTTGACTTCACCACTGGGTGGCGTTTTATATCTCAACCTGAGAAAGGTTAACACCTGTGTTAATTAATATTTGATAATATTAATATAGTTATTTTACTGTTTTCAAGCCACAGGACGCACACAACTCGCCCGATATTTCAACTAAAACGATTAATTTGTACAGTGATAAATGAATATTCAACTAAAATATATTATAGATCTCATTAATTTCGCTAGTTTCAAAGATTTATTTTAATTACATCCTACAACTTATAACATTTTGAGATTAATTGTTTGAGATTAATTATTTCTTATATGTAAATACTGCGTAGCAATCAACTAATAACAAATTGAGTATTAGTAAATTTTACCTGCTCTTTTTGTGAATTGTTTAATTTTTTATCATAATGAATACCGGTTATTATCCTCAAAGAAATATTAAATCTAAATGTGTGCTTATTTAAAGTATGCTTTATATTAAGTTTAATTGAATAAAAATTTGCAAATAATTACGAAAAAATAATTCTAATAAATCATTTTGTCCACGTTGTCTATAATTAACACAATTATTTTTGTAGAATTATGTTTGAGAAAATATATGGGCTAATAGTGTTAAGAATTAATTTATTTATTTCCTTTTTACCCAATATCCTTACATTAAAAAATAATAACCAGAAACTGTGTGTTGTGTCATAAGAGATATCAGCAGTTATGAATGTTATTATGAATGATGGTTTTATTATCTTATTGCGTTCTGTTTTTGTTTAGACATATTTTAAGAATGCAATATATGACACGACTATGTACAAGAATCATTAATACTGTATGCCATTTTTAAGCAATACGTAATAACGCGGATAATAAACGAAACATAAACATTTTTAACAGATAAGGAATTGTTAATGTCAGTTAAGATAATTATACAACAATATTTTTTAGAAACATTTTTATAAAAAGTTTATAAAGCAGTTTGGCGATACAGTGTATCTATGCCAAGTATCTAGCACGACAAGAAAATCTCGTTTTTTATTTACAGCATATGTGTTACGATATGTGCAAATGTATTTTATGAAAATTTTTCTGATAAAGTTTTTTTCCCACTTTCTTCAATATAAGTTATATTATAGATCGGAAAAAATATTGAATCTTACTTATATTTATGAGTAGAATAGTCACAAAATTATAAACAATAATTAACTAATCTTTCCATGGGGAAAAGTTACAGTCATGCTATTTAATGCGCTACTTCCTTGTAATTTTTTAAATCAGCGACGCAATTCATAAACAAAATGATATCCGCATAAGCATTGAACGTATAATAAGAGAGATAAAAAGAGAGAAATGGCAAAATGCAGTACAAAAATTAAGAAGAATTTTTTAATTTTAATGCAATCATTAATATTTCGCGATTAAGGCCCACTGTCCACGGAGGCGTCGCTGCATAGACGCGTATTAAATATTCTACGCTTCCTGTACGCTTCCATACAACGACCAATGTAAAGCAATGGACATCTGTCGACGAAGCCGTAATGTAGCGTTTTCGTCGCTGCATGCTTTCGTCATAAAGCCTGGCATACGGCGTTGTCGGTCGCCGAGCGTACAACGCGCGACGCACATGGTCTCGGTAGCTAAAGTGCCGAATTTCAAAATATTTTATGTAAAGTATAACCGAACTTTTATGACAGTTCAACTGTGGCTGCGTTTCAATATTCACTGCCAATACTAAAAATCTATAGTTTACGTCATGTATATCATAAATTTTCAGTACTAGCAGTGAATATTGGAACGCAGCTTGTGTTTGTTATACAAACGTCGATGTATGGATGTAGCCAGTATCTTTTTTTATTTCTACGTTGAATATAATTGTATAAAACAATCACGTCCTCATCATCGCTCGACATCTTTTCGAATAAACCAAAATGAATTTTTCTACCCTTATTATACGCTTAGAGTACGCTTCGTGGAAAGAACATTGTCGTAGGCGTATTGTCATTTCAAATACGCTACGCTGACGCGTCTATGCAGCAACGTTCCGTGGATAGTGGGCCTAACTTTGTTGTAAGCGTACCGGAAGTCGATGCATACTTAATTACTTAGCAACAGCTTGCTTGCGCAAGATTTCGACAATTTCAATTCAGATCCTTAGTTACCATTCCAGACATCACCTGAGGTCGCCCAGGCACTGACCGATTTATCCAATCCCGGAACTAAAATCGTTGACAGCAAGGTGATGAAATTAATCTAGAGTCAGCAATAGGGCATCGACCCCGCCAGAAATATATATAGGTATATAAAAGACCACCGATGAGCGGTGGGCTTTTAGTCAATTTAGTCGATACGCGTTACAGCCGTCCGTGCTGTGTAAATTATAACTCGAACCCCGAGCGCATCTCGAGCCACGAGCATTAATCAGGACGAGTGTAAAATTCAAATCAAGTTTATTAAATCAATGTTCTGAAAGGACATCTATGGCTGCGTTCGGAAACATCACCCGAGTGCCCCCGGGTATCATTTTATCCTTGTTGTTTACCGAATGTTAAACAAGGATAAAATGATACCCGGGGACACTCGGGTGATGTTTCCGAACACAGCCTATGTGGTGAATTTTTCTCTCCTCTGCAGCGGAGCGACGAACCCCAGTGCCGACTATTGAGCAATCGCCCTCATGGTACGGCACAACAAATTATTAAAAAAATATGAAAAGGAATTATAAATGAGAGAACACACAAGAAATGCATTATACTAAAAATCATTAATTACATTTGACGCTAATTAGAAAGATTTGAACTGAATTTCTACGCGATACATTTTTGTAAAACTGTTTTTTTAAAAATAAACAGGCGGAAAAATAATTATTTAATCAGATAAATGAGAATAATTTCTGGAAAGAAATTATTTCATCTCTTGTGATAAATAGCTATATCAGTAGCTTTGACTAAGTTCCAATTAACTTAACTGGGGAAAAATTAATTACACCAAAATTTTTAATTGTTTTTTATCCCTAAGCTAATATTCTGTTTGTATAATAAATTAATCGCCTATTAAATTATATAAATTTTATTCAAAGTAGCCCTATATCACGAGACGATTATCAAAGCACAAGTCGAATTATTTGCATGTGTTGAGTTGACGTGTGCTGTGTGATCGTCTACTGATATGAAATTATAGATAATTATGAAAATGACATATCTTGACAGGCAGATATAGCAATATAAATGCCTCGAATGTTAAGAACAGTAATTAAGATTTGTGTAATCTCAGACCTGCATTAAAATAATAATGTACGTTGATATAATGAGGGAAAACAAAGGAACTGGGGAAGGGAAGTTGCAGTGCATAAATACAGCTGCGTGCATGACGCTGAAGTTTATTCCACTTCTGTAACTAGTGAAAATTGTTGTACTTGCATTGAAAATTTCGTATTGTATAGTTTTTAAATATTCCGTGTTCCACTCAACGGTGAGAGTCAATTTAATTTGTTAATGAAAGCTAATTTAGCCATTAAGTCTCTTAACTCCCATGATGATTTACGTTTTTCATATATCATATATCAAATTATACCATTAAGTGACAATTACCTGTGATCGATGTATACTTCTAAATGTACTAAAAAGATTTATCATAAACCTACGTTTTTAGGCCGTTATCTCAATTTTATGTCACAACATCCTTGCTCCCAGAAGAGAGGCACAATAATGGGCATGGTAGATAGAGAATTCCTATTATCACACCCTAAATTTCAATCCAAAAATATTAAATTTATAATAGATATTCTCTTAAAGAATGACTATCCACTATCTTTTATTTTTAATACAATTAATACTAGAGTTAAGTCTCTTCTTAACAAATGTACACGCAGACAGGCTGATGATCCTACGCCTACTAATGACAATAATAAAAAGCGCTCTTGGTTCACTATCCCATATGTTTCTAACATTTCGGAAAAATTTAAAAATCTTACCGAGGATTTGAATGTTAATCTCTCTTTCTTTAGTCTGAATAAACTACGTAGTTTTGTTAAAGTACAGAAGGACACTCTCCCAATCCAATTAAATAAGAACGTTGTATATAAAATCTCATGTAAAAATTGTGAGGCTTCATATGTCGGCCAAACTTTGAGACAGTTAAAAACGAGAATTTCCGAACATCAAAATACATCAAAGCAAACAGTAATTAATGAACACAGAAACAACTTCAACCATGAATTTGATTGGGAGAATGTAGAGATCTTGGATAAGGAGAGATTTTTATCAAAACGACTAGTCTCCGAAATGGCCTACATCAAACTTGAAAAGAACAGTCTTAACTCTCAAACAGATACAGAATTTTTACATCATGCATATGTATCCATGTTAAACAAATTGTAAACATTGCCCATTAATATTGTATGTCGACAGTTATTTCATTTTTTAGTTTTTATTTTTATTTTTAATTATTTATACACCCCATATATTTCACGTTTTTCGAGTATCTCTCTTTGTTTGTTATGTTAGTCGATTTGACCTGCGACATACATCATATTGTCATTTACCATGTGTGCGCTCTCTTGACAAGACCGTTATTTCGGAATCCCGTTATATGTGCTGTTTCGGATAAAACTTTGTACCTGATTCTTTGATAATGTCTTTCTGTGTAATGTTCTCGTTCTCTTGACTATCTGGTGAGTTAATCATATTTATTTTTAACAACAACATCATTATAATTCAATTGGGATTTACAGATTTTAATCTCGTAGTCATTTACAAACTAACATCGTTTCTGGATCTTCCAATCATGAAACTCATTTGGGTATAATGGAGAACTTGATTAAATATTAATTTATATCGCTGAAGATGGCTCAATCCTGAGCCGAAACGTACGGATTGAATATACAATGAATGAATAAATCAGTAATCTGATATTTCAGCGCATCAAGAACCGCGTCGACTCTCAGTGCCCTTTACTTGTTTGTTTAGATTTATCAAATACCGAACGCATGATTATTAATTTTTGGCAACCGCCGTAGTGTATTGCCAAAGTTAAAGTAACTTTTCATCAATTCCCTCTGCAAGTCATCGAAGCATAACGTTCTCTACTTTCACATAAGTGCAAAAAAGACTATTTTTATAGAGCAGCAGCAAAATGGCGCTCATAACGGCTTATTGGGGTCTGGATGGTATGATAATTCTTATGACTCTCATGATAACCGCCTACCTTTACATGACACGGAAATTTAAGTACTGGAAGAAGCGGGGTATTTTGCAAATGACACCGACGCCTTTCTTTGGCAATTTCAAAGAGTGTCTATTCCTGAAGAAAGCCCCGGCATATTTCTTAAGAGAGATCTACGAAGAAACGAAGGAACCTTATGTGGGCTTCTACGTATTGGACAAACCTTTCTTGTTGATACGCGATCGAGAACTCGTCAAGAACATCTTAGTGAAAGATTTTAATTACTTCTCCGACCGATACACTACGGCGGATCCAAAGGATCGCATAGGCTATGCAAATCTCTTCTTTATAAGGAATCCAACCTGGAAGGCTATAAGAACGAAATTGACACCATTCTTTACGTCTGGCAAAATGAAGAAAATGTTCGACTTAATGTCAGTGTGCGTAAAGAATTTAGATGAACATCTAGACTCACTAAAATTGGAGGGTGAGTGTTGAATAATTCATACTTAAACATAAAATATAAGTATTAAAAAATATAAAGAATTTAAAGTTTTAATATTATAAAGTCGTAACTACATATAATAATAAAAATGGATAATTACAAACATATTTGAGCAGACTTTAAAGATAAATTAGTAACAATGTTGCTCTTTTTCTTTAGTTTTTAATAAACTCTAATTTACTTAAAGCATAAATAAAAAAATATATAATATTAAAAAATAAAAATATAAAAGGCTCTCTTAATTAAAACAATACATTTACAATGGCAGTAAGAACACAGCGCGGGTATATTGCGCAAATAAATTATTTACAAAAATCTAAACAACATGTCAACGACAAGTCATATACCGAATACAAATGTCAACGAACGTTTCTACCCTCTCTTCGGGTCATCTTCAGCGTGAAAAAATTAAACAAAATACATGATCTGACAAACGGAAATTTCAAACGCAGTCAATCTTCATATTATCGTCGTATTTCTATAGGCCAAAAGGGGTGAATGTGAGCTCCGAAACCCACACAGTGTACACACCATATCCTTCTTCCTCAGTTAGGAGGCCAGGAAGAGAGAAATATGTAGGATATCTCTGTACTCTCGGATTCATAATAACCTGTGTAGAACATTCGGAGCAAACATACTACGAACAACAATATGCACTAAATCATAATTAATTATATGGAACTTAATTCGTAGACGAGAAAAACTTACAATTTTTTCGGCAGTTAGAGAATCTCGCAATGTCATGGTTCTTATAACTAATTAACAAACTTTGTATTCGGTATGACTTGTCGTTGACATGTTGTTTAGATTTTTGTAACTAATTTATTTGCGTGATATACCCGCGCTGTGCTCTTACTGCCATTGTAAATATATTGTTATAGTATTAAAAGTTTTGTCAATTAAAAAAATTAATTTATTATATTAAGAGAGTCGTGACCGATTATGTTAAACAATCAAGTAAATGTGCGGTCGAGCTTGTTAATTTATTTATACAATTAAATCGTACCGTCACTAAAACCGATTCAAACTTTGTTAGAAAATTGAAGATATAGTATTCAATGTGGGAGCAAAATTTAATAATCTCTGTACAGAATTAATTCACTTCGATATGACGATAAAATCGTGGGAATTAGTGTAAGATATTTATAAATAAACGAATTAAATTAGTAATATTTATGGCAGGTAACGGAAAGACGATAGAAGTGAGAGATTTAACTGCCAAATTTGCCACGGATATAATCGGCAGCACCGCTTACGGGCTCGACGTGAATTCGTTCAAAGATCCGGACGCAGAGTTCCGCAAATACGGCAAGATGATGTTTCAATATGACACTATCCGCGGTTTAGAGATGCTCTCGATATTTTTCCTTCCAACTATAGTCCGTTTGGCACGAGTAAAGATGTTCGGCAGAGAGCCCACCGAATTTCTGCGTAAAGTGTTTTGGGAGACGCTCACTCAGCGCATGGAATCTGGTATAAAGAGGAACGATCTCATCGATATCCTTATCGAACTCAAAAATAGTAACAGTGATCAAGATCTTAAAGATTTCAGTAAGTCAACTAAAATTAACTACAAGTTCGTGCAAACATTTTTTACAATTATATTTAATAAAGAATAGAGACGTGGAATGTGTAATGGATGATATACTAATAAATTTGATTAACTGACAGATCTGATTAATAACACTAATAATAAAAAATAATTGTAGCAAGTAATAGAAGTGTTAATCTACGGAAATAAAATAAATTTCAGCATTCGATGGCGATGATCTTTTGGCACAAGCAGCTAGTTTCTTCTCAGCTGGTTTTGAAACCTCTTCAACAACTACGGCCTTCGCGTTGTATGAACTCGCGGTGCAACCCGAGATTCAAAACACTCTACGAAAAGAACTTCTCGAAGCACTCGATAAAACCAATGGAAACATTACATACGACATGGTATGCTGTCATCCGCTATTTCCCTCTTCTAAATTCTTTATCTTCATAAATTATTTTCAGTAATATATACTTATTCTTTAATATAATCTTATATTTATATGATTATGCAAGGGAAATAAATTTTAAGTCACAGAAAATGAACTTAAAATTAAAATAATGTCTTAAAGCTCTTGATTATTTGTAATTAAAATTTAAATGAAAAATTATCGTTATACATCATTTTTTATTATCAGACATGGTCATTACCGTATCTCGATATGGTGGTCTCAGAAACTTTGAGAATGTACCCGCCATTGGGTTACTTAAATCGCATGGCCATGCAAACTTATAAAGTGCCGGAGTACAATCTCGTAATTGAGAAGGGTACACCGGTTTACATCTCGATGCTTGGCCTACACTATGATCCGGAATATTTCCCTAATCCTAATAAATTCGACCCGGAGCGATTTAACGAGGAGAACAAACGTAACAGACCGACATGCGTCTATTTCCCATTCGGAGAAGGCCCACATGCGTGTATAGGTAAGAAAATCGATTTTAATACATATACTTCCTATATTAAGATAAAAAATATATTTTTTCACTTATTCTTTGTTAAAATAATAGATAATATTTTACTGTTATATATTTTGTAGGCAATCGTTTCGGTCTTTTGCAAACAAAGTTAACACTGCTTAAGATTTTGAGCAAATACGAGGTAACACCGTGCAAAGAAACTACGATACCAGTGGAAATTGATCCAAGAGGAGCTATGACAGTTCCGCTAAACGGTGTAATATATCTCAATTTCCGAAAAATTAATACCAATGCTATTTAAAACGTGACAGAATACTTATTTTAAGCCAAAAAGTATGTGCAATTATCTCTTTACTCTAAGTATGCAATTAGCGTTTTGATAAAAAAATCTGTATGACTAAATGTAAAAATTTAATAAAAATAAATATGTCGTGCCGGATATGTTCTTTGCGCTTTACATTAATTTTTAAATAAACCGATGTGCGATATTAATAGCGAATACTGGGAAATAATAATTCGGATCGTGTCTCAAAGAGAAGATTATTTAAGTTTCTCATTTTCATTACAATTATAAATATAACATCATGAATGTTCATGATATTATATGGAATAGAGGCAACTTTTTATAGTTGTAATTTAAAATTTATTTTCTGCAATATAGAAATGTTTATGTTTGCACCATAAATCGATAGTATGTACATTAGGAAATACTTGGTCAATTGTACATTAATTTTTCAACAGCGTTAAACAATTTTTTTTTACATTTTTATTTGTGAGATTAAAAAATTTAAATATTCTTTTTTAATTGCCAATGTGGATTTCACATTGGGGGAATGAGCGATGATGACTTGCTAGAAGCTGGCTGCGATAGCACGTGGAGGGAATGGCTCTCGTGCCGCACACAAGTGCGTGTGGTGTACGTGTATACTGAGAACGCCACAGGTACACGGCACGCATTTGGTGCGTGCTGAACCGTCCAAAAGTTTTCAGCTCGTAACGGTAGGTAGTCGGATATTTGGACTTTAGAATACAAAATTTTGGACTATATATTGTCATGATCATACCTCCTTATGCATGAATTTAATGGGCGTACAACTAGGATAATATAAATATCCTAGATATTGAAAAATCCTACATTAAAAGAAGTATCTCTGAAATATGTTTTATATTAAGAGACAAAGTAATAGCATTAACCTACAAAAAGACACATAAGATCTTTGTAATGATTATTCATCGATTTTTGAGAGACTACCACATAACTGACATCTTCCATTTATTTTTATTTATTGTCTTGTTTTATTTATTGACTAGCTTTTTTCCTTTATACATATAATACTTCGTGATATTAGTTGGTACTCTTTTCACCTTGTAATCGAGGCTGCCTTTAGTCGGTGAGCCGATCTTAGACAGAAAGCATTGGCTCGTATCGAATTCAAACACTAGTGACTGTTAACTGTTTGGTAGTGGATTACACATTGTCATATATCACCTACGAATTACCAATTATTAGTAATTATTAATATCTTTGCTTTTTTTCTTTGATTTATAAAGCAGCAGTCAATTTCGTAATATACCATTGGTTGATTTTATTAACAAATTTCTCGTCCTAACCAATGGTTTAAAAAACACATTTTCATTTTATATACTTTATTGAAGACTCGTTTTAAGATCATAACCAAATTTTAATTGTTACACAGAACAGGGGCTAAAATTTAAGACCGACACGTCTATAATTTGTATTTATGTTTGTATTAAAATTACTGTTAAGTATGTTATATCATTTGCTCGTTCTGCTCTTATTTTGAATTTGATTGTTTATCTAAAGAGCGTATTTCTTGTCTTTGTTTAATTTTGAAATACTCACATTATACTCGTCGGAAAGTTTAAATTAAATTATTTAATTTATTTATCACCGTGTCGCTGAAGATGTCTCAAATTAAAGCCGAGAAACGTACGATTTATAATTTGTACTAAATTATTAATTAAGTTACATAACGTTAACTCACAACCTGCGTTTAACTCTTAAATCTACTATTTTTGTATAACTCTTTAATATCCTTAGAATCAAACATGTAACTGAGACGTGCAGAAACTAAATCGAATTCCGCAGAATGTTAAACATTGCGTTAACAAAACAGTTTTGAGATGTATACAATCAAATACTTTTTAATAATCAAATAATCATGTTACATTACAACAGATGTCCAGAAGACAATTTGTGTCTTCGTTAAGCAGAGTCTGCAATGAGAATTTAAGGCGTAAAATTTAAGTTTTAAACCTTAAGCCGTAAGAAATTGACAAATCACAGTCGAATATGAGAAGAATACACGACTGTGATCTGTCCATTTCTTACGGTTTAAGGCTTAAAGCTTAAATTTTACGCCTTAAATTTTCATTTTAGACTCCGCTTTAAATAAAATAATTGTCTATACTTTTAGAGTTCCCAAAAGCATTTCTTTAAATATCGGTTCTTAAATACCGTTTAACTATTATTTTCTAAGATAATGATATACTAATGTCTCTTCAATCTTGTAAATTATTAAAATATAATAAATCCTCTATATTTTTATTAAATGTAAGAAAAAATATTTTTATAGAGAAGCTGCGAAATGGTGCTCATGACGGACGACTGGGTCCTGGATGGCATAGTAATTCTAACAATTCTATTTATAAGCTATTATTACCTTTACATGACTCGCAGTTTTAAGTACTGGGAAAAACGAGGCGTTTCGCAAGTACCGCCGACAATTTTCTACGGCAATTTTAGGGAATGTAGAAAACAACAGAAAGCCCCGTCATACTACCTAAAAGAGCTCTACGAGCGAGCGAAGGATATTAATAAACCTTATATAGGTTTCTACATTTCTGAAATGCCCATCCTGTTGCTACGCGATCGTAAACTCATTGAGCGCGTCTTGATAACAGACTGTCCATCTTATTTCTACAATCGATACTCCTCGGCCAATCCAAATGATCGTATTGGTTACTCCAATCTCTTTTTCCTTAAAGATCGAGCCTGGCTCACTTTAAAAAAGAATTTGGCACCATTTTTTAATAACAGTAGTCTGGAGAAAATGTTTGATCTGATGCTAGAATGCGGGAAGCATTTAGATAAATATCTTCACTCACTGAAATTGGATGGTAAGTTGAGAGTATATTGAACAATTTGTGAAATTAAGGGTAATTATATAGATAAGGTTACACCTCATTTTATCGTCACTTAAATATGTTGGGGAGGTTCTTCTGAGTAATTCTCGACAAGAAAAAAGAAAAAAAGTGTGGGACAGCATTGATTTAGAAGATACGACAAATTGAAATTTGACATTAAAGTTTGTATAAGCTATAATAATCTATTATTTTTTCAACGTTCTTGAAGTTTTGCATGGAAAATTGAAAACCCGAACCATACAGTGATAGAGGCGAGGTCCACCACCCTCCTGCTTACACGAGAGAGAAATGAAGTCTATTGTAAAAGCATTAAAATTGTGAAACTTTAATTTGTTATATCTTCTGAATCAATGCCGTCCCCCACCTTTTTCTTGCGGAGAATTACTAAAAAGAACTTCCCCTACAACATATTTATTTGAGTGGCGATAACATCGGTGAGGTACAACCTTTTCTATATAATTACCAAAATAATACACCAAGATGTTCGATCGTGATTATAAAAATGCGAGAATCAGTATAATATCAAACAAAACTAAGTAGATTTAATCAACTAATGACATTGTCGACAGGTAATGGACAAATAATAGACGTAATGGATGTAAGTTCCAAATTAACCATGGATGTGATCTGCAGCACTGCTTATGGACTCGATAAAAACACGTTTAAAGATCCAAATTTCAGCAAACTTGGAAAAATGATATTAAAAGAAAATTATAAACGCGACTATGAGATGCTCCACATATTCTTCGTTCCAGGTGTAGCTCGTATGGCTAATCTAAAAGTATTCGGTAAGAAGACCACTAACTTTCTGCGCAATATTTTCTGGGAGTCAATGATTAGGCGCATGGAATCTGGCGGAAAGAGATACGACCTCATCGATATTCTGGTCGAGCTCAAGAACAACAATAGTAAGCGATTGAAGGCTTTAGTAAGCGAAATAACTAATATTTACATAAAATATATATAAGAATAAATAAAGTTGTGTAACATAATGACTTGCCTTGACAAAATCAGAGTAATCGATAAGTCTGATCAATAATCGTGATAAACGAATTTTAATCTCGGCAAGTATGTATCAAAGCTCTACAGATGAATTAAATTTCAGCTTTTGATGACGATGAACTTTTGGCGCAAGCAGCTTGTTTCTTCTCAGCTGGTTTTGAAACCTGCTCCACGACTACGGCCTTCGCATTGTATGAACTCGCGGTTCAACCTGAGATTCAAAACACTCTGCGAAAAGAACTTCTCGAAGCACTCGAAAAATCCAAAAACAACGTTACATACAACATGGTATAGGACTATCATCCGCTATTTCTCTCTTCTAAATCTTTTATCTTCATAAGTTATTTTTAGTAATATCCTTAATATAATGTTATAGATATTTATGATTTATAATGCAAGGAAATATATATTAAGTTACAGAAAGAGAAATTAAAATTATCATAACGTCTTCAAGTTTGACTATTTGTAATCATAATTTACATAAAAAATTATTTTTATATATAATTTATTATTTCAGGTGTGGTCATTACCGTATCTCGATATGGTGGTCTCAGAAACTTTGAGAATGTACCCGCCATTGGGGTTTCTAAATCGCATGGCTATAAAATATTATGAAGTACCGGGGTCCGATCTCATACTTGAACCGGGTACACCAGTTTACATTTCGATACTCGGCCTACACTATGATCCTGAATATTTCCTCAATCCCAATAAATTCGATCCGGAGCGATTTAATAAAAAGAACAAACGTAAGA
This sequence comes from Leptothorax acervorum, assembly GCA_035220615.1. Taxonomy (NCBI): domain Eukaryota; kingdom Metazoa; phylum Arthropoda; class Insecta; order Hymenoptera; family Formicidae; genus Leptothorax; species Leptothorax acervorum. The sequence goes on along the minus strand of JASTWQ010000002.1, from coordinate 670,752 downwards.
GAAAGATACTGCCATTCGTCTATTTACCATTCGGAGAAGGTCCACGTGGGTGTATAAGTAAGAAAATTGATTTTAATATAATCTCTATATATATTAAGATATTGATATATATATTTCCTTCTTCGTTAACATAATGTAGAATATTACACTCTTATATACTTTGTAGGTCAACGCTTCGCGCTTTTGCAAACGAAGTTAGCACTGCTTAAGATCTTGAGCAAATACGAGGTAACACTGTGCGAGGAAACTTCGGTACCAGTGGAAATTGATCCAAAAGGAGTCATTACAGTGCCATTAAACGGTGTATTATATCTCAATTGCCGAAAAATTAATACTAATGCTATTTAAAACTGGACAAAATACATTTTAGCTAAAAAGTATGTAGGTACAATTATCTTTTTAATTTAGGGACACAATCAGTGTTTTGATAAGAAATCTGTATAATAAAATGTAAAAATTAATAGAAACAAATATGTTATGCTGGACGTATTCTGTACTTTGCGCTTTAAATTAATTTTTAAAATCAACCGATGTACGATAATAATCGCGAATACTGGAAATTAATAACTCGAGGGGATCGTATCTCTCAAATCAAAGATTACACTGGTCGACATATCAGATGCGGATTGGGTTTCTCGAGTCGTTTCCTGCATGTAGATTTTTGGTCGCTGAATCCGAGTCTGTCAATGAAAGTTTTCTATCACGTCTGATTTTTGAAAAAAATGGGGTAAAATGTGCAAAAACCGTGTACCGTGTTTCTGGCCATTTTTGACAAAGTTAGGTGATGAACTCGATGCGTTAAAAAATTCTTTAGGCTAAGTAAACCCGCAATTTATCCGCAATTATCTATCGCGAGTTACAACGTTTTTTGTGGTGGGATTCGTGCCCACGCCTCACCAGCCGTTGACTGAGGGAAATCAGAAATGAATACTTCAAAGTACGATTAAACCATAAAGACAAATTGCCTCACGATACTTATAGTAATGTCATGTTAGCCAAAATATTAGAGACTTATATTCTGTAGTTTTTCAAAACATAGATTACTTAAAATGAGCACGACTGGGACAATTTTACAAAACCCTAGATAATGAGAAATTCTACATTAAATGTAGTATCTCTGAAATGCTTCTTTACATTAGAAGACAAAATAACGGCGTTAACCTACAAGAGGACACATTAGATCTTTGTAATGTACAATATATTCACCGATTGTTGAGAGACTTCCACATAACTGACATCATCTATTTATTTTTATTTATTGTTTTGTTTTATTTATTGACTGTAGCTTCTTTCCTTTATACATATAATGCTCACGTGATATTAGTTGGTACCCTTTTCACCTTGTAATCGAAGCTAAACCTTTAGTCGGTAAGCCGATCTTAGACAGAAAGCATTGACTTGTACCTACCTATCGAATTCAGATACTGTAACTGTTGCAAAGTTGACTGTTTGGTAAGCAGATTATTATACATTATCATATAACACTTACGACTTATTATTTATTAGATAATTCTTTTCGTTTCTTTCTTTGATTTACAAGACAATGGTCAATACCATTAGTTGGTTTTGTTAACAAACTTCACGTCCTGACCGCTGATTTAAAGAACACGTCTACATTTTTATTTTATACGCGATATTGACGATTCGTTTTAAGATCATAACCGAATTTTAATATGTAATAGTAAATATATTACCAAGTTTGTGCATAATTAAAGACAATGTAAGAGGATAGGGTTAGCGAACAAAGCTGGGTATACATGCTTAAAATATGTATTATAAATTGGTAAACTGAAAAACAAACGTTTTAACCCTCAATACGATCATCTTCAGTGCGCAATATAGAGATGAGAATTATTCCAACGGAAAAACTTAAATTAATATCTCATATTATAATTAAAAATTAAGCCGATAAATTACATGTGTAGTATGTAACCTTATTGAGAGACACTTAAAAGACTATCAATAAAGTAACGTACTACACATGTAATTTATTGGCTCAATTTTTAATTACAATATGCAAAATATTAATTTCAGTTTTTCCGTTGGAATTCAATAATCGTCATTAATTTGCGATTTTTCGTTTGAACAATTCTCATCCCAATATTGTGTACTGAAGATGATCGTATTGAGGGTCGAAAAGTTCGTTTTTTCAGTTTACTAATTTATAATGTATAGGTAGGTACGCATTTTAAGAGAGCACGTATATTCCAGCTTTGTTCGCTAGCCCTATCCTCTTATATTGTTTCAAATTTCTATTGTTACATTAAAGAGAGTTTAAAACTTAAAACTAAAACACGTCTGTAATTTGTATTTATATTACGGTTAAATTTCTTTATTTTATATCTTTCGCGCTTTAATCTTGACATTTTGCTCTTATTTGCCTTGCCTTATGTTTTGAATTTGATTGTTTATCTGGAGAGCGTATTTCTTGTTTTTGTTCAATTTTTACATATTACTTTATGCTCGTCGGAAAGCTTGAGATTATTTCGCTGAAAATGGCTCAAAGTATAGTCGATTCAAAGTAGAGCCTAAACGTACGATTTATAATTTGTATTAAATTATATTAATTAAATGTTACATAATGTTAACTCACGCACAACTATAACTATCCACGTTTTACTCTCAAACCTTATACTATTTTTGTAACTCGTTAATATCCTTAAGCCGGCTCCAGGTTTACTCGCCAAACACTCGTTAAATATAAATGCGTCAAATATTTGTGAATTATTATTTATTAAATTATTAGTAATTATTATATTATATTAATTATAATATTATTATTAATTTATTAATTAATTAAAAAAATAAATTACAAATATTTGACGCATTTATATTTGACGAATGTTTGGCGAGTGAACGCATCGTCTGGAGTCGCCTTTAGAATCAATAAATACGTAGCTGAGATGTGTAGAAACTAAATCGAATTCCACGGAATGTTAAATATTGCGTTAACAAAACAATTTTTAAATGTATAAAATCAAATAATCATGTTACAACAGATGTCCAGATAGCACGATTTGTGTCTTCGTTAAATAATAATTACCTATACTTCCAGAGTTCCCAAAAGCATTTCTGTAAATATCGACTCTTAAATACCGATTAATTATTATTTTCTAAGTTAATGATATACTATATTATCTCTTCAATTTCGTAAATTATTAAAATATAATAAACCCTCTATATTTTTATATAAATGCAAAAAAAAATATTTTTATAGAGAAGCTGCGAAATGGCGCTCATGACGGGCTGGGACGGACTACTCCTGGATGGCATAATTCTAACAATTCTATTTATAAGCTTTTTATTTTACATTCGCACGCCTCGCATCAGTTTTGAGAACTCGGAAGAACGCAGTTTTGAGAACTCGGAAGAAAGCAGTTTTGAACACTCGGAAGAAAGCAGTTTTGAGCACTCGGAAGAACGCAGTTTTCCGGATCCTGGGATTGTCCTAGGAAAGTCCTTGGAAGAACAAATACCGCCGTCAATTTTCGATGGCAAAGCCCCGTCATACTTCCTAAAAGAACTCTACGAACGAGCGAAGGACGAACCTTATATAAGTTTCTACATCTCTGACAAGCCCTTCTTATTGCTTTGCGATCGTAAACTCATTGAGCGCGTCTTGATAACAGACTGTCCATCTTATTTCTGCAATCGATACTCCTCGGCCAATCCAAATGATCGTATTGGTTACACCAATCTCTTCTTCATCAAAGATAGCGATTGTCCATCTTGGGAAACTTTAAAAAATAATGTTTTTCCATTTACTTTTACTGGTAGTCTGGAGAAAATGTTTGGTCTGATGCTAGAATGCGGGAAGCATTTAGATAAATATCTTGAATCACTGAAATTTAATGGTAAGTTGAAGGATTTTATTAAACAATTCGTGAAATTAAAAAATGTAGAAACAAGATAAAGACTGTGACTATAATTACAATCATCTGTAAAATTTTTACGTAGTATTAAGATATTTTATGTTATTCTACACACGAAGATGTTGGCTCGTGATAATAAAAATGCGATAATCAGTATAATATCTACAGCTAAACAGATTTAATTAACTGATGACATTGTCGGCAGGTAATGAACAAATAATAGACGTGATGGATGTAAGTTTCAAATTTACTATGGATGTGATCAGCAGTACTGCTTTTGGACTCGACATGAACACGTTTGAAGATGAAGAATTCAGAAGACTTGGCAAAATATTAAAAGAAAATCATGATCGCCGCTGGGAGATGCTCGCAATGTTCTTCCTTCCAGATGTGACGCGTAAAAATAAGCTCGAAGTGTTTGATGAGGAGATCGTCACCTTTCTGCGCGAAATTTTGCAAAAGACAATGACTGAACGCAAGAACCCAAATAAAATCAGAAGATGGAACAGATTTGACCTCATCGATGTTCTGATTGAGATCGAGAAGAGCAAGGACAATGTACAGATTGAACACCTAGAAAAGTTATTAGCAAGTAAGCGAAATAACTATACATTTACATAATTTATATATAAGAATAAATAAAGATGTGTAACATAACGTCTTGCGATAACAAAGTAACCGTCCAGTCCGATCAAAAATCATAATAAACGAATTTAATCGCGACAAGTATCACAAACCTTCAAAACTCTACAAATAAATTAAAAAATTTCAGCACACGAGAATCTCGATGAGGATGCTCTTAGGGAACAAGCAAGTAGTAAGCGAAATAACTATATTTAATTACATAATTTATATATAAGAATAAATAAAGATGTGTAACATAACGGCTTGCGATAACAAAGTAACCGTCAGAGTAACCGTCCAGTCCGATAAAAAATCATGATAAACGAACTTAATCGCGGCACAAGTATCAAAAGCCTTCAAAAATCTACGAATGAATTAAATTTCAGCACTCAAGGATTTCAGTGACGATGATCTTTTGGCACAAGCAGCTAGTTTCTTCTTACTTGGTTTCGAAACCACCTCAACGACTACGGCCTTCGCGTTGTATAATCTCGCGGTGCACCCTAAGATTCAAGAAACTCTACGAAAAGAACTTCTAGAGGCACTCAAGAAATGTAATGGAAAAGTTACAGACGTCATAGTATGTGATTATCATCCGTTATTTCCCTCTCTAAATTTTTAATCTTTATAAATTGTTTTTCGTAATATAGTATATTTTTTAATATATTCCTTAATATATTCTTTTAATATATTCTTTATAATACATATTTTTTAATATAATTTTATACATATTTATGATTTATAATGAAAAGAAAATATATTTAAAGTCACAGAATGTGAAATTAAAATTAAGATATAATCTTACAGTTTTATATGTAATTATAATTTAAATGAAAAATTATTTTCATATATTGTAATAATAATTTTTATTATCAGACATGGTCATTACCGTATCTCGATATGGTAGTCTCAGAAACTTTGAGAATGTATCCGCCATTGGGATTCCTAAATCGCATGGCTATGCAAGATTATAAAGTGCCGGAGTACAATCTCGTAATTGAGAAGGGTACACCGGTTTACATCTCGATGCTTGGCCTACACTATGATCCGAAATATTTTCCCGATTCTAATGAATTCAATCCGGAGCGATTTAACGAGGAGAACAAACTTAACAGACCGGCATGCGTCTATTTCCCATTCGGAGAAGGCCCACGTGCGTGTTTTGGTAAGAAAATCTATTTTAATATAATCTCTATATATACATTAAGATATTAATATATATTTCTTCAGTCCTTCTTCGTCAACATAATATAGAATATTATACTGTTACATATTTTGTAGGTCAACGCTTCGCGCTTTTGCAAACGAAGTTAACATTGCTTAAGATCTTGAGCAAATACGAGGTAACACTGTGCGAGAAAACTTCGGTACCAGTGGAAATTGATCCAAAAAAAGTCATGACAATGCCATTAAACGGTGTATTATATCTCAATTTCCGAAAAATTAATACCAATGCTATTTAAAACTTGACAAAATGAATTTTAGCTAAAAAGTATGTAGGTACAATTATCCTTTTAATTTAGGGACACAATGGGAGGGCTCCGTTTGCCTACAATCCCGATTGCCAACAGCTTCGTTTGCCCACAACGTTTTGCCTACAGCTTCGTTTGCCGACATTCCCGATTGCCTACAAGCATTATTGCGCACATGTAATAGTTAAAAATACGAACGTACTTTTGCGCACATGGCTAAACACATTGCACACATGACTTTATTGCACACAAGCAGATTGCACACATGACATTATTGCGCACATACACATTGCACACATGACTTTATTGCGCACATACACGTTATATTGCACACATATGTCGCAGGCTTATTGCAAAATCAGCCCTTTTGCAAAAAGACTAGCCTATTTGCGAAAGACCGGCCTTTTGCGAAGCACTGATCGTTTCCCAATAAGACTGAACGCACTTTAGGCTTTTTGGCACACATGGGCTGGTGTTAGGCTAGGCACTTTGCAAAAAGTCTAAAATACGTTAGTCTTATTAAAGAAACGATCAAATGCTTTCGCAAAAGGCCGGCATTTCGCAAAAAGGCTGATTTTACGATAAGTCTGCGACATTGTGTGCAATATAACGTGAATGTGCGCAATAAGTCATGTGTGCAATGTGTATGTGCGCAATAATGTCATGTGTGCAATCTGCTTGTGTGCAATAAAGTCATGTGTGCAATGTGTTTGGCCATGTGCGCAAACGTACGTTCGTATTTTTAACTATTACATGTGCGCAATAATGCTTGTAGGCAATCGGGAATGTCGGCAATCGGGAATGTCGGCAAACGAAGCTGTAGGCAAAATGTTGTGGGCAAACGAAGCTGTTGGCAATCGGGATTGTAGGCAAACGGGACCCTCCCTTCTGTTCTCTTTGCTTTAAATTAATTTTTAAAATCAATATACTATATTAATAGCGAACACTGGAAATTAACTCTGATCGTATCTCAAAACAAAGATTATCTAAATTTCTCATTTGAATTGCAATTACAAATATAACTGTATGAATATCAAATAGAGCCGGCAACGTAGACTTAGTTTTAACTTTAAACTTATTTTCTGCAATGTAAAAATGGCGTGTTTATATTTGTTGCATCATAAATCGATAACACACTAAAAAATACTTGGTTAAGTGTGCATTAATTTCTCAACAGCTTTTAACAAATTTTTCTAAATCGTATTATTTTAAAAATAACTTATCTTATCTTAATGAGAACGAATAGCAAGCAATATTGCTATCTCGTGTTTAGGAGAGTGAAAAATGAGCAAGCCTGCTTATTAAAACATAATAATTGCGCAGTATAGCTTCAGGCTTCAAGAACATCACATATATTTTGTTCATCAAAGCAGTAGTGCATAAATAGTAATAATTTTTTTAAACTTATTTTTAGGTTTTGTTACTCTTTTGTGTAAACAACATCAGTATCACGGTGATTTTATTTGTGATTTTAATATAGACAGTAATTAATTATAATAATATTTTTGTCGTTATATATATAAACTGGAATTTGCTGGATTACGTCGTTAAATTGGAATGTGCTGAAATATGTTTGATTCTACTTCGATATGCTATATTACTTGAATATTTCTGTCCTCACAAATAATTTTGAGCGATTAATTTGAGGGGAAAAGCCGTGTACTTGTCATACAATTACAATTTGAGCGGAAGAGACCTTAAATATTTCGGCGCTTATCAAAATTCGCGTTTTTATGGATGTATGTATGTATTGTGTGTTTTAATTATACGTTGTCCAAATCATTTAGATCCATTTTATGAATTCAATCTAAATAATATTTTAAGTAGGTATATTACCGCTGACACAAGTATATTAAGTTATTGATTTTACTTTATATAGGTATAAAAAAGTTTTTACTACGATAAGTACCGATAATTTATTTCTCTAGTTTTGAATTTATTGTCTATGTTTTCAAGGTTTAAAAATTTTTTGCCACGAGTTCAATACGTTTCTTACGTACACAGAAAAAGTAGTTACCAATCAACACTGATATACTTGTACATACGCAGCGTGTGTAAAAATAAATTGGGACCGAAAGTTAGTTTAATATAAAATTAAGTCTGAAAATTCAAATCGAGACCAAAGATTTTAAAGGCATGGTTGTAGAACATTATTATACATTAAAACATTGTATAATATTATCAATTACTTTTCTTTTATGCACTTGTAACGATCTCCGAATTAACTGTTACTTTGCTAGCATTTTTAGTTAATTGAAATACTAAATACTAAAATTTTATTTGTAAAACTGTTGTTTTAAACTTTGTTATATAATTTGATTATATATACAAATCTGCATGCTTCGATCATATAAATCTTAATACTATTTAATACTAAAACAAGTGGCAAAAGAGCGCTGCTTATTATCATAATTTAATGCAATGACGTAACAATTATATAAATCACTCAAACTATGGCCGGTATATTCATAGTCAGATCTTATATTTAAGATTGTCTCAAGTCTGGTCAAAGATTATAGTCTTAAGACTCCATCCAGCCAATGAAATGACCGTATTAGCATCTTAAGACATTACTTAAGACGGTCTTAAAATAAGAACCGACTATGAATACTGGCTTGTGTATCAGGAATATTCTTATTCAGTCAATGGTTAACAGCTAGACGAACTAGCTGCTATTTTAAAACCAGGTCTGTTTTTTAATTGTATCATTATCTAGATTATATCAATCATTGTTGCTTAAAAACTATCTCAGTTTCCGAATCTTTCAGTTTACCAATCTTACGGTCTCTGGACATGGTTTGATGAGTAGATTTTATTTCCCTTTGCCGATTAGAGTTTTAATTTTTATTTCTAGTCCGAATATTATGTACTGTGAATATTAGCAGATTTCTTCTGGTATGTCCTGAAAATTACACTATCTTTGTATATTCAATTTTAAACACTCACCTATGCTCGTTGGAGGGCTTGAGATTATTTAATTTATCTATTACCGCGTCGCTGAAGATGACTCAAAGTAGAATCAAATCGTACGATTTATAATTTGTATTAAATTATTAATTAAATGTTACTGATTGTTACATAACATTAACTCACGCACAACTAACCGCGTTTGACTCTCAAAGCCTACTTTTTCTTGTTACTTGTTAATATTATTAGAATCATATAACTAGATAGCTAGAAACTAAATAGAATTCCGCGGACTGTTAAATTACAAATATTGCGTTAACAAAATGTATAGAAAGGTTTTAAAATGTATAGAATCAAATATTCATGTTACAATCGATGTGTCTAAAATGCACAATTTGTATCTTCGTTAAATAACAATCATCTATATACTTCTAGAGCTTCGAAAGTATTTTGTAAAATATGTCGATTTTCAAATACCAATTAACTATTATACTATTTTCTTAGTTAATGATACATCTATTTTTCTTTGATCTCGTAAATTATTAAAATATAACATCTATTTTATATAAATATTTTATAGAAAAAATATTTTTAGAGAGAAGCTACGAAATGGCGCTCATAACGGAGTACTGGAGCCTGGATGGCATAATAATCCTAACAATTCTCGTTATAATCGTTTACCTTTACATGACTCGCAATTTCAAGTACTGGAAAAAACGAGGTGTTTTTGAAATACCGCCGATACCTTTTGTGGGCAATTTTATGGAATGCCTACTTCTGAAGAAAGCCCCGTCATACTTTCTAAAAGAACTCTACGAGCGAGCGAAGGACGAACCTTATATAGGTTTCTACATTTTTGACAAGCCCTTCTTGTTGCTTCGTGATCACGAACTCATTAAGAATGTCTTGATAAAAGACTTTAATATTTTCTTCAATCGATACCAATCGAGCAATCCAAATGAGCATATTGGTTACGCCAATCTCTTCTTCCTCAAAAATCCAGCTTGGAAAATTGTAAGAACAAAATTGACGCCATTCTTTACAACCAGTAGACTGAAGAAAATGTTTGGTCTGATGTTAGAATGCGGGAAGCATTTAGATGAGTATCTTGACTCACTGAAATTGGATGGTGAGTTGGAGGGTTCTATTAAACAATTCGTGAAATTAAAAAATGTAGAAAAAAGATGAAGACTGTAACTAATGACAATCATCTGTAAATTTTTTGTAGTACTAAAATATTTTATGTTATTCTGCACACGAAAATGTTTGCGATAAAATGTTCGTGATAATAAAAATGCGAAATCAGTATGATATCTTCAGCTAAACGGATTTAATTTCATTAACTAATGACATTGCCGGCAGGTAAGGGACAAATAATGGACGTAAGGGACGTGAGTTCCAAATTAACCATGGATGTGATCTGCAACATTGTTTATGGACTCGACATGAATACGTTCAAAGATCCAAACGGTGATTTCCGCAGATATGCCAAAATGATGTTAAAAAATAGTTACATGCGCGGCTGGGAAATGCTCGCCGTATTCTTCCTTCCAGATGTAACTCGTATGGCTAATCAACAAGTGTTCGGTAAGAAGACCACCACCTTTTTGCGCAAAATTTCCTGGGAGATAATCACTAGACGCATGGAATCTGGCGAAAAGAGATACGATTTCATCGATATTCTGGTCGAGCTCAAGAAGAACAGTAGTGATGAAGAGATTGAAGGCTTCAGTAAGCAAAATAATTATATTTACTTAGTTTATATATACAAATAAATAAAGATGTGTAACATAACGGCTTGCGATGACAAAATCAGAATAGTTGATAAGTCTGATCAATAATCACGAATTTAATTGTGACAAGTATCACAAGCGCCTTCAAAGTCTACAGATAAATTAAATTTTAGAATTTGATGGGGATAACCTCATTGCACAAGCGGTCAGTTTCTTCTCAGGTGGTTTCGATACTTCCGCAGTGCCGATTGCTTTCGCGTTGTACGAACTCGCAATGCAACCTGATATTCAGAGTACGCTAAGAAAAGAAATAATCGAGGCGTTCAACAATTCCGACGAAAAATTCACATACGACATGGTATGCTATGCAAATATCATACGTTACTCCGTCAGATAATTTTTGTGACAAGCTCTAAACAAATATAGTTAACACTTTTGCCGAACCAAATAGGTACTTCTTTCGTCCATCGATTTTATTTCTGAGCAAATTTTAAAACTTGTCAAATCTCCGGATATATAATGAATAATACGTCTTTACTAGATCAAGTCGCTATCATATCTGGATATGGTGGTATCGGAAACTTTGAGAAAGTATCCATCACTAGGATTTCTGAATCGCGTGGCAATGCAAAATTACAAAGTACCGAACTCTAATCTCATACTCGAGAAGGGCACGCCAGTTTACATCCCGATGCTTGGCCTACACTACGATCCAAAATATTTCCCCGATCCTCATAAATTCGATCCGGAGCGATTCAATGAGGAGAACAAATGTAACAGACCGCCATGCGTCTATTTTCCATTCGGAGAAGGTCCACATATGTGTATAGGTAAGAAAATCAATTTTAATTGTCATGTCAAGAAAAGATTGATATTACCAATCGTATGCAAAGTTAGAATAAGTAAAAAATTGAAGGTTTGCTTTATGACTATACAAGTCTAGATTTTTCACGTTTAGGCGAATTATGAAGAAATTGTATTTAACTTGAAAATTGAATTTAGAAACACTAAGTAGCGCAAATTTCAAATTTTTTACGTGCACAGATTGCGCAATACGTAAATCAGAAATAAAGATACCAGAGATATACTACGGTATACAGAATTAATATTGGAGCAATTAAGTCATAATAATAGCAACATATATATAATTCGAGACTTTTAGTCTAACTAGATTTTATAATTGTAGAATTGACAGTTTCAATCGCCAAGTTGCGAAATAACAAAATAAAATATCACAAATTATTATTTTTTTAAATAATGTGATAAGTTATACTACTTTATTATGCATGTTGCAGGCAATCGCTTCGGGCTTTTAGTGATAAAGCTGACGCTCATTAAAATCTTGAGTAAATATGAAGTGACACCGTGCGAAAAGACTATAATACCAATGATAGCTGATCCGGTAACATCCATGACAACACCATTAAATGGTGTAATATATCTTAACATGCAAAAAATTAACTGCTGATGATTAAGGTTTTACAAAGTATTTTTGATAACAAAGTGGTATAATCACATTTTTTATATATTAACATTTTACCATTTCTAGACTAATCTGAAGAATAAATCGAGATATTTTTAACACAAAAAATTTTAGTTCTTATTTCAATGTACTCAGGTTGCCGCAGTCGAAAATTTATTTCAACTCTTGGAGTTACTCAACTTTAGGTTCATAACTCTACAACTACCAACGTTAAATCTAAAATATATCTTGCTTATCAACTGTTAATTACAAAATATAATAATATAGAGAGGGGGTTTTTGTCAAATATTTCTTCTTCACCGGCAGAATGATGGTTGTTCCTTTATTCGTCGACATTGTAAATATATATAGGAGGCAGCCACGAGAGCAGCCGGTCACATGCTGATGCGATGATATATATAATATATACATATACAGCTATGTATATTATCCATTTTCATTCACTTATTCTCATTTACAAAAAGACTAACGATCGATCGTACGGGCAAGTTACTCGCCGAGCGATCGACCTAGTATTAGATTTACTTACAATTATGCTTCTCTGCAACATAACTATAACATCTTGGAATCAAATGGAATGATTGATACTATGTATCGATAGTATCTTTTTATATATATTTCTTCTCCTCGCGCGCGTTTTGTTCAGCGACGGTGGGTTTTATAGTACTATTTGTGAATGTATGCGACAATTTCAACTCGTGATATAAATAATACACGCTTACATATATCACGATGATCGTATACATAAGCAGTTCTAATGGTTTCCTTTTTCAGATTTAATCCTTTCGATCGCATTTCATAGGAATGCTTATCATATAGGTATATAACTCAACAAGATCGAAATGATTATATCTGAAAACATACACATTCTAACTGTACAGACTACAGGGCTGAAAGAATTGGTTTATATTTTCTTTTCACATCAATACGCTTGCGATCAGAATAATATGCACTAGACTAATACTAGTGTATCAATTAATTATCAAGTATTTTCTTACAATTTTTTCTAAAGCATGTCAAAAGTGCCGAAATCACTAAATTAAAAATAAACCGATCAGAAACAAGAATTAAATTTTCAAAAGTTTTGTTGAAAGTTGAATGTATTTATTTCAAACGCTCTTTAACACAAATTACTAAAGTGTGATAATTTCTAATTATAGGAAGACGTAAAAATATTACGATTTTGGTTTAAACATCAATTATTTTGTTTCTTCGCGAAATGGCAAAAGTGATGGAAGTTATTTCGAATTAATCTGATCGCGATAAATATTCCTGACCAAGTAAGAATAAGGTTTGATCTGTTTCGAGATAATTCACGTATTAGCGTCGCGAAACAAATATCGTCAACTCTAAATGCGATCGCGCAAAGGAAATAAATACGCCGCCACTGAACAACAGCAATGAATCAGTACACCTCCGCAATGCGTGTGTGAGATTTCCATCAATACTTTTACACACATAAGTATAATACACGCTTCATCCATACACAGTACCGTAATATCGTATATAATGTAATATCGATAATAACGTTATAATATCGCACTAGTAACTCGCCCGCGAGCATTAACTGTTTTTTGTTCTTCTCCTCTTAGCTTTTCGTATATCAGGTAAATATATAATAATCTATTTATGCATTTATGTATATATAATTACTTTTGTTCATTATCCTATATATGCATGTACGTATATATACGTGTATATATCATGCACACATATACACACAGATGTATATAGGATATTTCATTTGTATCGAATTATCTTATATCGATATAAATACAGATATATGTATCACGCACATACATATATCTGTACGTATACATATACGAGATGTATATACACGTTCTCACATGCATTCAAATTACGTCGTAAGCATAAATTTCATGTAATTAATATTCTCCTAACGATGAGACCGATGCAATGATCACGATTGATTTCCTTATTTCTTTTCTCTTGGCAATCGGTGACTTAATTTAACGCCTTGTGAGAAAGGAACGGCGAGAGACGAAGAACGGGCCTTGCAAACATGAAATGTTCACGTGATCCAATTTATTTGAGTTCACGAAGAATGCACATCGAGAAATTTCATATTAGAATTCGAGATCACTACGATACACGAAGCTGGTTAAAAATAATATTAGTCACAATCTGAAAATGTTGTCAACAAAGCTGCACAATTTAACACTTTTATAGCGGCGTTTTACTCAAACGTGTGCACTGTGCATCGAGATTTAGCTCACGCTACTTCTACAAACATCTCGTTATGGAAAAAACATTTTGCATGAGCTTGTTAACGATTTTAATAATTATCAAACACTCAAAAGGATTCCGTACAAGGAATAACGCTATTATAGCGGATTACTTTTGAATAGTTGGTATCAATGTTAGCATAAAGCAATCGTTCAGTGACTAATAATATACTTTAATTACCAGTGATCTTTAAATATAAAAATATATTTGACTAATAAACAAAATTAATTACTTGTCAACATCAAGGCGTCTTATTTTTATTAAATACATAATACGGAAAGCGTGGAAGAAGTAAAAACTTTCTTCAGAAGCAAAACTTCTAAAACTTCCCTTTATTTCCTTGTAAATGTTAATATTAGCTCTAAAATGAAGCTTTTTAAAAATTGGTAACTTTGGTTAAACACAAGGTTGTCGTATACACAATGAATCAATAATTTGGGTATAAAGACATAATAATAAATAAAGTCAAGCTTGTTGAACATTAACATGGAATTTCTTTTAAATATTAACATGGAAATGGAGATCGGAGTGGATTATGCGAATATATGTAGCTTAAATATATTTGAAACTTGAATGTATTTTATCCCAATAATTGACGACAATAATTGGAATACGAGAAAAATTCTAGAGGGACTAAAGATTCAATTGACGAGTAAAACGATGCCGCACAATACGGCTCGATTGGCCCACTGCATTTCTTTTCATTTTATTAATTTATTTTTTTCTATTCATTATTATGCATTTCTAATCATTAGACACCGGAGAAGCGATGATCAACATTTCGACAAAATCTTGCAAGTCAAATTTTATTCCACGATTTTATAAAGCTAAGATTTTAGTTCAAATAGATTGTTGGTTTACCTCTGAAAATCGTTGAAAATTGATTATGTTTTAATAAAGTCTTTGAGAAATAGTCGAGAGAGTCGAATAGATAAGAAATTGTAGACAAACATGACTAGTTTTAGAAAAAAAGTACCCAAAGATATACTAATGCTGATTTTGGAGAAGTTTGTAAAAAGATACTAACACATGATATATCAGACAATTCCAAAAGATAATTTACCTTTCTCATATTTGTATAGCAAGCATATAATATAACAATTTTATTAAATAATTACCGTTTTCGTATATAGAACATACTTTTAAAAGATTAAAATAGAGAAATTGAATCTTTTTCATTATTTTATATAATTAGAAAGTTTTAAAAATAATTAGCTATTTGGGTACCTTCTTCCAATATCGGTCTTGAACATTAATAACGATCAGGCACGAAGAGCAAGCGATATGAATGAAAAAAGTGCATCTGATTTTTTCTAGGATGTGAAATAGAAATAGAAACGTCGTGATACGATTCTTTTGTGAACCCTTGATTATTCTATTCAATGTAACTTGACAAAGAAATCGCAATTTGATTATATTTTCACTAACTTATTAAAATATTCCGCATAGTGTCTCATTGATTCTGACAAAATCTATTTAAGATTGGAATTTCCAGGTACACGAGAAATTCTATTTCTATTAGAAATTTTATTTCTACGATTACTCAATAGTTTTGACTCGGGGATCAAAATCAAATGCCTGTTCTCATCCAATCACAAATTGGAAATTTGATTATTTATCATTATAATATGCGTCACTACATACATTGACTTTCTCATGCTTTTCAATTGCATTTGTTTATTCAGTTTGTTTTTCCATTTCTTAAAATCTTTTTGTTATCTTTTTGATAGCAGCTTTCTTATATCATAGAAAACTGAGTACACTAATTTAATTCTGAGCTCTTGGAAGGGCTATAAAAGATTTATTGCCTGATATAATTATCCGGTTTTCGATTTTGCAGCAGAAAATTGCCAAATAAAAAGATCGCCCATTATAACGCGACCTTTATTCCTTCTTATATAGAGTTTCAAATTGAAATTGATTATTTTGCGGTTTTACACATGGCTTTCCCGCTTGTATCGTCATGCGTTTAATTCCATTTGGTTCAATCGATGAGTCCTGATTCTATGGCACGGAAAAAGAGAGAGAGAGAGAGAGAGAGAGAGAGAGAGAGAGAGAGAGAGAGAGAGGAAGATACAAATAATCGTTTATCAAATAATCGGTCAAATAATTGACAGAATCGTTCGCTCGTTTGTTCATTCATGCACACAGTTCGAGTTTTTCCTCGCGAAAACCATCGCAGACAATAAAACGCGCCCGAAACCAACTTTTGCTTTAAAGACAATAACGTAAGACTAGAGTTCAACAATACATACGGTCTTTAATCGCCGTACAAACGCAGTTGATAAAGTATAAAAGTATAAACAGCTAAACGTGAAAAGCAGGACGCCACACAGAAGTAACCGCAAGCGTTAATGCGTATGTCAAATATCCAAAATTATGCGTCTGAACTTTTTAAATGGAATAATCGCAGAAGCGGACAATTCGTCGAGAAGAGAACCATTAGATTACGAGCTTTTCTTCTTCGAAATTGTACTCTTCCTCGCCGCGTTCAAAGAAACGCTTTAAGAACGTTTCGCCAATCTCTTTCAAGAAATTTCAGACAGATCTCTCCTTCAATATTACACCGGTTTAAAAGTTTAACAAATAATTTTCCAAGTTGGATTGCACTTTAGTAACGCAGCTAGATAAAAGATAGTCTGCGACACAATTCTCCCAGAGTTCTTCAAACAATCAAATAAATCGACGAAATTTTCTAGCGCGTAAATCTTCTCGACGAACGGTGCAGTAATTATTCCGACAATCCCATTTTCTCCTTTTGCCGTGGCACTGCTAGTTTTATAAGATGAAGATAGTCTTTGCGAGAATGAAAATAATCTGAGACTATTCTAGGATTCGAGAATACATGTCTCTCTCTCTCTCTATCTCAGAATAATCTCGGAATAATCGTGTACTTTCAGAAAACGGTTAATATCCTTGGAGAATTTCGAGAATATTGTCTAAAAATACACGATTATTCGCAGAATATTCTAAAAATAGACAGAGAGTATTCTCTTACCTTACATCCTTGGTTACACAGTTCCTGAAACTTAATCGTACATCGATACGACAGAGCCTAGTTATATATTTACTTGTTTGTCTTCTCCTTTTTCTTCTTTTCCGTCTATTTATAATTATCCACTTGCTCGTGTATATTATAGATTTATATATATTTTTTCCTTTTATGAACGATGGATATGTGTATATCCTTACGTCTTTGTATACATCTGCACTTTGCCTATATATAAATATATATATAGTAATACTATATATATACATATATATATGTATGTATAATAACGAACAACATTAATGATTACTCATTAGGCTATTCTTTAATTGGACAATAAATAAAATAGTTTATGTATACAGCGTACATCTCCTCATATCCCACAGGCCGTAGGTGCCCCTCACAAATAAACGTATCTCTCGATTCTTGCGACTTCGATCGTCGTGACGTAAAACACTCAAAGTCGATGACACGAAATCATGGTCGGTCTGAGAATTCCTCCGAGAGAAGAATTTAATTCTTTCGGTAATCATATATTACGTATACCTAACGTTTCCTCGATAAATAGCATGCTCGAGCATATCGTTCATTCAAATTGACCGTTTTTAATATTACACGGAGAAATATTTAATTCGTATATTACAGGCGCATCGTGCGCTGCGGCATTGACCGTTGCGAATTACTCGCGAGAATTTATGATACATTTTATTTCGTAAAATAGATTTATTTGAATATCGTCGACACGTTCGATTGGTGATTTATCCACCGCAATTGTTAATCTATTAACGACAATTAATAACGCGATGAGAATCACGCGGGATAATTCCTGCATTAGAAAATTTAAACTTCTTAAAAAATCTTTTAAAAACCATTTTACTAGTTTCTCTTTTTTTTTCACGGGTTATGAATACGATGGCGATATTCCCGGATATTTCTGAGTCTAAATTAGCCTCTCTCTAGATATTGAACTTTCTCGCTCGAGTCTTAGCTGTTGCAGCAGAACAAGTTCTCAGGCCACCAGCTGCGGAGGCCGAGCTTCTTTTCAGAGGAATCCTCGACCACCAAGACGTATCACTTGATCTCCTCTCTGCTGGGCGACCTCGGTGGATGCGGCGACAGCGGCGTTTCGTTCGGATGTCTCTTCGGCCGGAAGCTAGCCGTCAATGAGGATATCCAGCCGCTTTGCGAGCCGTGATCGTGCAAGGAATCGCTGTTGCTGTTGCTTCGGGTGCTATCGATGCTCATACCGGATTTAAATCGCGAGAACAGTCCAGGCGATGACTTCTTCGTCGTCGCGGGCGAGCAGAATATAGCGGAATGCTTCTTCCGTGCCTTGGATACCTCCTTGCAGAGCATCGAGTCCAGGCTACCGGTGTGAGGACGCTCCTCCGCCTTTTTAGGATCGAGCGCGCCCAGCACGGCAGCTTCCGCTGCCTGCTTCGCCATTTTAGAGATGTCCTCCATGCTGGCCGAACTTCTTCTGATTTCCACCTTGCCGAGATCCTCCTCGATATCGCAGCAGGAATCGTCAGGATTGACTATGATTTCAGGCTGTAGTTGATTCTTCGAACGAACGTCGATCTCAGGAAACTCAATGTCTAGGGCCTGTCGAGTCTTCGTTTCCTTTAGGCTTTGCGACTTGCCCTCAGGATTCGACAAGTTTCTACGGTGCTTGGAAAACGAGCGAGAGCTGGAGCCGGCTGCCGGCAAAGCCTCCAAAGAAGTGGACGATCTCTTCTCCTTAGCGAATACCGTTCGCCAGCTCTTATTCTTACTATCTGTAGACTTTCGAACCTTCGGCAGAGTCATCGCCCGTTTATCCACCGGCGACAACTCCACCACGGTAGCGATGGCCGCCTTGCTGCCGTCCTTTATCGAGGACTTGACCAGGTTGCAGCGCTTGCAAATAAACAAGGAATTGTGGTGCCTCGACGAGGTGGTCGTGGCCGAACCACTACTAATCGAGTTGCTCTTGTTGAGCGTCTTCGACGCGTGTTTCGGTTTCGGACTTGGCGAGTCCTTGGAGTCGAAGCTCATGCTCAGGCGGTCCGTAAAGTTCCTCAGTCGCGAGAACAAAGACTTGTTATTCGGCCCAGTTTTGTCGTCGCAGCAACATCGCAGACCGATCGATTCTCGACTACTGTGCGCATCTCTGCGGCTAGGTCTGTTCTCCTGATCGTTCTCTATGACACTGCTGGTTTTCCTTACGTTGTTCTTCGGTTGCGAGCGGGCCGCCTCCGCCGCGACGACATTACCGTTTCCCTCAGGCGTTTTGCTCTCAATCTTGGCGTCTAAAAAAACCGTCTCCTTCTCAATCTCCTCGAGAATCCGCATGCCCTCGGCAGACCTCGCACTCACCGGCGAGCTCAGATCACTGCCGAGATTCTCGCCCTTGCTTCGTCTCCTCTCACGCTCGTGATCCCGGACGGCTTTGGCCAGATCATGATTGTAATAATCCAACGAGGACTTCTCCCGGCTGCCCTTCCGACTGCCGGGATAGCTTTTCCGACCGCTGGTCGGGCCGGTCAGCGTGCCCTCCGTGGAGATCTTGAACTTAAGCGTTTTTTCGCTGATCTCCACCTCCGTGGCGGTTTCCGGATCGGAGCTCTCAATGTTTTCCGCCTCTTCCATTGTCAAGTTTTCTGTAATGTCGTCGTCGGTGGAGCGCGAACGTGAATGGATTGTCGTGGCGGACCTTTTCGAGCGCATGCTATGCGACGACGTGGACTTGATAAAAGTGGACGAACTGCCGGTGCCGGTTGGCGCGTTGGGCGGGGCCGACTCCCCGACGTCCACAACGCTTCTCCGATGATGACGCTCGTCTTTGGCCGCCTCGTTCAGTCTGCGATAGTATTCCAGAGCTTCCCTGACCGGCTGAACTATGAGACCCTGAAAAACAGTTTCGTCCGAAATTAATTATGCATATGTAAAGATTAATATTTTTCTTAATTATATACTGCTAGGCATTTCATTCCAAGCACAGCTAAATTAATCCATATGAGAAAATGAGATACCTGCAACTCGGGTAGAAGTTCGCCGAGAGCTTCGAAGAGAGGGAGGAGAACTAGGCCGATGAAGCTAACTTGGGAGGACGGCTTGGTCACTTTATCGCGATCCATAAAGGGTGTGACCGGAAGACCCTCGAGTTTCTCCGCGTCGCTCTGCTTGAAGAACTCTTGAAGCAATCTGTCCAGCCACGGTTCCGCGACGTCCATCGGTCGTGCCTCGTTGCTTATGTCAGCCACCTTGATCAGGATCATGGACAGCTGCAAAGCGTAATTAGGGAATTGAATTACCCATTGAGTGTTCCATTAAATACCTCATTAGTCAGTCGCTGATGAATTACCAGATTTATGTGCGCCTTGCTAGTGTAATCGAATTCGGGAGTGGTGTCGGTGAACTGGCCGAGGATCTCGTTGTGCCGGGCCATGTCGGTCGCCAGGATGCACCTTATGATGCCCTCGCGCACTATTCTATACGTGGCATTGTCCAAGGACGCGAGAATGTTGCACTCGGGCGCCTCCAGGACCCGGAATGCCACGGAGCAATGGTGATTCTCCAAGGGCGAGATATCGTTGTAGCGTAGCGCCAGCTCGGTCCGCGCGTTTATCTGATAGATGTTGTTGTAGCCCGGATGGTCGAGATCGTGGCAGATACATGAGACAATCAGGATGAGGACCTCGAGATCGCCGATTTTCGACGGAAGGTCCACCGCCCAGGCTATCGCGTACATCTGGCGATAATCAGTTAGCACTAAGACGATAACTCAATTCGATCTATACAGCTACCAAAGCACACCGCTCTATGCATGTATTTTAATCGATCGCGAAGTAATTTAATTATATTATATGGCAGTACGCCGGTTAATAGATGTAATCAAACTATTAGTGTCCGTCGTAATTACAATATATTGTTCATCACGCTTATAATATCAACGTAACACATTTCCTCCCGTATCAACATGTAATTGTAGTTACGCTACCACATAATTGTTAATTGTCCACGGGAAATCGTGTGAGTTAGAGCAGTATGAAGATGAAGGAATACTCACCATTTGCGCTACGCAGAAGCAGTGCCTGAAATTGTGAAACGGCACCTCGTTGTAGTTGTTGTAAACCTCGTAGAGGAAGTTCCTCAGAATCGGCAAGGGAATGTTGAATTTTTGAGGTAGGTCCAGATCGACGAACATCATCTGCAGCATTAGCAGCAGCTCCTCGTCTTCCCACTGTCGCGCGTCGAAGGCCGGCGAGCGTAACCACTCGCGAACGCTCGACGAGATCGACACGTCGCTGAAAATGGTACAATATAACATTTACAACTCTTTCCTAACAGATTTTAACAATTTTTAATATTCGTGATGTGTGTGTGTGTGTGTGCGTTGTTGACTTTACTCTAACTAATAATTAATTTCGACGTTTAATTAAAATTCCATTAAATGGGATCTTGAATAGGTACCTAAATGCCTGTGGAAAAATTAATAATCAGTTACGACTGATGACTAATAAATTAACACCTGTCATTCTTTATATCAATCGTAGCAGTCATTTATTTCGTCATTAACAAATCATTACTGAGAAAGTCTTCCTCACTGTCTTATTTTACTCGAAGAAACTCTCCAAAATAGGTAAATTTAAGGGAATGTGAGACAATATTGTTAAACACACTTGAAGAACTGTGCTAACATCGATCGATTCACCGAGAGAGCAAGTACCGGAGCGTTAATTGTCGCGCGAAACTTCGCACCCGCGTCGGCATTCGGTCATCCAGGCACGTGGGATTAATCGGATTAATTGGTGGAGTATAGTTTGGCCAACAGAGCTCTTCGCTACTTTGACACATAATGGGTTATCTGCTCGTGCTGCTAAATCAACACGGGCCTAACATACGTTCGAGACGATCGGGATTGTATCGGACGCGGCATCGATTCGCCGACATCACGTGGAGCACTGTCACTTACATCGCCTCTCGCGAGAATCAGCGACACGACGACGTGCCTAAGCGGCGCGATTTCTGACGTAATTTACGATAATGCAATCATTGTAAATGAAATTTACCGGAATCAATTGGATTACATGTAATGTTAAATATCACGTCACGATGATGAAAATGTATAATTATATCGTATGTTTCTTCGAATAATATAAAATAATATTTTCATAATTACATATTGTATCTCTCTCGCTCGGCGAGTGACATTCGGTTGCAACATCCATTTTTGAAAAAGAAACGACAAGTCGAAAATTCTGATTAGTATGACATTTCTTCGTTTTAAATTAGTCTTTATTACGCTTACTTTTTATTTAATTTGTATGTATCGTAGTAAGTGAATTGTGGAATCTTTTTTTGCAATTTCCTATATTTTTCCTGACTATCTTCAATTTTCTTACTTTATCCGGAACTTTTACGACTTTCTCGTTCCCGTAGGGAACGCGTTTAGCTCATCGCACGCATGAAACCGCACAATTAGCAGAATTCCTATACCAGTATACCATATAAATGATCGTACGACACGTAACATCGTAATTAGTGCCCGAACATTTTCTTTCACCGTATTAACCCTTGAACGATAGATAGCTAAAGGAGTAAAAAATATATAATGATCTTGATCTCGACGAAGTAATGAAAGTAAAATAGACACAAAGAATCATGGCTTTGGAATAAAGCCTTTGATAAAAAGTGCATGACGTACACAGAAGATGCCCCAAAAGCGTCTTACGTTCTTTCAGCCGCGAAAAGCGCGAAGGGCACCTTTACCGGGCACACGGATGCTTATTTGCTGACGACCGCTAATTGGCAATCTGTATTTAGCCGACACGTCGAATCACGGGACGCGCGATAATACACGCTTTGTGTGACATGCTCCCCATTATATGCGCCCCAAACCGTGACGGGCCTTATTACCTAGATAACGGTAACTTAATAGCATTTCGTGGTAACGCGACAGGGACCAACTAACCACCGCTTCGTCGGAGGGCCACGGCGAACGGAAGCGAGCGGAACTCGCGGATGAATGGAGGTGCTATGTGTGTACAGCATCTCCGGTGTTTTCTCAAGTTGAGAATAGGCCGGTCATTTCGCTGCACTCTTTCATTCACACCTTTCAATGTGTCGGCGTTCTCGCATCTCTACCTCGTACAGTTTTCCTTTGAATAGCACATTACCGCTATAAGTCTCTTAATTACAGCAAAATTATTGTTTGAATTTTACGGCAATTTACCAAGTGTCGCATGCACTTTTATTGCATTGATTGTCATATTGTACGTGAATCCTTCATCGCAAAATTTGTTGTATAATTATAATAGATGAAGAATAATAATATTCTTCATTTAATATTTTTATTTATTCTTCGTTTAATATTTTTATTTATCCAATACATAATAAAAGTTAGTGTAGTTAATTATAATTTAATGAAATGTGATTCTTTGACGCAAAAAATACTGCTGAGTAAAGAGTGAATTGACAATTGTGACACGCTTAACCAAGGAGATGATTTCTTGATTAAACATGTGGAACAGATTTTCCTATACATTTTCCAGGAGGATAATCGGGGTCATTACTCGCGTAAGCGGTTTTTCCGAATATCTCGTAAGAACAGAAACTTGTGACGTAGAAGGGTTAAACGGGGACAAGCCGGAAGAGGGGAAACGATTATGGTACGCGTTTACAGCTTCGCCTTGATGAGGAAGCTTCGGCCGGAAGCGCTCCAACTTCTCCCCGCCACAGCCATAATCGTTTGCGAGGAATCGCTGGTAAATTACGATAAACGGCAGCCCGACTTAATGCACCGTACCGAATCGCCGCGAGTATAACGCTTCGAAGGAACAGAAACGCGTCTCGCCGCGAATGCCACCTTAATGGTATGCACGATTTGCATGTCGATACGACGTGCGTGACTGCCACCGAAGACAGAAACAATTGGAGAAAACATTTCTAAACACCATTCACTTTATCGCTGATCTTTTCAACATATCTATATATCCCCATAATTTCTTACAAAAGTAGCAAGGATTAAATATGACAGTATAAATGAATATTTGCATCGTATGCACCGACTAACATATAAATTGAATAATTCTTTACGAAATAATTTCATTAATATCTGTAAATAATTGAAATATTAAATCGCTATTAAAAATTGCTGAAAATTTTATACAATTTTATATAAATTTTCAGACATTATGAAAAAAAAACAGAGTTTAAAATCAAAACCAATTTTTTCAAAATCGAGGACACATCCGAGAATTTTGCACAATACGCCATTAATATATATATAGGTAATTTATATAATAAATTTCACGGTATTTCTTAAAGATATAAGAAAAACTGTTATTGACGTAAGGAGATAATATTAATGAAAATATAACGCGCCTGTGCCACTTGAAATACTCAGGGAATTAATACGGCCAAGCTCTCTTCCTCGAATCTGCATAAGAATGCGGTACTTCGAGGCGAAATAGGATTGGGTCTCTTAAGCCTCCAAAATAACTTCGCGATGCGGGAGAGAGAATCTCCGGAAGACTTTCAGAAATCCTTCGGAAGTCTACGGTCCCCAGCTCTCAATTCATTTGCTGATTTTTCTCCGGAAACTTGCTCCTCGGCCGATGATAAATTACAGAAGTTTAATTGGTGGCAAAGTTTAACGCGACCGCGTCATCTGTAATCATGTTGTTACACTTTGTGTGACGTGAAATATATATCCCGTGAAGTTGCCCGGATGAAAATTTACAACGGTGCCATTTGCGCGCAACGCGGCAATCATAATGGCGTTTAAGGGTTTACTGCATTACCCGCTATAACGCGCGATTTGCGCGCTCGTTGCCATTATTACATTCATTTTGATATTGATTCCACTGGACATCCTAGTCAGCCGATAATCAGATTACGTGCCGCGTATGCAAATGAATCTCGCACAATCGTGTAACAGCTCTTCGGGCGCGATGTTTTAAAGTCCCCCGAGCCAAATGAACCGCAAGTTTATCGCTTCACCAGCGTCACGCTACGCCCTATGAATATAAAGGAGAAAATTGCAAACACGACTAAAGACATATATATGCATATGCAGAAGATACTCCACCGCGTAATTGTTTCGCCTGACAATTTCTTTTTAATCTCTCGCCTCGTATATTAAATCGATGACGGGCGCGCATTCAATTTCGTTGATTCACTAGTAGTCTCGTGCGCAGAACGAATTCAGAAATTATCCTATTCTAGTGCCGGGAAATAAAAAAACTTCCCCGCGACTGTCGGCGAAGCGTGAACGAAAAATTATAAATTCATGATCTACACTTCACGAGAGAAGTGGCGAGAATTAATTCTAAGACAATCAAAATGCCGATACGAACGAAGATAAAGATTAAAGAACAGATAAAGACTTTGCATGAAGTCTATTATGGAGAGAAGTATCGACCTTCTTGAATATCAATTTTCTCAAATATCATATTCTTCTGCTCTTTGCGGAAGAAAACTGCACGGAGATGCGCTGAAGGTATCACAAAGGACTCATGATTTTCTCGGCCGAGCTGCGTGATACGCGTCTAAACGTGCGACGTGCTCCATAAAGTGCTTCAACGTAGAGCTCTCGAGGGTGGAAGGTTAAAGTTCTTCAGGGTCTCTCTCTTTATAGTCCGGCTTGTCCCGTATTAATGTACGTGGAATCACACACGCGTATTAAGGCGCTTTAAAAACGCACACAGTCCTACTTGTATTACGTGCTAACAACGGGTACTGTATAAAGGATTCGGATTTTATACAGCTGAATAACTAATTTTGATGGAGCGGTCCAGCGTCCCTAGAGAATTCTCTTCCCAAAAGATAATATAATGCGTTAGCTGTTTTAGTAGAAATTTTTGTAAAGAATATAAAAACTGACATTTAAAAAAAAATTTGTTTTTAAAAGCTATCATTCAAAAGTTCACTTTACTAATTGTAAGATAAAAAATTTATCTTCCAATTAGTTTAAAACAACTGAACATTGATAGTGCATTCGAAATGTACTGTATAGCTGCTTTATTCCTATTTTACATAATTATATAGTTATTCTCATTTGTATCATTCTTCTTCCTTCTTATTTTTACGCTTAAATTAATTAATTAAAATAAATTCTCTTTCCAAGCAACATGAGAAATATTACTTCCTCACATATTTTTTTTCCTTGAAAATAACTCGTTGACGCAAAGTCAACATTTTAGTGAACTACAATTTACCGCTGCAATATCTTGCAAGATCGCCGATGCGATATCGGTTCCAAGTTCACATAGTGATGCTTTTCGTTTCAAGGCGATATCGTTATATTATATATCGATTCGCGATCTGGCACGATCAAAGTGAAAAGTCAAGTCGAGCTCCACGCGAGACGATAGTTATTCGCCACGCGAGCACGTCCGCGTTTAATTGCGTTTGCAAACGCACCCTCGGGCGAGTCAGCCCGACGAGACATTTTGATGGACGGACGAGCGACGTAAAGGACAGTTCTCGCATGTACGACGTTACTTCTACCTTGCATGTGCAAGAAAGAAACCTTGACGTCACGGCGGTAAAGGTCGAAGTGCCATCTTTGATCTTCGCTTTACTGGCGGGCCTATTTTCTCTCTCCTCCTTCACTCGAGGGATCAAAAACAAAATTTTCGCTGCGGACCATCAGTGCATACTTTCGCAGTCAGACACGCATTTGCAAGAAGGTAAAAATATATTATACTGTAAATTACCAAATATTTGCATCTGATGACGTGATTTGCGCGATGTAGGTACAATAATTTGTTAATCAGCCATTCTTCCAGTTACGCTAATGTAATCCGTTAATAGACCATGTAGAGTAATTTTGCATGAATGTTGGTACAACAATTGTTGTTATAATACCATAATTCAGTGCAACACAATAACCCGATTACTCTCGTTACAGAATATCTGCAATGTAATGTTTCGCAGCAATAAGCTTCATTTGGAAAATAAATTTCAAGATATTTAACGCAGAACAATTGGACAATTAAGCAATTAAACTTTATATCAAATTCCTGCTATAGCAACACATGGGCCGGAATTAATTGCAAACTGCGGAAGGTCGCTTTCAAATTCAATTAAAAAGTCGAGAGCAAATGTACAAGCGTTTGCGGACGGTGAGCGAAATTTCTATTAACGTATGGAACAAAACCGATTCTTCTGCAATGTATGGCATAAACAATTTAGAAACCATGTTATCCCATATTATATTCAAGGCTCGTAAACACGCGATGTTGCAATCAAATGAAATCGGCAATTAATTGTCTACGCCGTTAGTAGGCTTAGCTCTGTCCGACGGATTGACGTTCGTTTAATTAAACGCCGTGGATTGTCTTCGCCTGCAGGTAGGCATTTAAGTCCGCGAAGCGAAGCGAAGGAGCTCGCTCGATGGAGTGCTAATTTCTGCCTCGCCGCCGCGGCCGTCGAGACGTAAAGTTGCATTTGCGAAATACCATGCACATTCGTATATATTCACCGAGCTCCGAGATTACCTGATATATATGTATGTATATACCCGGGATCGAAATCAATAATCACGCCGCACGCATCGCGCGATAAACGCGTATTCCCGTTCTCGGTAAATATTTGATTGTGAATCGTGATAAATGAAAAATATCGTATGAAATTTGAAGATAAACAGCAAAACGCGAGAGATGCGCAACGTGAAGCAAATTGTATCTGAACTAACAGTCGAGAGAGATACGAATAAGCAGATAAAATTATTCGGCTGCGCGCAGACTGTCGTCGGAAAATTTCTCGACCCGAATCCTCGCCGTCCCAAATTCGACGTGTTATTTCTGCGGCGCGACGAGTGCACCGAAAACCGTTGCAATCGAGCGTAAAAGCAAATTAAATAAAAATTTCCATCAGTCAAAAGCTTGGAAACTTATTAAAGTTCTTTTCCATAATCCTGCATCAATATTACAAATTATAACAGATATACATTTTATAACAGGTACAAATTTA
The DNA here is from genome assembly GCA_035220615.1 of Leptothorax acervorum. Lineage (NCBI taxonomy): Eukaryota > Metazoa > Arthropoda > Insecta > Hymenoptera > Formicidae > Leptothorax > Leptothorax acervorum. Next base: position 642,463 of record JASTWQ010000002.1, on the reverse strand, counting down.
ATAATTCATATTATATCTTATATATAATCTTAAAAATAAAAGGGGAAAAAAAAACAGAAGAAGAAAAGTGTGTATGTTAACGATTAATTTCGACGATTAAGAGCAAAGTAATTGAAAAAATCAACTAAATAAATTTTTCGATTAAATAAATGAGAATCTAATTGTAAGTTCTCCAATCACTTTTTGCTCATTGCGATGCAACCTTGAGGATTTCCAGAGTAACGGCAAGCCGTCGGGTGATTTGCGAGCCGCCATCACCTTTCCTCGCTTCGTTTTATTCGTCTCTTCACGGAGAAGCGCGAGAAATCGCGCCGCCCGCGCCGCGCACAAACGCGCGATGCGTTTTGATATTCGATACGCGACGGCGGGATCGCATATTTCGCCGGACGCGGAATATAAGTCGACCCCGCGCGCGCGAACCAGACGTGGAGGATGCGAAAGGCGTGGTTGTGGATGGCAAGGCGCGCGGCTTATAGGTAACACTGCCGTAACAGCCGCATTCCGAGGCATCTCGACACGGGTACACGCCGCGCGTACGTTCCCTATTTTAAGACAAGCCCGAGGCTTGCCCTGCACCTCGTCACGCTTTACCACGGTCGTGCATCCCACCCGAATGATTCGCGGAAATTATGCCGGGAAAACTTCCTGCTTGCGTAACGACCTAACGCACCGCGCCGTCTTCCGTTTTCTTTGTTTTTGTTTACGGGAAATCGAACGCCGTGAAGACGGCGCTGTTCCCGTCGAATTTAGCTTCTTGATGTTATGACGGGGCGACTCAATAAACTGAAATATTTTCGGTATTTAGAATATGACAAAAATATAACCGGAGAGGCTCTACACGTGATGCCCAGACGAACGAGGAAAATCGAGGAAACTCGCGTTTCGCGCTCAGAATTGCGCGCAAATATGTTGATAAGGACGGAATAAAAAATTCATATAAGATAATGCGTCAACCTGTACTTAATCGGGTTTTAACCACAACGCAAAATGATTTATGCCATCATCGTATATCCGCTTCTTAGCTCTTCCACGAGCGCAGAATGTAGCTCGAACGTAATCACAATGCCATTAATTATATTTATTCTATGTTCGGAAAATTTAATAGAAAATGTCAAACTTATTGTTATGCGCGTTTCCTAAATGCTGCTCGTTAATTTTCTATGACAGATATGTGACTTTAAATATAAGTTATATCTATTTTCTTTTATCATATTGTATTATTTATAATTATGTAATTTAAGAATTTTTCGAAAACATTCTCTACAAAAACTTGAATTCTCTAAATAAAATATGTGTATATTTAAAAAGTAATTTTTATAGAATTAAAATTAAATAATTTATAAAGGTAGAAAAAAGGAAAACGAGTTCAGATATTCTTATAGAAAAATATCTTAATATTAATTTGTATAATTAAACATTAGTTTCTGTCAAGTATTGTCAAGTGTTGTAAACTATAAGTGGAAGAAATATCGAGTAAAGCTAAATAAAAGAATTCCGAGAAAAAGATGCAGAATGAAATCAATTATAATTAAATTAATAACGGCTGCAGATATATCTCTCGGGAAACGCATTCGCACACAAGCAACTCCTAATTGGAGATGTAAAATACGCGTTCGTCGATTATTTGTGAGTCTATAAGCCGTAAACGATTCAATTGTTTCTACTACGATTCTCGCGAAATGAAATATTGGAATTTTCCCCGAGATTCATTAGCGCTTCATAAGTTGTGTGAATTTTATTACATACCTATTTGTTAAATAGCGATCCAAATGCACGTTCACGCATCCGTGACTACATCCACGTTGAATATCGAAAAGTCGCATGCAACGTTGTATGATTCGATTTTAACGTAATACGTTATTTCGTTTTACAGTTATCCTAGCTGAGAAATGTGATAAAACGGCTCGTATTCCGCGTCGTTACTTACGCACATATTTTATTCCGATCTTACGTTTACACGAAACGCGCTCTTGCTAGTTAAATAAAACTCAGAAAACCAGACGGCCGTGATGTACGCAATGTTAATATCATTGCCAATGTCAACATATAACTTGTGTTAGATCAAGTCTCAAGCGTCTCGATAATCAATAAAGCGGCTTTAATAATAGAATCGATTTGACGTCGATGTCTGGTCAGCGACGGATTTTACTACTGTGCAAATCCGAAATTCTTTTTTACCTGTCATTGTCCATCGTCGTGTAATAACTATTTACAATTGTTACCACATCACTGAGGATGGCTCGAAGCGGAACCAAAACATCTGATTTATAATTATGTATCCTAGTAGTTATTATGGATCGATATAACGTCAACTTACGCACCGTCAACCGCATTAGACTCTCAAAGCTCCTTTTTACTTGTCACTTGTTAATAACTATTTACATTCCAAATTCATTATTTTGAATCTGCTCTGCGCTTCCAAGCTGTATTAGCACAAAGGTTAACGTCTAACACGCGTGTGTGTGTGTTTCCTGTTTAAAAAAATATTATTCCTATAGTAAATTTAAATATCTATTTCAAATGACTTGTTCACAAAGGACTGTTCTATTAACATCCTTTTACAAAATGTACAGTACAAATACAGAAAGATTACAATATACTGAATTAATATTTGCGTTTTTATCATAATAATTAATATAATTCTTTTACAAATGAAAAGGTAATAAAGGTATATTTTTAAAATACATTAATTACAAAGCTCTTTGTAGATACTTTTGTTTTCATTTTTCAATTTTCCCGTGCATGTGCATCTTTCTCAAAATGAATTAACTTTTAATTAATTTCGCGATTTATTAATGGTGAATATCTGCCGGTGTCATTCGCATTATAGATGCGATTTAATGGACCGTCTGTTTTAGACGGCACAAACTCGATACGTCAGCCTTATCTGGGATTTATTAGTTGCGGTACTGTCAGTAGTAGTGCTCTCGCAGGGCACAGACTTCGCCCTTCTCCGAAGATTCATCAGTCCGCTCTCGTATTACCGTAGATCAATCAACTTTTACGATCCATCCGTCTTTCGGCTCTTATTTGCGATGCGCACGCGGGTTCTCGATCATGCCGATCTCGCAATATCGAGCGTAATATACCCTGCGCGCGAGGAAATATCGTCGAATGTGAAAGAAGATCCTGTGCCCGGGAATTTTAATCATTAATCCAAATCTTGCCACTTTCATTTAAACTGGCGAAATTAAAAAAGCTTTCACATACCTCTCGCCAATATAAAATTCACGTGCTAAAATATCTCGTGTGCCTCTCCGTGATTAATACCGCAATCTATATTTTATTAAACGTATTTCACATTGTATGCAGCTCTTACTTAAGATATTACGACGCGTAAGTCTAAATCCGTTTTTAATTAAAAAATTTTTAATTAAAAAAAAAAAGGTATATAATATTGATTAAAGAAAGTATCCGCAGACTAGGAGAACAGAGATTCAAGGACGCGCCGCACGGCTGTTTTGCGTAACGAAACTTCACGTAGCGATGAGAGATTGATTGTTTATCTTCGCCGTCGCTTCAAAGGAGAAACTGATCGATACGTTATTCTGCGATCTGTCCCTGATATTTCGGTGCATGGTTAATCAATATTTTACTCCCGGCAAATTGTTTACTCCTAATTTTCCGATAATTGTCCCTCGTAAATTTTCCATACTTTCTACATCGCTTCATAATTAATTTCCACGCCGCATCCTTTGATCTTCAACGTTCAACGTGGCAAATTAAGCCATCAATGGATGCTTTATTGACTAGGAACTTCAATAGAGGATATTTCAATAGCAATTGCAATATGGCTTTATCATTATTATGGCTTGTTTATCCCCTATCTCTCATTCGCTTTATAATAAATGAATTCGCAACGATTGCACCATATAAATGTAAATAAATATTAACGAGTTGTGTATTACCTAGAAACGTTCTAAATGAGAAATTAATAATTAATAATCAATTATTAATTTAATCATCACAATTCCTCTTTTGAAATTTGTCGGCTAACCGAAAAACTAAATAACGAATAATCAGTAATAATCATCAATATTATATCAGCTTGACTTGCACTTTGGAAAATGTTAAAATTTATTTATCTTTGCCATAATGTTACGTAAAATGTTATATATCTGATTATTCGACATTGAGAAGAAATCTATTGCAAAATCGGTTGAAGAAGCTCGTTAGTAAAAAGACAGGCGCGAGAGTGGCAGGACATGTATGCATACACCCTGTATGCATACAGCAGCGAAATCTCCAGCGTCGCATAAGTCGTTGAATAACTTTTCCCCCGGCTAATCAATCTTCGAAGTCGGATCGCGTTTTTGTTATCTACACGCGCGATCGACGATCGATGCACGCGCCGTGCATCGACGCTTAATCACAATGACATGGGAAACGCGGGGGCTCTCGCATTACTCCCGGAGTAGCGAACGCGGCGGGTCGATCGGGCCGCTATTGGACAACAATGTAACTGGAAACAGCGGCATATTGCTGCTTAATAGATAGGATTATCGCAGCCGCTTAATCATCAGCCGCGGCACTACAGTCGCTGATGGCCCTGTCCGACACAACGGCCTGTTGGCATTTCGATCGAACATGCCGCGGAAGCACCTCATTGGCGATCCTGCCCACGTAATATCGGCATTAAGGCACAGGAGGATCTACGCTGGTCTAGTGCGGATAAAAGTTCCGTCGACCGGGAATTTTTCCGCTATCAACGATAACGGCGTCCTCGACGCGCGTCTTGCACAATTTTGTCCCCTCGCGGAGATATGGAATTTATCAGGGCTTTCTTATTGAACGTGTCACTTTTGACACGTTACTTTATACGCATATGCAAAAGAATATCTGTTGTTTAATTAACAATGCAGGCAAAACGGTGTGTCGCTGTCTCAGCGATTAGAGCCAATACCATCTTAATTAACTCACCAGATATTGAGGAACTTCTCCCGAACTTTCCGCTTCATGCTATCGCTCTTCCGACGATACTGCAATCTGCGGCAGGAATCTGTATAGATGGGCTCCGGAAGCTTGTAGAAACCTACGGAAGACGGAGATATCCAGATTAAGCTTCTGGAAACTTTCAAGTTTTTGCGGCAGGAGGTGTGCGGTGCAACAAAGGGCCCTACAGGAACATCGAAGATGGAACGCGGGATGCCGGAGCAATTTTTCGCAAACTCTGCGTCATTTCACGTCGTAACGAGATTTTATAAGGTGAGTTTCATACGCTGAGAGTTGCCTATACGTGCCGTCCCAGTTTTACCGGCTCTTTCCCTTTATCGGCAGATTCTTAGAAATTTTCTATTCTTCTCTTAGCAGAAATTTTGTAAAGGGTCAAATTACATATAAAAGTGTAGATTGCGAAGTTTTCTGAATTAAGTTTCGGCGATAAGTAGACCCGATTCAACTCCAATCAAGAAGGGAGAAAAAAAGAAAGAAAGAAGGTTGATTTTAAGTAATTAGTGTAACGGCCGAGCGTCTCGGAACTTTTGTTCGTCTCCACGTGCGAACCACCCTCTCTATATATAAGCTCGACTAGAAATTGAAGATAGGAATAGCTTCAACGGCTCCTTGCGTGTCCCCCCACAAATATTTATTCAGCAGCTGCGATCCGAGCATGCCCACTGTTTATCCGCTCGTATATCCGTCGCTAGCCTCAGACCGAGCGGCATCGTAAAATCTCTGGCGAAACTTTTATATCTGACCGAGATGACCGACCCATCTCAACGTAAAGTTCGATCCATATCCAATGTCAGCATAGGAAATAAAATCTCCAAGAGAAAACTGTTATCGCGACAATTGCGTTGAGACACGTTGAGTTGGGCGGGGCACAAACACACGTTTCGAGATTAATCTCCAGTTCTTACAAAACGAGATTGAGTTGGGCGGGACACAAACACACGTTTCAAGATTAATCTCCAGTTTCTACAATAAGCCGGAGATACTTTACGAAAATGTCAGAAGGAAGCGTGACGCGTTTCAGATTATTGTATTACCTTTCCCTCGCTATTTTTATTTATCATTTGCATATTGTGACGACTGCAGAAATCTCTTTCGACTTTATCACACAATAAAAAATTGCGCGCGATAATAATTGTTTTAATGAGTATGATTATCGTAGCTATTAATTCTACTGTGTTCAGGATTGGTCGGCAGCTGTCTGTATATCTAAATAGCGATAACTTTTTCAATTCGCTGAGAGGATTGCCGCGTTGCGTGACAATCCAATTTCCAAACGCTTCCGAGCTGTCGAGGGCAAAGGATTTGTGAACAATTTAGACTGCAAGCTTGCATTAAACAAAAATGCTAGTGCATTTTCAGCTTCGGGGTTTTGTGTTTTCGACGAAATTATTATCGAGAATTTGCCACCGAACATTATACAAGATACACTTTAGAGAAACATGCGACGTTAAAACGATTTAAAATCAATAAACGAATCTATTACTCCTTTTCATTTCTCTAAACCTTTACGTTGCTAAAATTCTATTTCTGTCACTTTGAACCAGAGATTTCGCTAAACAAGAGAACCGACTTAAATGTGCGTCCAATGAATTGAACTCGAGAGAACCAGCGAGGAACAAGCGGATTGAAAGGGAAGAGAAGCGCCCGTGGCGCTTTGCACCGCCAACGTCCATATTTATCTTCAATTTCATTTTCCTTTTACTATACGAGAGGCAACAGCATAAAAATTCCTTGTGTCCTGTATAAATTTTTGTACAATGTAGAAACAATCGCGTTTTCCGTATCGGTACACCGCTGCACCGGTGGTATTGACGTCTATCCTCGAATTTAACGCAAAAGAGTAATGCTACGACAATAAGTTAATTTCAACAGTCGCGTGCACTGCGATGCATTACGATAATGGACCCACAGGTCCATTAACATATACGATCATTCAACGAATAGGTATAATGATATGGCCAGCAGCACGGCCAGAACATTTCATTTCGCTAATATTCGCTATTTAATGTCAAAAGTAAGACATTATCCCGAATTTCTCCGTTCCGCTAGATTATCCCATTCACTTTTACCACCACGGTCACCGCCGCAAAATCCGATTACGAAGTTCAATTACGAAGCCTATTCCGAGAAGTTTTGTACATGTTACTTACTTAAGCAACTTAAGAGCTGATCATTATCGTCAAAATTAGGATCGAAAATTATTAATCAAATTATAAATTATATAGTCGTATTATAGAGAAGTTACAGAAAGGAGTACAGTGAAAATATCTCAGCTCAGTTAATCTTTGGCGCGATATTTACAGAGTGTCCCTGAAATAGATCGGCGGAGACTTAGGCATAACAGGGACACTCTAGATGCAGGAACAACGTACGTGGTTACTTACTAAGCCAGCTCAGCTGATCGTTGTTCTCCAATTTGTTCTTGAAACTGTCCACTTGGCGTTTGAGTTCTCGTAGGGCGACGGAGGGTGTGGCGCATAAAGCTTCCTGATGCTCTCGCAGCTGCCGCTCTAAAGCCGCCACGCGCCTCTCTAAAGCCCAAAGTACCTCCGCCTCAATCACCCCCGAAGAAGCGGGGTGAGCGCCAACGATCTTAAAAAAGCACAACCAGCTAAGTACGTAAAGCGCACGCTACGCGCGTTCATGAAGATGTTTTGCGTAAAAGAAAATTAACACGTCGATTAAGATAATATCTCGCGCTTGTCCTTTGATCGGGCTATGTAAATTAGTTAATTTAGATGGTTAGTTTTATGTTCATTACACGTTTATCATGTTCATTTATCTTTCTTACATTCCAACAATATTTAAATTTTTTCCCTCATTAAGAGTATAAGAAAAAAACCAGTAAACATTAGGATATAAATCTATAGGTGTCTAACGTGTGCGTGTGATTAGAAAATGCCTTAAATATTTCATTGTCTAATGAATTTTGCATTCATGTCCAACGAGCATCGATCGATATCCTCGTAAATATGTAAAGGTATACAAATGAAGCAGATACTTGTGGTAGGTAATCAAAGCTTTAAATTCTCCCCAAAATCGCGATAAATTCATAATGAACTTTACCATCAACGTTGATCCACGTCACGAGCGATGAGGTTAATTATGATAATATTACAGCATTGTTCACGCGTAGATTGAACGCTCATTACCCGAAGCAAGACATTATTCGCTTGACACATGTGCTTCTTGCTATAACAACGCGAAACCTGATCAAAGAACACAATTCTTCGTACATCAAAAACTTCTTTGAATAAGTAACAAGAAACTCCTTGTCTCTCTTGCGGAATAACTTCCGCAGAGAAAGCACTTGTCAAAAATTATTATACTACGTACTCTCTAAAGTAGAATCAGTGGATTTCACCGAAATCAGTGTATTTCGGTGAAATCCACTGATTATACTTTAGAGAGTAAATATGTAATTAAATCATGTAGAATAAATATGTAATTAATTATGTAGACTAATGAAAATTTAAATAGAGTACCTGAAGAACATAAGGCGTGTCGGGCGTGTTTGCAGGTAGATGAGTCGAAATATTGAGGAGCTTGTCCCCCTTGCGAAGCTTTACGATGTCCAGAGGACCAGCCTCTGCCGCGCTTCTAAAGAGTTCTGCAAGACAAAACGTATATGCTTTCTCGTTAAGCTGTTCCCCGTTCATTCTTTCCTTCTTCCGAAGAAAGTTTGCTTGCGCAGTTTTTCCTTAAATTTACCGCTTTCATTTCGCGATGCAACAAGACAATCGTCATTCCTCTCGAATTATCACCCCGTTCCCCGGCGCGGAAGAGCGGGAGCAAACGACGTACAAACGATATTTACGATACCCGGTTTCGATTCCCGCTATTAACTGCCCGCCATTTACCACCGTTTACTATATTACCGGAGGTGATATTAACTTTATTAAACGCCGCCCCGCTGGCGCACGGGAGAGATCGATGGCCATTTCCCAATTACCCCGGCTTCCCGGCAAAAAGCGGCGACGCGAACGCGTACAAATGGCCCTTGGCCGCGCGACGTGTGCATAGAATCCCGTGTCTGTCATGAGCGACGACGTACTCTTTCCGGTATATCGAGCGAGTAATGCTCGCGAGGGTAGAGCAAACGGCGCGACGCGGACGTTTTGTATAAGTGCATGTTTTATATATTCATAATCGAAACGCCCGCGTCGCTCTACCTACGGAGTGTAACGGCCGTATATTACTGTGCCCCGGTAATTACGATCGACGACACAGCGCCGGAATGACGATCGTAAATGTGCCTTCCTCTCTCTCTCTCTCTATATGCGCTCCATCACGGAAAGTTTCGGGATCAAGCAGAATAAACGGCTCAAATAAAAGTGGATTCTGGACGTTAGCCGCCACCGCAATCACGGTTCACTTTATTCCTAAATTGAAGCGAAATTCACGAACGTATATAGAAAAAATAGGGCACGATATAAAAATTCTAAATATAACTTTTAATTAATTCCCGAAATGCAACGTACTCTAACGGACACTTAATTTAATATTTAATTATCTGGGTCCTCGTAAATGTCCTTGTGTCGAAGATTAAAACAACGGTAAAACGTGAATCTTATCAAGAGCCGCAACATCGATCTGTCGGGTTACCGCGAATCTCTCAGAATATCCCGTAATGCATCCGCGAGCGAGCGTGCATCATTGTGAAAAATAGTACCAAAAACTGTACAAAAATTCGCTGAATAAATGATATACAAATTCGTGCCGCTTTCGATTGTCTTATTTTAGCGCGGATACATGCAGCGGCTTGAAATATTGAAAAGCTCAACACGTATATAAGCGTATTCGGCAGCAACATCCAACAAGCAGCTTTCGTAATAACTAATGAATGAATTCATTTCATACCCACGATAAAATAGCGTAACTGCGTGGTCCAATCATTCTGCAAATGGTGCGATGTTACATCGATATTATGTCACATCAAAGTGACGTGAATCGCGATATTTTTATGAAAGCGGATAATCTGTTAGCAATATCTATTCAAATTACAAGCGCAGATCTATGATCGATTTTGAATGGTGCATCTTAACGCACTAACGAGGGAGGAAAAAGGAAAGAGAGAGAGAGAGAGACGAATGTTTCCGCGATCTCGATGTAAAATATAATACATCCCGTCCCGTTCTTACGTGAAAAATGGAAGTGCAGTGAAACCTGGTGCGATCATTTATAAAGAGTCCGGGTCGCCATTTTTAGTTCACCCCCTGACTGACGTGCACACGCCTCCGGGTAAAATAAAAATATTCCGAGCGCGCGCGTTTTCCTCGTTGCGCTTGTCTCGCGCAAGGAAACGGAAAGAGCGCGGGATTCGTGTAACGAAAAACGAGAAATCGTAGTGTTTCACGATTTATCTGGTCCGAGGTTGAAATGGAACATCTAGTGGAACGTTGTCACGCATTCGTTTCGCTATATGCGCGACCTTTACGAGGGCGCGCAACCATTTTCGCCAGAATATCACCGTCAGACCTGGGAAAAGAGGTTCGCGGCGAAAGGCAAACGCTATCATCGCCGTCAAACTTCGATTTCTGTTTGCTGCGGCGCAAAGTGTAATCAAACCCATCGCGCGCCTCGCCGACTGAAATACACCCGCTGCCATTCAGCGCTGCGAAATATGGGTTAATTTTATTTTATTCGAGTGAAATTTGCGAAGGATATTCGAATCATACGTACTCATCCAATGCGCTACTAAAATTCTCGTTACCTGCAGCACATCGTGAAAATACAAATATAGAATAAAGATAACAATTGCTAATTGCTCACGAGACTCTCTATCGTAACGTAGTTTACATCAGCAGGTGCGGGAATATAAAATGAATATAAAATGAAACTTTATGACGTAATATTTTTATCCCAGCCGTTGGTACGCGCGGGTATAGAAAATACCACTACTACTAATAACCGCAACCACGCTGGCCGAGCCGCGTTCGATTTATTGCGGAATTATGGCTGACAGTGCGAGGAATGTCAGAACGCATAGCGTAAATGCAACGCGTGTCCACCACGCCCACGCACGAATTCGAGACGCTAATTGAGTCTAGAATCGTTTGCCGAGCCAGCGACGCACGGCGAGAGCGAGCAACAATCACGATGCAACGCGCAGGAGAAGCGACGATTTCATTGTAAATCTCTTTCTCGTTCCGCCTACGAAGAAAATTCTGCATTTTTTTCAACATACAGCACGTGTCAATAGAATTTGCGAGTGTGCTTTAATTAAAAAGATTTTTAAAAATAAATTAAAGAAATGTCATTGGCGCACGCTGCACGATTTTCCATTTTCAACATGATCGGCATAGCGTCGTGTCGAATTTCCCACTTGACAACAAACGCTTGTGACTTTGAACTTTCGACTCATGCACGCGCGAACTGTCGCGGGCGTTTTCAAGCGGAGATGTGATCGACAAAAAAATAAAATAAAGTGAACTTTTTATCAACTAACAATAAGCTTGGATATTTAAGTTAATATTTATCTTTCTTAGTAAGCATTTTCGCAGCATTTCTTTCGCGCATAGAAATGAAGCTATTTCTGAAATACTTCCACACGATAAGGGTGAAATTGCTGCTCTGCTTTAATCATGTGTCATCGAAATACAGAGCAATATCATAATAAAACAATAATACAAAGTTTATAATTTGTCATATAATATATAATCGATAGAATAATGATATTTGTACGGTACATACATTTTCAAGCAAATATTTGTTCAGTGTCTATACTGTCTACCGAATTTAGCTATTGCAAACAGCGTAAATTTTACCACACACACACACACAATACAGTACCATAAAAGCAAATATATTCTGTATCAATGCATCCTGTTTAATTAAAAAAAAAAAGAACTGCAAAAAGAGAGAAAGAGAGAAGAGAAAATTGGCTCGATTCCATTTTGGAATGACATATATAATATTGCATGCAAAAAGCAATTATAATTTTTTTTAATCCTCTGTAGTTTTTTATTTAATATCGATATAACCGTAACATAATGCGCAATAAAAAAAAAACTGTTTAAACTTGCCGATGCAGTCGATTCGCTAATGTCGTCCGCTCAATTACGTTCCGGCCCGTAATACTCGCGTTAGTCGGCGACCCGTTCCGTCGTAAAAACGCTCGAGCACCCCGTGGCGTACAGCGAGCGCAATTACAACAATCGCGTGCACACGCGTTCGCTTTTTTTCATGGTACTTAAACCTTTACGACCGAACCGTCGAATTTTCGCCCGCGTTTCGTCGGCGTTGTGGCGCCGACCCGGCCGGGGTCCAACCCCCTTTCTCTCCCAACTTTGTTCCCGACATGCTTACGATTTACATGATAATGTACTTTGCATCCGGAGCGAGATGGAATATCTCCCACGCGCGACAAAGATGGAAAGTCGGCCTGTAGATATTTGAATACTCGTCAAATATGTTCTCGAATACGCGAGATTCTTGACGTGGACCATTCGGAATCCTTGATTAATCGCAATATGTACACTTCATCCGAATATTTATGGAGCTTTACAATTTCTCCCTTACTTTCTTTCTCTCTTTCCACGTTTGGTACTAATACTGACATATAGATCTAAAGTGCAATAATTCAATCTGGAAATTTGTGTACAAGTTATTAAAAAAATTATACATTAATAATTTTAAAGCATGTAGTAATATTTAAACTTTCAATGTGTAATATATACGCGTCAATTATTCAATCTCATATTAATTCATTGTTTGAATCTCAAATTCAAAACCGTATTGCAACTCTCAACTCGTCGAATATTCAAATTCGTTTACAAAATTCAGCTGTGTTGCGTAAAGTTGAAAACTCCCTCTTTGCACGAAATCGAATAACCATTAATCATCGACCTGATGATTCGAAACATCTGATCATTATTCAATCTCAGTCAAGCTTAATTAATGGAATCAAGCGAACATTGATTTAGAAAAAAAAACTCGTTGCTGAAAAAATTGAGGTTCTGCTTCTCTTCCTTTTTTCCCTCCCGTTATGGCAAAAAAATATATCACGACGTGTCGCGGGCTCTCACGTATAATGTCGAGAGTCACACGCGAGAGGAACAAGTGTGACGTTCGGCAATAAATGCCTGACAAAATGAAGAGGGCGGAAGGGAGAGTAAAGCTGAACATATTTTTGCGGCGAAAGAAAAAGAGGTCGTCCGAAATCGAGCATGCGAGGTGAAACCGAATATTCCGCGCGAGCCTCTTTTTTCGGATCCTCTTTTCCAGGGGAGAGATACGCGACGAAACGAAATATCGATCCGTATGTACAAGTGTTTATTGGTCACTATTGCTCGTGCCACTTTAATCGGGTTACCGCACCATATTTTTTCTCGTAAATACCGCGATTCTTTTATTGCAGGAAAACCAATACACGCAGCTCGTACAAATAAAAAGTGTATCCTTGCTTCGAAGAGGCGAATCGAAATACGTTCACTTGATATGCAAAAATCAGAATCTCTCGTTATCTAGACTCTAGACCTTAGCTTACTAAATTCAAATATGATAAAACTTTTAATTTCCAATACTAAACTTCCGGTTGTAGCAAGTGAAGGATATCTTTAAAAAAAAAGAAACAAATACTATTGCTATTGCTATTACGTACCTACGCAGAGCTTCTGTGTGCAAAATATTAAATATATATATTCGGTTTTTAAAATAATACAAATGGTTACTATATATCAACGGCACACTTCGCTCCGCGCTCGAAAAAATCACTCATCTCTCGCGAGGTATTATGAAATAGTAATTACCAGAAAAATTGCTTCTTTTACAACGACTCTCAAGCAACGGCGCAAATCGCAAAAAAAAAAACAAAAAACGAAAAGCCAGGATTAACGGCAACCTCTTCATCATGATTCCGGAATTCACCAAGTATTTCACCTCGGAGGTTGAGCCGAGATATCCCGAATAAGTCCCTTACTCTCGCGAAATATCCACCTCGATGAGGACCCGTAAACGTGCCCGGATTACGTGAATAAGTAAAACGAGAAGTTTCACGTTTGCCGGTCGCAGAAACTTATCACGGACTTGTCAGCACGTTTTTGCCGACGTTATAAAACTGGGGAAAACTGAATTCTCGTACTTGCGACCGTGGGTCCTCGTGAGACTACAGGCAGGCTCGAGTCCGAGATCCGTAAATATCACGGATAATAATCCTAGCAGTTTCGCATTTAAAAATATAGACAGATAGGCGTTGGCGGACTATTCTAATACAAACGCCCATAGAGTTTTTATTTTCCTGCGGAAAGGGCAGTCATACATAAAAATATTGCACACGTACGCACAAACGCGTGTGATTTTTATAAAATCAGAGACTTAAATAGAATCACGTGAACCTAGGAATTAAGCCTTAATAATTTTTGTTTAAGCTTTATAAACAGTCCAACGGGTCGACGTTTCTTGGATAAAGGTTAATCCTTTCGGTATGCTCATGCATAAGGACGACAAGTATCGATGTTTCTTCCTAGGCGATAATGGATATTTCTGGAACTATCTCTATAGCGCGTCTCTCTACAGTATCGCACTCCTCCATTCGAGAGTTGGAGAAATTCAAGCCACTTAGCAAACCGCGAAGCACCTCGAGCGTCGAAAGGTTGAACGGATGAGTCTTAAATTAGACTCGCCGAGAGCGCGGTGTAAAGGTCGCGGGAGAGAGATCGCCGGGGGTTGGTTGACGAGTTATAAGAATTCGCGAGCAAACTTTCATTGAACGCGGCATGCGCGCGATCATTTGCCGAGCAAACGCTCGCCCGATCAACCTCAAGGAGCGGTCCCGGTCGGTGCGGCCGACGCGACGGCGTGGCGCGATGTCGAGCACTTTAAGCACCCTCCGTAATTCAGGGCGACGACGATTGGCCGTCCCCGAATCACGTACCGCGCCGCAATTAGACCTGATCGTACATACGCAGTGTCAATAGGCTTCGAACCGAGGAGTGCTTCTAAATAAAAGGAGATCGAGGGCCTCTTGCCCCTAAAAATAAAAATTCCGAATCAAAGTTTGTAAAGGTACAGGAGCGACATAAATTACAAAATGTCAAATAAAGTATGGAACGTTCTCTGTGTAAAAATACAATTCGTTTTAATGATAAATGTCACCGTGTAGAATATTTCAACGTAATGAAAAATACGAGAAATAATTCATACGTCTCTCATGGAATACTCTCGCAAGTTCCATAATTTATAATTAATGCAAAGCTTCAAGGTAAAATAAAATTCGCATTTGTGTTATTCCATGTCGCCCGAGAGGAGATGTGTCACTTGACAATGTAAATTTAAACTTTCGGGCATTTATTTCAAGCTTGATCTAACTAAATTAGTAAACGTTTTCTTCGTACAATCAATTTTCGCGAAATATTCTTCGCGTAATAGGTATATAAAAAATCCAAGCGCTACCGCAATTAGTTAAATTAATATTACTTAATTAACGTAATTATTACAAGCATGTACGTTATGCGTATAAGTAAAACGGTAATATTATCGCTATTTGCGATAAGAAGCGCCGAACAAAAATTCTGACGAAAATTTGTTCGCAGAAAATCATATTTAAATATGCCTGTATGTTTCTCTGTCAGGCGGAGCGCGGTTTGATTAACAGCTAAATTAAATATCCGTTTGTCAAAGCTCGTAATATAATCGAGTTCCGTCCGTACGCCGAAATAAAGCAGCAATTTCGAATGGAAGCCCTACAATTATTCCTTTTATTTACGTACGTCAAAAACTTTCTAAACGTTTTATAAAATTCCCATCGCCAGGAAGATTCGCGCTATGAGAACCCCGAGGAATATCGCGAGCCGCGTTGCATCACGTAACGAGATCTTTGTTGTTGTTTTAACTACCTTCGTTAAATTAATGAATTCTCTCTTATCAAGAGTAATTAAAATCCCTTCTTCGTCATCGTCAATGCCGCGCCCGAATTTATGAGACTCGACGTATCTACCGGCGCAATACGGGCGCACGAATCTCGTTACGGAACTGAATGGTCCAGTCGTTGGGCCTTATTGTCAGTTTACACGCAACGAAATGCTGTCAGATTCGCAGTTCGCACGATGCGAAGCGAAATGAAGCATATACAACCGTATACGTATGTACGTGATGGAAGGGTGACGGCGAGATCAGTGGGGGCGGTTATCTTCTGGCCGTCCATTGGCAGTAATAGGATAATGAATCGTGAATCATGAACGTACGGCGGACGATTATATTTTTATTGTGACCCACGCTCAATTTATTCATTATTTTGTTGAGGCCAATATCATTGGGGCGAGGTATCGCCGTCGGAAGGCGTTCGTTCGAGAAGGCGTCGTTAGAGCGGAGAGATGCACCGCTATATCCAACGAAATCAGAAAGCCGCAAAAAAGCTTCGTTAAAAATGTCATATTTTTTCTAAAAATCTATTGGAGCCCTCGAAAAATTATTTTATTAATATTTATATTAAAAACGCAATTATTTATTATACGGCAAAATTCGTGATACGACCAATGAAAGAGTGTGATTCTCTTCATACGATAACGGATATCAAATAAAATATTTTCATATAAGGCTTAGTTTTTTCACGGAAACCCATTTTGAAAATGGAAAGATTAATGATATCTTCTTTAAGCTTACATACTCTTCAAGAGTCTTGCACACAATCTTTTACAGTGGCAAATTTTTTTAATGACTCAAAATATGTATTTAAAAAAAGAGCAACCATTAAAACAATTGGAAATCACACAAATTACTAAAAAAAAAAAAAATGTATAAAAATTGAAATTCTCTTTAATTTTTAAATTAAATCATGTATATTTTACACACATCTTGACAGATATTATTAGAACGACTTTCAATATATTTGCAGAAAATATTACTCGGATTATAAATGTAATTATGCAAATGTGAAACTTGTATTGTCAATGTAGCTCGAAAAGTCGTGACAATATAAATACATTGCGATCCCAATCTTTGCTAATAATGCCGTCGTGAGTAAATGAAGCGAGTAAATGAACGAATAAATTTCGGAACAACAACGCAACATTGTTTTCAACCGACGACGCGCGACTTTCATCCGCGTAATAAATGTAACTCTCAACAGAAAAATTGAGTTTCCGACACGCCTGATTGCGGAGGCGATTTCGTTGTAAATAGGTGTCGTGCCGCGCGGCGAATCCGCGTTCCATCTCGTGCATTCCGGAAGAGAATCCCGGAAGCGGTTCCGCCGCCGATAATTCCGCAGCATTCGATTTCCGGGATTTCGTCCGGAACTTCGTTCCGGCGACGGGTCTTAACGACGACGGCAGTGGAAAACTCTCTACCGGCGTTTCTCGCAAATAAAACGCGACGAAACGACGTTCGTGCGTTTCAAAGCGAAATTGACATATTTACGAATAACGAAGGAAAAATAATGTTTTATTCATGAATAAAGAAAAAATGGTTTTCGAAAATTACCTCATATACTCAAATGTGACCACAAATTATTTACTATATAACACATTAAATTAAAAGCGTATTATGTGTATTCATCATCCACGACTTCGATTTCTACCAATTAGCTCTTTCTCATTCAAAACTTGACGATTTTTCATAACGGCCACAATTCTTCATTCCGCCATTTTCGTCACAATTAAGCTGAATAACTTTATTCATGCACCGCGAAAAACCAACGATAATACGCGCATTTGAGGTAAATACATCGGCAAAAAAAAGGACGCTTCCTCCACTCGCAAAGCGCTTGTTTCCAAAAAAATAATATTTCTCGAGAGAAAGATTTTTTTAAGATCTCGACAATGATAGAAGCCTATTCAGGGCAAAATAAATCGTGTCATATAATGTAGCCGACTCACTTATAGTGCTGCCATAAACTTCCCGCTTCAAGCAAGATTGTTAAATCAATAGAAACAGATTGCACTCGACAAGAACCTTATTTTCGTACTCAAGATTCGAAGAACGAAAATAACGACCCTTAAGTTAGGCACTGTTATTCGTTAAAGTGGCGATTTGAAATAATGCAATATTCATATCCATCACGTTATTTGTCTTTCTCAGAAATTTTACATTTTTATGCACATGAATTTTACCATAGCTACTTTTTTATTCGTTCTTATCTTTGTGTTTCTCAAGTAATTTTTAATTATGTAATTAAATTAATTATAATATATTTCTATCTCTTTCTCTCTGTTTATTCGGAACAATCATTGTGGCACAATGTTAACGTTGTTATATTGTGATTTTTAATACTGTATGCATATTATTTCAAAATGAAGGAGAAATTGTCAATATCGGGGTCTTTTGTGCAACTTGGCTGGTAATAGAGGATGTAAGGGATGTTCGAGACATGGCTTGATTAGATGGCAGGTGGGTCACAAGCGTGTTAGAGCCTCAGCCTACCGATCAATATTTATGTCTATATGTGTAGAGGCCGTGTATTGCATTAGGTAAATGCGTAAATGCACCTCGTTACACGTTCAAGCTTCGCTTGAAACCTTCACAGGATACCAAGGAGAGACTCGAAAATTGAAGAGGAATTGGTTTCGAGTAACTTCCCTAAATAAAAGCGTAATAATTGTAATATTTTCAAGTACAGAGCGGAAAGTCGTGTTATTACGTCTCTCGCATTAAAAGAAATTCTCTCAAAATCGCGTTATACTTTTTTCCACGAGAAAAAAAAAGAAATAAAAGTAAATTGAATTATTGTCTATGAAGATAACGACAATTATCGCCGTAGAGATGCGATTTCGAGATTGTTCGCGTTTTATTCACGTCACAGAGAGAGAGACGCGCCGGAATGTCGACTTCACATCGCAGCAACAATCTCGTTGTAACGAGAGAATATAATGACGGCATCCGATATTAATTTCTCGTCTCGGATAATGAGATATCACGATAACAAAAGCTTGCACATGCCGTAGCAAAACGGCACGGTAGGTTTACAGTGGTAGCAAAAACATCAAAAGAAATGACGTAAGACAAATTGGTTATAACGAGAAGACGAGGCACGTTGCGAAGTTTCGAGGACCAATAAAGATGACGGTATAAAACGCGATTTCTCAATGCAGCGCGGTACAACTATTAGAGATACCATAGAAAAAAAAAAAAGATAAGCACAGAAACGACATCATTGGCTTTTGCGATCAGAGTCACGGTTAAATGAAAGAATGCACATTTATTACCTTTGTTAAGCTCATGACAAAGCATAGATAATCTTTTATGTATTGGACGGTAAATATCCTTTATACTTTTTTGTTTGGCTATATGTACATGAATAATTAAAAGAACAGAGAAAGAGGAAAAGAGACAGAAAATATTTTTTCAAAAAAGAAATAAAAAACGAAAAATTATGTAACAAAAAGTATAGATTAAATAAAATATAGGAAAATAATCTTTGTTAAATTTTAATTCAACTATATTGATATATAGATATTAATAAATATACTAAATTATATATGACACGATTGTTTAAATAAAATTAATTAATAATTCGAAGCAAGAATTTTCAAGCAAGTGATAGTAATACTGAGAAAATTTTCTCTCCAATAAAATTATTTGGACATCTCCAATCTGTCGCTTGTAGTATATTATTTTTTCTCTCTGCAATCGTTTACGTTCTTTCTCCCCAGAGAGCACAAAAATAGGCCCGACGGACGTGCAATTCCGCTTATGATCAATAAAACGGTTGAAAGCGGTCGTTTACGTGTCGGGCAATGTGGCCGCCACCTAAAATATCAGCGAGACATTTAGGGCTGCACCCACAGTCGGGCATTCGATTTTCCAGCTCGGCCAGCTCTACTTTAACAACCCTTTGGGAAATTGCATGAACTACTATAAAAAGCCTGATGAACGTTCTTCACGTGCCGGAAAACAAAATGTTTCAGCCAAAACGAAAAACTTTTCTTCATTTTTGTTATACATGCAGATACCCTCGCAACATCGTCTTTTTTTTCTCCTATTTTTCTTGCAGAGCCGTGTCTACGTTTGCCCGGCATAGCTCGATGAATAATTATCGGAAAAACCTTGTTCCCGTATCAGAAGAGACGCATTTTCTATACTTCCTAAGGCGTGTCGAGAAATTATCACTGCCGGCGAAAAGCGGAGCTTCGATTCCGAGTCCTCGTGACGAGATATCGATCGGTTGCGTAGCATCCTCGCGGCACATTTTTCGCGGAGTCGGCCTCGTTAAAAGGCTTTTTAGTTAAGTGGAAGCGACTACGACGAGGGAACGAGGACGACGAGCGGAGTATTTCCATGGCCGATCTACCAGGGTGGAAGAACGTGAGAACCTATAATGTTCTGGGGGAAGAGGGATATGACCGTCATAACAACGATCGTAACAACGATGGCATGTAATAATCTTAGAAACACAAGGCTGCGGAAGGTAGTTAAAATTATGTTACATTTTTAAAATCGACGTTGAAATTGATCGGTATGAACGACGCGAGCTCAATTTCCCCGACATCAGCATTAAAATTTTATCTCCATGGACAGAGATCTACATATTGTATCTCTTTCGGTCCATTAATCCACTTAATCTGTTAATTTAAAATAGTCATCCTTTTATTTAGTACAGTTTTTAGTATCCGGATGATCGATGGAACGGGGAAAAAGTTGCTACTTTTGGCGATGGAGTTTTCACGCATCAATCGTGATTGACGAGCTGAAATTTTAAGGGAAAAATCACGAGGTACCATGTCGTGCAGTCCTCTCGAGCGTTAAACAGGGAAGTGAAAGGGATCGGAAAGCTCTCGGTTTTAGGACAACGCAACGGGTCGGAGATCATCCCGTACGATAAGGCTCCCCGTTGACGAGACTTGTCCGTGTTGTAGTATGACTTTGTACCGACATGTAACGTCGCTAGTAACATCATTGCTGACAAAGCCGTTTCCCTTAACAGGCGTACAAGGTTGTACACCTGTTGTAATTGCATTAGAATTTTAATTAACTAATGTAGCTTCGTATGAGTAACATACCGTTAAATTCGCACGATACCATAGACCGTGATCGCACTATTTTACTTGATAATTACCCGATAATATTAGAATTAGACACGCGGGGATAATTAGTGACCGACATTTTGAAAATTGAAACATTCTATTCCTGACAACATGTTGATTTCCAACGGGAATAGTATAATTGATTAGCACATCATCGAGCTGTCTACGTTTAACAAACTTAATTAAAATCATTAAATATTTTTTATCTAGATGCAAAAGTTTCAATGTTGTTAAGAATAAATCACATTACAGAATAACTGAAATTAATTCATTAAAAGATTCCATCAAGATTGTTTAGAAGAATTTTTAGTTTCGAATATGCTTCGTATCGATTGAGCGTACGTAGATAAATAATGAAATAAAGCAATACGTAGATGCAAAGGCTATGTAATTAAACAATGCTTCAAATTACCCGAGAGCTGAACAAAATCCATTGTGCTGCTATATAAATAAAATTTTGATGCGCACTACAGTAACAATATAAAAGGTATAATAAAACTACAGCACAATATACTACAATACATTGTAAAGTATAATGCGCATTGCAGTAACGCATAAAGTAGTATAGTAAAATACGGTATACTATAAAGTGGCGGAAAGGGGAAAACTAATACGTCAGCTAGAAAAAAAAAGAGAAAACACCAGATGGAAAAGAAACCAAAATCAGGTCAAATATGAAGAGCGGTAAGAGAGTAACGGGTGAAAAGGATAAAAAATGTTCAATCTGACTGCTTCTGTAACCTCTCGAGATCGTCGTCGCTTCTCTGAAAATCGAGAAAATTATCCTAGTCGTGAAAGGGTTGAGAGAGTTTGGACGAGTTGCGGCACAAGTGCGTGCTCATGTCATTTTACCCCCCGACGAGAACGGTAGTAAGGGGCGCCGACTCTACTCGGTCAACCACTCGACCGAGCCGAGAGGAATGGCGCGGCGCGGCGCGGCGGTCCGGTCGATAGGTCACGGCACGAAGGTGAAGTGTGTGCAAACATAATTTCGGTAGTGCTTCGAAGGGAAAGCTTTCATATCAGGCGACAGGCAAAAGCGTAAAGCGAACATCTCGTACGCGAGATTGGCTGGCTGGCTGGCTGACTGGCTCGCGTGTCGCGTCGCATCGCGTCTCGTAACGTCACGATCGATAATTGATTAAATCCTAGGAACGTCAAATATTCGCCCGCCTTCCGATACCATTGATGGGAGGAAGCTTCTCACGCTTTTATTCGCGAAGCACACTTTCGCGCGGCGGCGGCGGCGGCCATAAAGCCCAAGTGAAAAGTTCGAGACGTAGGACAGGGTAGGGTGTTCTAGGTCGGCGTGAGATATTCGGCCTGGATAAAATATCTCTCCCGTCGAAAGATTAATGAACGCCAAACTTTCGCGTTAATGCCTCTTTCCCTTGCGATTCAGTCGCGATTGCTGATAAATTGAATACTCCTGAGTCGGCAATGAATCTTATTGTATTCATACCTAAACCTGCCGAGCTTTAATAATGACAAAAATTCTTAAGTTAAGTTAATTGTATCTAGATATAGATAATAAGAATAATAATCCCGAGTCTCTAAAAGCCGGAAATATCTTTTAAATGTTTCAATTAGCTATAATATCTGACTTAAAAATTTAGTTAATCATATTTATCATATTTTTACATTCAAGTTTATTATATTTTTACGTTTATAATATTTTTACGTAGATATACAGTAAATTTTTCAAGTTATATATAATAGCCTTTTATAATAAAACTATATTATCGTGAATGCAAATTTGTGAAACTGATTTTCTAAAAATAAATCTTTCAAGCGTCTTGATTTTACGAAAACTAGTTGATCGCTCTCACCGCGCCGAACATATGCGTAGGTACTTTCTCAACACGCACAAGTATTTCGAGAATGCTGCGTTAAATAAATGAAAAAGTTCGCTCGAGAACGACAGAAAAGTCGATGAAACTTTTCGCCAGCGTAGCAATAAAACTTTCCCACTCACCCTTGAGTTCCATGTCCGTGACCTGATTCGCTTTGTAAGTGGCCGTCTCCCTGCGGTCGCCGACGATGAAGTAAATATTAGTGTACTCCTCGTTGTCGTTGCTGCCGGTTCCGTTCCTCGCCTCGTGGTCCATGGCCACGCGGATAGTTTCGGCCTTGAACCGCCTGCCGCTCCTCGTCGCTCGGCCTCGTTGATGCAGTTTTTGAGACTACCCGGCCTTGCTATTACGCGGGGCTGTCAGGACACAAAGGTGAGAGACTTACAATTAGGCACGAAACCGTCGCCACTCGCATTAACAATGCTCTTCTGCCTGTTTGTCGCGTTTCTGTAACGTTTCGCAATATAGCACTGGCTAGGTGCACGAAAAAGAAGCAATGTTACTTCACACACCAGTGTTTTCGCGCTGGTGATTATACGTTTCGTTACTTTCCCCATATTACGCAAAAATCGAAAGGATATAAATGGATCAATGAGATATATGCCATGTCAATAATATTTCAAGGTTGCTCGGTTTGAAGTTTGATGTATAATCAATGTAGTGTTCCATTTTATATGAAATAGCCTCTACGCGTCAAACAAAATGAAAAATGATACCAAACTTATCCAAAAATAATTTAATTTTCACAAAAATATCTCTTTCAACCATCTAACGTCAATCAATATTAAAAATATTTATCAAACTAAAAATAACTTATCCGAATATAACTATATAAACTATATAAAATGTGTGACACAATTTCTTTCAACTATCTAAAGTGTCAATTAAAGGAATATCTAACAAACTGGAAATTATCTAAAGGCAGAGTGATTTCGCGTAGAAGGATAGAAAATGTCAATTACTTAAAAATTAATCCTTTCAAGAAAATACTTCTATTAAAAACGAAACGTCGCATGTAAGTCGCAAAAATAATTAAGAGCTCTGAATATCAAAACGAAATCTTCTCAATTAAAAAAGAAAAGAGGAAAAAGAAATAGATGCCTGTAAGGTTAACGACACTCGATCAGAAGTTTCAAGATCGTCTCACCTTTGGTCGGGTGTGGAGGGGTAGCAGCACCCTCGGCGAGCTCATCGTCGCATCGCCGGCCCGGCGGCGGCAACGACCGGGCCACCCCCGATTATCGCACCTATCGAGCTCGTGTCTGCTGTCACACGCGACACCTGCCGCTTGCTTCGGGATTGGACGTACCGGGAACTCGTCGACAACGACGACCGACGATGGGGTGCAAGCGTGGCCGACCGCTCGTCTAGTACCAGCCGGCACCGCGTTTCCTCATGGTCCATCCTGCGACAGAGGTATCGAGTCTGCTTAATTTCGGTAATGATATTATCGCAACGATCAATCTTCATAAAATTCATTTCTTAAATAGAAAATAAACTGATTTCAACTGGGCGATTAGCGAAGTGTACAGAAATAACGACGATCTTTTGTTTGTAAAAATTTAACTGCATTTTGTTCCTTTTCTTCTAATGCTTGTATAATCTATTTCTTAATTACACTTGAGATCGAAATTGCCTTAAACTTTAATGTTGGAAATTAAAATCAGAAGCGAATAAGTTTACGTGAATCAAATACCTATTGCGCGTGGAGTTTTTCGATAATTTCGTCGATAGAAACAACGTAAGGATCAACGTGTCGACAACATTGCAGGCAAACTTGCACGTTACCAAAGATGGGATGCTCACCTGCGTCAAGATACGAAATGTGTTTATTGCTTTTGACTTGGCGAAGCGAAAGTGTTCTGATTACAGGGTACGTCGCGGACTTTCCCCGACAACGGTACGCAAAGTACGGGTTGCGCTGTAACCGCTGCCGTGCCGGAAATATACGAGTATACGTAGTTATGCACGAAGTGAAATGCATTTATCGTAAGAACTAACAGAGTAAAATTCGAGACCTAAAAATCACGTCGCGATTCAAACGCTAAACGACTCACTCCCTTTTATTCATCTAATAAAAATGAAATTTGAAAACACCGTGTCATATTACAATACAGACTACAGAGCGAACATGAATTTTTATAGTTATTACATTCTTTTTCGTCTGTTGATTCGTACCCTCTCCGGCGAAGAAAAATTTGAGAAAATCAGGAAACACAGAATTCACTCTCCTGCTGTGACGACATCGAGTTTTCTTTGCTGAGAACAGCTCTTCCGGCGACACATTTCTATTCAGGATTAAAGAAAGCACTTTTATGATTTCGTGATGATAAGAATAAAAAAGTCACGAAAAATGCGCGATTTTTTTTTTAGACAGGGCGACGTCTCGGGGACAAATCGACGTCGGAATACCGCGTGATGCGAAGACGGGGAGAGCTTTCGATTCTCGAGGAAAAAATTCCCATCCCTTCGGCTATCTCTATCTCTATGTATCTGCCACGCCCAGGTAGAGAACTCGTAGGCGTGAGAAATTTACGATTTCTTTGCCCAAGGTCGCCAGTGGAAATTAGAAGCCGCGATATAGCCGGTGCCACCCTCGTCACTTACCACCCCGAACTACGTCAGGCGTCGCCTCGAAAGAAAAGAGCAACGCCGTAAATTTATAACATCTTCATGAATTTGCCGTGAGCGTCGTTCTTCTTCATGCTGATGTTACTACGAGATATTAAAACTAACAGTTGGTATCGTCAGATACGCAAATATCGATTTTTCCATTAAGTATGCGAGCTAGAAGATTTATATCAAAAATTCCAAGGGGGCGTGGTTCTCAATAATCTGAAATCGACATTTCTATGGCAAGCATGCAACACCAATTTCAATCTCAAATTTAATCTAATTATAATTAGAAAGTTATATTGAATATTTTGAAGATATTGTAACTTGAGATAAACAACAAAATCGCGATTGCAAAATAAACCGAAATTTATCTAATTATAAAAATAAAATCATAAGGATTAACTTTTAAGAAAGATAATTACCTAGTCTTTGAGAACCACGTGTTGATGTTTAACAACGAATTATCGGTTAAGTTAAATTTGCAACCGTCTTCCATCCTCGATTACCTCGAGGGTATGTACGAGGTAAAAAGGCGTGGGATGGTCGAAAGGGAGTAATCATTCCTCAGCAAAGTGACTAACTATGACGCGCAATATCCGCGTGACTTTAGACTTCAGCTTTCAGCAAATTTCTACTCTGTGAGACAAGCCGAGTCAGCGAAGAAAATCGTGGCGTCTAATTGGATCAGTATCGAATGCTTTTTCTCTTGGAGAAAGAGCAAAAAAAACAGACTAATAGTGACGTGACACCACTTTCCGCACTGCTTGTTATTCGCTACAGTCGTGATAGTAATTTGCGATATAATGACATATCGTTCATTAGGAACGTTGAAAGTGTTATTTAATTAAACCAGCTCGAATATAATAAATAAATCAAAATAGACGTAAAAACACCGAAACTGTTAATCAAAGTAATCGCATAAGGATTACAGTAAATTATTTAAAAAATGCTTTAATTTGTATACTTCTTTCAGTACAATATTTTATGTATATATGGATTTTTGTTTTACGGTTCTATCAATGTATATTACATATATCTACAATTCTATCAATATTTAGGTACATATATTTAATAAATCTATTAAACAGAATCTTTTTTCATAAATTTAATAATTTGAACACGATGAGATACATTAAAATATAATAATTTAAAATACATTAAAATTTAATAATTTGAATAATGCATACGGAAGGGGGTTCAAATTTAAATTAATCTTTTTACATTAAAATTAAAATACAGCGAATGCCATTGCATGAATAAGCACTTCTGTTTGCATCTTAACTCCCACCGTACGATATATTTCTTTATACGGTAATCTTTTCCAGCCGGTTGAAACCAGCTCGAATAAAAGCTCGACGGCGCGACGCCGACATTCGTAACATATCAAAGCTGAATAAAATCTGTCCGAGCGGGGTGAGATCTGTCCTGACGCCGGCGGCCGTCATGACGATAATTGGATTGCACTAGTCAGTTTTATACGCGATAACGCCGCAAGACGCGCAGGAGAACATAATTGAATGAGGTGTACCGGATATGCATTGACGGCAAGATCGACGGAAAATGTCGCGAACGTCGAAAGACCGTAAAACAATCAGCATTCGTGATGAAAATCCTTGGGAAGCAACGCCGGTTGGATCAGGTTGGACTGATCGTGAAGGATTTTTCGTGACCCCTTCGGAAGAGAGGTCGTGATAGTCTCCTCGATAATTTACCACGTCTGGGAGAAACTTTGAAACGTGCAGTCGTGGGAGAGAAAGAAAGAAAGAAGAATTTTGTTATACGAATGAACATACTCTCGTGTCCCTCGCGTCCGGGGATTCTCCTAATGAAGGATTGTCATACGGTGAATGGTTCGCAGATTTGCATTTGAAAAGTTTGCTCGACGCTCTGCGGCCTATTCGTTTGTCCTACCTATTCGAAATTATGAAGCGCGATAATTGAAATGCTATGTCTTTTATTTATTTAGAGACACGCAGTGGACTGCTATATTGTCACGTTTCTGCCGTGAAGGCTTTAATCGTTACTGGATTACTTTTATTGAATTTATATACTGTCCTTATTTTTCCCATGTTTTGTTTTCCCTTCAGAAACACAGCACACCGTGTACATACATGAATTGAAACGTCAACTTCTCGTTTATTTCTTTTTTTTAGCTTGGATATAACCGATATATAGCCATCTCTTGATTCATGTTGCAGATTTTTTTTAGAATGGATCTGGATGTTGCGGTACGAATAGCATGAAGTAACGGAATTTGCAAAAAAATCCGCGAAGCAAATCCTCGCCCTTATTTAGCTGAACGATTTTTTAGAGATTTTTCAGCATGCGAGCATAAAACCACGAAATACATAATGCAACGTAGATACTTACGTTACGAAATAAATTTACATTCTTGCGCGATATATAAAGAAAATTATAATCTCAGAGATTATTTTTATATTTTTTCTTATTTATTTTAAAAAAGTAAAAATTTGAAATACTTTCTTCTTCTAGAACGATCGATTTTTTGACAAATGATCAAGATAACGTCCAGAGATCGCAATTGTTTGCAGATTAAATATCAACGGGGCATGCATTTCCCTTATCTCCTTTTCTGATTACGCTTTCGTTTTTCAACCACGAGGTAGTGTGTCGCAGAAAAGCGAAATAGGCCGTAAATAGGTTATCATGTGACATTAGTCGGAGCTGCGTAGCGTTATGCGATCAATCGGCTTTGAGGCATGCAACCACGGTGATTATTAATCCCGGCAAAAGGGGGTTTTACTGACGCAACGGGATTAAAACTCGATTCACCCGCACGTACGCAGCTGTCCTCTCGATGGCAAAGGATTGCATTGGATATTCATATACGTCCTTTAAAATAAATACCAGGGGCAGAGATGTCAAACGAAATTACATTTCCAACAATAACAGCGGCGATAAAAATTTTTTTACGCCGCGCTTTGCGTCTCGGTATAATAACGAAATAGTTTTATGCAAATGTACCTACATAGAAATCTGGTATTATACACCAGATCTGTATTATACATACAGATTATTGGTGAGATCAAAATTTGATTGATTATATCCCTTGGCGATTCCAAATTTCATCCCGCGAATGGAGTTCCTATAGTTCCAGTTTAATTTTGACCGTGGCACGGTTGCGGCGCGGTCGTGTAGCACGATCCTTTTTAATCTGTTTTCCATTTTCCAATTTTCGAGAATGCGGCTCGGTGTTTTACATGGCGCAATTGTTGCCTGTCACGCCTGCGCCGTATTTGCGGCAAGTTACAATCGATAGCGTGTGTCGCGACCGAGTTATCGAGAGATCAACATATGATGTACATCGTTAAAAACAATCGACCCATTCGCAAACAAATGCGAATTTTGCTGCTACAGATCCGCTGATGCTATTACAACAAAATTTTCGACTAAACAATATATACGTGTTAATGAACATTTAAAATCATTCTATTACGCAACGTACTTTTTAATTGAGAGCGCGATACATTTTAGGATAATTTTACTAAAAAAAGCTGACAAATAATGAGTAACTAAATATTATAATACTTTCTTGTATAAATCGATATTTAATTCTGATTAGAAGAAGTAACTTAATATCTGACAAATTAGCTTCTTCATATTACTTCTCCTGTTGAAAATTTGTCAATTTCTAAGCGCTATAATGCAATTGCTTAAAATGCAATATTTCAGCAAATTTTGGCATTCTACGAAAGCTCGGGAAAAATAGTAGTCGGGCGTAGAATACAATATATCTGGCGCAATTCCAGGGTAACAATGATCCTACGACAATTCCAAGTTAAAAGATGTCAGCAACTAGATGAAAATGTAACATGCAGAACACAGATAGACCCGGTAATCTCTCTACGCGACACAGAGATACAGAACTGTTTACACGTTGGCAAACACATGCGACACCTCTTTTCCACGTAAAATACCTGACTTCCGGGTATATCATAAAGGCAAGCCGGACAGTTTTGTTGGGGCAGAAAAGAGAAGCAGAAAAGAGATATTAACAACGCGTATATACGTTGAAAAATACATATATTTTTCGAGTCGACGATAGTGGCAGGCTTTATTGAGAGAGCGTATTTTTTCCCCCCTTACGAAAGGGAGAATATTGCATTGGATTAACTCGACCATATGCAATTTAATTCGCCTATCGATAAAATGTATCCTAAAATACGTGAAATAATTGTAGTTAGCCCGTGGATTTGCAATAAACGTTAATGATATATATTCGCAGAACTCGCGATGCGAATAGGGTTTATTGTATTTTTTATCACAAAACGAAATAAGCAAAAAATTAAAAAAACAAAAATTATATCTTTGTTCGACATAGAATATGTGATTTCCGATATGCAAGATCATAAAAATCTGTTTCTACTCTCTTGTAAAAGTTTATAATTTTCAATTAGTACTATCATTACCTTTGACATGTTGTATAAAGAAACTGATAATAAATATATTGGATATCGAATTAAAATTAGTCAAATAGTAAAGACATAAAGAGGCATAGCTCAAATCATATTAGATGTTTCATGAACTATCATTTGTCATCACGTCAAGTTGGATCGCAATGTAACAGTTAACTATTTTAACTCTAATCGCTTTAGGGACCGAAACTGCGGTGTTCCCTTCCCACAGCGATTTCCTCTAGCAAAACTTTAAAGAGACACTTAACTACAATATTATTTAATAATAAAAACACGACTTATGGAGCTGTTAATTAAATTACAATATTACATTTTAATTAAAATACATTTTGAGAATACATATGTACATCGGATATTATTTTAAATAAATTTAAAGCTTGCGTTTGATAGATATTTAATTTAATAATTTTAATTATCACAATTAATTTCCACAATATTTAATGAGAAAAGTACCGAAGAGCCCCTCAATACATCGAAAAACAACAAACAGAAATGGACGCTAATTAATAAGACCAATCAGTGCCATTGATAGGTATGGGTCGGACAATATTCCCTTATGCATGCCACGGAATTAGTGAGCCTCACCCCTAGGAGAAATTTCCATGAAACAAATGCGTCCCATTACAAACGCCACAGCCTGCGAACACGTGTCGCACGTGCCTCCTACACTCGCGTCAGCTTGCTAAAATTGCCAAATTCTGTTTATCTGCACAAAACATAATTAAAATCTCGTTTGTACATTTTTAATAGTATTTTATCGCGCGTTACATGATATCGCCCGTTCGAAAGAAAATGCCAATCAGGATCGGACGGGGATAAGTAACGAATTAATATTTATTTCAGATAAAGAGAGAGAGAGAGAGAGAGAGAGAGAAAGTTCAATCATTTTTATTATACGGAGCCAAAAACTATTTTAGTACAGATACGAGATGTCAATCCCGAACCACTTTCAAAACCTTACTTTGTAATTCGCGAAATGGAACATACTCGAGTACGACTGGTGTTTGCGTGTGTATATGTACCCACTTCTAAAAAATATATATATATAAAGTATATACACATATGTATATACATTACTTTCAAATATTCCAAATATAACTTAAAGCTTTACCCACCGCGTTAGTAAGAATAAAGCGAAAATTCGCTGAAAAATTTCGCGGCGGAGAGTCGTACCCCGTTTCCTCATTCTTCAACATGGACTACAACGGAACGACCTAGTTTTCGAGATCTAATTAGCGGTGAAGCGAGCTGGCAGTCTCGTTTGTTCTGTTTCAACGGAGTTGCGAGAGCCGATTCGTTCGTCGAGCCTTCCCTCGACGTAGTCGACATTGTTTTAAGAACCGTATGGCACGAATAATAAACAAATATAATACACGATCAACAAACACGATAAGCACAAATATATGGCCCGGTCATATCGTTTTGCTTATACCTATAAACTGATTGCAAGTACCGGTACGCGTCAGATCGATGCGCTTACATGAATTTGCATGCACAAGGAAATTAACCAATGCTCTCCACATAATATAAACTTAAACGCTTCCCGATAACATCATCGTGGCCGATTATAATGTTGAAAATTTTCTTTCCCAAAATACACATCAAAATTGAGCCGAGCGAAATGTTTCGCAATGTATTAATTTACTTCCATTTGTGATATTTATAAGTGTACATCGCGAATGTGCGGTCCCAAACTCATTCTGATAAAAGATAAAAAATGAGCTACTAAAACCGGGTCAGAAATAAAAAACATAGAATTTTATGATATTCGACATGTATATGTGGAGTGATTTAATCTAAAAATATTGCGAAATATATATGGACCTCAAATACCATTGCAGATGACAACTATAAAATATATAACATCGTGACTCGGGTTTGGCTGTGTTACTCGAATCAGATCGTTAATGATGATATCCGACCATTATTCATGCCCGTCGAAAACCACTTATCTCTCGATCGTCTTTCCTCACGCAGTAGACATGATATCGCATTAGCATGACGTAGAGATGAGGCCAATATTATGGGAAGTGTCGACTTAACCCACGTTTCCGGTGCGAGCTCAACGCGAAAGGTTCCATACGCGAGGTTTTATCTCGTTGTGATTTATATATATGGCGCCGGTTGTGGGACGCGACGACGTTAAATAGCACCGAGAATCGAGCCACTTACGCCCACACGCATCACCGTGGACATGATATCGCCCGTTCGAAAAAAAAATGCGAATCGGGATCGGACGGGGATAAGTGACGAATTAATAAATGCGAACATGAATGATTCGAAACTTCTGATTTTATCTGATTCAGCTACTGGAGTCGGTATGAAAAAAAATTCTCCGTTGCCAGTAGAACGATGCGTCTAATGCGCGCAACAACAGGAGCCTATAAAAACCCAGATAAATTGAAACGTGTGTCCAGGAAGTGCCTTTTTCGTCCGCACATCTCTGGAAGCGTCCCCGGTTTCTCGGTTGCCGCCATCGGCGATATGAGTCAGGGAAAAAGGAAACGTTACTAACGAGCCCCGGTCAGCATTAATTGTGACATCCTCCCGACGGTGGCCAGGCCACTTCCGTCGACTCTGGAACGGAGGAAGCTGCCAAGACGACCTCTACGCCTACGCGAGTCGGACAAAAGGGCCCTTCCTCCGCTCCGGCGCGAGGAGCTGTCATTGCCGGCATAACACGACGTGCGTGGCCGAAGTTAGGCAAATGACCGAAATCTCTTCTTAATGCGTCCGAAAAATAAATTTCGACGCGTATGCAATACAACACGTACATTCACCTCGGTAATTTGAAGGATTTATCGTCCGCGTTACATCGCACATTGTGCAGATCTTAATATAGATTACATTTGTTATTCTTCGGAAGATAAGAGATACAAATAGTTATAAATGCAAGCGAACAAAAAATGCTTTACTCCAACCCTTTCTTCAAAGTTTTGTGGAAAGTTCGCAACAAAGTATTTTTATTTATTTTTTGTATCTATGTTTTATTTCATAATACTAATTGTAAGATGTAACTGTTTATTTGTTCATATTTATTAAAAGTGTTGTAATATCAAATAAATAAATCTATCCGATAAAATTACTTTGCTTTTGCAATAGTAATTTTATATCATATATCAATAAATAATTTTAGAGCCATATCTAAAAGTAATGGCAATGTTGTTTGGTGAACTAGTTTTCGAAACCGAATCGTGCAACGCGATCTATATTAAGACTCCTCGCGATAGATATTCGTATGTATTGCTCGCATCGGCGGTACCGCAATCGGGTCGCAGCTGGGGTGTCGATGACGCGAGTCGTCATCCCCGCGATACGTCGAAATCGCTCGCGGTGGCGCGTTCGCACGACACCACGTTAACGCAATTGCAACTGACGCAGACGGTCGTTTGGATGCATCTCGCGCATGGGAATTCGATGAATTCCGGGATTTCCGGGTGGAATCGCATTACACTGATACGCACGGCCCTCTAAATGCGTTATGTCGTTTGCGAGGCAGCGGCGTCGGCCGCTCTCGATATCCGTGGACGGTTTCGCGGCGTCGACCATTAAATTCAAGGCGCGTCAGCTCGGTACCGCATGCGGGTACCGGAACGGCAATGCGCATAAGCTTACGCGGTTACGAGGGGGATGCCTCCCGCCTGCTTCGTGTCATGTCCCGATTTACCGTCGAGGCGCACCCGAAGAATTCGCAATTGAATCAGTCGCGGAAAGAACGTGAAGAAGCAATTTTGCGCGAATAAAACTGAAACAAAGGAAGCGTAGACTAGAATCATATAACTAATATTTCCCATTATACGAAAATTATCGTCATTATGAAAATATGAAGGACGATTCGCGTCAACATTCTTTAGACGTTACAAAACGGAGAAATTATCTGATTATATAATGTCTAATTATTTACAGTAATTAAATTTTATCACTAATTTATTTAATTAATGTAATTGGTACTGGAATAAAAAGAAAATTCTGAGAAAGAGACGTTGAAGAAGAACAAGATATCGACAAAGAACTAATTATTTGAACGAAAATACAGCGGATATTGAATTATTCTGGTAAGATTCAATTCATTATCGCTATCGAGCCTGTTTTGTGATCGAATCAACCGACCCCCCCCCCCCCCCCCGCATGGTCGCATAAGGGATGTATACTCCTTTCGGTAGAAAGGAGCCACAATCACGGAGGGGAGCAATATCTCGGGCGAAATCTCGTAACGAGATTTTCTCGCAAGAGATGACCCCCGAGATTCCTCCGGGCAACCTCAATAATTATACTTTAATCAAAGTAGTAACGAAAATTCCGTTTGATCCACTCGGCGACGCTTTCCGCTCACTCCGAGATAAGAGGAACAGAAATTGTGGCAATTACCATTTTCCGCGTCTCAAGGAATACTCGCGGGAATACCGTAAAGTCGAAATGGATCGACTGGACAAGAAGCGACTTACGCGAAGTCAACCTCGTTCCAATACGAAACCAACGTCTTTCCGATAACGAGTTTATCGATCTAAACACCGATAACGAACAAAGAGCTTTGGCAAGACCGAATCTTTATTCTATGTATTACGTTTCTCTATTTTATTTTACTTCGCAGGAAATATATATCTTATATTTCAACACCGAAACAACGACGGATCTTCCTCCAAATGCGTTTTTCTAGTTTCCTGCACCTCTATTTTTTGTGCCGACGGTTCGTAAGGACAATTTATGACCATATCAAGAAAGATAAAACAACGAATCAGATCTCTGTGCGACGCACAAATGTGTTGAAGAAAATTCGAGACGATAAAAAATAATAATAAATAAACTGGAAGATTTAATCAGAATAGTGTTATAATTATAATTGTAGAAATGAAAAAAAAATAGGTAATAATATCAAAGATAAGTACAATAAATTTTTAATATAGCCTTAATATAGTCTTTTGTTAATAAACTTTCACATAATATTATAAAGTTTCTCATATCATTTTGCATTTCTAATCTACAATCCCGCACACCCTCGTCAGCTTTATCGTAAAGGCATAAAGTCGCCATTACGTCTGGAAGACTAAAATGTCGGCTCTACTGAGCTTCTCTGAGATAATTAATTCGCGCTTAATCCGCGCGGTATATCCGAGCTTAGCGAGCTCCACACTCTCAAACCGGAATATAGTCTTTTCGAAAAAGCGCGGTGAGACACGTTTCCCAGCAATGACATGTCTGATCAAAGGGCGACAAATTTTCGTTTGATCTCTGTAACGATGTTTTTCTTTTCGTTTTTCTCGCTGATAAAAAGTGGAAGAAGTGACGAGTGCTCAAAGAATCACCAATCGACACGAAAAATCGCGACAACAGACGAAGATCGAAGAAGAGAGAAACTCACTGTGGCTTTTCATCCCTCGTCACGTGTCGCAGCGTACGTTAAAGCGATTTCAGAGGAAACGAGAGGAAAAAAATGATGGAAACGAGGCGAGAGGAGGAAAGGGAAAACGGAAGATCCGCAAACAACATATCGGTGCCTCAGCTGCCTTGACTACGCGAGAAACTCTGCAAACTTTATCGTGAGTCTGGAACTACGGCTCGTTTCTCTCTCTCTCTCTCTCTTTCTCTCTCTCTCTCTCTCCAGCTCCGTCTACTTTTCCTCCGCAGCCTCCGAGGCCGAGATAATTAAACTAGTATCGCGTGGGAGGGCGAGAGTTCTCTTCCCGCTCTGTCAAAAGGAACGGAAGTCGAAATTGCAACGCGTTAAAAGGGCTCGCGCCCGGATGCCGGGCACGACGATGATGAACGAGACTCCGTTGCTCCTAATTCTCGCGGTGATTGTTTTTCCCTCTTTCTCTCTCGAATGGTCAAGTCGGAAGAAAAGACGAATCGGTTAATAAAATCGAGTAAAAAGATGAGTATCGCATGGTAATTCGATGATAATAACTCACACTATGAGATCGACTATTCTTAGGTGCGAGAGATATTATTAACATTAATATTAAACGTTAAAAAATTAGAACAAGGAACATAGAGATGCGTGAATTTGTTTGAAAAAATTCTAGTTACCGGCATCTTTGACAGAGACAGAGATATTGCAAAGAGAGAAAAGATCTCGCGCTATCCTCGGGGAGTACACGTGAATATCGATTTCAAATTTGTCGAAGAAAGTTGTTTGTACGGCCGAGAGAAAATGTACGCGACGGCGCGGGCGCTTCAAAATAAACTCAACGGGAGTAAGGAGCGGAACATAAACTTAATATGTCTGGAAGTAGAGAAGAAAGATTAAAGAGAAAATTTTCTCACCAGCGGTATCTCGATAACATAACTTCGTCCTGTTTATTTCCGTTTGTAAGAAGCTACGGCGTGCAATAAATAACGCGATGCGTTAGTGATCTCGAGCGGAAAAAGAAAACGATGGAGTTCCGAAGTGATAACGCAAGGACGACGACGGCGACCGGCATCGGCGGTCGTCGCGAGTTGCCCGTGGTACTTTACGGTCTCGATTAATATCGAAGTTTTATATAGGTTCGCTTAATGTCATCGCGCCCAGACGCCATGGAGATTGATACCGGTTTCCGCGTGAGTGTCACCACGTGGAAAGGAACACGGCGTTTCGCGCCGCGCTCGACCCGTAGGTCGATAAATCACGACGGATGGCGTATAAATACGCTATAATTGAGGCGTCATAACCAGCGATTCAAACCTACCCCTTTTGACCCTCTTTGTCGCGTTACTGCAATAATATCGTCGCGAACGGTGCGCGGAATCTGTGCAACGCGCATAAGCCGCGCGCCGAAGAATTAAAGCAGCGCGTTGCAATTCAACCGGCCATTGAAGAAACGGATCCGTATATTAAACTCTTTTACATCTTGTATTCGATGATGTAAAAATGAAAACAATGCAACGGCAATTGCAATTCGACGCTTCATTTCATCGAAGAGAAAACGGTATCAAATTAATCAGAGGAGAATCTCGCTATGTGAATCACCGTCGCGAGAGTTATTCGTATTTAATTGGGTATCGATGGAATTGGATCGCGATATAAAGTTTCCCTTGTAACACGTTCTCCATGCCGCACGAACATCAATATCCGCGCATCTCTCACGCGGGAATTCATCGGGAACTTAATGGAATTTATATTTCCACATCTGTTGCAAAGTTACGAGACACGGGGGCAAACTTTCCGAACTATTCATACAAGTGCAAATATTTGCTTCGGCGACTCTTTAACTCTCTCGCCGAGTTCATCGCATAAAGTGTCGACGGCGTCGCTTCCCGCCGAGGATTTGCGGCGGGTGCAACCCCTTTCGGTTTCGCTCGATCGAAAATCCGAATTAATTTCAACGGCCCGGCGGATTCGTGCCGCCACTCATCATGGCATCGCATTGTTTTGAGCGCCGCGCCGATGCGATGCCTGGCGCGACGCCACGGCGCCATTTTTCTTCTCGGTTTACCCGCAATTAAACACGCGCAGCACTCCGGAGTCCAGGACGCATTCAGTCCTCGTAACCGATAAATTATAGCTGACGATCCCGATATTTATTATACCATGGCTCCCTTTTCCCGGTAATGTACTTTCTCTGGCTACCGCGCGGTATTTATGTTGATGATAATAATGGTAGTTTATGGGAAGGCATCGGAAAATATATACCGAGATTTTGGAGCATTTCCCCTTAATGGGCATTACGTTGTTACTTAATGATTTATGAATATTACCTAATGATATTACGAACAAGACGACGGTATAATTTATGTAATTGTCTTATCTTTCGTACCTACTACAAATTCTTTATAAATTTTACTGTTTTGTCATTATTAATCCTTGGCAACTTAATATATTCTTAAATTATTGTGATCAATACTTAATATAAAAATCCATAAAAATTAAGAAGTTATATACGTATAAGAGTATAATTTCTTTTACTTTTAACCCTGTTTTGTGTACTGGATTTTTAATAAATAAATTACATTTGAATGTAGTATGGCTCTGTCGTTTTCTATCTGCCTCATCTACCTTAATTTTATCCTAATCAATTTCATAATCGCCTAACTGCTAACAAGATTTCAATTCTACAATATCTTTTAACATATTCGTCACGTCATCCATGTGACGCTGCTATTGCCATAATATTTAAACGAGTACGATCGGTAATCTCATTTTATAAAATAATTATTCCAATTGGTTACTCTGACACAACTAAAGAGAGAACCGACCGTCTTTATGTGGATCTCCGATTCGCGCCGAAGCGATCGGCAGCTCTGATAACGGGGTCTTCTGTCTTTATCTCGTTGGTATCGCCGGATGAAGCCTGCCGGAAAATATGCCGAATTTAATGCACCGCCGAAATGACGAGCGTTTAATTAAGACCTTTGTTTAATCTTCTTGCCGCCGGGACGTTTCGTCGCTTAATATGACCGTTTATGAAACGTCGAGAACGATAGCTAGATACGGAAAGGAATATCAATCCAAGTTGCAACATAAATATCGAGCGGGCAGATAGAAAATTATAAATAACTTTTAGTGCAAAAGTAAACCCCTTACTTGCGCCATTGCAGTCTGTGTGTTAAGCAGTAGCCGTATTATTCGACCAACGCAATGGCCACAGAAATCAATTGCAATAATAAAATATAAATTAATTACTGCATTGTGTTTCTACAATGCTGCGCAAAATAACATACAATAGTTTTGCTACTTGTCCCGTTTAAGTAAAATTGTTCGAAGATAATAGTATTATTTTTCCACGTACGTGGAATCAAAAATATTAATCGAGAATATCCTTTCAACCGACTTACAAAGACATGTTGCTCGCTCGCAATAAAACCGCGTAGCGCGGAGGAACACATGCTCTGTACTTATAGAAACACATCTATCGTCCACACAATCAAGGTAAAAAGAATTGCGATCTACTGAACAGACAACGAATCTATCGTCATCTATTTGCCATGTCAGTCTGACGTTAGGACAATTGTTTGCAGTAGCTATACGAGCAAATGGATTTGTCCCCAGGTACCGCGCTACACCTGGCCGACCAAAAATCCCGTGGCGCTGGCCGAGTACATCCATCGGGTGGTAGTTACGTTTCGTATTCCCTGACTCCCAGCGGAATGTCCCAATTTTCCTAATACTCTTCCGGAATTTCTCGGATAGGGACGCCAGCGCGGGACAAATCCATGGATAATGGCCATTGATCGGCCATAAATCAAATCAACCAAGTCAAATGGAAGAGGGGAGAGGAAGGGGGCGAAAAGTCCCGTAGATGTGATAGATCGAATGAAAATGGGCGACTGTCAGATCGATGATGATTCGTTCATTGAGCGACGACGTCTCTTTAATCACGCTGACATAAAGGATTATTAATACGTGTCTGTAACTCTGTATCGGTGATCTAATGGAAACGGAGATATGCGGAATTAATGTTTCGCGCGTCGAATGTGCATTACCGTCCGCCCGCGATCGAGACCTCTCATTTTCGGCGACGGTACCGTACGTCTCCGACTTCCCATCGATTCCATTCATCGCGCTTTCGGTTTACCGACCTCCGACACGCCCGCGCCGTTACGTTAATTTGAGGTAACCGTGTGTGCGTGTAACGTAACTCTCCGCACGCAATGACGCACGCGGCGAAAACGCCAATAACGAAGCGTAACACGAGCAGATTTCTGATCGCGATCACGTTCTGCGCGTCGCTCTGTTCGTACGCGCGAGGATAATGATCTGTCGCTACGTGCGAATTCTTATGACGTAAATTGAGCAAAATTATGCGGACATGCGGAGAGTCGAATGGAAATGATATTTCGTCGGGATTTCGCGCGGGGATATAATAGAATTTTCGCGGATATAATTCATATTGGCAACATATATTTTTCGCGATACACGATAAATGTCAGTCATGATTAATATAAAACCTCGTAACACGATCCAATTATAATTGAATCGCGTTGTTCGCGATGCAGCAGCACCAAATGAAAATTGTAGAAAACGAGTAATCATAAGTGTTTTTTGCTCCTAATAGGTACACGCGGGTTCATTTTGAGCTGATCTACAACGTATAATTCGAGGAATTCCAAACCAAAGCACGGTAAAAAAAAAAGCTCGTTCCATTCCAAGCACGGTTTTTCAGTTAATCGCAAAAGCAGCCGAACGTAAAAAGCTCTTATGCGCACCATCGACGCGTGGACGCCCGCGGAGCCGCTTGTCTACCGCTTTATTACGTGAAACTTATGCATTATTCAAGCGCAACGCAACTCATGCGGTGCATGCGTGCACCACGCGTTGCGTACCTATCGAACCGTCTAGCGTGCCTTCGTGTATATCGCGCCCCGTCTCCTCCTCTCTTTCTCTCTCTCTCTCTCTCTCTCTATCTCTATCTCCCGTTCGTGCATCGGCGACACGCAGAGATCGGTTACAGTTACAAAGCCGCGATATCGTCGACCGATACAGCGCACGGGATTACACGCGCGGTATACACTATACGCGCCCACGCTCGCGGCTCGTATGACAAATTCTGCTCTCCGGCAATCATAACACCGGCGAAAGACGCGATTAGCATTGTCAGCATGAGATACGACCGGAGACGACGATGACGACGGCGACGACGGGGACGTCAAAACCATCACTCATGCTGTTCTCGCTCGATTCTCGCGTTTATCGCAAACAAAATGTAATATAATATGTATTATGATATATTATAATGCTATAAAAGATTACATATTATGTATGGCGCAGTATGACGAAAACATTAATTTAGTAGCACGAGAGGAATAAAAATAGAAATTTTTTTTATATAGTCCCGAACTACGAGTTATTTTGCTCTGATTAAATTTCAATTTCGATTTTCCGTCCTGCGCCTTTCTGCTGCTAAAATTATGAAATTGCCTTTCGCGATTTTCATCCGGAAAAAGTAATAAACTTAAAATGGTACAAAATACGGCAAAGAGACTCTAATTTTACCTATGTATTACTCCGGAAAGGAGAGACCGTAAAAACTCCCTCTTTCTTCCTTTATACTTCTTAAGTTTCAAAGATATTCTAAAATGTATGAGTATGCCAATCGAAATAAAATTTTACTTTGTATTCTTCGTTTTTGTATGTAAAGAGTTTAGAAAAATCTGGGTCGCCTTTTGTGAACATAAGCTTACAAGGTATTGTGAATAAGCTTCAATAAGAAAATTGGAAATCGTTTCAGATTGCGCAAAATGAAAAGAGGCGCATCTGAAACGCGAGATCACGAAAAATTAACTATACGAGCCAGAAGTTTCAAATTCACACTTAATATTTATATTACAATATTTAAAAAATTGCACCACCAATAAATATTTCTTCTTGCATATACATATACTTATCTTTCTAATTGTAAGTGTGAATAAAGAAAAATTCATCATATGCGTCAATTATATGAAATAATACATTAGAAAATACTTATTTAACATCCATTGTGAAATAAATACATCATTTACGTCAATTTACGTTAAAAAAATATATATGTATAATCTTACTTAAAATTAAAAAATGGAATATTGCAATTTTCCCTTCATTAGAGAGTCAAAGAGAGATTTTCTCTTTATTTGTAACTCTTAAAAATACTTTCACAGAAAGAAGCTTAGGAAGCTGCAGATAAAGATATAACTTCCTGACTTTCTTTCCTATTCAATATGACGATATTCAATTGATGAAGCATTATCCTGGGACAGTCAAAAGAGATGACACAGTGACAGGAAGAACCTTCCACATCCTTGCGCACTGTAATAGGTACTTACTGAGTTGTGAGAGAAAAGGATATTGTCTTTTTCATCGAGATACCCAACCACAGTGGAATCGGCGATAGTGTCAAATCAAAAGACAATAAACGTCAATCAGCGATTTCAGTGATCCTCTGGAGATGGAGCGGGTGTGATTTAAACGCGTGCTTCGTGGAAAACGAAGTGAAAAGAAGTGCGGATACTTTGATTTATTACCGGTCTCCAAGGACCTTAAACCTTGAAAAGTTGGGCTACAAGCTCTCGCGTCAGTTCCAAATACAAAAATAATATTCATGGTCCCAAGAGATCATGAGAAATATTTGTATTTTAAAATCACGTAATAAATTTTTCGTTTAGGGACAAATTTCAATTGATCAATATTTTAATAAATTATCGAAATTTTGATAAATGACTTAAGCAATAAAATAAAAACAATTATAATTGTATATAATATCAAATTGATGATTTACTAAAATTGATTGATGTAAAAGACCGATTTTATTTAATTGATACCATTATCGCGTCCCAATAATTTGAATAAACATTAATAGTCTAAAAGCAATAACTTAATAATGACGTATAATTATGACATTTTTACAATAATTTCTGTTTTAATTTTAACGAAAGCATATCAAGATCTTAACAGAAAAATCGTGCTTATTTCAAAAATTTTTGTGCAACTGGTTAAGCTGTGCCATCTTACAAATTCTTACACATATACGATATATGGGATTGAACTGAAAATTGCTCCCTTTCAATTCACTGGATAGGGTTGGACAGGGTCTATTGTTCGGACATAGTAAAGAGGGCAATCGTCTCGCACAGATCCGTCGTACGAAACTCCCCGAATTGCCTACGGCTCTATTTACTTGGTCGCGAACGGTCCATTTTGCAGATGATTCGGTCGTGTCGCGTAATACGTAAGAGCGCTCCTAGCATCGATCGAATCAGCACATGTCGGCCGCAAGTAGCGGAATCGCTATTGGTCGGACGGCGCCCAGCGCATGAACGTCTTTTTCTCCTTTTGCTGTACTCGCTGTACTCCTCATCCTATATCGGGATCCCGAGAACAGTCACGGTTCATTACGTGCCTCCGAGAAAATCTAGAATCCCGGCTTAGCGGAAGCAATTGGCGGCGCTCATTCGGATAACCGGATAAGTCACTTGTGTTTGCGGCCACGTTCGCGGGAACACGTAACGGAACTGTCATAGAAGTCGGGTGCCTTTTCGAGGGCGATTATCGAACGTCACATCGATTCCCATACCGGCGGCCGTACATTACACAATCTGTCGCTTAAACTGGATTTTAAGAATTTCCGATATTTTAAGAACTTTCGAGCTCTTTCATGTCTTCAACTTGTTCAAAATCTAATAGCAGACTTTCCACT
The DNA here is from genome assembly GCA_035220615.1 of Leptothorax acervorum. NCBI lineage: Eukaryota > Metazoa > Arthropoda > Insecta > Hymenoptera > Formicidae > Leptothorax > Leptothorax acervorum. Next base: position 599,558 of record JASTWQ010000002.1, on the reverse strand, counting down.
TTCCTATATATTGTCATTTTTTTTCCTGACTTTTCTCGGTATTTCGTGATTTAACAACGATAACTTTAATTACAATCTTAATTGAAATACCGATACTAGAAGTTTAACAAGAATTCTTTATACTGTATTAAGGGTATAATACCCATCTTAATTTTAACGGCGACAAGCAAATTAATTTCGAGCAGCGTTATCGAACTCGACAATAATTAGGACATTGCGCATGCGACTTCGCTATGCGGAGGCTCGTTAATTAGCGCGGTCGAGTGACAGGCTCGCCATGTGATTCACCGCAAACGCATAAAATCCGACAGGCTACTCTCGTGTAAGTACTTCTTGAATCGCGATTCGAGCGATAGTGGGTTCATAAACTTGTCGCATTGAATTAATTTAAATCCCGCCATTCCCATTCCGGGCGGACCGGCTACCTGTGTGCGCACTCGACTATATGGAAAATACCATTTGACGGCTGTTCATTTGCATGCTACACGCGCGACATAGTTACGTCGGCGACCTACAAGGCGCGAAGATAAAAGCGATAGGTCGCGAGTTCATTAAACGAACACGAGCAGCTTCCGCGGACGAAAAAGAAAGAAAGACGAAAAAGCTAACAATCGGCGAGCACATCTCGTGAATAAGATAAGTCCCTGGTTTTGTCAGATAATTCATTCGCGATTAAGCGTACACAATTTCCTCGTCTTGCCGTACTGACTGAAAAAAGAGGCTAGCTAAATTTACGATGACTACATCTTTTTGTTAAAATTATAGGATAGACAAATACAAAGTTGATAATTATTGCAAATCTTTGAAATCTCTTGAGCAATGTAAATCTTTTTTCCAGGCAATTATGTCGAAACCTATACTAATGTCTTCGATGCATTATGTTGAATTATGGATTGCAAACATTACAATCGTTGTAAAAATATTTCTGGAATAAAGTTCCCGCAAATTACATCACGTTGGTAATATTTTTCACTTTTTAACTTTTGTAAGAAACTAACGTCGTTTAGCGGCTTTTCATAGCAAAAATATTCTATTTCCTAAATATACCTATATCTTCATGCACGTAATCCTTCAAACACGCCGGGAAGTACAATTTCGAAAAGATATGCAAAGAATATGCGTGTAATATAATTCGTGCCAGTAATAAAAAAAAGATAACGAGCAGATTACCATCCTGTTTTAATGCAAAGCCGAAGTTCGCTACTTTATTTCCGTGCGCATTATAAAGTTTCTCTCTCCGACTCGTCATGAAGGAAATGTCGTAATAAGCGTGCTTAAAGGGTTAAATTAGTATACTCACAGTAGATCAAATAGCTCCACAAACTTCATCACACCGCCGTCAACATTATTAAACCGTGTATTACAAGCTAGCCATAAAAAAAATCGCGACAGACAGCTGGAAAGCTCTATTTGCCGAGAAATTCGCGTCACTCTTTTTCACAGTGCAGATTTAAGTTAATCATAACGTTGTTGTATTACTAAAAACCGCCTTTGTCGTGTTTGTTTTAATTTTCCCCAATGCCCTCACATAAATCCTTAATTCTCTGTTATCATACGTCTAAATTTTAAAATATTAATCATATCTAGTTTTTACATGAGCAAAAATAATATTTTTTCGAATCACCTCAGTACAGCTGCATATTTTAAAGTTGCGCTTGTAAATTTTTCTAAGCTATCGATTTGTATCTATTTTTACTTACATTTGCCATACAAACATTTATGCCAACGTTTATCTTATGTCGCCCTCGAACTGTACGAGAGAGAGAAAGAGATTGCTGGGTGCATATCTATAACAATTAATCTTTCTGCTGATAATTAAGTGACACAACACAAATTATTACCTAAAGAATATCTGAATAATTCAACTATACTGCTCTCAGATATTCAAGTATTCGTCGTCGACCGGTGCAATTGGTCGGTGTGTCACCGTCCGCGGACACTTATCTCCCAACAAGCGTACACTGTCGAGTTCATGCATCGACGCCCTCGATCATTTCGACGTGGCGACTATGCCACATTGTATAGCAATGTTACATGCGCGAATGCGCCGCGACCGCGGCTGTGCTCCGCGGAGGAAAAGTAACCGAGAATAAACGCGCGATTCAACGATCGCAAGATCTCGATCGTGGGCTACACCTTGGGGTACAATGCGCGGTGACTCGTGATTCCTGGTCTCGAGGCGGGGACCTTCACTATGGACTTGAGGATGGGAGGATTCGCTATTCGTCAAAGCCGCATAGTAGTCGCTGTTCGTATCGGTTTAGAAATGAATTATCGACGCTTATACGCTTGGTATCGGGAAGAAGCGCAGACACTTTTATGCAGGATAGTATACGTTATTGATAGTACAACCGGAAAGGGAGGATGCCTCTATGTAAAAGGAGAATAAGTAAAACGTATAATAAAATTTATCTCCCACGCGAAGCTTTTCGAGAAAATTCATTCTGAATATCGGAAAATAATATTTTCTATCATGTTTAAACTTAGAAAACTTTTGGCTGCGCTGCGACATATAAATCGTCCAATAAAATGCAAAAAATCTCCATACATTCCTTTCCCTTTCTTACGAAAAATGTAATAAAGAAATTATTAGTTAATAAAAATCCTTTGTAAAATAATAAAATTATCTTTATTCTCTTAAATATAGAGAATATTATATTTTTATTTATATCCGGCTTTTGAAGAAAGAAAGGCAGTTGTTACTGAAAAGAACTAAATAACCTGCAGTGCAAGATAATAGAAAATCATGCGACGAAGGGAAAACGTTTAATACTTCAACTTTCAAATCTGAATTTCCTCAAAGATGAATAAGAAGTATTTATTATACATTTTAGATTTACCTTTTAATATAAAATTAATTACGATCAATAACAGTTCTGTCGTCAAAACTGGGTTGATAGTTTTAAATCTCAATTAATTGAATATTCCGCTGAGTCTACGTCTATAAATTTAGATTTCAGTAAGTCCTTTGTAGATGGATACCCTTCGAATCCTCTACCATAAATTCTTAAAATGTCTGATCAGTCGTCGCTTTCCTAATAGCGATTACGGCAAACGTACTCCCTACTTTCATGGTCTCCCTTGCAATAACGTGGCTTTCGTTAATTCGTGTTTCCTGCTATCATTGCGCCAATTTCTTCTCGCAAAAGCGCCAGTTACGACCGGCCGAGACAGTACGTGATTTTAGTTCTGATTAAGACAAATCGCTTTGCTCCCCGAGGACGGATATACCGTTACATAGGGTGTTTAAAAGGTCACGCATTTCTTTGATCAGCAGATACGGACAAGTAGATAGGAATCAGTAGATATGAATGAATTATAGATACAGACCAACTGAAAAGAATATCGACTGCCTGTTTAACGTATCGTAAGTACTCGTAGCGAAAGCAAATATGTACATTTTTGTTTCAAAATTAAGAACACGCGACATGCTGTCGATTATAGTGGGTTGATTATAAACTTTTGCTGTTTGTTTCTACTAACAACTAAATCAGATATATCTCCATATCGAACACTCACTTATTATATGTATGTTAAATGACTTATAAGAATATTAATTGCTGAGATAATAAGAAAGAAGCGAATCAAAAAATTTGATCCGGTGAAACTTTCGCGTTAAGAAAAAACGTAGCTTAAATTGACTAAGGAATCTTTGATCAGGATAAAACGCGTCAGTCCTGGTACACCGTATGTAGCAGCATAGATTATCGAACGTGCCCTGCGCCGGCGGTTGGTTCGCGAGCGATGCAACAGGCGGCTCATCCATAGAGCCGTTCCACTGTGCTGCCTCCGGCGCTGCTCCGTAATCATTTACCCGCTTCTTTCGACATGGCATTGGATTACCATCGAAGACTTGTCGCACGTACACGCGCACGTACATACACCTATGATTATTTTGCCCGTATCGTATAATCCGGCCGAATAATAATTAGACAAGCGTATACAGTTCGTTTTCGACCGAAGCGGGTTTCGAATCGCCGCGCAATAAACGATTAAACCTTATTTTCATAAACACATCCCCGATCATTTTACAATTTACAAATGAATTAAATTGCAACCCGAGGCGCGCCAGAACTTCGAAACGATCTCCATCCATTTCGGCAAATTGCGCGGATCTGCATGAAATTGTCGCAATCAAAATTTGTATTCACTCGCGTTCAAAATTTTCCATCGACTCATGAATAGTCTCACGAAATAATTTCCTTCTGTCTAACCGCTACGTTTTTACATTTGTTGTATAATTATAAAGTATATAACTGCACTAGCGCATGTATCGAAAATATGTTTAAAAATTATCTATATATGTATATATATACACATGTATAATTTGCTATTTCTTATACTAATATTTGTTATATTAATAAACATAAGCTATGAATCATGAATTATACAACGTGAATTTATGCACGTATACATGCACATGATTGGCAGTGAACTTGTTGGATTTCTGTCACAATCGTTATTTTCGTTGTAAGAGAAAATATAATTTTAGGTAACTGCAATCGTGTCAGTAATTGAACATTCAAAACCGGCCAGAACATGAAAGTGTTCTCAATTTCTGCGTTCCGAGCGTAGAAAAGCTTTAGCAAGAAAGAGAGCGAGACAGTCCGATGATGAAACAGTGGCAGCACTTTGCGAGATGAAACATTCTGAGTATCACGCCGCAATACCTTTCGCACCGACAGTTTCACTCCGTCTTAGAAACTTCTGTATCCGCGCACGCGAGAGACCCGATAAAGGTGCAAATAGCGCGATTGCGAATGAATTGATGAAAAGATATATTCGCGGAAGGAGCAAAGCAGGCAGATGATTTTCCGTGTAAAGAATAAATGCAAAGGGCAAGCATAAAAATCATTCGCGCTCAATTGCGCATTTAATAAATCAAATAAAAGGCACACGTGTCAAGTATCTCTGATGATATTCAGTATCGTGATAAAATTATTAAAAAGTATATTCTTTAAAGCAACAAATTTCTGAAAAAAGATTAAACAATTAAAAAAATCATCTTCAAAATATTTATCATTATTTCTATCATTTATCATTCAGATCTAACGACTTTAAGTACAAAAACCTCGTAGAGAGAAAAAAACCTGCTTGACGGAAAAGACTTTATAATATTATGAGAAATTGTCTTTAGAACATAGTCAAAAGATTGCCGAAAATTTCGGGTAACAAGTATAAAACGCAAAATTTTTGTGAGACATCAGCGAGGAATTAACATAAGAAATGTACGAGACTGCGATAGCGATAGCTGCAGACCGAAGAAAGCGGTCGGCGGGCCGACCCGACTCCGAGCTGGACGGAAGAAAACAAACGCTAGTTAACGAGGCGCATCAGGGCAGATTGAAGAGATTTCCTGCCGCGGTTTAGCCGAGAGAGCGACTCTCTTCTCCGGCCTATATAGAGACCCCGACGTCGACCGGGACCAGAGGTTAATTTATCGAATTAAACGTCGCACAATTGCGTTATAAGTCGGAGTCGCCGGGTGTTTTTGCTGCGGCCGTGGGCGCGTCGCGAATGCGTGAGCGTGACGCACGATCGTGGATTCCTCTCTTGGAAGAGGAGAGAAATAATAATCATCGATTCCCGAAGTTGCACAAACATCGTAATCCCTTCTTCTCTTTCTTTTTCTTTCTCCCTATTTCGAGAAACTTTATTTCGAAAAAAGGAAAACGCGAAATTTGAAAACCGATAAAATTAATATCGATTCAAACGATAATTCCGCGCCGCCCGATTGTTAATCTTGAGAAACGCGATTTATCGAATATCTTCCTCCCAGAAATATAACTCCGCGGTCGCAAGTTGTGCGATGCTCGCGAAATATAAACTCACGATGCCGTGTACATACTTTCGTCTGGTAAACAGCGGATATCTTCTTAGGCAGCAGTAATAGGAATGAATATTCATGCGTACGTTTGCTCATATCTCGCATGAGCAAAAAACCTTGTAACTCGCATTTTACATATGTACTGCGCTCAACAAAGTCCAAGTTGTATTTTTTCGTATCGTTGAAAAAAAACTAATAAAACTTTCTTATTCACTACTCTTTTGTATGTACCTGCCCGCCAAGCCAGCTATTTATATGCTAAATGTAATGTACAGAAAAATAGAAGCTTGCCTTGTATAAATTTTCTTCGGAGATTCTTGAAACTAGAACATTATACATTATAAATTATTATAAAAAATTATTCTGAACAGTATTGATCCTTTCTTTTTATAAAAATTCTGTATTTTCCTGCGAAAGCAGTAATAAAAAAGATTTATATGGAATCTTGTTACTTAAACTCAGACTCGATTTTCGAGGTATCTAATTTTAACAGCTTAAAAGTTGCAATTAACGCTCAGATTATTTTTCCATCGTAAAAAATATAACCGTGAAAATTCATCCGATATTTACATAAGGGCAATTCGCGGTGGCAGGTTTACATTTCGCAAATATTGCGATTTTTATGATTGCAATACACAACTCAATAACATATCGCGAGATATTCAATAACTTGTGTTTTCACTAGTTTACTTCGAATTTATTCGAAAATATATTCTTACTATTGATCCGCGTTCGGTATGTCGTAACAATACACTCTGGATATTGTTACAGAACGTCTGTAATTGGAAGCGGAATTTCAGAATTGATTTCCTCTCGCGCAACTGCGTCTGATTTCCTTTGACACCGAGTGACAGAGGATTAGTGTCTCTGATTATACCAAGTCTTCACTATGGATCAATTTACCTTACAATTATCAACAACGACATTAATTATTCAAAGCTAATGTTAAGAATTTGTAACCGCATTAATCTTTAATTTAAAAAATGTTATAATCTATTTATTGATCTTAAATACTTTTAAACTGAGAAAAAGCTCGGTATTAATTTTTCACTATCAAATAGTCGATTCCAAATTCACGATATGTCCCTACCGTTGATTGCTATTCCGTATATCGTAGCACTCTATGTGCCAATGCAAAACGTGATTGGAAACGGGATTTCGAAGTCGATTCTCTTTCCCGTATTCATCCCATTCTCTTTGAGACTCGATAACGAAAAATTGAAGCAGGCGCTAAATACGATGCCTTTTTTTCCTAATCGATTCAATATGAATATTTGATTACAGTAAAATATTATCAAAAAATATTTAACATTAAATACGTCAAGAAATCGCACTTTTCGTTATAATAAGATCCAAATTCATTCCAATACAAGTTACTATTATCGATTATCGTGAGATATATTCCGCGTGTATCATTAAGCACGTGTGATGGAAAACAGTTGATTCCTCCTTGCTAATCCGCGTTCACTTAGACTGCTTAGACACTCGGTAACGAAGGTTTGGCGCCGCTGCCAGATTCCAGGAACAACCTGTTGGTCGACCTTCCGCTCGAGTTGTTAGCCGATTTATCGGCTTAGCGCCGAGGCGCGGATGACTGATACGCGGAGTCTGCTCACGGAATAATTATCGGTTGACACAATTAATGGAGCGTCACCGTAGCCGTCGCCGTCGTTGCTGCCGCTGTCGCGGATACGCCAGCTCGGTGCGAGACTCGGTTGACGAAATTATACGTGTCCCACGGTGTTCGTCCAGCCGGAGCCATGCCAGAGATTAACAGAAGCCGGGGGTTTAATTAGCGAACGCGCAAACCACGTACGTCGGAGCGGATCAACCACTAATTTGTTTCTCTCGTGAGTGACTGAGCGAGCGAATTGCCGCTCCGTAAGTAAACGCTCGCCAAGACGCTCGTCGCGATACATGTTGTCGGTTGAGATAGGAAATTCATCACAGATTACATCCATGTAATAACACGCCCTCGGCGTAATAGTGAAATAATTATTACTGGTATTAACGCTGCGGTTATCGCGATGATTACGCGTATCCGTTATTCACCAGATCGGCGGCAAAGTATCCGTGGATAATATTTTTTCCGCTGGATTCCCTGATGGTGCCCGGACTTATAGGCTTTCGCGTTGGATTAATAAAGTTCGAGCACGTGCTCTCACGGAGACCCTTAAACGTTGAGCAAAAAATAAGTCGTAATTAAGTTTCGCCGCATTGCAATCTCGGGTATGTAAGCAAGAAGCATTGTCTCGTTAATCTTGTTTTTTAGCTAATCATGGTTAACGTCGTGTGTTGCAAAAAATAGTATCTAGTGTGCGACTTACGTGAGAAGTGATTTAATACTTGATTCATACATATATATACGACGCGCACAATAAAATCTCGTTGGTATCAATAGTCATAAATTTTACAACGATAAGTTGTTAATGTAAATCTTGAAATAATATAGCTTAATTCAACTGCGTAGCTCCTGTCTCACTTTCCGTTCATAGGCCGGTATTCATAGTCGAATCTTATATTTAAGACCATCTTAAGTACAATCTTAAGATGTCATGAGCCAATCACAGAGCCATATTAGCATCTTAAAACATTACTTAAGACGATCTTGAAATAAGATCCGACTATGAATACCGGCCATAGTAACTCGATCCGAATCAATCTTCGTATTGGATTACGTCATTTACATTACTACGCATTACGACTTTTATATAAGAAGAATCGCGTCGGGAAATCCATATACACTATCGCCGATCTATCACAGCCGAGCGAGCTTTTCTGGAATCATCGCAGCAGCCGCGCGACTACCGGAAAAAGAGAAGCACGAGAAAAGGAAGATAATTAGTTTAAAGTCCGTGGAAAGTCGGTTTACCATCGAGCGCGGCCAATTTGCCCTCTCACGTCTAGTAAGTGAATATTCTTCATTTGGTTCGCCTCGCGTCGAAGGTCACCGGGCGCGCGATATAAAACCAATAGAATGCGGCGCCAACGGCGGCCGTGCGTTAGCGTCCCGCTCGCAAAATGCATTATCAGGCGAGTGGGAGAGAGCGGGCGAGCGGAGCGGATTGTTCTCTCGGCGTGTCTCTCGCGGTAACAGTATTTGCGGAACACTTAAATGGAATCCCGTCCCGGGAACCTCACTGGCGCCCGGGTGTATGCCCAGTGTGTGCAAGCGATACTTGCCGTACGTACACACATACACACATGCGATCGTAAAGTACGCGCTATTATTATGTCCGCGATAGCACGCGTATAGACATCGTACTTTACGCGAGAGCGAAAAACAAGAGATACTGAGAGAGTAAACGAGAGAGAGAGAGAGAGAGAGAAAGAGAGAGAAGAGCCTACATCCGGTGACACGTAGAGGGATGCACTAGAGATATTTTAGTTTACCACTCGGTAGAAATATTTGCTTCTCGATGCAGAGATGTAAGAAATCTCTACTTTGTACGAAGCAAATCCTCAGACAAGTTATACCGAGGGGTAAATAGTTGCATCGAAAAAATGATATACTGATAGATATACTAGTTCTAACGCTCCCAGATTGAAACATGTGGTAACTGTGAAATTATTAATAACACTGGCGAGTAATTGCACACGTAGACTGACAAAATAATTTCCTCTCAGAATCGAAGATTGCAAAAATATTTGATAGGTAGAACATTCATCGGGAGATTGATGGTTATTACTTAGAACGGACTTATAGTTAATTAAATACGAACTCTATAGATTTTAAGTAATATCCGCCATATTCTATTAGCATCTTATACACCTTATAGATTTCCTAGCGGTCTACTTCTCGAATCACACAACTTTATGCACAATGATCTCATTGTCGTAAAGGAAATAACGAGAGGCTGCATTTGCATTTTGCGCTCGTCTAGATTTGGCATAAAGAAAGACGGATATCGGGATACGAAGTATCGCTTCTTTAACATTCTAATAGTCTCTAATACTTCCTTTTCTCTTATTGGCTAACGCGTTGATCGGAATAAGTAAAATGATTATGCGCCGCGAAGTCGCTCGTTATTGAGTGTAGCGTGCACCCCACGGTAATTACACGGGGTGCAGCCGTAGCATAAAACCGGGCACATTGTAACGGCTTCGTGGCAATGCATTACCCGACGTATCGCTCGCCTGACAGTTTATTACTCCGGGCAATAATCTACCCGTTTCCGTTCGCCTCGGCGTCTTCCTCCGGTTAAATATTTCTCCTGCCGTGTGTTCGCAGGCATGAAAAGCCACTCCTATATGCGTGCGCGATTCCACGCGAGGCCGCGTACTATGTTGTACATACGATGGGATCAGAGCGTCGAGAAGAAACTCAAATTCGTATCGACATCGGCAAATGCCCGGAAATAAAATCTATCTAGAACTTCGCCTTGCAGAAAGCTTTCTCTCTCTGCATACGTAAAATTTCGTTAAGATTGAAATATCTTCGGAAAATTTTCTCAAAAATGTGTGGCTTTCAAAGTACAGGATAAAGTCATTTAACTTTCTTTTCTTTGCACCAGAGCATTTTCAGATAGATCCTTACATAATATTCCGCGTTATACACGTAACTATTTAAATCAAATATATAAAATGCACTAATTCTTCTAGAATTAACACTTCCGATCAGTTAAGAAACCCTATTCTGCCTTAACCACAGAAAGACTTGAAGAAAAATAGAACACACTTATTTGGCTTCTAAGACAGCTTAAGCATTTAGATATATTTAGAATAAACATAAAAAGAGTGAGAGTTCTGCACTCATAAAATATTTAAATATTTTATCAATTTCAAGCGATCGAGTTTTACATTAAATGTTATTTATAACAAATTTCAGGATTATTGCAAAAACGTATTATCTTGGACCTATTAATCTTCACTCAACACGATCCCAAATGTGATTTATTCTTCAAGTTTCCCAGTGCTAATTTATCGCTTTTTCGGAAGCCGGCATTCTCGTAACACACAGTTCGCGATTTATCCTATCAAATTTATTCGACCTAAGTTCGTCTAGATATAATTTGTTATAAATTCGAAGGAAACCCTCGATATTTACGTTCTCTAGCCGTCCCGTCTACTCTCATTGCGGAAGACAGTATAATTATTACAATGCCTACACATTGTGATCATATTAATGCAACATTACACGGCGCTAGCGCGTGTGTCAGTTTCTCTCGACAACATATTATTTTATATTTATTATCTCTCCCACGCGTGCGAGAAATGCAACGGCGGCGACCGCCTTCGTGCATTCACGTGTCTGCGGCTGTCGCAGGCGCCGTTTCAGCGCGCCTCGAAACGCGAAAATCGAACGAAAGTGAACGGCTGGGTCGACATCGTCAATTGACGCGAAGGGTTATCTGATGTTTCCATCTAGCACCGACGTGACTTCGCCAGCAGTGATTAATCGTCACTCCTGATAAAGTCTCACTGTAATGTCCTCACTTCAAGCTACCGAACTGGATCAAGTAATACTTCATAGTATTTGTTGGTGCGTTTTTAACGTACAAATACATATAATTATATAAAAATTACTTTGTTTAAAAAAATTTTAAATATCTTTTAGTTATAATACACCGAAAAGAAGTTTTACCGATACTTCATATATAACTTACGTTCGCACATTTTAACTTTCTTCGACAAAATGTTACCTTAAATTTTCAATAAAAAAATGTTAAACTGAATCTTTATAAAAATATTTATGGAAGCAGGTACTTGTGTGAACAACGTAAACAATCGATCTCTCGAACATCCAACACGAAATTAAAATGATATAATTATTAATTATCTAGGTCAAGGTAAAAAGCGGCTTGCCAATAAACATGACGGTCAATTAATAAAAAATTACGGTTAGATTAACGCACAGTTTGATTTACAGCTATTTATATCCTTGCAGCATGTGAGAAAATTAATTTCGCCGTGTGCTGACATTCTCGGAAGACGGAACAGGTATCTTGTCTAGCTAGAAAATAATTATAAAGCGTACCTTGGCCATAAATGCTAAAAACGCGAAGTATCAGGCGCAGCTCGCGTGACAACATATTATTCGAATACCATTTGCCCCCTAACGCGGTGCCATGATTATTATTTAAATTGCAACAAAGTGGCAATGCGCTACGCGCACCGTATATCTGTACTGATACATTACTCACCGAGTCCACAATTATTTTCCCATTCCTGTTCCGCCTCGTTAAATATCTTACGAGAAGTTTTTACGAAAAGTCAATCGTGCACATACTTCATATGTAAATCAATGGCGGTACACATTCCTACATGATAAAGGGGGCTTTTTGCATAGCATAAAAGGTAGCTTCCACTACGTCCCGCTATAGCCCTATTTATATCTCCGAAACAATTTATGTATTTTTTTTAGAAAAAAGGTTAAATTTTTTAGAAAGAAAAAGGTCAATTGTTAGATCGTTTCTACTTATTTTTATCTTTATGTGTGCTTGCGAAATTGTTTCCTGATCTATTTATCTCACGTGACAGTCAAATATTCCAGTTTACTCTTATTGATTCTTATCTTTTATTTAATTTTCATGACGCATAAAATTCTCTAAAACTCCATCCTGACTTAAATATGACTATTTATCGGATTGAAAAAATAATTTTGACTGATGAAAAATATTGAAAATATATGAAAAAGAATTTCTAGTAAAATACTTTTTCCGCAACCATACGCAATAGTAATTTCTTCGTAATCGTAACAATGTGATATCAGACCAAATGCCGATATAAAGAATGAAATATCTGAGAAATTAAAAAAATTTATCGGAGTATGGCACCGATAAAAAGCATGAAAACAACATATTTCCACTGCAACGAATGAATCTAAGATTCCTTGAAAAGTGCTTTCTTCTTCGAATATTCGATTGGATCCTCTTTTCTCCTGACATCAGATTCACCTTTCGAAGCTTTTCAGGAGGAAGTTATTATAGAAATGCCTCCGTCAGAAAGTCTCCCTCTCTTCCCTTCTTCTTTTTCTCTTATATGTCATAATTTTCTGTTCAATGTGCGTTTCTCTATTTAATCTTTTTCTGTGAAACGTCTTGAAGATACTTATCATAGCATCTCATTAGAGAATCTTAGAATATATCAGTTATATTATTCTTTATTTTCTCCCTCTGTCTTTTTCGATTTTTCCTTATTTATTGTAATATGTGTGTGATTCTTTCTTTTAATGCAAATTTCCTAAAATTTTATTTTATATAATTACGTTTCTGTCTCGGTCTATATAAATATAGAATTATAAAAGAATTAAAGTAACATTATATTATCTTTGTAAACTTTAAAAGATTACAAAATTGTTAAGAAAATGCTTTTTAAAATAAAATTGTAAGATTCTACAAAATTTATCTGTAAAATGTAGCAGCTTGTTACGAGTTTCTTGATGGAGTGGCTTTTGATAAACATTAATGAACGGCTGTGATAAACTCTCTAACATATTTCTATATCGCAGGTTCACATCAGTCATGTAACTTCTCGAGAGAAATCTGATTTGCAGAACACGAACGTTTCTATTAAATTCAAGTTCCTTCACGACGTTCCAAGTCTTCGTACTAATAATTTACTTTATCGTTTAATACGCTCGTATTTTTGTCCATAATTCCTACGATCCATCGCGTAATAACGCGCGGGCGATCATGTGAGCTCCAGAATGGATTGTCCAGTAATCTACATAATGGCGGACAATGTTGCCAAGTAGGTGGAACGTCCAGGGATTAACGTGGCCGTCGGAACGTCGGCCTGAAATTTATAGCCGCCATTTTGCTGGCTGTTAATGTCCGGGATAAGTATGCGCGCGTTCGCCGTAAACCATCAAAAGTTGCGAGGAAACGAGACACCGTCGCCGTACTGCCCAAGGCACACACGATATAATGCGCTTCTCGTTTACGTCACTCGGTTTCAGTATAATGATTTGAGAGGAAAAACAACGTCAACTATTAAATGCCTTGAGCCATTGATAAAATACAAATAAAAAGAAACTAAATAAAATAAATATTAAAAAGCAATTCGATAAATCAGTCAGACACTCTCAACTCAACCTGCTTTTCAAATTTTTAAATCTTTAATGAATTGATAGTTCTCTATCTATAAAATCTAGTATAACTTCAATGATTATCTACTGGGGAAAAAATAATATTTTGTTTTCAAGACTCTCATACTCAGAAAATTTAGATTTGCTCTTATCACATTTCTATAATAAAAGCAAGTAATTACTATTTTCTTATCAGAATAAATTCCGCCAATGAAGTTTATCCGTTATCAAAGCTTATTACGCGTAATTCCATTTAGATCCCGGGACGAGAGAGATAAAATGCCACTCTCAAACATTCCTCAATTCTGGTGCTTAGCGCTTTAGAGATACAAAGAATTAAACCGCGACGACGAGACCACGAATCCTCGCTGAAGTACTATCACGAAATCGCTGTTCTCAAAAATTGAAGCAAATCCCAAAACGAGCGAGCGTCCCCGGGGCTCAGGTAGCCCGTCGCCGGTCGTCGGAGGTCAGGCCTGCTCGGCGTTCGCATTATTTCGCAGGTCACGATCGACCGCAGTGCGAATGCTGACCCGTCGTCGTCTTTCGGTAACGATCCGCGCCGACCTATCCGGTCGGCACCGCCGCGCGAGTTTCGTGCCAAGCACGTCGCGCGGTCGGCCGGGGGCTCGTCTAGCTAGACAATTTGTTACTTCCTTATCACTCGACACGACTCTCGCTCCCGCTCTTTCTCCTCCGCTGGCCGCGCTACACGTGCCACCACAGAGAGTACACGCGAACGTGCTGCGCCGTTGCGGTTCTTCGGTCGTTCGCTCGTTCCGAGATGAACGAGAGGAGGTGGACGATTTGTTAGTCGCGCGCCGAGAAACTGCGCGAATGGGAAAATCGAGACCCGATGCATCCGACACGACATGTATATAAATCATCAAGTGCAGTTCTAGATGCGAAAGACTGGTTAAAAGCGAGGAACGAGAAGGAAGATGTATCGTTCAGTTTTTGTGCAAATCGAAATGATAATTGATATACCTACGTTTTCTTCAGCTAAACACTATAGACATGGAATGTCAACGAAATATCTTTTAGTGTAATTGATTAATACGACTTATCTCATTATCGCGGACTGTTTATCAGGATACCAATCATTGTACATATTCTAAGCTCTTCGTTTACTTCTTGTTTACAGCACGAATTCGATCCTGGTTCACGCTACTAGATCTTCTCCACGCTGTTCTGCTATCGAATACGTCAATGCTCGGCACCATCCCACGATCGTCCGCTATCAGTGCTGGATGGTAAGAGCACGATGTTTCCTTCCGGTTTACATCGAGCGTTATCGAAGAAATATTGTACATTCAAGAGAGAAGGCCTTCTAAAATTTACTTTCAATTCGCTAACGCGACTCGAATCCTTGATGCTATCGAACTGACTAATTATGAACGCACAAGATCGCATTCATGGTTGTTCCGTTAAAAAAATCTAAAATACGTGATTGTTCTTGGATATAGATTTTACAAAAAAGTATGCAAGAACGCTTAATAATTCACTTATAAATCAACTTTAAATTTACAAGTTAATCTAACAGAGATAGTAGCCGATCGTGAATGTGTGAGGATGACTTATAATTGATGTATGTACAGCGTATCGCTGTCTATCAAAAATATTATATAATCGTATTTAACCAACAGAACTCACTTCCTGTCAATTTACGCGTATTTACGTCAAGTGACTATATTTATAAACACTTTTTAAGAGATCATTGATCACTAATTTTTTCACTACGCGCCAACTATAAAGATAAAGATAAATATAAACCCAATTCAGACTAATTTCAAATTCAATTATTGTATAAATATTAAAATGATATAATAATACATTGTAGCTTTTTATTATAATGGTTTAAGAAATATAAGAATATATTATATTGTTCTTTTCTCGCAATAACAAAGTTCTTTGATTGTTAATATTAGCGATTATTCCCCCCCGTCTAACGAATATTATATTATGATCAATTTATATCTTTTAACTAATATATCTACAATATATGTATATCGCATGCAATTATGTGCAGTGTTAAATTTACACAATTACGAATCACGAAATGATTATCTAATCTTGTTTTCTGCTTCTCTCTCTTCTTTCCGTCACCTCGAATGTCATTTCTGCGATTTAACGTAAGAATCGCTTTCCGGAGCGCCGAGAGTATGTCCATTCAGGCGTTCCATGAGTTACGTAATCGGCTCGCCCGACCGGCGAGTGCACAGCGAGAAAGATTACGACTGATAAACGCGTTGCATTCGCGAGGTTGGTTGACCACTCTCATGAATGGATATTTATATTGCCGATCGGCCATTCGCTGCCGTCGAGCTAAGCGCCTAACTACACGCGAGGTACGTAATTAAGTAACGCCTGCGGTGCGATCATTGATCACCATCGAACGAAAACGCGATCGCCGAGTACATCGTCGTAAGAGCATGTTCCAGAGGGATATACTACGGGATTTTGGAACAACGGTCAACTCCAAACATTGCCAAAATGTTCTGCATTTTTTTCTTATTACTAATAGATCAATAAGAAAGCGCGATCCTACAAAAAATCACATCGTCCATTAGAAATGCATGTACATATTGCAAGAGAGACAAAGAATATTTTGCGCCCAATAAACGCACAAATATACATATTATATTGTATATGTGTAATAAAAATGTTTAAATTATATATAATTTTATTTTCAGATTTTTATTTTTTGCATATTTTAGTATGTTAATGTTAATCCCCCCCCCCCTCTTTGCGGTTTAAAATATGTGGTTAAAATATGAAATATTCAAATCATTTAAATTACTACCCTGGATTTACTGCGGCTTACACAACCGCATAGAATTAATATCAACGATAGGTGTGGACTTTATAAAGGACACAAAGCACTATCCATGCTTTTGTAAAGCCAGAATTAATTTCTAATAACCTTTCTCATATACATACGCGCCCGTTTTGTTTCAAAGATCACACATGCACACGCGCGTTTTATTCCGAAAATTCGTACACTCATACACGTACGTACACAAGCGATTTCACCGGGTGCAAGATTGAAGTGCGTTGAATGGCAACTTCCAAACGTGTAGCACGGACTTAATTAGCGAAATTGTCAAGAAACGAGATTGGAGGTCGGCATTGGCGGCGTAATTAATTAGTGCGCGCGACATTGATCCTCTAATGAGATTTTGCCTGTCGATTATTCCATCATCGGCATGTACTGGTGCTAGCAATTTCTGATAACGCGTATCTATTTATTTTTCAAGAGAACACAGTATACATAAATTATTGATGCATATCGTAAAGCTGATCAGCATGCCGCAAGTTTCGCGCGAATTTAAGTTGTAGTTATCAAGTACATCATCAAAGAGAATACAAACTACTACTCTATTGACCCTTAAACACCTGTGTGATAAATATTGCACATATATTAGCAACATCATATGTTAATTAATTATTTCTCAAAGAAAAAGATTTGAAATTCTTAAACTTAACTCTACTTAAAACTTAATAGAAAAGATACTTCACGCAAAGTTAGTCTTTCATATTGTTTGTAGAAAAAAGAGAAAAAGAAAAAAATATAAAAATGAAAAGAATAGAAAATGTTGAATTTGAAATTGTACGCAGCATTAGAACACACAACAGGATGAGAGGAATAGGTTCCTATACAACATTTCAATCAAATAATTCTTATATTTGCTATATAATTTATGGCATTTGCGACGAGAGTTGTGCCTACTTAGGCTTCCGTAAAAATCAATACCTCGTGCGAGGTTATTGCCCCGAGTACGATAACAACTTGCTAAGGATTAATGCACCGTCAGGTTGATTATATACTATGGTAATTTCACATTAACAAGCATTTACCCTCAGTAAAAGATTCTAAAATGATATAAATGTTTGAAAAGCGCTTATTTTTTCGTAACGTCAAATCCAAGAGAGACGTTTAGATGCAAGTTTAGATGTCTCGAGTCCTACTCCGTGCATGAAGAATTGATGAATTAACTTCGACTAAAATATAATTTTGTATAAAAATTCGATAAGCACGTTGTTGCTTAAATATATTACGAAGCTAAATAAATGCTGTTGTATACAAAAACGTAATTTCATACGCAAATGGGAATCCTGCTTATATGCAGATAAGGCACGCTTATCTGATGGGAAGCACAATCGAATAGAGCATTAAATTATGTAAGCGTAGTGACGCACGTGAAAGCGTCAAACCGAAAGCTGAGCGAAGGGAAACGTCATTAAATTTGCAACACCCTCAACATCGTAGACTGCGAATTCGCATGACAATACACGGAAAAATATGCGTCCTAATGATTTCATGACACGCGCGTGTTACGATTGGGTATCGGCAGAAATTCCCAGGGAGAAACTTGTCGTCGCCGTCCACGTGGATTCAATTTCTACATTATTCCCATTCACGACCGTCGGCCGTCCGTAGATCGTTCAAGGTCGCGTTGACGGAAATCGCACGAGAGCCGGAAACAGCCCCGGGATCCGATATGGAGAAACCAAATTTCGCGCGTGGGCGAACGCGAAACTCGGCGCGTCCACGGCACAGGAGCCGTCCACGCTCGATTCGATTAGGATACAAAGGGCGACAGTTTGCGTGTTGGATTTCAGTTTTGAAAGCGAGCGACTGCGAGCGAGCAAAACGGATAATAAAATATTTTCGACAAATAAAATGACCCCGAGGGGAGAAAAAAGAATGGCTTCGCGCTATGCATTCTGCGGACGTTCTGTCCGGCGAAACTAATTTCGTGCCCTCCGACGCGAACAATTGGCGAGGAAGTGGCTCGTCGGTTTATCGACTGTCATACACTTCAATGTCGAACAGTCGATACACTGCGGTGCGTTGCTGATGGGTACTTCACGATGCGACGCGAATATTGACTGCAGACATTTTCTGACGAACCTTTACATAGCATTCCGTATACGGCGCAATGTCAAATTCGTGTCGCGCAACAAAGGCTGTCATCAGTCGCTTTGTATACGGTGCATTATTTTCAGCGATCTCGATTTTAAACAGATTCGAGAGTAGCTTTACTTATTTAAGTGCACTCTTCAATGAAATTAAATAATGTTTACCATCAACTCTTTAATTTGGTTGAAAAGTGTATATTTTTATTTAATTCAAAATACGCAATCTTGCTTTTGCAACGTAATACTTTGTGTCAATCAAAATCAGAAAGTGTATACTTGTATATATATTAAAAGTTTGAAACGCAATTTATTTTATCAAAAAAAGAATATTAAATGTAAGCAAAAAAAAACTCATACTTGATTTCTTATTATGTATCAAGGAATTTTATCACAAGTTAATATTTCTGACACAAAAATTTTTGAAATATCACGAATCAAACGTCACTATTTACAGAATGTTATAATAAAAAATTGTCAGAAAATGTGTCTGCATTTACAATATCCGTATAACATATAATAATTGTGTAAAAAGTAAAAATGTATAAATAATTATAAATAAAGAATTGCACATTATAAAAATACCTAATATAAAATTAACAATTATTAAAATCATAGTAGTGTACTGGATAATATAACCGATAATAATAATTACAATTTAATGAATTAATAATTAGAAAAGCTGTGTATACAATGCGATACGCCTTATCTTTATTTTAGCTATAGAACAGCGAAGAGCACCATCGACTGATAAAATTCAAGTGAAAACGGCTAGTCGTGGTCAGACGATTCAGGCTGGCGAAAAAAAGTTTACACGCACGTCAAAATCAGGATCGCCCTCACTGTAACTTGGAGGGAAACTTTCTCAGTACAATACCGCGACATGCACATCCATCAAAATCCTGACTTTCCCCAGTTTGATGAATCACCTAATCGATATTGATTAAGCATCGGCCTGTGCCTATGAACGATAAGATGGAATCGACGAATCATGTTAATTCAGAGATTATATTTATAATTACGCGAATTTGCAAAATATATTAGCCGGATAAAATATTGTCGATACTTAATGTATGATTTATGGCGGGTAATTACGGTGCTTAGTCGATTTACGACGGTCGTTTTGAAACGGGATTACATAGGATTACCATCATGATAATCAATCTCTCGCAAAGGATAAATTCATGAATAATTAAAAGTTCAAGTTGTAGTACAATTTCTAAAACTTTTCCGCACGGTATCCATAATGTATTTAAATAATAATTTGAATAACCCTTCTCTAACCTACCCGAAATTAAAGACACAAAAAATATTAGATCATTCAGTTTCAAAATTTTTCTGTTACTTTCAATTCGTAAAGTGCTGATTTCATATCAATTAATAAATTGTGATAAATAATAACAAATTTATAAAAATATAAAATATTTTATAAACGTAGGCAATTACGTGCACATTTAAAGAAAGCTCACAAACCAAGATATGACAGATACGAGATATGACAGATACATATAAGAGAGAGAGAGAGAGAGAGAGAGAGAGAGAGAGAGAGAGAGAGAGAGAGACACAGATATTAACTATCTCTTTAATTATTGTTTCGTTGCTCTATCGGCTCTATCGACGTCTTGACGTTCTCTCAATTTCGTTCTGTAGCTACGCGATAAGAAGGGGTTAATAAAACTGCCTCCGAACGTGTGCCGGGCATGGCACTTGGGCACGTCCAGCTCGAAGATGGCGGAGAGCGAATTTCCGGCCGAGCGGTCGAGCAGACCGCAAAATGTCGATTGGCTGCGTCGCGTAGAGTCCCATCAGAATTTCATTACGCGCATAAACCCCACGGTCAATTTCAAGCCATGCCTCTGGTACACCTCAAATGGCAACACACGAACACATCGCAGACCTCGAACGTTGCGTTCGAGGGTTCGAGGTAATACTGATGCGTATCAGAGCGTCAATATTAATCCTCAGACACGATATCCAATTTTCGTCTTCTCTCACTAAGTGATAATAATGTATTGCAATGTGTAATGTATTACATAAATTGTATTCGTATACATCAATATGTATATTATAAATTTTGCTACAAAAAAGCTCTAGTATCCTGTAATTATAATTTAAAACAATATACCGCAAACAATAATGTAAAATTGTAAAATATTAAATAATGTTGACGTAAAATCAAAAAGTGCAACAAAATGCTTCAATTAAAAACGATACTAATTTTCTATTTGAAAACCTTTAAAGGTTTTAACCCATTCATCTGATGCGATACAAATGATAATGAAGCACCCGGTATTGTATTCGCAAACTCAAAGAACAGAAAAAATAATGTTCGCGAAACAGTATATCGAGTACGCCGACGGGGCAATTAAATCTCTGGTGCGCCATTAAATTTTCACATTATCTGCGGATTATACGCGATCGGTTTTTATGCCGTTTGTAAAGTATATCCTATGCGCGATGTGCGTGGTGAAATAAAATAGAAATCGCGGTAAAAAAGATCAATATTTATGGAACCACGTGATACAAAAGTCATATGCTAGCAACGAGATCGTTTTGACTCTCCGATTCCCATGCAAAGTGCGTCAGAGCGTCAAAGCGTTTTAGTAATATGGCAAAATCGATGGCTCATCATTTGACGTTTCCTGCAAATATCAAACGACATGTGAATGCATTAACACGCACAATTACAGATAGATAAACACGTCACGTTTTACCGCTCAAACACTGTTTAAACGCTGTGTGACGATTGAGTGGTCCCAAATACTGTACCACCAATCTCTCTTGTTTAGCTTATGTCGTAAAGTTAATAACGGCAATTCGTTGCGATGGAAAATAGTGGAAAACAAACTTTACACGGTGTTTTATCGCGTATTTCATTGTAATGCGTTTCATTGTAATTCGAACATTAGTTATCGAATTTATAAGAAAATTTTACAAAAGAATTATATTAAAATTATTTTGTATTATATATTAAAATTATATTAAAATTATTTCTCATGCATATGGATAATATAAATATTATAAATAATACGTCATAATCGATGTTTTATGAATTCATTAACATTCCGATTTTCTTTCGAGCTGAAACAAACTGGACGTGTATGATTGAAGGTTTACGATTAAAAAATTTTAAGTTTAAAAGAAAATGCTGACATATAAATCGCATTTAGTTTATATTTAGCTTTCGATCGCAACGACAAGGAAAAGTTAAGAACCTTTTTAATAAAGGCATCTTAAAAATAACATGCCCTTTCTACTAATTATAAGAGAAAACAATATATTAAAAAAATATTTGTTAATTCATGATCCGCCTCAATCGCCTATCAAATTTATTTCACGCGATTCAAATTTGCTGTTGCTTTAAACTTTTAAATCGCTTTTTCTCTGAAACAACAAATTATTCACGGCTAAAAGTATTTGCAGGAAAGATTCGCGTGTGATCTCCCGACGCGCCTGTTTTGATATTGAATAATTCTGTAAGTTAGAACCGACTGTAGACCGAAAGCTTCCTCGCAGCAGGATTCTTCGTTCAGCCAAGAGACTACTCTTTATGCAATCAGTAGGTTGCCGCAGTCGGGGATGCATCGACTATTACCGCAAAATAAAACTAAGGCACCGTCTCTTTCCTCGTTGCACTTATTCGACCGGAATACTGTCGTAATTAACCGTTAAAAAGTTTTGCAACCACTGAGCGAGCTAAAGCGAAAACTGGTCTCTACTTTTTGACGGGAAAGCGCCAGAGGAGAAGTTGGAATCGGATGTTCTTGGTAATTAAGCCGATTAAATGTGTCAGACATCTAAAACTAAATTAAAAGGATCTCAATGAAGGAGACAAACAGCACTTTAATATTACCAGAGTCTATACCCGTCAAGATGTGTATGATATCAGAGAAAAGAAATTTTTATCTGAAAATTATTAATTCCCTCACAAGAATATTTTGGATCCGGAGAAGAGAGGGAGCGTGTTCGAATTAATTTCCCCGTGTTAATTATTATCTTTCCACGTGTTTGATAATGAACCACAACTCTATCTCGTAGAATATAATGATAAATGCTAAACGTGTTATTTAAGCGTATACATTTCGAAAGCGATGAAGACGATGTTGCAGCAGCTATTACACGGTTACCGCATGAGATGCGCATGAGATTAGCAAATTTACCAGAATTTACCGAATATATACCGAACGTGTATATATCCTGCTTCTGCCGCTCTAGGACATGCTGGATTACTGCAGGTTTACCGTCACCGAGAGTGGTTGCACTTCGCTCCCGGGTTTCTAATTTCTAATTACTTCCGCGGTTAAACGGAGATGCGGATATTTGCTCGCGATACACCCGATTGCGTGATCTGTCCGTGTTTAAATCGCGAGATTGAGACCGGGCGGGCGATACGTATGCCAATTATCTCAAGTGACCAATAAATTCGGCCATCCATGCCTCGCCACATACGATCTGGCTTGTAGCTGATCGGCCGGCTACTCGGCTAGGCTGGCTGCATCGCCTACGATAGCGCAGCTCTCGGGATAACATTGTTTATCGCCCTAACGGTGCGAAGTTAGATTAGTTCGGTATTAACGACACCGAACACATCGCAGGCAGCCGCGAGGGAATTGCATCCACTCGCGACGATTCCCCGGGTAACGATTCAATGTGCTCGGCTCTCTGCCATATACAAACAGCTGCTTTAACGGCACATCGAATGGATTCTCCCACCACGCTTCCGGTTTTTCCCTCTAGAGCATTATCCACTTTAGCCCCGGAAATTCCTCTCCGAAACTTCATCGACTAATGGATGAAGATGATGGGAAATTGGATACGGAAGGTAAATTGAATTTACGGAATCGCGATAACTCCGGGGACTAATTTTTTAGTCCCCGGTAAGAAATAGAATTGGGAATGTTGAGCTCGAAATGCCGCGGCAATTGCGGTAATGTCCGATATTAATCACTATCATATGCGGGTCCATGGGCCAAATTCATTGGACACAATCGCTCTATTAAATCGGCACGTATACGGATGCACAATGGAAAACAATAATTCATCTGCACCGCGCTATATGTACGTTGCATGCATCTCCCGCCGGTCCAGCTCAAAGGGGGCTGGATAATTAAATGCTGACTTTCACAATCGCTCGCTCGCGCAGGACACCCGGAACAGCGACGAGCGTGATAGTTATGGTTACCAAGAGTTACCGTATGTCACGCGATCAATCCAGCTCGCGGACAACTCCCGACGTCGGTTATACAATTTCATTTGGCCGACGTGTTTTACGCCTATTACCGTTTACAGCCTCCCCGACTGTCGCGTGTGTGATTATTGCTTACTCACCGTCATAATTCATGTAACATAGAAGGAATTTAACGTAGAAAATTTTCAACAGTAATAGTAATAAAAGAGAGAAAATGCCACAAATGAGTATAAAAAGAATTTTTAAATCTCTATTACCTTTTTAATCACAATAATGAATGAGAACGAATGAATAATAAATTAACATGTACAGACAAGAAGAAATTAAGGTGCATTGTGAGGTACATTGTTCGATCACGCGATGGGGAAGATAAATTATCACGGAAACAAACACGCACCGCTTAGCGCGGATATAATCAACATTCGCCAATGTTTAGCAAGAGGAACGCTTGACAAATGGATCAGAGTTTCTCGATGAAACTTAGCAGAGAGCACGGTGAAGCTAAAATACGTTAGTAAATCTACGGACAAACTGTTACCATCTTCAGATTCTCGGGCAGAACATCGGAGAGAGGCCTCTAATTGCTCCGAGGATTAAGCGAGACGCTGCAATCTGTCTATTCCACGCCAAGTAAGAAATTTACAATGTTCGTACTCGCAAATTCCCACAAATCTCATAATTAAAGCCACTTGGCAAATTGCCGTGCTTCGAGCATTTATAAGTCTCGCAATTTGCAAGATCAAGTTGGAGAACAAACAATCTCCTATCACACTCGAGATCTAAATTACATCTGGTTTGGAGACACAGAGAGTCGTATTTGAGAGAAACAACAGGTGATTAGATTACATTTTTTAAGTCAACGCTCAAACAACGAAAAAAGTTCTCTAAAATTGATACTACTGACTTTTCGCTTATTTACTGAGATTCATTTACATCTATATTAATTGGCTACTTGCGTTTGTTGCTAAAAATATCTACTTTCTTTATTTTTCATTATTTCGGTTAGTTAATTACTAATGTCGACCAGAATCGAGAACTGTAATCAGTGTAATCATATTACGAGAACGTAATCCTGCTTACTTAACTCAAACGCATTTCCAAAGTCTAAATAAACTTATTTTCGGGTGACACTTTGCACATCAAATTCGCGTATTAAACGCTAATAAACTCGAAGCTCAGGAGACTCTCACGTCGACGAGTTTTGCAATGCTCTCGGCATCCAGTATGAAAATCGTGCCTCCGCGAAAACGTGAGCGAACTGCCAAGATCCCGAAGAAAGAACAGGAAATCTAGTAAGCAAAGATTTTGTAGGATCGCGCCGCGCTCGATGGCCTGTGTTTACGGTGCGCAATTGTGAGACCCAAGGGAGGCTTTACGAGCTTCTAATACCTTGTTTCGAAGTGTCCGAGCTATTTTCTAGGTCAACGGAGGATACCGCACTCCCGTGGGATTGAGAAAACCATCCTAATGTCCTCATTCTGTCCCCGTTTCGTTCGCTCGGAGAATTGTGTCCGTTCATCTCCTTTTGGATTTTCATTGCGATGCATTTAACCCGCTCGTGTTCAGTTAACAAATATGTAAATGCGTATAAATGCAATTCTCTGTATATACAATATCGAAATTATTTTTAGCTGTAGCAAGAAAGGTAATAAAAAAATACTACTTTAAAGATATTCGGTTTCAATGCATTGACGTGATATTATTGAATTTATTGTTGTAAAATAGATTGCTAAGTATCTTTACCAATTTTCACACCTGCATTCAAGAAAACAGTTTTAATTGTCTTTTTATAAATAATGCATGCGTGCATGGAAAAAAAAAACAATTTTTCATTATTTGTGTACATTCGTGACTCGGTTTGATTCTCTAGTTTTCGATTTATCATCGCATACGTTAAATATGCAAGTTCGTTGAATATTATATTCCGGACACGAGCGGAATGATCGAGTGAATCTACGGAAGATGCAAAATCGATTCCGGTGGCGTTCTATAAATCCGCAACGCGATCCTAAATTTGTCCGACGTCATTCCGGTCGGCTCGCATTTGGCTCGCGATCGCTCCGCGGATCCAGCGACAAATCGATCATATTAGGTTGCGCCATCGTCGACGAACAATGAGCGATCGGGCGTTAATACCGCGATTTGCAGTCGCACGAAGAGGCCGACGCCGACGCCGCCTGCACCCGATGGAATATCAAACAGGTCTGCTGTCTGCATACGGCTTGACGCCGTCTCTTTGGAACTTTACACTCGCTCTTTACACTCGCGACTCAACGCCGCCGTTCGTGATTTCAGTTTGCTTGCTTGCTTTGCAGCATGTACGCTTTTTATATAAAAGCTATCACGCGTATATTTTTAAAAATTCCTAAAAAAAACACTGAAATAGTCGAGTTAGTAGTCTATGAGATATTTTTTTAATATTTTGAGATATATTATTTCTTAATAAATCGCCGAATATATATAAAAAATTTTAAATTAATGCAATTTGAAAGTAAATTTCTGTGATAAAATTTGGCTTTTGACAGTGGGACCTTCTCTGACTATTGTGATGGAAATAATTTAAACTTGATATAGCGAATTCATATAACGTCCGCCACACACAGACGGAATATCGCATCAGCAACGTCGGCTTAATGAATTCCTTGTACGGATAATAATCGCGGCAATTAGATAAACGCGTGTGCGAACGGACTTCGAGCAAAAGGATCGTCGCCGGTGGTCCCGTCGCGGCCGCGCTTACAAATCCTCCTTAGATCCTTTACCGGAAAACTCGCTATGCCGGACATTACTCATTGGTCGACGACTACGACGAATGCTGCTAAAAGACTCGAACCACCAACATCGAACCACGTGATGAACCGTAAGCCGACGTTGTCACGTTCCTGCCTCGAGAAAATAAAGAAAAGTCGCTAGCGACTGGGACCGCAATTCCCAGGACATAAATCGCGAATGTATTAATCTCTAATGCGACATGTAACTTGAAAATGCTGGACTTAAATTTCTCCGATACTTCGAATGTCGAATTTACGGTAGAAACAAATCACGATCATTAAGAGACGGTCTCACAGCAAAAAAACCAAGTCGTTCTAATTGTAAGCTACGCAACTGATCATAAAAAAGAGAATAGCAAAAATTAAAAATCTAAGAATTATTTCAGTTTTTAATTATATATTTTTTAAATTAATAATACTGCTTTATTGCTCCTATTTTCCATAAATGTTGTTGATTTAGCAACTTGCATTTGTTATAAGCAAATTCTCTTAAATATTCTATTAACTAGACATTTCACGAGCAGATGGGGGGGGGGGGGGGGGAAGTCATTTTCATTAAATGAGACAATATTGTCGGCGGTAAAATGAAAAAACGCTTTATATTCGCTTCCATCTGCTGGGATTATTAGCAGAGAGATAATTGAGTTTGTGAAAGAGGAAACGCGAGAAAAATCAAGCAGGACCTTTGTGTAAAAAGTTTCTTGAATTCATAGCTGGCATAATTGCGTAATAAATGCAACGAGCGTAATAGGCAATAAAACGATTAAATTTCGTGAAAATCCGCGGGATTTCTTTAATCTGACGATTATAATATCTCATTATTTAAGGAGTCTCGCGAAACGCGTAAACATCGCATTACTTAATTAAACGAAACCTGTCATCACGTTGCGTCGTCAGAACAGTGTGTACCATTTCGATGCAGTATATTTTTAAAATCTGCGTTACGCTAAAACAGCAGCTTTTTAATCAAGTTTATTTGATGGGCTTTCGATTGAAGTGATCTTGACCACTCGAGATCCAATTCAATTAAATTCTTTTCGCGCGGAATTAATGCAACTCGAATTCTGTGCGAATCGCGAATGTTAAACACGCGCGAACATGTTCAACGAAATTATATCACATCAGCCGGATACACGATCGTTGTTCATTTAATATTCGCATTATCGACGCGAACGGAACAGGCAAAGCTCCCGATGCATTTCCCACACCGCCTTAATCGCACACTTATTTGCCTATGAACGACGTAGTATGCGTTTCTCATTTGCGTATACGCATCAACATACAGCACAAATTGCCTTGACGATTGCTTAACATCGTGTTTAGCGTAAACACGTTACCCCATTGCCGTATACGTGAAATAATCGCGGGCGCGCGGCCTGTATATTAGACGACGAATTTTCGAGAAATTCAAATTCGATCGGACAGAATCAATGATAATATAGTTAATTAAAATGAACTGCAGCATAATTTATAACAAACAATATCAAAGCAAGCAATCACTTGCTTCGAATAAATTCAAGATTACGCGCTGAAAAATCTGATTAAAGTGTTGCGTGATGATTGAACAAATTTAGATTCGATTATCAGAAGGTACGATATTACAGATCAAGTCTCTTCAATTCTCTTTCTCTCTTTCTGAAAAAAAAAACGGTTTACCAAATACTGTATGTAAACTCTTATTGTTGTTACACGATATTGCGATAATTTTTCTACAATTCTGTAAAGAACAAGATACAAAATTTTATATTCTATTAGGGACAATTACCTGTACATACGATGCACGATGCGTGTTGCGAGGCTGCTCCGTTGCACTCACTCGCTTTGCGTAACACTCATTTGTGAAAATATGATTAACTACGATCGCACGGCACTTTGTGCGGCACTCCCGATATTAAACGCGACGCGCAACTCCACGGAATACACGACATCGTGCAAGAGATATTGTTACTAATTATATCTCTATGCTTTAGTTA
Source organism: Leptothorax acervorum (assembly GCA_035220615.1). Classification (NCBI taxonomy): domain Eukaryota; kingdom Metazoa; phylum Arthropoda; class Insecta; order Hymenoptera; family Formicidae; genus Leptothorax; species Leptothorax acervorum. The sequence goes on along the minus strand of JASTWQ010000002.1, from coordinate 570,850 downwards.
TTTAATTCGGCGATTCGTGTGGTACTCCGCGCTCTCCGTTCGAAAATGAAGTGCGAATTACGTACGAATCGACGAAAAGTTCGAGACGCGTCGCGCGAATCCAAACAACGTTACCGGAGTAATCATCAACTGCGACAAAACTTTATTCTACAATTCCGTTCCTCGCTTTATGTCTCAAGTGAATAGACCGCGCGAAATATCAGCCTCGATAGCCAGCCGTCATCTTGATACGAGTCTCGATACGTTGTCGAACGCGAAAGCTTATCAAAAGCGTGCTGATAATCTTTCATTGCAATAATCGTGGCGACGGATCGCGCTTGGCGTCTCCTGGTACTTGTCGCGTTCGTATTCCGAAGGGTAATGCGACCTACGGGACACGGGACGGCTCGCGCCGCTGCGTACCGCTCGAGTCGAGTCTCACCGCGCGAATAACAACAAAGCAATGTAAACATAACGGCCGGCCGTGCCAAGCGTTTAAACGTACCCTATGTTTCAAAATATCGTTGCGCGTAATATTTAACTGATTTAACATATCCTGCAACTGATTTTTCCGCCTCTCAAATCAATTGATTGGAATCACGTAAATTCGCTCCAGATATACGCATTCGGGGCAAATGATAACGAACCAATTTAATATGAAACAATTAAAGATACACTTTATTACTCAAATTTAGATTTGTTAATTCTTTCGCGCGGAGTAATTAATCACCCAAGCTGCGAAAATTAATAACAGATTGCGGATCAATGCACATGTGTATAAGCAGAGGTAAATATTAATTTACACATTAACGGGTCTGAACGCGTCAACTCTACCTTTGATCGCTTGTAACTCGAAAACTATATTTGCGACCTCGAGATTTTCAATTTTTAGCTCTAATTAATTTCTAGAATACGATATTCAAGTATCGCACGGGATATATGAATTTTTCAGGAAAATATATTTTATTTTAAGCCCGTTTGTAAAACGTTTGACGTAGTAAAATTTTCTATTTTCAGCGAACTTTATGTTTGTATAAAATACAAAAATTGTTAAAATTGCTTTCTTGCTTCCGCGATAGCAAACTCTCGCGGGCGATCGATTTTACTGCCCGCTTCTTATCCGATTCTAGGAATCAATTTGGCGATAGAAGAGTAACAAGTAGCGTATAAAATCTCATAAGTTTCCAGGAGATTGCGATTGTCCAATTTAGTTGCATCAATCGGATAAAACGGATACGCTGAGACATATACGTACATACACACGCTCGCGCACGACTGATATATCGATATACATATAATATGTAACATACATTATGCATATACATATAATATATATGTATGAAACTTTATATATTGTAACTTCAAATAAAACCGCGGAACTTAAATGGATGAAACCACAGGAGAGGAAACTGTCTTACAACGCGAACTCTCGAAAAACGACTTATGCCGTTTTACATGCGTGAGTGTGTGTGTGTGTGTGCATAGTATATGTACGCGCAAGACAAGGTAACCATGCAAGCAAAGAGAAAAGTTCAAGATAGATGAACTGCGCCCAAGAGAGAATATTCAAAAAGATACGAACTACGCTTCCTCTAAATCTGTTCTATTGGCGTTCGATTGCCGCATGTGAAGGAAGCTTTTATCTAGAGGAAATATGCGGGGAAATCCGTCTCATTAAAGATAAATTATTTCATAATTTTAATAACGATTTTTCTTCGGGAAAACTAAGTTTTTTAATACTGTAAATATTCAAATAGGTTTTTTGTTACTTTATAAAAACGTTTAATATTCTGCTCTTATTATCCAGGAAACTTTTTTCAGCAAAATTTGATGCTAAGCTTGATTACCAAGTTTAAAAATGCGACAGATGCCGTGTTTCCCTTGATTCCCAATTAATCTTTCTCAAAGAAAATTGATACAGTAAACGATTTAATATTACAGTATTAACATATTAATCTTTTGTTTACGTCCCTAATAAAATAAATAAATACTTAAAAACTAATTATTTAAATTTTTAATTTTTAAATATTTAATTAAATTTAGTTATAGCTAGTTACATATAACTAAATCAGAGATAAAAAGAGAAAGATTTAAATGAAGAAAAAAGGCCGCCATGTGAAAAAAGATGGCAGCTTTCTCTTCTTTGTAACATTAAAAGAACATTAACTTTCTGTATATTGTCTGATAATATGGGTATAAATTGCAGAAGTTGGTTGAATTTCTGACAGAGAAAGTCTATAATAAAAAGAATAGAAAATAACGTAGCCGAAGTAGAACGTTGCCACGAATGCAACAAAAGGACACCAGTACCTAATGAATCAGCAGATTGTCAGTAAAGGATATTCCCGTAGCCTCCCTTTCAAACGCGTTAATGAGGATTGAATTCATCACCATCTTGACAGTGGCTTGATATATCAATTAACGGAGAGAAAGCCCCGCAGGCCACTTTTACATCACCGACTGCTAACTAGAACGATCTCGCTGTGTTGCAACAGGCAATCAAATAAAAGCATAATTAAAAGCAGAAAATTTCAAACGCGCTAACTAGGTGTCAGGAAACTGTTTTTCTTTAATATCGGGAAAATGTCACGTTTGCTATTTTTATTTTATTATAAGCATCGTTTGTTGATACTACAATCTCGGTTCTCTCCAACAAAACTATCAATCATTTCAAATACAAAAGATAAAGGGAAATATTTTTATAGAATAAGAACCCCGCAATATAATTCAAATGCTAGAAATTTGCATAACTATAAGATTTCCCGAAAACTTTCTCTCGTGGAAGGAATGTTTCTAATATATCGATCCGTTCACGCGTAATATTATTATTATAATTTATCAGACATTATTCCAAGTGTTTTATTCAACATATTTTTGTTCGACCTATTACTAAGACATAGGGAAAATAACGATGTCTTTTCAGATCCATATTTTTGAAAAACGATGAGGCACGAACGACACACATAAACATATTCATGACTCGTGTATTCCATAAACCCGCAGAGTTTCACCCCAATCATGAGGCAACGAATACTCCCTCGTCTCAGTAAATCCCAGCAATATCTTGTAAATATTGCAGCACGCTTGAGCGATTTGAAATGCATTACTCATCGACTATGCAAATGCAAAATACGGCGACACCTTGAGGAAGCAGATATTGAATCGCGCAGACTTTGAGTCGTCGTGATAAAAATTGCGAAAGAAAAAAACGCGATCACGCAGTCTCGCTCCGCAAGAAACATTGATCTCCAATAATTTATGTAACATATTACCCATGCGCCGTGCACTTGTCATGACGCAACCAATTTACATTACACAGTCAATTACAGTCAATTTTCATTCCTCGTAAACAAACTCCAATATGTCCCGGCGATAACTAATAACAAACGCAGCAGTTATTTTAATATACGCGTGCAATATCTAAAAACAGAACGTATCGTCGATTGGTGTCAGCAAAAAAATAGGGAAGTCATATTATATCAAAAATGTAATTCTGTCATATATGAATGAATGGAATACATGTGTCAAAGTCCAGTTTTTTTCCAACATTTTTCTGCGTTGGCAGTAGTTTCATATTATTTTCAAAAAAACAGCAATTTTTTTTAAATTTATTAAGAACGGAGGAAATTACGAATGTTTACTATGTTTATCGCAAAGTAACAATAAAAGCGTTTTACGAACCTACGTAAGTCGCATTAAGTCGCGGAATTCTTGAAGATAAAGAACAACGATTAAGATATGAATGTTCATTTATGTGTCACTTGCTATATTTAAGGACAATACAATTAGCTATTTCTAACGGCAATGTATTTTTAACGACTGTTCTATTAACGTTGCATCGTTGCGTTAAAATACAAATTCTCAAAGATATAACTCTCGAATTTATAAAATATTCACTAATCGATAGCTTATTCGCGAGTAAATCTTAAAAATAAACCTTCATGCTTTTTTAAAAAAATATAGAATTAAAATAAAACGCAATTTTGACCGGGTATTATTTTTTTGCTTTTAACCTCACGAGTAAATATATCTATCTAATAATTTACCTAATAATTAATTATTTGATGAACCATTTAACATCGGATATATTTCGTATTATGTGCTAATTCATCACGCTACAGCGATAAATCTAGAGAGAGTTTGGCTTGATAAATTAATTTTGTTGCAAACCCATTCTACTTTTTCAATACACTTATATTTATGGATAGTAATCGATCTATCTCTCGAATCACGGTGACAAGATTATCATCTCGTCACAATTCTCGCACATCTTTCTAACCAGCAACTGTCGCGCGCGGCCTAACAAGGATTCTCCTTCGTCCTTTATCGTAAAAAGTACACGAGGCACTTTCCGCCGGGCGGAAACTATTTTTAGATCACCGGAGAGCTCTCCATTTGGCCCAGCGACACTTCCACGAGGAACTAAGGGAACTGGTAAATACCGGAATGTAGGTACCGCATGCCATCCCGTATAAATCCCGCGGGTGCAATGCTGTGGAGGTAGTAGTCCATTATGGTGGAACGAACCGTGGACTCACCGGGATAACCGAGAAATCTCTTCAGAAAGCACTTCAAGCGAAAACGCGCTCATCCCGCGAACCAATTGGATAACAAGCGATAAAAATTTTAAGATTTAAATAATCTGCAACGGATGGAAAACCGGAACGCTTCGCGAATTAATATATCCGGTATATAAGTTATATTCGTTTTCGTCAAAAATTATTATTTTTTGTTCTTTTCGCATATAAAGCAGCCCGTAATAAAATCTTTCTTTTTTCTTTTTTACAAGATCATCTTGAAAAAAGAGATGGAACGTGCAGAAATGCTTACCTATATCAAATTATTACTCTGAGAGACTGAAGAAACAAAGGAATGAGTTTTGTTATTGGAAAATATCGCGGTATCACGCTCACTCTATTATATGCTCTTTCAATTGCGTTTCATACAGCTCTCGGATAGACAATTTTATTGTTTATGGAAGAGTTAATAACAACGCTAAATATAAAAGGCCTTACGTTTATCTCCGCCTTTTATTTCTTCGGGTTACTATGGCGTCTCTTCTTCAAAGGCTGCCTTTTCTTCCTTTTCTCCTCGAAGAAATTTCCGAGATCAGTAATCCTCGCACGAATCGTAGCAGCACGATGCTCAGTTCAAACTACGAAATTTGTTCCGTTTTCATAAAACAGAAGGCCATGACTCCCGAGCGACGTAAGTAACGATCTAGAAAACAAACCAATCGTAATCAAAGATTAGATTAGATTAGATTATGAAATATCTCAGAAACATTATTTATCTCTAGTGTATAATAGCTGATGAAAAAGTGTGTCTTTAAGTTTTAATAACGCAGTGTATCAAACAGATCTAATTTATCCGATAAATCTTGCGTATGATTTTTTGTTGGCGAGATCTTTTATATTTTTATAAGAAATAGGTATAGGTATATGAAACTGTGCAATGCATGCACAATACAATGCAATATTGAAATGCAATTTCCAATCGTACAATAAAAGTTTCAAAATTTTGTCATTCTAGAATATATGGTTTACAGTTTTACACACACATATATACACATATGTATATTGCTGGTATATCATAACTTCGATTCTATTGAAACGATTGATATCGATTCTATTGATTTCTTCTATTGAAAAACAGCTAGACAGAAAAGCGAATAGATTGGTGTTTTTGAATTAAATAGATGAATTTTAGAAGCAATATCTCCTCTGTGAAATATTTACGATTAAAACCACAATCGCTTCCCTTTCTACGTAGAATATATACATATATGTATATAATTTTTTAACAAATCTTGAAAATTTAATCTATATGGAAATTACAAAATTAAAAACCAAAGCTATTAATTAAGACGATCAAAAATTAAAAGCCAGAAATACTGATCTGAAAACAATGATGCGAGAGCACACAAACGAATTGGTCACTACGACAAATTGGTGTTCCTTTTTTTGGACGCACTCTCTCTACGATGGCAAAGAGCTCTTTACCCAGTACGGCGAACGCGGTTGATTTGAAGCGAGGAAGCGGGAATTAAACGACAGACCCGGCGGCTTATTGTTAGTGCGACGCGTAAGAGGACTAATGTGCACAGATTTGTCGAACGTCGTCACGTAGTCTTCCGTACGCATTCAAGTGCGCAGCAAAACAAGTTAATTAAGAGGAACACCCACGGTAGTATTTTCATTCCTCGACGAGATTGGCGACATGCCAAGTGCGGCACTCGAGAGTCGATTTTCCGCTTTCGTATCGTCTTCAAGTTCAAACGCCTCAACATCGACATCTCTCGAAATCAAGCATCGATTTCCTTATCTTTCTATTATAAGAAAGTTATAAAGTACATTTTCATTTCGATTGTAGTTGATTAATTTGACAGATAAATAGAACGATTCGCATTTATTAGATTTCTCAAAATGAGAAATAGAGAGATGTTTTGCGAAACATGATTCTCGCGAATATAATTTTAATTATATAGATATCGTATTGGGAAATAGCATTTTTCTTTTTATTATCAAATCACATAACCGTATTACTTGTTTAATGTATTAATTAATCGGTAAATAACATTTTATTATTATTTATCATAGAAAGTATAGGTAAGAATGTGAAATATCAGATGTAATTTATAAAAACAAAACTTTCTACAAAAAAAATATATTCTGTACGACTCAAGGTACGACTTTATAATTATATAAAGCATCATATAATAATCATGTTCAAAATTAATATTTCGACTAAAAAAGGAAGTCAGAACTATCATCGCGGCGTCTTAGAAATGTCTTCTTTATTATTTCATATTCTATCTTCTTCGGTATTACATCTTCCTACCTTCTTCTCTTTCTCTTTCTCTTCTATTATCCCTCGCTATGCATCTGTGAACGCACAATGCAATTTCAAGCTTGACCTGAACTTCACGGAGAATAGTCTCGCGTCTAACTTTATCAAGCTCTGCCCAATTACATAACCGACAAGATCTCCGGTACGACCAGTGAACCAACGATGATGCCCCGCTATTTAGCCCCCGTAATAAAACTTGGTGCCATATTTTACGAGCTCGTAAAGCAAACAATAAAGATCGCCACGGATCGTCATCGATGCTATTCGATAACTCGTCGGTAAAATTGATAGCAAATTAAATGTTCCTTCGAAAAATGCTTGCCATTCTTTTACGCCACCCTTTATTATACATGAAACCATCGACTTAAAGCTACTTCTTACAGCACAAAGATTATAAGCAAAATAAATTCTTTCGTCACAAATCTCGATTTCCAACGTTATCTCTCTTACAGATAAAATCTTGAATTCAATTTCAGTCAAAATTTACTTGACTTTATATGGTAAATAACGAAGACTCTTGATCCATTCAAGTACATTCAGCCCATTAAAGTACATTCACTGTTACAACAATATATCTATCCCGGTTTCGTTCACTCACATTGTTTAGTAAAGTTTAGTTGTAATCCTACCGAGTTACGACGTTAATACGTCGAACTAACAACTTTCGCGACAAAACAATGACTGCGGAACGGGTTCTCATTATACCGAAACTAGATTAGCACGGCAGTTCATTAAGCTTGCGAGCTATGTAGGATCCGGGACGATAAATATTTACGTACTGCCGAATGTGGGTTACGTTTGCATATCGCACCCGCCGCGGAAGGATATTAAGAGCCGTTGCGAATACTATGGATCGAGAACGACGGGGATACTACGCAGTAGTAGTCCTGATAAGGAACTCACTTCCTTCGACTCACGCATCACGAGTTTTCCGCTTTTATCGTTTTGCCTTTGGCCATCAGCTCCCCCATTAGTTCATGTTACAAGCCCACGTCCGTTTGTCTGACATATTATTCGCATATTTATATATATACTCCCTGTGTTCCAACATATCAAGTTCCCTTCATCGGAGACCCATTTTATCCTAAAATTATCCTTCCATTATTCTTTATGACTGTGTTTATACATGCGGAATATCTTTCTATCGGAAATTCATATCTCTTTCGACTGTCTCAATGCCCTCGTTCTTGCCGTTTCTCGAGCCGTTTCTTCATACACATTATTAGCTATCAAATATTAGCCTAACGCCTTTAAGCCATCAAGATTAATTCCGCACCTATTTTATATCTGTCACAAGGAATACGAATATCTGGAATGCTATCGACTCGGAAGTTTTTGGAAAAAAAAGGTTGGCAGACTAAATCGAGCGCTGAAAAATTACGGGATACATTCGGAATTCGTTATACTTATTGTTAGATCAACGCGGGAAACAAGCTCTCAGGAATGATCGATGACGACATGATTATTAATCATTTGGTACTTATCGCGAGCAATATCTCAAGAACCGTGTGGGAGAATGAATGGTCTGAATGCAAACGCCGATCGATCCAACGGGAAGATATGAAGAAAACTCGAGGGCGAGGAGATATACGAGCGATAGAAAACTATTTCTATGACAGAGAAGCTCTCTCCAATGCTTATTCAGATTCAATTCCGATTCGGGCGATGAGCGTGCCCGCCGAGTTTCGAGAGCACCTCGATGCTCGCCGGAGAGGACACCTATGTAAACCTGGCACCCAACTTTCGAAAAATTAACTTTTCTACGGAAAAAGTTAGCATTTCGTTTGTAGTTATTTGTAGTAACAAACATTTCGTTTGTAGTTCAAACCATTAAAAATTATACAAATTTTAAAAAATGACGCACTCGACATTGAGATATTTCAAATTAGCTTGCGCGGTCTTCTTTAGAATCGTTTGTAGTTTATTGTAGTGATTTTCCTTTCGTTTGTAGTTGCACCGTTTAAAAGTTGTGATATTTAGATAGAATAGAATGGAATAGAGAACAGATTGGAATACAGAACAGAATGGAATAAAGATCGAACAGAATGGAACAGAGAACAGAATAGAATAGAATAAAGAACAGAATGGAATAGAGATCGAACAGAATGAAATAGAAAACAGATTGGAATAGAGATCGAACAGAATAGAGATCAAACAGTATGGAATAGAGAACAGAATGGAATAGAGATCGAACAGAATGGAATAGAGAACAGAATGGAATAGAGATCGAACAGAATAGAATAGAGAACAGAATGGAATACAGAACAGAATGGAATAGAGATCGAACAGAATGGAATAGAGAATAGAATAGAATAGTCACTTTTAAACTATTATACTACAAACTATTCTAAAACACATGGCTCAAACGGATTCGAGATATCTCAATGTCAGATGATTTACAGAAAAAAATTTTTTTATTAGATAAAACATGGTGCGATGAAAAAGTTTGGGGACTTAACTCACAGAAAGAGTTAGAATTAATTTCGTAGTGATTCGTCAATTAGTACTCGAGTAATAGTTAACGACTGCGTAATTTTTGCGAATTTTGATTTTTAAAATAAGTGACATCGAAGAACAAAGAACCTGCGAAGTTTTATCGATGCGTGTTGCAACGTTTACGTGACGGTCTCTTCCCACCGAAAAGAAAAAACTTACCCTGATTGTAATTCCTTCTGTGAGCAAAGTCTGAACTTTTTTATCACACCATGTACAAACAAAATTATTGTTACTACAAACGATTCTAAAACACATGGCGCAAGCGGATTCGAGATATCTCAATGTCGGGTAAAAGTAAATTTTTGAAAAAAAAAAATTTTAATGGATAAGACTAAAAACGAATTATTGTTACTACAAACAACTACAAACAATTCTAAAACGCATGGCGCAAGCGGATTTGAGATCTCAATTTTTAGTAAAAAAAATTTAAAGAAAATTCTTTTCTTAGTGGATAAAACTACAAACAAAATTGTTGTTATTACAAACAACTACAAACGACTCTGAAACACATGGCGCAAGCGAATTCGACATATCTCAATTTCGGTATCTTAATTTTTTTTAATTTTCGTTTTTTTTTTTAAATGGATGAAACTACAAACGAAATTATTGTTACTACAAATAACTAGAAGCAAAATGCTACAATTTCCTGTATTAAAAAATTAATTTGATAAAAGTCGGGTGTCAACTTCACGCAAATGGAGAGAACGATCGTGAGGCCGCGTGTAGACAGCCGAGATTCGTACAAGAATAAAGGCTCGACGTCGAGAGATGCCGAGAATGCCCTGAATCCCGTTTCCGTATTTCCTCGCCACCGTGCACGTAACACCTGTATTTGCGCTCTCGTGTATCTCGTCCGCGGGATATCCCGATATGCCGAAATAGAGAACGAGAGATATGGATTAAATGAGTACTCGCGAGTTATTATTATTTCGCGCATGTTGTAATATGTATCCGCAACTCCGCGCATTCGCGGAGAATCTGATTTGCCTCAGTAACCTCGGTACACTTTACATATCGGAGTTTCCTAATTCACGGCGCGAGCGAGGATAGAATCTCTGCATTGTACGAGCATTGAATTATTATCCGCGTTACATCTCATGCGGCAAAGAGCGTACTGAATTCTATACAGCAACATCACCTCGCACGTTTCATATCATATTTAAAGGGTATTAGCCTAAGGCCTTATATACTCGACGCCGCGATTTACGTTCTACCGCCGACGAAAACCCATGCACTTCCGATTCGGCTACGGCTGCGAGAAACGCGACGACGCATTTTTTTTTCCTCCGCCGACCGCCGCATTCGGCAAATGAATGGCATACCTCGCGTGCGATCGTTTATTCATGCGTCGCTTATAAATGAATCATCGCGCATTCGCTCGTGCGCCTCGGATGGTCGACTCTCACTTCAATGACAATTACGTTCGCTTTCCGCTCGCCTTGACAACCGCGGGGGCCCCAAGGACGTCTTAGACTTTAGACGGACGTCTCTCTCGTAACATCCACTAACTTCATCCTCGTTTTCTCCCGGTGCTCCACTTTACACCCGTTCTATTCCCCTTTTTTAAGCACCAGGCTACTCAGCAAGAATCAGTTCTGAACTTTTCGCGAGTTGCTTCCACATCGCTATAAATGCTTCATTTAGAAACTTTACGTGGATTTTCAAATAAGCTAGTTTTAAGATCTATTTTTTGTAAAATATAAAATGCAGATATTAACGTTATGTTGCCTAATCGCCTAATGTATCTCAAAGTGTTTATTACTCTTCCATATAATATTCCGTTTATGTCCATCCAATATCGTATTCAATCTTAAAATGTGGTATATTTTTGTTACAATTTAAAAAAACATCGATTAAAAATTGTTAACGAAGAAAGTGTTCAATTAAATTATCATGGAGAAAAAATAGTTAAAAAAAAACTCCAATTCCGAATCTGACAAACAATATTCCATATACATATTTCTGTATTTTGATAAAGAAAATAGATTTTATAAAAAAATAGATTTTGACAAAAAATAAAAATTAAGCTAAATAATATTAATAGGTATTTTCCAACGTTACTTTCGTCCTGCATCAACATTTACTTATTACTTAATGAGTTGACGCAACAGCCAGCTCAATCGAGCGAGTTGCATGGATGTTCTCTAGTCTACCTCGCAACTATCGGAAATCGACACTTGACCCAAGACGTCGAAGCGAAATGTAGGTACCTCTTAGTAGGACATTTAGTTTTAAACGAAAGTGTCTGTCAGTCTCTGTAAGTGCACGTTCGAGTATTGACTGCGAACTCCAATTCCTTTGGGAGTGCCGAGCGATGGGGGTGACTAAGATAGTGGGAAAGAAAATGACAGGACCGGACAAGCTTGAGGCTGAAAGTAAAACGGTAGGGAGAAAGGAGGGAGAAAGAGAGAAAGAAAACATCGAATATTTACGCTTTTATGGCTGGCACTTCGTCGTAGTCGAAAGAAGAAGCTTCGAAATCGACCGAAGACAAACTCTCTTTACGGTACTGAATCGCACTGAATGTCGCGCGACACTTGCAAAACTTTAATGAAGCATTCAACTTCGACGATAAAGCGGAGAATAAATTTACCGCAGCAAATTATTTATGCCTTCTTTTGTTATCACAGAGTGATTGGAAAGAAATGGAATATGAAATGTGCCGCGCTTCGAACAACTTTCAAACGGAATCTTTAAACGTAAGTTAATAGGAACCTTGCCACACAATTTCTCCTCTCCAAAGACTCCGCTAATAATTCAATATAATTTCCCACAAGATAATAATGAAACCACGAATAATAATGAAGCCACTCAATAGCTAAAAATCGTTGACATTATAGAAATCGCATATAGCTTATATAATTTCTTTAAATTCAGCTATCCTATAATAAAATTTACAGATGTACGATAACAATTTTGTCATTGAAATGTCTAATTTATAAAATAATTTCAGAGTCTTCACCTCTTTATATATAAAATTTTCAATATATACATCTTTCCACAACTAACATATCCAAAATTCGAGATAAATGTGAATCCATTCGGTTTATACACTTAGGATGAATCATTCTCTCTCAGGCGACTCTGCTTACATTTACTTTTTTAATATTAAACTCGATTCAGATCTCGAGGGAAAATCTGCGCGCTCTTCTATCCACAAATCGTCGAACATGCATTCGATGAAGAAAACATCCGAAAATATTTTCACGAATTCGTAAATCGTGAAAATGGGTAAGAGACAGGCGCCGCGAGATGGATCGACTGTCTGCTACTGTATACAGCGACGGTAAGGGAAACGGGGAAACGATTTGTATGTCTCTCGGCGCGGCGAACAGCTGCAACTGTTCGCACGTGAATATCGACACGCTCGCGACGTCGATGACACTAACGATGACATCGTTTTCAACGAAGGAGACGCCCAAGATGACGGTGATAAATTGACGACGCTTTCCACGGGAGGCGGAAAAATCACGCGAGGGCGACGTGCGATTCGTTCATCCGGATCTATTCGTCCGAAAAATATATTTGCAGAGTAATGGGACACAGCTCGAAAGCAAGAAGATATATATCGTTAGGTTGACCCTAGGTTAGCTACATATACCTATAATTAGTTAACCCTAAGGTACAACGTGGCAATCTCAACTTGACATTTATGAGTTTCATTCATTTGTGTGTCTCTCTTATACAAATAAATATTACAAAGTTTTATTCGCAAAGAGCATCTATGTTGAAAATTGAAGCGATACAACATGAATCATTACATTTAAAATTTAAATTATTCCGAAAGTTTACTAACAATAAGTTTATTTAGTTGATCATTTAATTAAAAGAAACTCAGTTACGGAACAGTTTTATAAAGTAACTTCTCTAATAATCAAATAGGCACTGCAAAGTAATATAATCATTTTGTTAATAAAGTACACGCTTTTCGCAATTTTTCAAGATATTGGAAAGTTTTAAAAACATAAACATTAGTATGCAAAATTTATTATCTGGTATAAAAAGTTGCACATATTTTTTTTTTATCTTTAATTCTTTCTGTCTTCAAATTTCCTACAATCAAAATAAGATTATAAAACTTTTTACTATGAGAATCGTGGAAACGTTACTAAATGTAAAATGTTCCTTAACATTCTATTTCCTCAAAAATTCATTGATAAAATCAGCATATCAAATGCAACGACCTAGTAAAAATAACTCTCATCAGATATTCCGCGAGCTTTACGTTCGTCGAGGAATCAATAATTAAAAGAAAATACGATAACACTCCGGGCTCCGGGGCATCCATAAAAATAGGTATCTTGGCGTGTGTGAAAGTAATCTAACAAGGTTGAGAAGTAAGTTCGACTTGCAATGACTTGCTCACAAAGGCGATTATCATCGACGCACGACAAGTGATGCTAAAGCTAATCGATCGCAACGTGGAAGAGGCGCCTTCGAACTGCGTCGCACATACACCGCATTATAACGTATTGATTACGATCTGCATTGAGCAGAGGTAATTATTGTCGACCTTCGTGCCGAGTAAAACGCCTAACCAGCCTTTACGTCGGCCTACTACAATCGCCAAACGAGTAACGAGACAATTAAGCCTGCAGGAAGTCGTAAGAGGCGACCACTCCAAATTTAATTGACTCGTCACGATACGTTCTGTTTCCAAGTTAAATTCCAATCGATTACATTAAACGAAGCGGACAAACAAGCGACGTAACGCTGACCGTCATTAAAATGCATAACGGAAACTATATATCAGAGAGAAAAAAATCACTTAATGCCAATCCCTAACCTGAGACAAGAATCGCGTAAATTCCTATACTATTTATTCGATATTGATATTACTATTAATAACCCGCATCAATATTCAATCTAAAGATTCTCTCCGCTCCAATTCCAATTATTCTCTTACAATTATAAGATTCTTAAAAACATGAAATCTTCACTTTTCATCAAAACTTGCAATTTTCAAAAAAGTTCTTCGTATATTAACATATTCGTATTATATCTTCTTTTCTTAATTGTCTCATCGTAAAATTGTGTTTGTAAATGTAAGTTTACCTCAATTATTATCTTTTCCAATCCGCTGTTGAAGATGTATCCAATAGAAAATTAGAAACTCCGCACTCAAATCTTCTACATTTTCGCTATGAAAAAATCGCCTTGATATCATGAGGAGGAGTAACCTTGTTACTCAAATCCCACTCATTTCCAGCATTAATCGTTATGTGCGAGCCTTTAAGGCAAACGATATTGTGAAACTTAATGCAGCGCCTACTGCGCGGCGTGCGAGCACGATGACGGAAAATTCCTTATCTACGCGCGAGTTGCACGTTTAGTAAAAATCAAAGGCCGTCTTGGCCGCGCCGAAGACGGCGCGGCGATGGAGAGAGTTAGAAATAATTGGCGGGGTCGAGCGTATGACGAAGGAAAGCATTACAATTCTCGTTATTACGTTCTGAGAAGTCGCGACGCTTACGACGGAAAATCAGATTCCTTTGTGCGCCGTGAAAATACAAGGAAAAAGAAAAGAAATTCTTACTTGCCAGACGATAAACGAAAGAAGACGTATCGTCGGCCTTTACTCGCGAAACTCGCGACGAGATGACTGTGATCTCGTAAAGCCAAGCAAAAAGGAGGAACCGTGTATAAAAGCATGTCAAATAGATAACGCTATAACACTATCACAACAAATTGCATTATATATTTCCCGCAGATTTATTTTTAGTTTGGAGTGAAAAGACAAAAAAGTGGGTAAATTCTACGAGAAAAGAAATTAGTGAAGATTTCCATATGTTCAATGGAAATTATATGGGTAATAAAATAGAACTTTTCCATTTTAGATTTTATATCTCTCAAAATTTTTAAATTGGATTTTAAAATAATCTCGAAGATAATCTTTCCCCTGTATCTCGCTTAAAACTTTGCAGGATATTGTGAACAAACGCCGGGAAAACTACTGTGTAAACGTCATAGAACTTGAGTTTCACATCGCGCGACTCTCGTTAATATTGCACGTGGACTGGTGGAAAGCAATAAAGTTTACGCGCGAAACAAAAGTGCTAAAGATAACTCGTTAGCATCCGAGGACGGGGCAAGTAATTAGCCATATCAAACGGGAACTTCGCGAGACATCCTACGACCGCCTCGCCTCGCGCCTCGCCTTGCCTACGTAGGAGTAGCAGCAGTACCAGTAAGCTCCGTTTCCATCGTGATATCGATAATTTGATCCCGATTGTTTCAATGTCGACAACCACGTCTCGAAGAGCTTGAAGACGTCACGGATGAAACTTGAATACGTCCGTGCAATGCCACTCGACGCTATTAATCTTTCTTATTCGGTATTCCTTTACAAAACATATATTCCATGCATTTTGATAAGTTTATCAAGATGCACAAAGTATAACAGATACGCGCATTATAAACAAAAATCGTGCCTTAGATGGTTGTCCGTTTCAACTCGCAAACGCGAAAGGAAAATGTTTTGTTTAGAAAGGAGAAAGAAACGCAAACAGAGTATACCATTTCTCGGCGGAAACGAACGAATGTAGCGCACTTTTCGTTCCGAGTTCCTGTCCGAGCCACGCGATATATTTAGCTACCGTGACATTTTTCCCTAGGGTTGTCGTTTCGTCGTCGCATCTCTCATCCGCCTCTGCATCGATTTACGGAGAAACAAACGATGTTTCAGAAAACGAAGAAGTTGTTTCTTATTAACGTAAACGTTTCTGTATTGTTTATGAGATACAGATTTATAAGATACAAAAAATTCAATTCTAAGGCTTATTATTCACGTTTTTATGTACACTTAAGTCTAAATCAACGTAAGACAAAGTGACACAATTTTCTGATAATTAAATTTGTACGTACACGCGATTTATTTAACACTTTTGTCAATTAAAACATTCTCTCTCTCCCTCGTTCAGTCTTTTCTCATAAAAAAAAAATGGGCTAGAGGAAGTTACACGGCACATTCACGGTACCGTTTTGTATAACGAGATCACGTCGTTCTCTTCCACATTCTGTTAAAGCGGCCGAATAAAACTTCTAATGCTACTTAAAATTTTAAGCACTCTGGAAATTATGATGCATCGACAATACAGAATACGTATTATTAACGCATTGCCGCGTATCCTGTATCGCGCTACGCTAATTAATTCTAAACAACTCATCTGACAATATCAAATCTCTATTCAGCTAGAAACAGATTCGGGCCGCCGCTACCAAAATTTAATGGATCAGTAGATACATGATTATCACATACCATTGATACCGTTGAATATTTATTGGAGAAACATTTCAGCGTTTGCATGCTCGAGAATCTAATTTACGCCGATTTAATCTGCTGTACTAATCTGCAACTTACCGAACGCATTTCGCTATCCATATATTTAGTTTTCCTACGCACAATTTCAGTTTCAATATTCACATTCGCTATTAATTTGCTTGTTTAGGAGATACGTGCACAAACGAATCCATAAATTTTGTTTGTAATTTGAATTATGATTCTAATTGCGTAATCTCTAGTTTATTATTCATTAAATAATTTAATTAATTTCTATGTTATTACTTTATCAGATATCTCTGTCTTCCATTCTATTATTCGAGAAAAATGTGTGCGCGTGTGTGTGTGTGTGTGTGAGAGAGAGAGAGAGAGATCGGAGAAAACCATTAACAATGATATACACTTTTCTTGTTTGAGTTATTAAACTCGATATCGACAATATCGACAATCATATAAATATGTACTTATGCAGTTTACTCGTTGCCATTTTCACGGAAGACTCGATAGCAACGTGTATTTGAAATATCTGTTCCATGCTCGTGACGATATAAAATTACATTTACGCTTTTTCTCCATTGTAAACATGCAGAGTAGACAGTATTAAAACGCAAAAATAGCATCTCTAAGCTAGTTAAGTTTACTAAAACTGCTTTTAGTAAACAAAAGGATAATGGATATGAAAAATAATAAAAAACAATCAAATATATAAAGTATTCGATTAACCTACACTTTATCAAATATCAGGGCGTCATGTGCAAAAAAGGTTTATCATTATTCCATAATTCAATACTTTTTTCGAAATTTTGTCTATTTCTTCCGATAATAGGATGCATGTGAAGAGTAAAGTTTAATAACAAATAATTTCACAATTTAGGAAATTCTAGTTTGTGAGCTAGATATCCACCGGCTACAATAGTTTACAGGTCACAGTCATCGGCACGCGCCCGAGATACGCAATAAGATTCTGTTAGCACAAATACAATCCGGCGATTGGCGGACGCGGAGCAAACTAGAGCGATATCGTTAACCGTGATATCGCGGAAATTAAAAGAAGAAAAGCGCGATAGAAAGAGAGAGAGAGAGAGAGCCCGGCGAGCGCGGCATTGCGTCGCCGCTGCTTATCGTCCCGCGGGAAAACAAATTTCAATTATCGTTCCCTCATTAAGCGCCTTAAGCTGCCCGGGCGGCATCGGCACGACGGGAAACGAAAAGGCGGAAAGGCAGCAGCCGGGGAACCCGGGGAGAAAGACAACGGATCGATGTGGGCCGCACAACCGGCGGAATGTATACGGCCGCGGCGTGTCCATCGCGAGCTCGATCAATACGCCCGGCGAATTTCACGCGAGTCCGAAAGCCACGCGCCAGGCGCTCTTCGGCGATACCGTCCATTTCCACGGAATGCCACGTGCGCTGAGAGGCATTTAGAAAATTCAGACGCAACGTTGCCGCGCGAGACACTGCTGTGCGTTAAAATGGAGTAAATGGTGCAATGAACGAACTGCCAACCGCTATTGTTAGGTAATTGAGCCTTCCGCGCCGAATAGAGGTATCGTGTTTCCGTCACGTACGTATGCTGCATCGATTAAAGTCTCCGGGCTGTTAATTTTATGTCAAAACGTGCTATTTGAATTAAAAGTAGGGGAGAGAGAGCGTAAATTTATAATGAATTAATACTGAATTTAGTAGCGGAAACATATTCAATTAAGGACAAAAGAGGAATATTATAAAAGATTTGCAACGAAGTCATTACTGAATAAGCGTAAGCTCTCGTAAGTAATCCGATAATCCAGTTCTGATTTATAACTAGATAATTCAAGAATAACAGTAATATTTCCTCGTTTGTAGAAAGATATATTTACATTATTTTATATGTAGGTACCCATAGAAATAATGATAAATTTTGAAACTATCAAATTTATCGAATAACTAGCGAAATTACGAAATTGTATAAATTATTGAGCAAATTACGCTTTCCTACATATACATATATATTTAATATTTCATTTATTAAATTAAAATTTTATAAGTTTAGAGAGAGAGAAAGAGAATAAATTATTTTCTTTTAAAGAAAAATTGAGAGAACAGAAATTTAAATTGATTTAAATGCCCATATAAATGCACGTGCACCCGCATGGTAGTGTCCGTATTAATTTTACAGAAGTCGGAAACTGTTACTACTGGTAAATATCAAGGTTTGGAACGCAGGCACACATTGCGAACGTTTATCGTCGCGTCCCACACGGCTTTTGCATTTTTCATTTCGTATACAGCCTGTCGTGCATGTGTCAAAATACAAGCAAATCAACTAAACGTTCACGGCAAGAAAAGATCGAATGTTAAAGAAGTCTTTCACGTGACATCAAGTGCCATCGTGGATGTAGAAATGTGCAAAAGCTCGTTGCATACATCAGTAAAATTGGACATTAATTGAGTTAATTTTAATAATAAAGCAATTTTTTACGTTATATGTTATATTCTTTTATGTAATTTTTATATTCTTATTAGTTATTTATATAATGTGCATTATATGTCGCGATTGTAATATAAATATAGCATAATACTTTATCCTGGACGGAATTTGCATTTTTATACCCTACATTCGTCACGAAATGCTATATTATGTGAAACGCGGAAGATTTCACACCTCGTTCGACGCAGTTCCTGCATAAAGGGGGAGCACGCCCGCCTCTTCCATTTCCGGGACAGATAAAAACGGCTGAGGGGAAAAATAAAAATTGCCAGGAGCAGTAAGGTAACGAGAAACTAGGAGCCATAAAGCGGATCGTAAAGATCGCGAAGGATTCGCATTTCCATGTTCGCGTCGACGAAAAATCCGAGGTCGCAACGTCGTGCCGCGCCGCGTAATGCAGGGTGCGCGGCTAGTCGGGTTCACCTGCAGCAAGGCAGGGGTGCATCGGATGCAGCGATGATCAATAACTCGAACCGCACTCGGCCGTCCCCATCGACTCGCCGCGGATCTTAGGTTAGTTCTCGCTCCCGTTTCATCCATCCTCTCGAAAGGATCCACACGTATTCGAGACACGCAGCTGGGACGCTTACTTCCGGATTTACGGATCCGTATTTGTACAGAGAATGGAGTTTTATAATAAATGTTATATGGAGTTTTATAATAAATTTTATAATATTTGTACGGCGGTTAAACTATAGATATATGAAACAATTCGTTGTCTGAGTTGCATAATCTGTCTTTCTGGTTGATTTTAAAAGCAATCTTGAAGAAAAAAAAATGCTTTAGCTCTATCAAATATGGAGCAGTTTATAAATACGTCGCTCTTATTGCACATATTTAATATTAAATGTAATTCTTTGGTTTTCATCTCATGTTTGATAAATAAAATTCAGCACGCGGGGCTATACTTAACTATAGCGTTAAGCTCGCGATAAAAATCCAGCGCTGCGAAATATTAAAAAATCTCGAAAGGGAGTGTGCCATATGTAAGAACTTGGTGAACGGTGAACGTGATCGCGAGGGCGACGCCGTCGTCGATCCCTGCTTTTCCCACCGGTTTAGTGGCGCAATTTTTCTCTTATTTTTTACGTACATGCGGGCCATAAAAACGTCCGCCGTTATCGCACGCGCTCCGTGAATTCAGGCCCGCTTCGAGCTTGCTCGAGGTATCGTTATCGAATGCAAAATGGCCGTAGGCACGACGGGTGCCCGAGGCGAAACTGTCGGGCGTGACGATAGTAGCTATCCACAAACAATGCCTCAATGACCACGATTAAGCGCGGCGACCATGCTATGCGCGCGAGCGTATTATCTAAGCAATAACCCTAAGCGATCAGCCTAAACAACTCGCATGCCAGTTCTCTACGTTTCGCATGACATCGCGAAAATACAGAATGTTCCGCGTAATCCAAGTGGCAAATCGCGTACAGTCCACATACCGGGCCTCAATGTAGGTACATATTATCAAACCCTCCGGCTTCATTCAACATTATTTATAGCAATAAGCTACAATCCGAAAAGAAAAAAAAAGCAAAAAGTACAAAAAGTAACAATGATCGGCTAACAAAGACCGTCGACTATCATTATTACACTGCGCAGATCTTTTCGCAATGGAATAAAGGCTCATCGTCAATGGTTAAAAAAAGAGAAACTGCGAACACAATAAGTATTTTGTTGAATTTGAGCATCGTGTTTGGAGAGCCCTTCGAATGAAAAGAATTCCTTCGAAATCCCTTTTCACCTCCGACATTTATACAGAGAGAAGGGGAACTAATTTTCCATTGCAACAAGTGGTAGGGATCATTGTCGATCGTGTACTCGCTTGCTCGCTTCCGAACGTACGCTCAGATGGGCGTCACATTTTATCGAGACGTCTGCAAGTTCTGATACTTGAGGCGAAATATCCTTATCAGCTGTCACTAGCTATTTGTCGGTTGCGGCTGCGGGTGTTTCGTATTCGAAAACATTAACCGTTTTTTGTCTTAAATTAGGAGATATCGTGCAAAATAGAAACGAAAAAGTTACGAAATTGTGCCCAGCTGTTTCTTTCATCTAGTTTTAAAACCGCGTGAATTTTATTGAAACGCGAGAGATACGTCAACTCGACTTTGACACAACAGATGTTTGGATAATTTTTGGAGAAATAATTTTCTTGTATATAAAAACATATATGATTAAATATTATATCTCATAAAAAGATGATCATTACAATACCCGTCAAACACACGGAGAAACTGACATGCAATGAGTGAAAACAAAGGAGGTCGCGTGATTGCATGTTGCGATCATTACTGCCCCCTCATATCTCCTAGCAATTTTCGCAAGATAAAGATGGGAGGGAGGGAACGAAAGGGAGGGTGGAAAAGAGCAAGGATACGGAGGGAAAGGGCCAGTACGCTCGTAAATTCCGCGGTCGCCAGCGTTGGGCGCGTTTTTACGAGCGTCACGAAGTCGGATAAACGTCGGACCTAATGCAAACCTAAACCGAATTATGCGAATCGGAGACGGGCCCCGCGAGACAGATAATAGAATGTCCCTCGGAAAACGGGATCGGTCTCCTTTCTTTCGAGGGAGATTAAGCGTTATTAATAGCTGCGGTTAAACGTATACACAAGGGAGAGAATCCGTGGACGCGTCCTTATTTCGATCGTTATCTATGGATTAAATACGCAGATATTCCTTTTGCTATCTATATGCAACTTAAATTTGTTTCAAAATAGGGAACGCATTTTATAACGCGAGAAAGATGATTAAACAGCGGTGTCTCGTTGACTGGGTTATAAATTACGTTAAGATGTTATCGGGAGTGTAATTACACCGTGAGATGCAATTACTTTGAGGTAGGAATGGCTATATGAGAAATACATGTATACAAAATACATATTTAAAGATTAAAATCCCATGAGTGATAACGTGAGCGTTTTAAATTTTAAACAGAAACAGATAAGCAGCGAGATAACTTGATAAATTTTTGAGTATTCTATTTTCTTGAGACCTTTTATCCTACGGAAAAAGTGTAAATTATGAAATATATCTACTTAAAATTTATGGAAAATAATGGTCACGCGTTTCTTGGGAAATATAACTTTTGATATTTCTAATTTTTAATTTCGGAGTATTTTATTTTTCATCGTTATTTCCACGATAAAGACCTTGGAAATTCTTCAGATCTGTCCTTGAGTCTAAGTAGAGAGAATACCTATCTCGTTCATCGTCCAACGTCTATCGTACCGTCGTCCTATCGTCGCTCCCTCATCTTGTTATTTTAGACCTTTATCGTGTCTCCCCATCAGGCAGTTTCCTTTTAATCCTTGACATGAGCTCAAGAGAAACGCATGAAAATTTCCATCGAAATTTACTACGATCGTGAAACGCGAAAAATCTGTTAGCATTTCAGCGAAACAATTGAATCGTGTTAGACAATGTGAAACTAAACCGACGACTTTAATAGTTTCAGAACTCCGAAACTGTTTCTCTCAATTTATGACGGAAATTGCTTACGTCTAACGTCCCGTCGTCACGAAACCACCGCGTAACTTCGCTCTTCGTACACTTAAGAGACACCACGTATAATACGGCCATACGAGGGTATAGATACTAGAATAGCCGAAGAAAATCGAAGTGCTCTATTCTTAGGACTGCGAACGACTCGATGTATATGCATATACCGCGTGTGCCGTGAGTCAATCATGCGCATATATTCACGCATATATTACGCTTATTATACGCGAACATTATGTATACACCCTCTATACCGCGGATATTATTTATCATGTATATATTATATACGCGCCCTGTGTCTATTATGCCCGTATATATTACGTGCGTTTTACGTGTGTTTATCGCGTGTGTTACACACGTATATTACACATATTATGCACGTATTCTACGTTTATTGTACATGCATATATCCATCATGCATGCTCTCTGTATGTAGGTGAGCACGTGGCGCTGAAAACTTTCTATTGTACAACTCGTCATAGTGTCGTGACACCGCGTCATAAATTTGTACCCGGTGGTTTCGCGTTTCGCAACCAAATGAAGAAATGTCACAAATTGGGACATGTCAGAGAAGAAAAGGCGGTGGAAACAATATTAAGATTCAAGTAGGGCAAACATGTGGTAATATACGTACACAGAGTAGAACGTACGGTATAAAGTAACGATTGCAAAATTTTCTCGTATATATAAGTTGTGTTAGATATAGTCAGATTATCTGTTAATTAACACATAATTTACGATGCGTAAATCGCGAAACTTTTCATTTTCCGCAAAGAAAACAATGTAACGCGTATTGAGTTACGATCGAAGTAAATTCTGTGTTATAGAAAACTGTATAAGTTTAATCGTTAATATTAAAACAGCAACAATGTCGATTCTCAAATTCGCGTGGTTTTATATTTCCAATATGTGTTGACGGTCTCGTATTCCACATCGCATTGATCGGCATAATAGCATTCGTACATCGGAAGGGACGTTAAAGTGATTAAAATCTAATCATGAAAAATACGGAATTAATCAACTGACGCGTAGGCAGGCGTGCGGCTTATTGGTTTTCCATTAGAGGATCGGTGCGAAACGCATGCATATCTCACGACATGCGCTCTTCACGATGGGAATGCTTTCGGGAATGCGTTATGGAAGTGCACGCATCGGTCGCGCGTCGACTCCACACGCTCGAACCCAGTTACACCCAGTTATTCGCGTAGCGAGCGAGCGAGTTTGCCGAGTTTACTCTTGCCCCGCGATACGTAGAACTCAAACTGCTTCCCAGTTCCTGAGAGCAATTACCGACGTCGACTATAATTACGCGACGATGCACAACGTGGTGTCCGCAAGGGTCGAGCGCGACGCGCCGGTCGCTAGATAAGGCCGCAACGTGTACACTCCGAAGGGCAGGGGCTCACATTCGCGGATTCTTTTCTTCTTTATATAGGCTAATTCCCTTCCCTTGAATTTACAATAATTAGAATCCTACCCTAGCGAGCATCTTCGAACGATTATGAAGCTTCCGACGCGAAAGCTGCATCCACGCCGAGATACAAGGCTCAAAACAAATTTCGATGGCATCACTGCATTTTGCACAAAAATGTGAAAACTAAAGTGTTTTAATATGTATAAAAATATAAGATTTATTCTTCAGTCGTGCAATTTTAATTAAATTGTGTGTTTCTTTCAAATTTGCGCACGTGCGAAAGAATTACTAGCTCGAAAAGGTGGTCTTACCAGATTTATATTTTCAGAAATATTTGGCATCACAATTTTCACCCGATAAAATATAAAACTCTATCACATTGATAAAATTGATAAAATCATTGATAAAATTGATAAAATTTATTTTATCACAAAATTCCGGCGTATCAATAAAATCGTTTCAATTTAGCTCCAACGAGAATCTCGGAGGCGTTTACCGTGGACGTCGCGGGAATCCGCGACCGTGGAACGTTGGTCGCTGTCGCTCGTAGCGACAAAACCCGTCTAAGCCTTGTTTGGTCAGCACGCGGGCAGCCTCGGGCTACTACTTCACGTTTGCTCTAGAAACGCATGGCGATGAATTTGCGGACGACCCGACCGACGCGGCGGTCGGGACAAATACAACGCCCCGAGCGAGTAATTCCTGTGCGCTTCTATACATGCAAATGTCCTTGCCTTCAGACCCGGGCCCGACACTCGGTTAATTGTTACTGAAAACGCGCGTGACTGGCATGGAACGAGTTACTTTCGGGATCTGTCTCGAGCAGGTGGAAAATACTAATTTCCTATTGTTGAGTCGTTTGCATACGAAATGTATTTCGGCAGTCTCGGTTCCATAGCACGCTCGCATAAAGCGAACGTCTTTTGCTAGTTAAATATTGTTAAATGTCTACGTATTACGTCAAGAAGTGAAATGATTCTTCTACAAAAGCGTGCTTTACCTTTTACGAAACATTGACGATGTTTCAAGTTACATCAGTAAATCTATAAAAAAAATTATTTTTAAATGTTTGAGAAACGGCAGATTCCTTTCTCGCACTTACGGGATAATTTTAAAGAAATCCAATCCGATATCGAATTTTGAATGAGTGATCGACAACAAAAGTTTGAAAATAAATATTTGAACGTCTTGCAAATTTTGTCCATTACGGAATAAACGGTTGCAGTCTTAATTAAGATAATACTAATTACATACATTTTTAGAAAATATGTTTAGCTATTTCTTCAAGCATGTTCCGATGTCATAGTAGTCATCAAGTTACAATCATAATAGTTTATTCGTTATCTTGCAGATCTTGTTTATCTCGCACGGACTCACGTTTATCGTCACATTACTTCAAGCAGCGTGACTGTTTAATGAAGATATCCTATAGATAACGTATCAATTTCGAGTATCAGTTCGCATTAAATCGTAATATCAGAATCGATAAATTTCAAGATGCCGCAAATATGACATATCATCATCACGTTTATTCATTCTTCAAACTATATATCCGCGCGGAAAATGTTATCTGTTGACGTCTTTTAAAAATCGATAACACACGTCACGAACACGCGTTATCGAGCGCAAGAAGCTTGTGACGAGTACGGAGACATCGTGATTCGAGAAATCGCTCGGTGTCGCGTTTCACTCGCGAGATTGCGATCATCAGCGGCATCAGAGGAGAACGATTGCCGGTGATGATTCTTCAGAGAGGAAACCGTAGGTCTTCATGGAAAAAGCCCGATTGCAACGCGCTCCGAAATAAGAGAAAGAGACGAGAGTGGAAGAGAGAGGACGAGACACGGCGAGACATACATGGAGAACGTGGAGAGAACGTGGGAAAAAGAGAGAGAGAGAAAGAGAGAAAAAGAGAAGCAAAGGAAGGACACGCGCGCGCAGGAGGTGGAGCAGAGGCCGACGTGTGATGCTGGATGAGGAGTGAGGACGAGAACCCAGTGGAATGCACAGAATGCATCCAGCGCACCTGCTTGCAGGCTTCAGCTCTGACTGAGACGACTCGGATCGTGCCTGCGAACGGAGAAGTCTATCCTCGTGTGGGTGACACGAACACGCCGCAAGATCGAAAATGGTGGGAAGGGAGAAGTTGGAGCAGGAGGATAGACGGGGACGAACGGTCGGGAGGCGAGAGGGAGGAACGGGAGGCTGCGGGAAGCAGGGACCGAGAAGAGAAGGCGAGCTGGACCGCCAGGAGATCCAGGAGAAGTTACAACGCTCTTCGTTCCGCGTCGATAAAGTCTATTTCGCGCAATGGGTTCTCCCGATGGGCCAATCATCCGGTCGCGATTTACGCGAGTTACGACTTTCGCTCATCATTCGCGGCTGCAAATTTTCACACGTTATACTGACAATGAGAAAGAAAAACCATGACATATATAAGAAGTATAAGAGTGAAATATCCATTAAAATCGATTTAATGCGAAAAGAAATTTTATTTGCATCGAGATCATGTATGGATAACGATATAAGAACAATGTAAATCATTAATATAACTCGGAATGAATAAGGCTATGCAATAATTTTATTGATATAAAAAATCGCAATATGCAGTACAAGAGCGCAGCGAGATGGACAGCCTGACATACTCCTATAGGGTTAAAAACGCACAGCGCCGCGCGCCGTTTCGCACACTCAAGAGCAGAACACGCGAGAGCGAGAGAAAGGGGCGTTTTATCTGGCTAAGAGTGAGGCTTATTGACCTGCCGCTAGCCGCCGGCCACGGCGACTTATGGCCTTAAAGCGCACTCGCGACCTCGAAGAAACCGGCCGCGAAATCGCGTTGCCCACAAATTGGATGGCTTTTAAACGTGTTGGAAAACTGCATCTACGAACCCCGGAATTCTGAAGAGGATCTAAAAGAAAAAAGTATTCTCTAACGTTTAACGCGATAAAGATATTCTGATAAACGTTTTGGCGGAGAGGTTTTCTCCACGAATTATAAGCGGTTCACAAAGTAAATGTTGCATAAATTAACTATTAATTAGTAAGTAGAAATAAAAAACTAACTATTGAGATATTTGATATAAAAATTAGAAAAATATAAAAGTAGCAGCACTAATTAAATTTTCTCTGGGAAAGCTCGGCTTCAAATTAATTAAAGAAACCGTAGTAATAATATTCTTTGTATCTGACTTGATATAAGTATCTGATATAAAAGAATGGTATCTGATATAAAAAAATAAATATCAATTTTAATTAATTAGAATTAAAGACATTTTTTTGGATTCATATAGGTACATATGTTGCAAGTATTACCGATTAAAGTACCTATCGCAAAATGTTCATGAGTGTAGTTAGAATTGGCTTCGAGAATTAATATTCTCTTCTGTTAGTATTTTAAATATGACGAACGTCGTATTTAAAATACCAACAGAAGAGAATATTAATTCTCGGAGCTAATTCCAATTACACTCATAAAAACTTCGCAATTAGATAACTACAGGAAATTAAATATGTATTTATAATCGTTAAAATATAGGAACAATAAAAATTTCGGTGAGACGAATCTCTCTGAGAAAATTTCGATCTCGTGAAATCGTTCATCCGAATGTAATATTGTACTAACGGTGGCGACGACAACCATTCGATTCCATTATCGTTTGTCGTATTAGACGGGAGACACCATATATATGATGCAACAGCTCTTTATCTTGCGGTAAACCCGGTTTTGACTTTCAAGCGGATATACTATCTTACAGCGAAGTGTATTGCGGTTCGAACGAGTCGCTCGTAGATGAAGCGAGGCAAGGCGAGTCCATCGAAACGCGCTTTTCAGATATAACGCCGATTAAAATTCATGAGCCGCGCAGCACACGATAACGCTCATAATGGGGATCGGCGCAAGAAGCGGGTTTATGCGCCTTTCAGAAAAAAACTTGATGGAAATTCATGACAACGTGTGTTCATTAATCAAAATTGAAGTACGGCCAGCGCCTGCACGATTTTATTTTGCAAAATAATTATATTTACCAAGTAGATGTGTGAATCTTGTGCTTTATTGAGAACACTTTGTTAAATGATCGAGTTTTATCAGATTTTTATGAGACATGCTTCTGATTAGAGGCCATAATAATTAACGATAATCTCTCTTATCTCCCATCTTGAGTAACTGGACTTTCCAAATGCGAGCTACATTTTGATATGAAAAACAAAAGAATATTACTGAAAGAGGTTTCATTAATCAATTATCAGGTTATTATTATTACATTATCATTATTTATCAGTTGTTTGAGAGAGCTGAAAATTTATATTTTATATAAATTTAAATTAGCCTGAATTTATTTCGTTTTATTTTATAATTAACATTTTATATTCTAACGCAATCTCGAATAAATATGTTAATAAGCATCACTTCTGCGTAGAGCTTATTGTCCGTCTCGCGTGTCCAAGAAATGAATCAAAAGACGTAGGTACAGTAGTCAAAGACGTTGTCGGCCAGACGGCCGCGGTGTCGAGCCGCGCGTTGTTTTTCACCCTTTTTGAAACCGCATTTAACAGTCCCTTAAATACCTCGCCATGACCGATAAGAATGAGATATAAGTGCAGCGTAGGGTATATGCACATGCACGTGCTCCGCATATATGCGTGGGTGTCCGTTGCGGAGCACCACGGTCGGTTACGAGGCCCCGACTCTCGTTCGACTCGATCGGTGCTCACCGCGTGCTTTTCACTCGCGTGTTATATGGAGTGACCGATGATATCGCGTGCAACAGTCCGACCCAGGCGAGTTAGTGCATTTACGATGGAAAATAGCAAATAGTTGCCGGAATTATTCCGTCTGTCGACACGAAGAAAAATAGTTTGAGCCTAAAGAGACCTTCGCATGATCAACATCATTGGCATGAGCAATGTTGGCGTTTTTTCAAGTCAGATAAGATTCGTCTCTTTGTTTTTTGCTTTCAAAATAAAATGCGATGTATAATTAAAATATAATTACTCCATTTTGCTATCAAATCTAGTCCATCTTTAAAATTAATATCTCGTTACTAACAATACTAAGTTAGTGCGATATTTATATAATTATACCGCTGACCTCTTAATCAATTTAGCATTCTCAAACACCTTTTGACACTTCGAGCGAATACAGTTTTAAACAAATTACAATAAGTCATATATCATAGAAATCACTGGGTATTTTAATATCACAATGTGACGCACACATTTAATAATGCCTCGTGAATTAGCGGTTTAACCCTCAAATTTCTGATTGCATATTACGCTTATATGTTTCATTAACTGCGAAATACACCGATGAACAAAAATGCACGCGACTCGAGGCGTGCGCGACATAATATTTATCGTGAACGCGACGGACCTCGCGGCGACGATTACACGTAGCTGACGAGCAGCAAAAATCGCGTACTTAAAAGCACGAGGCGTAAAAGCTGCGCGCGTGCATTTTGTGGTCGCACCGCTGATCGCATGCAATGACCGAGGCTCATTCGATAATAGTAGCGGGATTGCGCGCGTTTGCATTATATCTTTAAACGACGTCAATTTCGTTCCCGTACCTGCCAGTTACCGGGTTCTAGAATCCCTCCGGCCCCTTCTTTCGCGCTCGATCCGGCCGTACGATAGCCGGGCTTCCGCAATAGTTTCGCACGCGTGCATAATTCGTAATTGGTCGCCGCTCCGGGACAGAAATTATCGACGCCGTGTCCGCGTTTATCTAAGCGAAGGGTGCAGATCTGCTTAACATCGCGTGTGTAACTAGAGATCGTCGAAAGACAACGTCGATATTTTATTATTTCACCCTGTACCACGGTTATTGCATCAGAGTAAAAAATCTAAGCCTTCTACATATATATGTGTCGAATTGATCTCATTCAAAGCGATAGGAAGATCGAAACACTGTCGAGATGATTAACGCAAAAATTCAATAATGCTCACTCTCTAATTTTAATATATATAGATTCTGCGAATTGTCTCTTGTCGTTTTTATTCGTTAATTTTTCCTCGATAAGGAAAGACGTGATAAAAAAAATAAAAAAAAATCTGAAAAGAAATCACAGGCTTCCATTGCCGAGCATGATTGCGAACAGCGCGGTGGCGGCCAAGGCACGTCGATTAAGCGTCGCGTGTGAATCAAGCGTGGGCAAAGCCATCAGGAGACAATAAAACCGGCGCCTCTCCGCCAGAAACGCTCCTGGAATCCGGCCAGATCGCTTTGTGTCGCAGACCCGCAACTAATGGTCGTTGACGAAATTGATTAACCCAAACTTACCATATATGCCAGAGTAGAAAAGAAAGACGATTTTGTACAATATATGAGATTTATTTTAAGATTTTTGCAATTCTTCCCGTTGAAATTAAATCTGTTTAAACTTAAATATCGTTATTTTCAATTCCTGAATCGTCGAATTATAAATATGAAAGTTAAGATAATAACCAAAAGAACAGTTGTCATAAACGTGTAAACATTCGAGTTCAATATTCTCATAAGTGTTTACTTGCTTCGTAATAATAAGGACATTACTTGTGGCAGACAAAGCAATTTCTGGTAGTTGAGATCGAGAGGTGACACGATCGACAGTGACACGAAGAAAATAGTTTCTTAACACAAAAGATTAAGAGACGAGTGCTAAACGAGTAAAATATTTTATATATATAACGTTCTTATTTTAAAGCAATCTGTATCTGCTATTTATGATATAGATATATCAACATTTAGAATTTAAGAAACGAACGAGTTTTTCAGCCCAAACAAAAGAGAAAGAAGAGAAAGAAGATACAAGAAAGAAAAGTAGAAGCAGAAAAAAGTAAGTAACAAAAAAATACATTATTACAAAAAGATTTAGCCATAGAAAAAAATAGAAATAAAAGTATATAGGAAAGAGTTGCCGAATGCGTATATACCATTTAAGTTATTTTTTATTATATTTCTCATTTGCGGTAAAGTTATTTGTACGCAAACAAACGTTTGAAATTGTTATCGCTTGATGTTTTAGGCACCTATTATTACATATTTAACCTTTCATCAATGACAAATTAATTTGTTATAAGTCATTTTGTAACATGCTGCAAAAGGTACGATGTAGACAACTGATCGCCTAAATTGTACCTGGGTCTTCTAAATCATACCTCCTTGAAAGTATCAAATTTATAATTAAAAATATAAGATTAATAAAAAGAACTATTAACTAATATTTATTTTATTAATAATTGATCAAAAAAAGATAATACTAGATAGTACTTAATAATTAGTAAAACACAATAATAAAAAAGTAAGAACGTCACTGTCGTGTTAACATAATCTAAATAATTATTTTTCACGTAATCTAGAGATGGGTACGCATGAATGTACAGCACGAGTTCCTAGATTGTACTGGCACGATATAGGAAACCTTGTGGTGATACGATTTAGGAAACTTGATAGATTTTATAAAAATATCGATTTAATCTTTATAATAATTGAAAATATATATGTGCAAAAATGTAAAATATTCTACAATAAACCTTTTTTTATAAAAAAATAAACATTTATAATAAAATTGCATGATATATGAATAATATAAAATATTGAGATATGATTTAGGCGACCGGTACGCATTCGGCAAATCTTCCCTATCGTTCCGGAATCCAATTTCCCAAAAATAACAAATCACAGTTCAAACTTTCGACTTATTGTTAGCCACAGATATCTGAGATTGAATTTATTTCTAAGCTGTACTGCACTAAACATATATAATGGCATAAATACTAAAAATCATTTTCAGCATTATCTCAGAACTAGTATTGCATGGATACGGAGATAAGATAGAGAGACGAACATTTATATTCATACCGCTCAACAAGAAATTTCAAGGAGACTACCCAATCTTGGACACATACGACTGCTTCATCTAATCAGTTGTCTTAATTACAAATAGAGCTCAAACTATAACATGGACGGAAATCCTCCCAAGAAGCAAATCTGCAAAGATATAGGATCAAGAAGTTCTTCAGAAGAAACCTTTCCATCTCCGATCTCTCCAGAACAAACCCCCAAGAAAAATTCTCCCCATGACATTCGGAAAGTTCTTCCCGAAAACAAACTCCCTCAGAAAGAACCTTTCGAACTCCAATCTCCTCAGCGCAAATCTCCCCAAGAAAAAATCTCCCCAAGACATTCGGGAAGTTCTTCCCGAGAACAAACTCCTTCAGAAGAAACCTTTCAATCTCAGATCTCAAAACAAATCTCCCAAAGAGGACTCGAAGATAAAACCTGCCGAAGAAAAATTTTCCAAGAACAAACTTCCTCAGCAGCAACCTCTCAATCTCAGATCTCCCCAGCTCCCCCAGTACAAACCCGCCAGAAAAAATCTCAAGAAAAAATCTCCCAAAGATATTCAGAAAGCTCTTCTGGAGAAGAAACTCCCTTAGAAGGAACCTCCCGATCTCCGATTTCCCTAGCACAAACCCCTCAAGAAAAATTATCCCCAAAACATTCGGAAAGTTCTTCCCGAGAACAAACTCCCTCAGCAGAAACCTCAGGAACAAACGAGAGAACGGAATCATATACGTGTCCTAAATGCGGAATAACTTTAACGAGTCATATCGCGTTTATATATCACGTACTGAATTTACGAGGTAGCTGTGAATACCTGAAAGAAGTAGAACATAAGGAACCAAATTTTGATAATCCTATTTCCCCAGCACAAACCCCCCAGAAAAAACCCGAAGGAAAATTCTCTCCAAGATATTCGGGAAGTTCTTCCCGAGAACAAACTCCCCCAGCAGCAACCTCTCGATCTCCTATTTCCCCAGCACAAACTCCCCAAAAAATATTATCTACAAGATATTCAGCAAGTCCTTCCCAAGAACAAACTTCCCCAATGTTAGAAGAAAACACACGATCTTCGATCTCGCCAGAACAAACCTTCCATAAAAAATCTCAAGAAAAATTCTCCCAAAAATATTCGGAAAGTTCTTCTGGAGAAGAAACTCCCTTAAAAAGAACTTCTCTATCTCCGATTTTCCTAGCACAAACCCCCCAAGAAAAAATCTCGAGACGTTCAAAAAGTTCTTCCCGAGAACAAACTCCCGCAGAAGAAACCTTTCGAGCTCCTATTTCCCCAGTACAAACCCCTCAGAAAAAATCCCAAGAAAAATTCTCTCCAAGATATTTGGGAAGTTCTTCCCGAGAACAAACTCCCTCAGCAGAAACCTCTCAATCACCGATCTCCCCAGCACGAACCCCCCAAGAAATATTATCTACAAGATATTCAGCAAGTCCTTCCCAAGAACAAACTTCCCCAATGTTAGAAAAAAACACACGATCTTCGATCTCGCCAGAACAAACCTTCCATAAAAAATCTCAAGAAAAATTCTCCCAAAAATATTCGGAAAGTTCTTCTGGAGAAGAAACTCCCTTAAAAAGAACTTCTCTATCTCCGATTTTCCTAGCACAAGCCCCCCAAGAAAAAATCTCGAGACGTTCAAAAAGTTCTTCCCGAGAACAAACTCCCTCAGAAGAAACCTTTCGAGCTCCTATTTCCCCAGTACAAACCCCTCAGAAAAAGTCCCAAGAAAAATTATCTCCAAGATATTCGGGAAGTTCTTCCCGAGAACAAACTCCCTCAGCAGAAACCTCTCAATCTCCGATCTCCCCAGCACGAACCCCCCAAGAAATATTATCTACAAGATATTCAGCAAGTCCTTCCCAAGAACAAACTTCCCCAATGTTAGAAAAAAACACACGATCTTCGATCTCGCCAGAACAAACCTTCCATAAAAAATCTCAAGAAAAATTCTCCCAAAAATATTCGGAAAGTTCTTCTGGAGAAGAAACTCCCTTAAAAAGAACTTCTCTATCTCCGATTTTCCTAGCACAAGCCCCCCAAGAAAAAATCTCGAGACGTTCAAAAAGTTCTTCCCGAGAACAAACTCCCGCAGAAGAAACCTTTCGAGCTCCTATTTCCCCAGTACAAACCCCTCAGAAAAAATCCCAAGAAAAATTCTCTCCAAGATATTCGGGAAGTTCTTCCCGAGAACAAACTCCCTCAGCAGAAACCTCTCAATCTCCGATCTCCCCAGCACGAACCCCCCAAGAAATATTATCTACAAGATATTCAGCAAGTCCTTCCCAAGAACAAACTTCCCCAATGTTAGAAAAAAACACACGATCTTCGATCTCGCCAGAACAAGCCTTCCATAAAAAATCTCAAGAAAAATTCTCCCAAAAATATTCGGAAAGTTCTTCTGGAGAAGAAACTCCCTTAAAAAGAACTTCTCTATCTCCGATTTTCCTAGCACAAGCCCCCCAAGAAAAAATCTCGAGACGTTCAAAAAGTTCTTCCCGAGAACAAACTCCCTCAGAAGAAACCTTTCGAGCTCCTATTTCCCCAGTACAAACCCCTCAGAAAAAATCCCAAGAAAAATTCTCTCCAAGATATTTGGGAAGTTCTTCCCGAGAACAAACTCCCTCAGCAGAAACCTCTCAATCACCGATCTCCCCAGCACGAACCCCCCAAGAAATATTATCTACAAGATATTCAGCAAGTCCTTCCCAAGAACAAACTTCCCCAATGTTAGAAAAAAACACACGATCTTCGATCTCGCCAGAACAAACCTTCCATAAAAAATCTCAAGAAAAATTCTCCCAAAAATATTCGGAAAGTTCTTCTGGAGAAGAAACTCCCTTAAAAAGAACTTCTCTATCTCCGATTTTCCTAGCACAAGCCCCCCAAGAAAAAATCTCGAGACGTTCAAAAAGTTCTTCCCGAGAACAAACTCCCTCAGAAGAAACCTTTCGAGCTCCTATTTCCCCAGTACAAACCCCTCAGAAAAAGTCCCAAGAAAAATTATCTCCAAGATATTCGGGAAGTTCTTCCCGAGAACAAACTCAATCAGCAGAAACCTCTCAATCTCCGATCTCCCCAGCACGAACCCCCCAAGAAATATTATCTACAAGATATTCAGCAAGTCCTTCCCAAGAACAAACTTCCCCAATGTTAGAAAAAAACACACGATCTTCGATCTCGCCAGAACAAACCTTCCATAAAAAATCTCAAGAAAAATTCTCCCAAAAATATTCGGAAAGTTCTTCTGGAGAAGAAACTCCCTTAAAAAGAACTTCTCTATCTCCGATTTTCCTAGCACAAGCCCCCCAAGAAAAAATCTCGAGACGTTCAAAAAGTTCTTCCCAAGAACAAACTCCCTCAGAAGAAACCTTTCGAGCTCCTATTTCCCCAGTACAAACCCCTCAGAAAAAATCCCAAGAAAAATTCTCTCCAAGATATTCGGGAAGTTCTTCCCGAGAACAAACTCCCTCAGCAGAAACCTCTCAATCTCCGATCTCCCCAGCACAAACCCCCCAAGAAATATTATCTACAAGATATTCAGCAAGTCCTTCCCGAGAACAAACCCCCTCAGAAGAAACCTTTCGAGCTCCTATTTCCCCAGTACAAACCCCCCAGAAAAAATCTCAAGAAAAATTCTCCCCAAGACATTCGAGAAGCTGTTCCCGAGAACCAACTCCCTCGGCAGGAACCTCTCGATCTCCGATCTCCTCAGCAGGACCCTCAAGAACAAACGAGAGAACGGAATCACACACATGTCCTACATGTGGAATAACTTTACCGAGTCATGACGCGTTGATATATCACGTACTGAATTTACAAGGTAGCTGTAAATACCTGAAAAAATAGAACATAAAGAATCAAATTTTGATAATGAATAATGATAATTCGAAATTCGAAGGATGAACTGTGTTGTTCATAGGGTAGGCGACTTACTACTATCAAATCGGCAGTGATCTGCTTCTTTCTACTAGCGATCAATGGCTGCGTTCAGTAGAAAAAGCAGCCCATAGTGAGCGCTTAAAATAATTCCTTAATATACATGGTTCAGTTCTTTACACACTGGATTTACCAATAATGTAGAAACCAATCCTAATAAAAAATCATTAAGCGCTCAACGACTTGCTTTTTTCACTGAACGCAGCCAATGATTCGCGAGGACTTTATTTGTAATATGAAATACGTGCTAATACTTCTGACATGCTAATATTTCACGATTCGCGCGACAATCGTTTGATTGTATCACAACAGGTTGATAATGTCATTTAATGTAGATATGCATCCGTATGTGCGTGCGTGTGTCTAATCGTATACGTTACATAAGTGAATTATTAGCTTGTCATCAGATTCATCGAAGGCTCGTATGAGCCATCAATAAACAGTTATTCACGGCATTTTGAGCTACACAATTGGCTTTATAAAATGTAAATTAAGAAAGTCAATCGCATATTCACAATAGTAAATCTACGCAATGGTGGAATTGAACAACGATTCTAACGATAGAGAATTTATCGGAAGTTCAATGTCTACGGGGAAGTATTAACGTTATAAGATAAAATCCAACCTTTAAAATTCATTTACATATATTATAGTAATTTATATGTTTAATATTCCTTATATATATTTTTAATATATGTGTGAATTATTAAAATATACGTAAGAAATGCTTGTGATTATCAGTTTTTTTCTTATATGTTTCTTTACATATATCTAATAATATTTTATTATATGTAATACATATAATAATATTTTATGAATTACATATAATAATATTAATTACATATAATAATATTTTTTAATATGTAATTACATATAATAATATTTTATTATATGTAAAGAAACATACCTATAAGATAAAAATTGATATTTCTTATAATATTTCATTATTGAGACAGATTGCGCATTAATTCTAAAAAACAAATTATAATAAAGTCTCAGTTTTCTTTAACATTTAACTAACAAATTTGTAACGTAGAAATTCTTTTTTTGCGTTACATTTATCTTTCCTTAATATCAAATATATCATATCTAGCATGAGTTTTAAAAAATTAAAAAAAAATTATTTTTTATAGTATGTTTTGTTTTCAGAACATATTTCGCTTAAAATTAAGATTTAATAAATATGACATTGCAATATTCTTTATTTGACAATATTAATTAATTGCTATGATGAAACAATCAGAAAATTATTTTTAAAAAATTATAACTAAAAATCTCATCATCGACAGACATGACTAATTGTAAAATGTGTGACTAATATTAATGTACCAATCAATTTTATTTTTTGTATTCTTTTTTATAGCTTTAATAAAAATCATGGCATTGTAATGGTGGAGCAACTTTCATTCTTTCATTGATCCTCATAAATTAAAAGCTAATTTTTTTTCTTTTATTGGTCAACGAATGCTTTAAGGGAAACTAACAAGAAAAGTGCGAATTGGAGGCAAAAATCCAGTTTAAAATTCTGGTCCAGGTTCAAAAAGCGCAAAGTTCAAGATCATCACAGCTATTAATTACATAATTGGTATTACGCAAATACGCGCACACAGACGGCGAAATGTTTAATGATTGCTTCGGTAAACGAGAGTCTCCAACGTCTATAGCCGCAAAGATGCGTCTTCCGTCAAGGCTACGTATGCAAATACATTTATTACCGTTATCGCAATTGTCCTTATACAAATCACCGCCAAACCGTCGGAATTAACGAGAATTATGAGATGAACTGCGAATAAAAGCGCCAAGAAGCTATCGTTATCTTGCAGTTCAATTCGGAATTTGCGACGAATTTATGAACTTGCAGAGTCACATTTCGTTACATCCGCAAATAACTATAATCTGTAGATCTGTAAAGATACACAGACATTTACCCTTAAATTATGCTGGATTGGAGACATTTTATGTTGCAAAATAAAATGTTTCTAAGGATTGCACAAAATAATAAAGTATATATATAATCATAATGTTGGAATATTATAATATTAGCCGTTTTATATTTTTTATTGTATTCTTACAAAACCAATTCAATCCTATAATTCGTAGAGAAATAAACTGTTCTAATGTTATATATACTACACACCCCAAGTAGAAATCGTATCCCTGCACAACCTAGTCCCTAGCTTTCTTTGCTAGATTGTTAGCTAGTGATGAACTAGCCAAATGGCAAAGGCACGAGGTGATTCTGTTACGCAGAAATAACCTAGTGGCTGTCTAGTGAAACAAACCTGCCTCACGATGGTGTCCTGAGCTCAGGCCAGGCTTTTTTTTCATGGTAACAGATGCGGCTATTCTTACCACCTTATTTTGGAGTATTGCAATAATAATTTTTCGTCGGTTTCTCTCCTTTGCCACACAATATAGCGAAAAGTGGGGGAATAGCAAACACCTAAGGGAAAATTTAAATAAAGCTGACAATTGTTTATTAATTATAGAAGTCTTTATTTTAAATAATACTCCAGTTATTTGAAAACTACAATAATTAGTATTTATAGATTATCAACATAAACTATAATTTTAAACAAAAAGCAGACCCCTTGTTTTTCGAAGTTACCCGGCGTACGCGGGGCAATGCCGAATTGTAGCTGAGGTAATCACGAACGAGTTTTGCTCTTTGTCGAAAATTATAGTTTATGTTGATAATCTATAAATATTAATTATTTAGTTTAAAGCCAAATAACTAGAGACTAGAGTATCATTTAAAATAAAGACTTCTATAATTGATAAATAATCGTCGACTTTATTTAACTTTTCCCTTAGGTGTTTGCAGTTACCCCACTCTCACCTGTTTTTCTTGTAATTTTAATTTTAACAACCAAAGGCATAATACAGTACTATCTCAGCATCACTAGCCTTTTATTTGATTGTTAGAATCATCGACTGACTAGAGAGATTGCACTCATATAATCGTTTCTTGGATCGAGTTGGAACAAATACCTAGCAGCAAGGTTCTTAGCGATATTAACACCGAGCTAATGGAGGTGGTGTAAGTTATGCTAGGTATAAGCTAGCGAAACATCGCCACCACGAGAGTCGATAATGCAATGAGATAATTCTTCCCGTTGAAATTAAACCTGTTTAAATTTAAATATCGTTATTTTCAATTCCTGAGTCATCGAATTATAAATATGAAAGTTAGGATAATAACCAAAAGAACAGTTGTCATAAACGTGTAAACATTCGAGTTCAATATTCTCATAAGTGTTTACTTGCTTCGTAATAAGGACACTACTTGTGGCAGACAAAGCAATTTCTGGTAGTTGAGATCGAGAGGTGACACGATCGACAGTGACACGAAGAAAATAGTTTCTTAACACAAAAGATTAAGAGACGAATGCTAAACGAATAAAGATGTTATATATAACGTGCATATTTTAAAGCAATCTGTATCTGCTATTTATGATATAGATATATCAACATTTAGAATTTTGGAAAAGAACGAGTTTTTCAGCCCAAGCAAAAGAGAAGGAAGAGAAAGAAGATAAAAGAAAGAAAAGTGAAAGCAGGAAAAAGTAGGTAACAAAAAAATACATTATTACAGAAAGATACAGCCATAGAAAAAAATAGAAATAAAAGTATATAGGAGAGAGTTGCCGAATGCGTATATACTATTTATTATTTTTTATTATATTTCTCCTTTGGTAAAGTAATTTGTACGCAAATAAACGTTCGAAATTGTTATCGCTTGATGTTTCAGGCACCTATTATTACATGTTTAACCTTTCATTAATGACAAATTAATTTGTTATAAGTCATTTTGTAACATACTGCAAAAGGTACGATTTAGACAACCAATCGCCTAAATTGTACCTGGGTCTTCTAAATCATACCTCCTTGAAAGTATCAAATTTATAAGTAAAAATAATTAAAAGTATAAGATTAATAAAAAGAAGAAATACTTATTTTATTAATAATTGATTAAAAAAGGATAATACTAGATAGCACTTAATAATTAATAAAAAACGTATAATTAAACTATTTTTTCGACAATCACGAGACGTATGTACATATGTGTGTGTGTATATATATATGTGCCTATATATTTCACACAAGTACCCATATATTGGGTTGTCGGAAAAGTCATGACGTATTTTTTTGCAACAAATGGCACTAGTTCAGTTTTGGAAGTACTAGAGTCATTCGCATGTATGTTATTGCTATGTCATTTAACAGCTGACGGTTCTAGCTTCGTTCTAAAAAAAAAAAATTGAGCGATTTGGTTGAGTTTTGGAGATTTTACAACAAGTTGAAAATGGAAGACCAAACTGTGCATTTTCGCCATATTTTACTGTTTTACTTCCGTAAAGGGAAGAACGCGCGTCAAGCTTGTGAAAAGTTGCTTGACGCGCGTTCTTCCCTTTACGGAAGTAAAACAGTAAAATATGGCGAAAATGCACAGTTTGGTCTTCCATTTTCAACTTGTTGTAAAATCTCCAAAACTCAACCAAATCGCTCAATTTTTTTTTTTAGAATAAAGCTAGAACTGTCAGCTGTCAAATGACATAGCAATAACATACATGCGAATGACTCTAGTACTTCCAAAACTGAACTAGTGCCATCTGTTGCAAGAAATACTTCATGACTTTTCCGACAACCCAATACTTAAGGCCCTTGCACAATGCTAGGCAACAGGCAATAGGAACAAAAAATAACCTCAAATTCGTCAATAAAAACCTAAAAAATTCGAACGATATGATTGGTTGGCAACAGGCAATAAGCACAGAATTTCCAACGTGACGGAAATTCTGTGTCTATTGCCTGTGTCATCGTCTATTCTGCATAAATACAAGTTTTCTGATTTCTGTTCCCTGTTCCTATTGCCTGTTGCCTAGCATTGTGCAAGGGGCTTTATTGTTAGAAAATTTCCAACATGTAATGTACTAACCTCATTTTATCTTATATCTTATGTTCATGTGAATATATAAATGTACTTAAAATTAGTACTATCGACATTCGAATATTCAAGCAGCTTAGAAATATCTCTTTGTGTCTCGTAAGATTCATTTACCTATACATAATTCCAAAATAAGTATGATTTTCCAGAGATACAAATGTGAATCTAAACTAACCTCTAAAAATAATTATCAACTTTAACGTTTTGAGA
Organism: Leptothorax acervorum; assembly: GCA_035220615.1. Lineage (NCBI taxonomy): Eukaryota > Metazoa > Arthropoda > Insecta > Hymenoptera > Formicidae > Leptothorax > Leptothorax acervorum. The sequence continues at coordinate 529,927 of JASTWQ010000002.1, read as the reverse complement.
TCTTGCAATTAGTAAAATTGAAAGGTTTCGGGAAATAAGTGATATCTCGATGATACATGAGGCCTGGTCTCTTTAGCTCAACTTCTTGCACGGTTCAGCTTTCCTCTTTTTCTTTCCACGTTGAAGAGAAAAAGAGAAAAGATGAACCAACAACTTCAGTTGCAACAACTTCAGTTATTCAGTGATGTGTACCATGCTACCACGTGTGCGGTAGACAACATGGAAACATAATGTTAATCTTTCAATAAAGATTCGTTGTTGTGGATTCATTTTTAACGACGATATATATTTTTAGTGTTACAATCATTTCTGTCAATTCACGCATTATTTTACAACTTGCCATTGCCATTTTTATATTCGTAAATGACGTAATTTTATAAGATAAGGGAAATCCGCTCCACCCGGTATTTGCCAAATTTTTATTACGAATACGTACGTGGCTAAATTTTTCCTGAAAATATATTGCTTTCGATAGTAATTTGTAAATTAAATGCAAAACGAAGAGAGCTGAATAAATCTCTTCTTGAATTACTTTTTTATTTCAGCATCTCCATTGTGATTTGCGATGAAACGTGGTCGTGGACTAGACAACGTAACATCACCACCTGCAAAGCACTCGTCGGTGAGTGCGAGAAGTAGAATAGGTCGTAGCAATAGTCATGCAATGGCTTCTCAACAACCGACATCAGGATCGCAAAATCAAGTCCATATGCAGCAGCAATCGACAATAAGGCACAAGGTTTGCGCCAACTACTTTTTCCTCCTTTCTCATCACATATGCGCGCGTGCGCGCGTACGCAAATGTACAAACTAAACATGCCTATTGTGCACTTAAACAATCATAAAAGTAGTTTGTAAATAAGAACAACTGTCGCTATAGGTACACTCTGGCAGTGTAACACCGTTAGCTTCCACCCCACCCGGCTCTAATCTAAAAGGAGGAAGTGGATCTCAACAGTTCCAGAGATTAAAAGTTGAAGATGCATTATCTTATCTGGATGAAGTAAAATATGAATTTTGCCATCAACCAGAGGTGAGCTACAACAAGCTAATTCTGTTGAAACATCAGTGGATAAATAAAAAAGAAACGCTCAGTATTTTTCGTATTGTGTTAACGTAAATCTTTATTCGTAGGTGTTCAATGACTTCTTAGACATCATGAAAGAGTTCAAATCTGGAAGTATAAATACTTCAGGCGTTATAACCCGAGTGAGTCACCTTCTCAAAGGTCATCCCGAACTCATCGTTGGTTTCAATACATTTCTCCCACCAGGCAACAAGATAGAGGTACAAGCGAACGAGCAAGGATATGCTTTCCAAGCATCGGTCAGTATGCCCAGTCCAACGGCAACGCACACCGCCAGCGCAAATCTCCCCAAGAAAAATTCTCCCCAAGCCACTCGAGAAGTTCTTCGCGAGAACAAACGCCTTCGGAAGAAACCTCACAATCTCCGATCTCAAAACAAATCTCCCAAAGAAGACTCCAAGACAAAACCTGCCAAAGAAAAATTTTCCAAGCACAAACTTCCTCAGCAGCAACCTCTCAATCTCCGATCTCAAAACAAATCTCCCAAAGAAGACTCCAAGACAAAACCTGCCAAAGAAAAATTTTCCAAGCACAAACTTCCTCAGCAGCAACCTCTCAATCTCCGATCTCCCCAGCTCCCCCAGTACAAACCCGCCAGAAAAAGTATCAAGAAAAATTCTCCCTAAGATATTCGGAAAGTTCTTCTGGAAAAGAAACTCCCTTAGAAGAAACCTCTCGATCTCCGATTTCCCTAGCACAAGCCCCCCAAGAAAAAATCTCCTTGAGACGTTCAAAAAGTTCTTCCCGAGAACAAACACCCTCAGAAGAAACATTTCAAGCTCCTATTTCCACAGTACAAACCCCCCAGAAAAAATCTCAAGGAAAATTCTCTCCAAGTTATTCGGAAAGTTCTTCCCGAGAACAAACTCCCCCAGCAGAAACCTCAGGAACAAACGAGAGAACGGAATCATATACGTTTCCTAAATGCGGAATAACTTTAACGTGTCATGCCGCGTTTGTATTTCACGAACTGAATGACGCCTGTAAATACCGGAAAAAAATAAAACATAAGGAACCAAATTTTGATAATAAATAACGATAACTCGAAATTCGAATGATAAACTGTGTTGTTCATAGGGTAGGCGACTTACTACTATCAAATCGGCAGTGATCTGCTTCTTTCTACTCGCGATCAATGGCTGCGTTCAGTAGAAAAAGCAGCCCATAGTAAGCGCTTAAAATAATTCCTTAATATACATGGTTCAGTTCTTTACACACTGGATTTACAAAAAAATGTAGAAACCAATCCTAATAAAAAATCATTAAGCGCTCAACGACTTGCTTCTTTCACTAAACGCAGCCAATGATTCGCGAGGACATCATTTATTTGTAATATGAAATACGTGCTAATACTTCTGACACGCTAATATTTCACGACTCGCGCGACGATGTCGCCGTTTTATTGTTTATCACAACAGGTTGATAATATCGTTTAATGTAGATATGCATTCGTATGTTCGTGTGTGTGTTTACACGTACACATTACATAAGTGAATTATTAGCTTGTCATCAGATTCATCGAAGGCTCGTATGAGCCATCAATAAACATTTATTCACGGCATTTTGAGCTACACAATTGGCTTTATAAAATGTAAATAAAAAAAAGTTAATCGCATATTCACAATAATAAATCTACGCAATGATGGAATTGAACATGATTCTAACGATAGAGAATTTATCGGATGTTCAACATATTTCGCTTAAAAATAAGATTTAATAAAAATGACATTGCGATATTCTTTATTTGACAATATTAATTAATTGCTATGATGAAACAATCAGAAAATTATTTTTAAACAATTATAACTAATACCGATCAATTTTATTTTTTGTATTCTTTTTTATAACTTTAATAAAAATCATGGCATTGTAATGGTGGAGCAACAAATTTTATTCTTTTATTGATCCTCATAAATTATTAAAATATTTTTTTCTTTTATTGCTCAACAAATGTCTTAAGGGAAACTAACAAGAAAAGTACGAATTGGAGGCAAAAATCCAGTTTAAAATCCAGTTTCTGGTCCAGGTTCGAAAAGCGCAAAGTTCAAGATCTTATCATATGAATTGTACATCCGTTTCAAGTATATTCATTGCGCGTCTTTATACTATTACCTATTAGTATATTAATTACATAATTGGTATTACGCAAATACGCGCACACATACGGCGAAATGTTTAATGATCGCTTCGGTAAACGAGAGTCTCCAACGTCTATAGCCGCAAAGATGCGTCTTCCGTCAAGGCTACGTATGCAAATACATTTATTACCGTTATCGCAATTGTCCTTATACAAATCACCGCCAAACTGTCGGAATTAACGAGAATTATGAGATAAACTGCGAATAAAAGCGCCAAGAAGCTATCGTTACCTTGCAGTTCAATTCGGAATTTGCGACGAATTTATGAACTTGCAGAGTCACATTTCGTTACATCCGCAAATAACTATAATCTGTAGATCTGTAAAGATACACAGGTACTTACTCTTAAATTATGCTGGATTAGAGACATTTTATGTGGCAAAATAAAATGTTTCTAAGGATTGCACAAAGTAATAAAGTATATATGTAATCATAATGTTGGAATATTATAATATTAACCGTTTGATATTTTTTATTGTATTCTTACAAAACCAATTCAATCGTATAATTCGTAGAGAAATAAACTGTTCTAATGTTATATATACTACACACCCCAAGTAGAAATCGTATCCCTGCACAACCTAGTCCCTAGCTTTCTTTGCTAGATTGTTAGCTAGTGATGAACTAGCCAAACGGCAAAGGCACGAGGTGATTCTGTTACGCAGAAATAACCTAGTGGCTGTCTAGTGAAACAAACCTGCCTCACGATAGTGTCCTGAGCTCAGGCCAGGCTTTTTTTCATCGTAATAGATCCGGCTAATCTTACCACCTTATTTTGGGGTATTGCAATAATAATTTTTCGTCGGTTTCTCTCCTTTGCCACACAATATAGCGAAAAGTGGGGGAATAGCAAACACCTAAGGGAAAAGTTAAATAAAGCTGACGATTATTTATTAATTATAGAAGTCTTTATTTTAAATAATACTCCAGTTATTTGAAAACTACAATAATTAGTATTTATAGATTATCAACATAAACTATAATTTTAAACAAAAAGCAGACCCCTTGTTTTTCGGAGTTACCCGCCGTACGCGGGGCAATGCCGAATTGTAGCTGAGGTAATTACAAACAAGTTTTGCTCTTTGTTGAAAATTATAGTTTATGTTGATAATCTATAAATATTAATTATTTAGTTTAAAGCCAAATAAATAGAGACTAGAGTATTATTTAAAATAAAAACTTCTATAATTGATAAATAATCGTCGACTTTATTTAACTTTTCCCTTAGTGTTTACAGTTACCCCACTCTCCCCTGTTTTCCTTGTAATTTTAATTTTAACAACCAAAGGCATAATACAGTACTATCTCAGCATCACTAGCCTTTTATTCGATTGTTAAAATCATCGCCCGACTAGAGAGATTGCACTCATATAATCGTTTCTTGGATCGAGTTGGAACAAATACCTAGCAGCAAGGTTCTTAGCGATATTAATACCGAGCTAATGGAGGTGGTGTAAGTTATGCTATGTATAAGCTTGCGAAACATCGCCACCACGAGCGTCGATAATACAATGAGATAATTCTTCCCGTTGAAATTAAATCTGTTTAAATTTAAATATCGTTATTTTCAATTCCTGAGTCATCGAATTATAAATATGAAAGTTAAGATAATAACCAAAAGAACAGTTGTCATAAACGTGTAAACATTCGAGTTCAATATTCTCATAAGTGTTTACTTGCTTCGTAATAAGGACACTACTTGTGGTAGACAAAGCAATTTCTGGTAGTTGAGATCGAGAGGTGACACGATCGACAGTGACACGAAGAAAATAGTTTCTTAACACAAAAGATTAAGAGACAAATGCTAAACGAATAAAGATATTATATATAACGAGCATATTTTAAAGCAATCTGTATCTGCTATTTATGATATAGATATATCAACATTTAGAATTTGGAAAAAGACCGAGTTTTTCAGCCCAAGAAAAAGAGAAGAAAGAGAAAGAAGATAAAAGAAAGAAAAGTAAAAGCAGGAAAAAGTAAGTAACAAAAAAATACATTATTACAGAAAGATATAGCCATAGAAAAAAATAGAAATAAAAGTATATAGGAGAGAGTTGCCGAATGCGGTACAATATAGGCAACCTTACCCTACCATTTAAGTTATTTTTTATTATATTTCTCATTTGCGGTAAAGTTATTTGTACGCAAATAAACGTTCGAAATTGTTATCGCTTGATGTTTCAGGCACCTATTATTACATGTTTAACCTTTCATCAATGACAAATTAATTTGTTATAAGTCATTTTGTAACATGCTGCAAAAGGTACGATTTAGACAACCGGTCGCCTAAATCGTACCTGTAGGTCTTCTAAAGCATACCTCCTTGAAAGTATCGAATTTATAAATAAAAATAATTAAAAATATAGATTAATAAAAAAAACTTATCTAATATTTATTTTATTAATAATTGATCAAAGAAGGATACTTAATAATTAACAAAAACACAATAATAAAAAAGTAAGGACGTCACTGTCGTGTTAACATAATCTAAATAATTATTTTTCACGTAATCTAGAGATATGGTACGCATGAATGTACTACAGCACGAGTTCCTAGATTGTACCGGCACGATATAGGAAACCTTGTAGTGATACGATTTAGGAAACTTGATACATTTTATTAAAATATCGATTTTTAATCTTTATAATAATTGAAAATATGTATATGCAAAGAATGTAAAATATTCTACAAAAACCCTTCTTTTATAAAAAAATAAACATTTATAATAAAATTGCAAGATATATAAATAATATAAAATATTGAGATACGATTTAGGCGACGCATTCGGCAAATCTTCCCTACCGGAATCCAATTCCGCAAAAATAACAAATCACAGTTCAAACTTTCGACTTATTGTTAGCCACAGATCTCTGAGATTAAATTTTATTTCTAAGCTGTAATAAACATATAATGACATAAATACAGCACTAATTGTAAATATATAATGACATAAATGCTAAAAATCATTTTCAGCATTATCTCAAAACTAGTATTGCATGGATACGGAGATAAGAGAGAGACGAACATTTATACATATATTCATACTGCTCAACAAGAAATTTCAAGGAGACTACCCAATCTTGGACACATATACGACTGCTTCATCTAATCAGTTGTCTTAATTACAAATAGAGCTCAAACTATAACATGGACGGAAGTCTTCCCAAGAAGAAAACCCGCAAAGATATGGGATCAAGAAGTTCTTCAGAAGAAACCTTTCAATCTCCGATCTCCCCAGCACAAACCCCCAAGAAAACATCTCCCCAAGACATTCAGGAAGTTCTCCCCGAGAACAAACCCCCTCAGGAGAAACCTCTCAATCTCCGATCTCCTCAGCGCAGAGCCTCCCAAGAAAAATTCTCTCCAACACATTCGGGAAGTTCTTCCCGAGAACAAACTCTTTCAGAAGAAACCTCTCAATCTCCGATCTCAAAACAAATCTCCCAAAGAAGACTCCAAGACAAAACCTGCCGAAGAAAAATTTTCCAACAACAAACTTCCTCAGCAGCAACCTCTCAATCTCCGATCTCCCCAGCTGCTCCAGTACAAACCCGCCAGAGAAAATCTGAAGAAAAATTCTCCCAAAAATATTCGGAAAATTCTTTTGGAGAAGAAACTCCCTTAGAAGGAACCTCTCAATCTCCGGTTTCCCCAGTACAAACCCCCCCAAAAAAATCCCAAGGAAATTTCTCTCCAAGATATTCGGGAAGTTCTTCCCGAGTACAAACTCCCCCAGCAGCAACCTCTCGATCTCCTATCTCCCCAGCACAAACTCCCCAAGAAATATTATCTACAAGATATTCAGCAAGTCCTTCCCGAAAACAAACTCTCTCAGAAGAAACCTTTCGAGCTCCTAATTCCCCAGTACAAACCCCCCGGAAAAAATTCCAAGAAAATTTATCTCCAAGATATTCGGGAAGTTCTTCCCGAGAACAAACTCCCTCAGCAGAAACCTCTCCCACATTGTTAGAAAGAGTCATACGAAAATCGATCTCCCCAGAAGATACCCACCAGAAAAAATCTCAAGTAAAATTCTCCCCAAGACATTCGAGAAGCTGTTCCCGAGAACCAACTCCCTCGGCAGGAACCTCTCGATCTCCGATCTCCTCAGCAGGACCCTCAAGAACAAACGAGAGAACGGAATCATACACATGTCCTACATGTGGAATAACTTTACCGAGTCAGGACGCGTTGGTATATCACGTACTGAATTTACAAGATAGCTGTAAATACCTGAAAAAAAGTAGAACATAAGGAACCAAATTTTGATAATGAATAACGATAACTCAAAATTCGAATAATGAACTGTGTTGTTCATAGGGTAGGCGACTTACTACTATCAAATCGGCAATGATCTGCTTCTTTCTACTCGCGATCAATGGCTGCGTTCAGTAGAAAAAGCAGCCCATAGTGAGCGCTTAAAATAATTCCTTAATATACATGGTTCAGTTCTTAACACACTGGATTTACAGATAAATGTAGGAACCAATCCTAATAAAAAATCACTAAGTGCTCAACGACTTGCTTCTTTCACTGAACACAACCAATGATTCGTGAGGGCTTCGTTTGTAACATGAAGTACGTGCTAATACTTCTGACATGCTAATATTTCTCGACTCACGCGACGATGTTATCATTTGATTGTATCACAACAGGTTGATAATACCGTTTAATGTGAATATGCATCCGTATATATGTGCGTGCGTGAATCTATACGTTACATAATTGTTAGCTAATAGCTTGTCACCAGATTCACTCGTATGAGCCATCAATAAACATTTATTCACGGCATTTTACGCTGCACAATTGGCATTTTAAAATGCAAATTTAAAAAAAGTCGATCGCATATTCACAATAGTAAATGTACGCAATGGTGGAATTGAACTCGATTCTAACGATAGAGAATTTATCGGATGTTTAATGTCTACGGAAAAGTATCGACGTTATAAGATAATAAAAACCAACCGTTAAAATTCATTTCATTTAACAAATGCATTGCATGTATATTATAGTAATTTATATGTTTAATATTCCATATATATTGTTTTAATATATGTGTGAATTATTAAAATATACATAAGAAATGCTTGTGACTATCAGTTTTTTTCTTATATGTTTCTTTACATATAATAATATTTTATTATATGTAAACATATAAGATAAAAATTGATATTTCTTAAAATATTTCATTATTGAGACAGATTGCGCATTAATTCTAAAAAACAAATTATGATAAAGTCTCAGTTTTCTTTAACATTTAACTAACATAGATTTGTAATGTAGAAATTCTTTTTTTGCGTTACATTTATCTTTCCTTAAAATCAAATATATCATATCTAGCATGAGTTTTAAAAAATTAAAAAAAAATTATTTTTTATAGTATGTTTTGTTTTCAGAACATATTTCGCTTAAAATTAAGATTTAATAAATATGACATTGCGATATTCTTTATTTGACAATATTAATTAATTGCTATGATGAAACAATCAGAAAATTATTTTTAAACAATTATAACTAATACCGATCAATTTTATTTTTTGTATTCTTTTTTATAACTTTAATAAAAATCATGGCATTGTAATGGTGGAGCAACAAATTTCATTCTTTTATTGATCCTCATAAATTATTAAAATATTATTTTTTTCTTTTATTGGTCAACGAATGTCTTAAGGGAAACTAACAAGAAAAGTACGAATTGGAGGCAAAGATCCAGTTTAAAATCCAGTTTCTGGTCCAGGTTCGAAAAGCGCAAAGTTCAAGATCTTATCATATGAATTGTACATCCGTTTCAAGTATATTCATTGCGCGTCTTTATACTATTACCTATTAGTATATTAATTACATAATTGGTATTACGCAAATACGCACACACAGACGGCCAAATGTTTAATGATCGCTTCGGTAAACGAGAGTCTCCAACGTCTATAGCCGCAAAGATGCGTCTTCCGTCAAGGCTACGTATGCAAATACATTTATTACCGTTATCGCAATTGTCCTTATACAAATCACCGCCAAACTGTCGGAATTAACGAGAATTATGAGATGAACTGCGAATAAAAGCGCCAAGAAGCTATCGTTATCTTGCAATTCAATTCGGAATTTGCGACGAATTTGTGAACTTGCAGAGTCACATTTCGCTACATCCGCAAATAAGTATAATCTGTAGATCTATAAAGATACACAGATACTTACTCTTAAATTATGCTGGATTGGAGACACTGTATGTGGCAAAATAAAATGTTTCTAAGGATTGCACAAAGTAATAAAGTATATATGTAATCATAATGTTGGAATATTATAATATTAACCGTTTGATATTTTTTATTGTATTCTTTCAAAACCAATTCAATCGTATAATTCGTAGAGAGATGAACTGTTCTAATGTTATATACATATACCTACACCCTGTTATTCTCATTAGAATAATAAGCGTCATTGCGTAGAATCAACGGTGTGTTATCGGCGCTTTCGAAATGGCAAAATGCAAAGCGATTCAAGTGAAAGTTAAACAGAAGAGTCGTCATTATTAAAATATATCGAACCAATCGAAAAGGTATTCCGGAGTGCTGGCTCGCGTGACTGCAGCCTCTTTCTCTTATCGACAGGATCAATTTAGAGCTCGTTGTAACTCTTCGGAAAGGTAATGCGATCGCTCGCAAGGACTGAAGTTTTCCAAATGAAAATTCGACTGCAACTAGCTAAGAAGTAAGATTTTATTTGCTCTCAACCTAAAGCTCAATTCACTGACCATACATAATCCGAAAGTATGATGAATGCTTGAATATTATTATCGGAAAACAAGTATCTATAATACCTATTTCTTCGAGCCGCGCTATTAATTTAACTAACATTACCTCACGAAGACTATTATATACGTTTCGGTAGCTCGACTGTGGCTTACTGCTCTTTTACGATAAATTATCGTGACATTGATTACTATTGTCCGCGAACGAAATGCATGCACGTCACGGCAACTATGAATCGAGTAAAGTTCCCGAAAACCGTGTCATATCGTCTCGTGAAGCTCTCCTCTTTCTCGTTTTTCCGATCTTCCTCTCCGACACCTCTCTCTCCTTCTCTCTTTCTCTCAACGATTCTCTCGTTCCCTTTTGTCTCTCTCTCTCTCTCTTACCGCATCGCGTCATATCTACGGGTCGTTGATATCGCTCGCCTCGTGTTTTCTCAGATAACGTGCATGCAGCGGCCGTCTGCGAAACGCGGCACGCACTGCGCACCCGTGATAATAATTATTGACAGATGCGACCGACTAATGCGGCTTTCGTCTCGCTAACACGCCAGTCGCGACGGCTTGTTTTACTGATGAAGACGCTACGCGCTTGGCGCGAAGCCGGCGATAAATCGGCACGAGACGTTGAGACCGTGGAAATACCATAATTTCGCAACAACCGAATATTATATAACAATTCTCAGTGGTAACGTACAATATTAGATTACAGAATTGAATTGGTAACAAGATCTTGATAGTTTCGAGTGAACTACGGTATATTCATGTGCAAATTATTTCGATGATTTCTTTAATTGAGAAGCATATTGCTGATCAAAATATTTGTTATAAATCTTCACTTTTTAAAATTTATGTGTACTTATATAGGGATTAATTAATGTCTGCTGAATTTAATACTTTGATCTTTAACACGAATCAATGGTTTAATGAACGAAACAGTATATCTTTCCATAGTGTATATACTAGATATATTGCATCTAGATACTTTACTCACCCGCCGTTATGAATCCCGTATCGTGAATAATTGAAGAGCCCGAAGCAATACGTGCTAAGTCCCACGAGGGAAAATTTAGTAAGGCTTATCTCTGTCTGCGGTTCCGTTATAATTTCGTCCAAAATATTCTCATCAATTTCAGTGACAAAGTAATAAAATATTATTAAATAATAATTAATTAAGATTGTATTCGCGTAATTTTTACTGGATTCTTTAATTAAAAAGATAATATGCCGGACTTGGTAAATTTTAAATGAAATTTAATATTCTCTATGTTGCAGTTTTTTAATTTACTTTTCGCTCTTACTGATATAAGAGAAAACGTCTTCCGTGAGTTAATTATAATATTAGATAATCATCCTCTAAAAAACAAGAGAAATAAACGAGTGCGTCTCTTTAATATTCTCATAGGTATTACGAATAATTTAATTAAGTAATAGTTACATTTCCGGAGTGTCATTAAGGAGTTATTAAGGAGGATACAACACACCATTTTTGAAAACACAACGCGACTGATAAGATACATAACCCTTTTCGCTCCCTCGAGAGAGATGCATTTTCGTTATGAATTCCCAGTAGAGCTGCAGCAAACAATCTTTTCATGTCGTATTAAGGACATGAATGTTTGAGTTGTTTGACTCGTAGTTCACAGCTAAGCTACAATATAAAATGGATCATTTTTGAAATTTCGTCGATATTGATTGACAATTCCGTACGAGAAAACTGTTAGCAGAAGATAAACGTAAGCACACACAAGGTAAATAACACTAGCTTGACAAAAGATTAATTACACTCGTTTCTAATAGAGCAGTGAATTTCATGAATCATGAATGTCTTGAATTAGCATAGCAAATGTGAAATGTTTACGTAATTTCTCTTTAATATAATTAAAACCTGAAATTAAAATACAATATTAAAATATAATTATAACAATATAATGCGGTATAAGTTACAGTAACATTATATATAAAACTAATTCTGCGTCATAATTTATAACAAAATGCAACTGATTCACAACGCCATAAAAATCAGTATTGAGTTAACATCAAATATTAAAAAGTGAATCACCCGACCTTAATATTCGTGACGGAAACATTTATAACGCGATTTTCATCGCTCGTATTCAGACACAAGCGTGAAAGTAGGAAATCATTTTCCGTCGTGACTTATCATACGAGAAATTCGTCGCGAATATCGTCGCGAATAGAAGGACCCGTTTTTCTTTCGGGCACTTTACGATTCTAGAAATGCAACGAAAAACACGATTGGAAAAGAAATTAAGTAAAATGTTCAGTGACACATCTTTTCAATAGCTGAAGACAAACTTTAAACCTGTTTTTCATTCTTACGAGAACAAGTCGCGGGCTTGCGAGCGGCAAGATAAGGCCATCTTCTCTCGTTTGTTTTTCCGTGATAAAAAGCGAATCAAATGACTCACGGAAACGAGCAAACTGTGTGGCTTTCTATCCGAAACTGATAAAATTTACGACTTGCAATGGAACACAAAATACAACTTTGTTTGAAAATATTTGAGAAATTTATAAATGTCACATACTTTAAATAAAGTAAAAGAAAAAGTCTTTTTTAACAAGTCGCATACTTTTAACAAGTGCCCCCAAAATAATTAGTATAAAAGCAATGTGTGATAATCGCTAGGAATTAAATTGATGCAATATAGTTGAATTTGAAATATAAATAAAGAACGGCAAGAAAGAAAGAGAGAGAGAGAGAGAGAGACAGAGAGAAAGAGAGAAGAGTATTCCAAAAGTATATTATATTATAATTCATTGCCAAGTTTTGTAATAACAAAAGTCTATGAATAAACGACGGACGATACTTATGCAAGAAAAATATTATGAGAACCCTCCCGTTAAATGCAATCGCTATAATGCACCCCTCTCGGAAGTAAATTAAGGTTCAACGTGCGCTACGCGCGCACTCATTCATGGAAAACCGTCTACTGCAATTTGCATTACAGCCATCTAATTTATAATGTGCCAGTTGTACCACGTCATTACATCAAGTCCACCGCTGAATAACGATTACTATAACTATTATACGGAACATTCCGCAGAATAAGAATTGGCGAGTGTCTCCTTTCAAATTTTCATATTTGCTCTACAAAAAGCTCAATCAGCAGTTTAATCATGACGTTATTTAAAAGCGAAAATCTAAGAGCCATTTCTCAAATAATGTTTCAAGAACGTAAATAAGGAGCGAAAATTTATTTAGCAATTAACTTGAAATTTCGACTTTGATCAAAGAGAAAATTTAGACTGCGTAATAACTTGAAATTTATTTCATAAATTTAATTTTACAAGAAATAATTTCAGCTTTAATTAATATATATTATAATAGAGGGAAAGTTTGTAATAAAGTTTCAAGCTCTATATAAGCACTAATAAGCACGTAATTAATTCCTTTAAAAAGATTATATCTGGAAATATTGTTGCAACTGCGGATTAAATGTAAATAAAATACGTGTTTTCCAACCGTAGGAATATTTGCGATATTGGTATTGAAATCTCATGGTAATTTATCTAGCAATGACTATATAATGCTTTGCAATGCACGATGCACTGCATATACCTCCGTGTTCGTTTTGCTCGCTTGCTAATGCGCCTCCATTCACTATGCATGTTCATTTCACAAAGCGAGTCAACCGTTTCGGAACCGCCAGCTTCGGCAAAACGCCAGCGATAAATTCTGTCTAATGTACCCGCGTAATTAAATCCATTCGCGATATATCTAAGTTCACTCGCTGTAAAGAAACGGCCGCGTGCTATCTACTTAAGTATCGTTATACAACAAGTATGTTGCTTCTTTGAACGCACGTTGGCCTTGTATACGAGCGAAGGAACGGACGATTTTAATGTAAAGGAAAAAGAAACATTAAACGCCAGTATGTTTTGTGCTCCCGGAATTACAGACGTCGCAATGCCTCGTTAATAATTATACGAATAGAACCGAGTTCGCGATGCAACAACACGCAGATTGCACGTGTATATAATATATATAGTAAATACGCGTATAAACTCTTACTCGCGGATATAAAATTGTCGGGGGGAGATCTAATTAACTTCGGGTAATATTATTAAATCTTTCCAGGAGATAAGCTCGGACTTTCGAGGGTGGAACGTATAGTAACGGCGCGGCAGTTTCTGAGATTAATGTAACGGGAAACGTGCGGTAGGTATGGTGAAAAAAAAAAAAAGCTCGCCTGTTGCTGCAGCGAACGAATATATACGAATGCAGCTCGGCGTGTACGAGAGGCATTATACACATCGAACGTAATAGCACAATGGTAGCGAAGTCATTCTGCGCTCCGAACATTTGCGTGACAAATGTACGCGACAATGTTGTGTGTTCAAGTCGACAATACTGATCGCCACAATGAATCAACTCGCCCCCGACGGTGTTAGGCAAAATGTATTCGCGTATAATAACATTTTCTCGCGCATGTATTTGCGAGTACACCGCGGCGCGCGTTTTATACATGTATTGTACGCTACTGTACGAATACATATTCAAAGTCGTTTGTCGGCTCTGAATATGCATTTTCGCCGATACATTTTTTTTTTTCGATAGGTACTTCCAATTTCCTAAACGGCGGTGTTTTGTTAATATAATTGCACGAAAGACAAATTGCGCGTATTTTCATCCTCGAATACATTTTACTTCGTCGCGGTCGGTCTTCGCTATATATTGAATAAAATTTTATCTCTCCTTCCTTCGAATCGAATCATTCTAATCTTTCTCATCGATAAGCGGCTATACTCCTCTACGTTTCTTTTACGAAATTTCACTCTCGACTTCTCGGTACGAAACGGAGGGCAAATCAAGCTTACCTCTCTCGAACACGCCTCCGACAGCAAATCGTCCTTCCGATGGGCGTCCACTTGCAACTTCCTCTCGCCTGCCCAGCCCAGCGCAGCGTAGTGCAGAGCGGCGTGTAGGTTACACCGGTGGCCGGTGCAGTCCGTTCGTGATAAACAAAAACACAAACTCGCGGCTACTTCGATCTCGTTTCCTCCGAGAGGCAGCGTGTCTCTCTCACGCGGTATCAATCGCCCGCCGATTCTCCTTCTTCTTGCATTCGCTCGCGAGAAAACACGCGGCGCGCGAGCGAGCGAGCGAGCGAGACAACGTGAGCTGCGGCCGCGAGGTGTGAGAGAGGAAGAGGCCGACGGAGCGGGAGATGGAAAAAGCGCGTGCGAGTAACGGAGACGGGAAATGATACCGGGGAAAGAGGAGTGTGAGAGAGAGAGAGAGAGAGATGGAGGACGGGAATGAGTAGAAAAAAAAGCGATACTACGTAAGGAGCGACGGTGATAAGGGGCGAAGGCAGACAGTTTCCTGCACCGCGAACGGGACGGGCGAAGTCGGCGCAATGCGATCAATCCGCTCGGCGTCGATCCCGTCGATGAGCGACACGATGCCCCGGCGACGCGAGTTTGCCGTCGACGTCGACGTCAGTCACATCATCACATTTCTGCCGCTCGCGTTTCGCGGTATGGTCGCGTTGGCGCGCGAAAAACGGTACGTGCTGCACCAAAAATGACCCGCGAAGGACGTGGTGCGTGCGCGCGCGCGCGCGCTCGCGCTCGCGTTCGCGCGTCGCAAACGGTTGCCGGTCTCCGAGGTAGAGCCGCGCCGAGGGAAAGAGATCGTCCTCCTCCTCTTCCTCCTCGTCCGCCGGTATGTTCCTGCTCAGGATCCGATCGAGCAGACACTGACCCCACGAGACGACGTCGGAGCGAAGGAGACAGGAGGAGAGAGCGAAAGAGACGGAGAGAGGGAGAAGAAGTACGAGGAGGAACGAGAGTGGAGAGCGCGAGGGAGAAACGGGATAGAAGTCGAGAGAGAGAAAACGATAAATAATACGGGAGGTAAGACGGGGAGAGAAGGATAACGAGAGGGGGCGAGAGATCGGTGGTTGATCGCGAGAGTACACGAATTCGTTTGCGAATCTTCACTTTCGTCGCGACATTTTTCCCCTCTCGCCGCTTTCGAACACGCGCGGCTTTTAAAAACTGCGAGTCACGGTCGCGGAAAATAGCGAAAAGGGTAAGGAGCGCTTTTCCCGTTTGTCGCGCACTTGATTTTTCAAATTTCGTGTAATGTCCGGAAGACGCGTGAAAAGAACGCGCGATCTTATCGTTCGCGATGTATATCGTGGAAGAGAGAGAGAGAAAGACGCTGATCGTCGTCGGCGGCGACGACGACGGCGGCGACGATGCGCGATGGCGGCGCGCTCGCGAAAGGTAAAGCGTGACAACTCGTATCGCGCGCGCCTGCTTAACATATACTGAATACGTTTCACCCGGAGCACTCCACCGTACTGGCGCTCGGCCGCCTTCGCCCGGCCTCGGCGACCTTCGGCCACCCAGGCGATCGCGGCCGAATGGACGCGCCGCCCGCCGCCCGACCGCGACGGGCCCGCGCTCTCACTCGATCGCTAGCTATGCACCGTGATGCACCGTGCAGGTCGACTTATCGCGTTCCTTGCTCGCTCCGATTTGCCTCGCTGCCTGTTAAGACATCACGCTACGCTCTTTAACGTTCATTCGGGAAGAATTCATATTTGAAAAAAAAGAACAATTTATATACGTGTGACTTATATATTGTATAACAAATGTATGTAATCTTTATATATAGATCATATTTCATACATTCATAACCAATTTTTAGTATATTATAATATACAATAGTGTGTAGATATAATTCACATAGTGTTGAATGTTTTATAGATACGCAATGTAATTCGTATGCTTTTCTTTCGTTTTAAAGGCAGTTTTTATTTTCAAGTTTAATTAATTAAATTTGAGGAAATTAATGTAACTCCTTTTCGCATTTTAGAATTTAAAGCGTGTTTAGTTAATAAAATGCATATTATATGATTATTATAAAATCTACGAATATATTTAAGAAATCAATTCTCTCGAACTGCCCTTACACCAGGATAAAATGTTTGTTACATGATCTGAAAATTATTTATAAAAATTCATAATTTATAATTATTTGCAGTGATCAACTTATGTTAATTAACAAAAATATTGTGTAAGATCTAAGTGTTATTTTTAATTTAAAAAGTTTTAAATTTTATTTTATTGCTTTATTCTATTTCGAATAATTTATACGAACGGAATTAATTCTCGTTGTTTATTTTCTTAAAAGATCAAAGCACGTGGCTAATGGGGAAAAATACCATATCAAATACAATACATCATTGTAACAACATCGTTACACACGATATATCGTTACACGACTCGGATATACGTGATACATTAATCGTGCGTTATTAATCGTCGTTACCGGTCTCGGACGTAAAGCACGACAGTTTAAATCAGTTTCCACGTCATTTGAAAGTACATTAAAACAACAGAACCGTGTCCTGCAGCATCATTAGTTTGACAATCGTTCAGTACTTCGAGAAACTGTGTAAACTCGCTTATAGAGCGCGGACTCGTTAAAGTTTGAAACACTGAATTGTTTTACAAGTACAGAGAATTGTAAATCAATTCAACACATAATACAATTATGAGATCTTATTCGGGATGATATTGATTCCCCGTTCTGAATTAATTTAACACTAAACATGATTTTATTATACAAGATTTTATAATTTAAATACGGTTTAATAATTTATATTATTCAAAAGAGAATCATTTCTATAGTCGACTGTGTGCTAGCCGCGCACATTTTGCATATTTGAAATACAATTAAATTTTTTTAGACTCACGAACTTCTAGTCTCCTCAGCGATTTTATTGACGTTAGCGGACGTCAATGATATTCTCCTATCACTATTATAAAGGCAACTCTGCAACATCAAAGCATTGTCGAGCATACGCGTTCGCGTGTATACATTATGCAAATTGATTCCATCGATTGGCCGTCAGACTCACTGCGCGAAATATATAGACTTGTTGCACGTTTCAGTAGCTCTATCCTGGTGTCTAAAGCATGCTCGTTATGTAACTTGTACTTGCCACAATATTTCAAGAAAATAATGTCATATTAAGAAAAAAAAAGCTTAGTAATGTGACGAGTCTTCCAGCAGTGTCATCCAACTATCCCATTGCGACACTTTGTAACTTATAGAATATGATTAATTTGCATCTTGATTTGAATTGCGAAAACAAAAGCTATAGATTACCTATATCTAAACGTAAAAATTAAGAGCATAATTGTATTAAAATTCTAATTTTTATGAAAATTTTACATAATAAGTTTTATATTAACATTACAGCGGATTACGAGGGTAGAAGATAATTTTATTTCCCATTAGGATTTCATACTTGGAATTGTAGAAAATAATAGTTACAAAGACGAGGCCAAAAATAAAATAACAAAATAATTCATTTCTATGAAAAATTGCTTAATCATTAGAATCTTTTATTATTTATATCATAGTGTATATAAATTTCTTATTCCCCTATAATGTACTCGTCGCGAATGCGGACGGTGCTATTTCAGTACGATCGATTCATCGATCCCATCGTTTTGATAGCGTTTCTCCGATCGTTTCGATTCCGCTATCGACTACTAGTCGCACGCAATTCACCGCGCTAAAACCAGCAGCATTTTCTCCGAATTTACAGACGATTAAGGGCCGTCGTAATTATCTTAAGAGGCTTCTTAGTGGGAGCGGTGCTGTTGCCGATTACTATGTGTCGCCAACGACGGCGCCGCTCTTCTCGCCACTAATGCGAATGTCATTATGCCCGGTATGTAAGCACTTTTCACGGTATTATCTAATGCATTTTTATTTGACCTGAAAATTTTGCACGAAAACGAGAGTGATTCGTAAACACTGAGAAAAAAAACCTTTAATAGAAGCTACGAGCTGTAAAATAAAATGTCATATTTCATTTTTGTATTTTTTTCTCATTTCGCTCGATAGATATAATACAATTGCACAAAATAGATCAGAATAAGATAAAAATCAGCGACAAAAATAAATTATTCGATCTATTTTAGAATTAATTTATTTTTAATTGAAAAGAAAAAAACGATTATCGCGATATTTTAATTTTCGCCAAATAATTCGGCTTTTCAAGCTTTTATTAAATTTGTTTTAAATATAATAAGTAAAAAAAGATGAAATACCTATCAATTATGTAATATTTAGAGTTTTCAAGTTATAATTAAATAATTATTTTTAAGCATCCGTTCGTTTATTTTTCAATTTAATATTATTCATGTTGATTGTAACTCTTTTATCGAATGAGATTTAAATGTTGAAGAGATGGCGGATGCTAACGCGACAACAAAAAGAAGAAAGCCGATGACGCAGATCTCTTTGTTGTCTTCATTATATCTCTCTCTTTAAACCAGAACTAAAAAAAACATATATTTTATTTCGTAATAAAATTTAATCCCTTAAAAATATGCCATGCAAGTGTGAGAATATATTTCTCGCGAAAACAGTCAGGGGAAAAAGACCAACGAAAAAAAAAAGCAAGACGATCGTGTTTTAATGCAAAAAACATAACGAAGAGTACCTATTACGATTCGCGGTAAATGATAGGTAGAACGACATCATCGATCCTTATCGCGAGCTCAGCTTTACTAAAAGGAGCAGCAAGTCGAGCGAGTTACCTTTTGCTGCCGGGTAGCCAAGAATCCTACGGGATGATAATGAGAACCCACTATTTCATGCCAAGCCAACCATAATTAGATCGTTGGTAATACATGGTTGTCGTCGGCGCGATTAGTGCCGTCTTTTTTCGCGAGTTATCTCGTTTTATCGCAAATTTCCGGAATTTGGTAACTGAATAAGAGTTCTCTGATTGCGCGAGCGACTTTTTTAGCAGTCCTACTAAACTTGCTTAAAATAGATAGAATTTTTTAAGTATTATAATAATCTAATAAATTCATTTCGTCGTAACAATTATTAACAGAAATTTTTCGCGCAAATTTAGATACGTTAATATGAGATTTCTAAGAGATGATAACTTCGCAGTAGAAGATTATATACCTACCCGATCTGTGACACACCTTTTAGAATTTTATTAATTTACAGAACACTGCCTTTTTCATGTAATTACGATGTGAATCGACAATTACAGCTTAATTAGGGATCGTAGTAATTGGATACCACAGAATTTTAATAGAATAAAATTTAATTATAATTAATATTGCGGTAAAACGCGCTAAAATAACATTTAATGAAATCTTATGCCAGTGCCTAATACAGCGATATATGAATATAAATAGATATAATGTATTTTCATTAGAGCAAAGTCCATGTTGAAATGAGATTTTGCTCCGTATTGTATATTCTTTATATTTCTGGAAGGAATTGCAAAGGAAAATGAAAATAGGACGTATAAAATTTATTTTAATACTGCAATGATCTTTTTGTTTGTATATCATCTAATATCGTTCTGAGTTCTTCGTCTTCTAGGCGTCCTTCGAGACTCGGGATGAGAGCTTTCGCCTCCTCCGGAGTTTCAGGACATAAGTTGGCTAGCGAGGCAATTTCGAATTTGTGTAGTTTCTTTTGCATCAACAAACTGTAACAACGAAAATATTACAGTTCGCACTATATTTAATTTATATATTTCACGATATTATAACATATATTACAAACATTTTACGTAACCTTCTATTTCAAAACAATTCATCTACATTAAATACTGAAAGATATATAAGCTACCTTCTAACGGCTGCGATTGTCTCTTTATTTTTCAACTTTCCGAATCGGTTGGTGTATGTTAAGCTCTTCATGAAAACTTCGGAAAATTCCTGTTCTTCCTCCGCTGATTCATTTTGAGCTTTTCTATGCTCAAGAAGCATGTATACTTCCGATATCAACAATGTCTCTGCATTTTCAAATTCTGTGAAGAAATTTATCGCTTTCGTTATTTAATTAATAACGAAAATCTTATAATAGAGATAACAGGAGAAAGGGAAAGAGGACTTGTAACTATTTTACAAACTTCTCTAAATGCAGAAACTTTATTTATCAGAAATCGTCAAGGCTTATAATTAATTTTTTTCTGAAAATGCCGAACTTTAAAATATAGCTTAATTCGTATTATCACAGTATTCGCGTATTATATTTCGGCACTGTATCAGCTACTTTAAAATAATCATTAAGATGGCTTATTTATGTATTCCTTTTCCACCAGAAAGTCGTATATCTTTCGCGTTTTATTCACGTCAATTTTTAGAAGGATACGAGCCTGGGCTAATCTAAGATAACCGTTCTTCTTGCTTTCCATTATCAAGAGCTGCTTAAAGTCTAGAAAATTGGAGGGCACGATTCTCACGACGGCGCATAGCTCTTTCTCGTCAGCGTTCAGTTTCTCGTATCCTGGTAAACCCTTTATGGCTAGAGGAGGCGCGATTTTGCGTTGTGATGCGCTCCCGAGAATCGGACTGCTACAGCTAGCAACGCTATCGGGCAATAGACTTTTCCAGCTGTATTCCGGATTGTTCAGATACATCTTCTTTTCCCGCTCGTTCTCTTGTCTCAGTTTACTTAGCTTTTGGAACATGGGTACGCTGTAGAAGTGCTTGAGCCCATTTCGCCTAAACTCTAGTAGCCTATGGATGTGATTTTTCAGTTCGCCGGTGCGGTTAAGACCCTCCATGAGGAAATCAAATTCCAACCCGTCCACAAGCTGCATGAATATCAACAGTCTCTCTGCGAACGGTCTCGTTATCAAATTCTCGTATCTCTGTATCGACGATATGACCTTGCGAAATGCGATTAGTCCGTGTTCACGTACAATTCTCTGTCTTCTCATGCGTTCTTTTAATCTGTTGTTATATGCCTGCGCCATCGCCGCTTGCAAGGCCTGTCCTAACTCGTAATCGTTGTCGCCCGGTTGAAACTCATCCAATTCGAGATCGGCTACCAGCGATTCCGCATGATTATCGAAATTTATCTCGAAATCTGACCTAGCCGCGTTATAACCAGCCAGTAGTCTGCCGTTGACCGTGTTCGGGGCGAATCTCGGAGGTTCTTCCAAATCTTGCAACTTGTACATGTAAGGGATTGGTTCGCCACCAAATAAACTCGCTCTGCTCTCCTCGATCCTCGGCAGACCCGGCAGAGTCTGATTGTCTATATAATGCTGCAAATAATGCGCCTTGCACTCCTCGGCGGACTTTCCATGCATCCTACGTCCTACGTCCGTCCAGTTTCCAAAGCCGCACTGCTGCAGAACATCCAGCAACTCGAGTTCGTGCTTAGCGGTCCAATTGCTGCCGTCGATCAGGGGAAATTCGTTCTTTAT
The DNA here is from genome assembly GCA_035220615.1 of Leptothorax acervorum. Lineage (NCBI taxonomy): Eukaryota > Metazoa > Arthropoda > Insecta > Hymenoptera > Formicidae > Leptothorax > Leptothorax acervorum. The sequence continues at coordinate 507,709 of JASTWQ010000002.1, read as the reverse complement.
AATCACGTAGTCGTGATCGTTCTTGTGCTCGTCGATCTCGCAGCCCTTGGCGAAGCAAGGAGGACATACCTCGACATCATCAGTGCATATGGCGCAACGAACGTATGGTTCCACGAGGGTAGACCTGCACACGCGGCATATTGGGTCTGAGGCAAAAATTTTGTCCTTCAAGACTGACACCTCGAGCTCTACGTCATGCTCAGACTCGTCCGTTGGACTCAATAAACAGTCTGAAAGAGGAAAATCGTTACCTTAGCCTTGGCCGCTCGGATGTGCAGGTATTTTTAAGACAACGTTAAGGTGGAAAACGAATACAGTCAGCAGGTTTATTTGAAACTGCGTGTGCTTAGAAAGTAATATTAACGTTACCAAGTTAATATGTTAACACTGCTATTAAAACGGCAGCAGGATGCACTTGCTTTCTTTCTTTAACAAATAAATATCAGCAGAGTTAAAAAAAAATAAGAAAGTTGGTTAAATTTGCGTTTTTTTATATTACTGTAATCTAAAGTTCGTGTTATTTCGAAGCCCACGCGATTAACTTCACATTGTCAATAAGTATCGTGAAAGTGAGGTTAACTACAGCGTTTCTGCAAGTTTGCGTATAAGAGTCAGGGAATAAATGTACCTTTCGGGAACTGCAGATCCGCCGCATCCTCCTCTGTCATATCCGTGAGATTAGGATTAGCCATGACTTACTTTTATCGAATACGTCTCGTATTTACTACCGATTAAAAGGACGCTATGGCGCGTCGAACACTTCATTACGACTCGTCCTCCGTCCAGTGTCCACGCACGATCAAGGACGCGCGTAAGTCACGTGACAGTAGTCAATCGCGTGCTCCACGTGGAGAAGTGCTTAGTGGCGCGATCAAGTGACGGAATAGTGAACATTTGTAGAAAATTTTAGATCAGCCGGTATAAAGGTCTCTCGTTATTTTTATACGAAAATATTTTAGAAAACATGCATATGTTAATTTTTTAATTTCTTCATATTCTAATTTCTTTTATATTATTTAAGATTCAGCAGGTAAAAATTCCGCGTGTTTAATTTGTTAAATTTATTTGAATGTCTCGTTTTGTTATATTTTATACCGAAGAAATCGCGTTGCGACACGTGAATTTTTAGAGACACGTGATTTTATTAAAAAAATAATTTGTGCAAAAATGTCGCTACTTTTTCAACAAGCTAATTAAATATATTCGCGCAGTATATTATAGTCAGCAATTCGACACGTTGCGAATTTGATTAATATACTGCGTCGAATTGGCATCGATTGCATTCGTATTTTTGTATTCTATCGGAACACATGTATAATAATAATATATGTAACGAACGACTGGTGGCAGAAATTGAACAGGTCTATTATTTCTTTTAATCATTTCTAGCATACACTAATAATTCTGTAAAATGCAGACATTGTACTATATAGGCTGCATGTTCTGAACAATAAGCCAGGCGTCGCTTGAAAATGCGGGATAATTAAGGTCAAACGCAGAGCGATAACATCGGAATACCTAATCGAGAGAATCCGCGTTGAAATCATTAGTATGCACATTTGTCACCTTGCAATGAGAAACAATGAACGTGAGACCATGGATAAAAAGCCGTCAGCACGGTTGTCAGCAAAGAGAAATCATTATCAGGATGCATGTTATTATATCGCGATATTTTCTAACTTTCGCTTAGAAACGAGTACGTAAAGTATCATGTCGCGAGAAAAGTGAAAAAGAAAATGTTAAACAATAAGAATCGCGAAGGAATTCACTTATAATATTGTCGTTAGACGAATAAACGCACGCGCGAACAAATAATAAATGAAAGTATTCCTACATCATTATCCTTTCTCTATATGACTCATTAGCAAAAGTGAAATTTTATAATAAAGAAAAAATCTTAATTAACGGTGTATAAATTTTGTACATGTTGCAGAGAGAGATGATTTTGTCAAACTTTGCTACTGTTAGAATAATTTTTGTGCATAGTGAGATAGATTTATAATTCGCGTGTATAACGAGATGATTTTATAATAAAAAAAAATTATGGTACTATTTCTGTCTGCTGCATAGAATTTTATTTTTATTCATTATGTTCTCTTAAATATTCGCGGCAGTAAAACATTTGAAACAGCTACTTTGCAAGTATATACATACGTAACAATAGCATCATTATGCGCACATATTAGCCGACATTTTGTGAAAGTATCGGATAAAACATGTTTTAAACGCGTTAACAGCTTTCTATGCTAAAGATGTGTCGCCAATAATAAGAACGGTGATTAACCTTGCGACTTTGTGAAAGATAAAATAAATGTTTCTTACATTTTCAGCATAATTCCCTAAAAATTTAGAGAATCCTCTTGCAATATTATTCAACTGAATACAATAATAACTTGCATTTTTGAAAGCGTGCGAAAATTAATCTTTATATACAATTGAGAAACTAAATCTAAAGTAATTTTTACGAATTCATAAGAGAAATATGTTATATCGTTCTAACATACATACAATCGTTCAATTCGTCCGGGATATTCTGTACATACATTATAGAACACGAGGAATACTGTTTATCTTTTGCTTCCCTATACGACATACGTTTCACATGCGCCCTACGAATGTCTCCCGAACCGCGCTGTCCTTCACGCGACGCGTATCCTGGAAACAATAGAAACTCGGGCTATACACGAGGGAAGTTTGTTCCGTGTAGTTCTCTCACGTGAGCGAAAAGCATTAATACGCGAAAAGCTCGTCGCTCGGTCGCGGTTGTGGGAAGTGTCGACGAGTGTTACGCGCGAGAAGTCAATTTCCGTGTTTTCGACGGGATACGCGGCCTGCTTAAAAATGGAGATAACGCACGACGTGGAGCCGGATTTTTCGAACGCGAGGACGTTGCATTTCCGCGAGCTGATAGACAAGAATGACAAGATTGACGAGGACGTCCACTCGATACGCAATAACATCTTCGATCCTGTTTACGGAATGACAATAACCGTTAAAGGGTAAGATATCGTTTAGCTAATTGTTGGAAAAATTAGAAAATTACTGGAAAATCATTCAGCGAAACTCAAGGAGTTTTATGCAGAAATATTTTTTGTAAAAGCAACCGTTAACCCTTCATCAGTCGCAGTATATTTATGAGATAAAAGATAAAACATAAAAAGTATAAAATAAGGTTAAATTTAAAATATTTAGGAAATAGATAAAACTTTATCCATCCTTTAATTTGCAGACAGTTTGAAAATAAGAAAGCGGAGCAAAATATTTTCAGCTCGAACAGTTTTGTCCTTTGGTTTCTTACACAAAAACATGCTATAACAGCAACTGACATTGGCTAATAATTTTAATTTTTACGAGAAATGGAAGATACCTAATTTATCATGACTTATTTTTGCGTTTTAAAAAGGGTAAAATTGACTGATTTTAATAAATCAAGAATTAATCATTGAATTTTTGCACTAATTTTATTTTCTTGATCTATCAAACTCGCGCAATATTCTATTTAGAAAGTAAAAATTTAACAAGCAGTAATAACAAATTAATCATACACTTTTTCAATAAAATGAATTTTTTCTTCAAATAAATGCCAGATTTAATTCACGATAACCAATTGATTGAAATTAATTTAAAATGCAGATAACCGAATTTTCGACTTGCGTTTATTTTGCAATATGTCAAATATTTCATATGACGACGAGACAAAATATTTAAAGTATCATATAAAATGCAAGCTAATTGCCGTTCTCGGTACGGGATAACTTACCATTGTTTGTATGTATATACATGCGGTTACCTCGAAGTCACCGCGCAACGAAACTCACAATCAGGTACATCATATTAACAATTCGATTATGTTACACAAAGAAATGCAATGAAGAATCGATGACAATGATAAAGCAATTTTCACGGTATAACATATCATATGATAATAAATCATCTTTCACTATAATTAACTTTATAAGATACGTCTCGATTAACGATGTTTTCATCAGCTGAGTTTATTAAATCTCTAGAGATTCGACGTAACGAATAAATGCAAATGAAGGCCATATTCTCCATTGTGTTTAGTAATTACGAATGTGTTTTATGAAACGTTTTCTGAAAGGAGTTGGTAAAATTTACATGCTATATGATTGATACTTAAAGCGTCGGTGAATAATGTTACATCATCGTAAATTACATTCATAAACGTAGCCGGTGCGCTGTTCATCGACGAGAAAAATATTTTAACACAGTTTCAACAAAGTCTTGTCTTCCGAATGTCGAATATCGACATTAATCATTCGATTTGACGACTCGTTTATATATAGGATAGTATTCTTAATAGTACAATAGAAAGGTGATGTCCATATAAAAAAATAAGTCAAATATGCAGAATAATGAAGAAACTCATGTTTTTACATTATGTTTCTCCCCTTTTCGGTTATATTATTAATAACAATCCATTCTATGTGTAAAATAAAAAACTGAAAAGTTTTCATGGAAACTACTAACGACTCTATAATAATATAAAATTATATCTATATGTGATTAATCATGCTTTTGTCGAAATGTCAAAACTAACTATACCAATCTAATAAACACTTATTGTCAGCATGGATCTTCAAATTTATGACTCCGTAAAATACGCAACAGCTACAACGACGTCAGTTATATTATCGATAGTAAACTGTCAAACGTATCCTAAAATTAATCACGTTCGTGACGTCTGGAGCCTAGAGATTTCGTAAAAAAATGCGATGAGCTCGACAGACTGACATAGCGTAGCGAGTTTGAAAGATACCACGACGCGTTCGTCTCCGCTTGAGCATTAAGAAATAGCATCTTTCTCTTTCTCTCTCTCTCTCTCTTTTGATGGAGTTATTCAACCTTTTACGGTTCGGTTACGACTACAATTTATCTCATTAACATCGCCGCGAGCGTTTTCACCTAACGGTGCACGCCACTAGCGCCGGTTGATCCTGATGCAAAGGACTTCATTGCGCAACCGATTTACAGCCGAAGCTGCATATTGTTAATTAGTATTGCACTTATCTTTTGGCGTCCTACCGTTAATTCCAATTTTTTTGACATGCTAATATTTTACTCTGGATATATGCAAGCTATTTCTCGGGAAGAGCGAGAGAGAATAATTAAAAAAATAAATCAAAAATGAGAATAATCTTTTTTAAAAGTAGAATACTTTTAAAAAAATTTTAAATAACGGGGTGCGTGCATGCAGGATACCTATGCACAATACCTATGCACTGGATTAGGAAATTTACATTTGTATGTATAATTTATAATATCGATCGTGTATTGCGGATAGAACGTGATCATATCTTCATTATACTTAATTCATATGCCAAAAAAATCTTACACGTGTTGATTTGTAATTCAAGCGGAATGTAATTCCTATTATAATAGTATAGAATTCTAAGAAGTTCTCCCTAAAAAACCACTCAATCACGGACCTACGAATTATCTTCATCTAAATTCAGGCATATAGGCAGGTACCACTTAAGATCGATGAATCGATCGATCCTGCTTCACAAACATGATCTCTTTGCGATCGCATCTTCGTTTCGATCATAATATTATGCTCGTCTATCAACAATCACAAAGCTTATATAAAAACTCTTTCGAAACTCCTTAAACATCTACTCATTTAAATGTAACAGGTTAAACAAAATACAATTAATAAAATAAAATAAGGCGTATAAAATTAAATTTTATGAAATATATAACTGATTGTGAGTCGACGTAATATTTTTATCGTCAAATTCACCGACATATCATTGCTTTTTATAAAAAAAAAAAGATTTCGTAATTTTGATAAGGTATTTAACGTGGATTAAAATGTACCTTAAGTCCGGTATTATTAAAGTAACGATGAATATTCATAAAGTTACTTCGGTTGAATCCTACCGGTGTTCACGGACGCTACGATTATATGGCTCCAACGCAAATTACGATTTACGTAAGCTACCGTGATCGATGATAGCGAGGTCGACTTCACCAAATGTGGCCTTGCAGAGAACGGATAAAACGACGAAAAGGCATCAGCTGGTAGAAGTAAATATATTCAAAAGTGTACAACAGCGCTCGGTAAAACCGACACTCGGATAAACATCAGCGATCTCGTCAAGAATCATTCTTTGGGTTTCTTCTTATTTTTATCAAAAATCGCGCTCTAGAAAGTGGAGTTTCTAAATATATCATTACATATGAAATGTCTTATTCCAAAAGTTTCAGTTCTCTTGTAAAATAAAGGAACATTCTTATAATATAATCTTTTGATAATCGAATTAGATATCACGTAATATTTCTTATAAAAAAAGAAACATCATACATATTAATATAAAAATTATTATATACAATTTTTAATATCCAACCAGTACATAAAGCCGGAAATATATTTTTGAATTTTAATTCTTTCTTTTAAACTTCTTATATTTTTGATCAAAATTGTGGTGACTTAATAAATATTTTATAACATGAAAAAAGTTGTTGAACTTTTTATTATATTTTATTTTCTTATAAATATTACTTGACATTTGATAATATAAAAATAATGTTTTATGTGCAATGATCAAACAGTTTGACAGGCTCGAATATTAAGATACGATCATTTAACGTAGGAAAAAATTAGACACGTATAATTTTTTTGCGCAGAAAAGACATATTTTTATGTGCTGCATATATAGATAAGTCCTCCGATCCACGGTAGCACTGTCATTATAATAATTTAAAGAGTATGGGACTATGTTGCGAGACGTACATGACGATGGAGAACGCGAAACTACTTTCACCAGTCGTTAATCGGCGACAAACCTTTTTGCCACTATTCGATCGATTAAAGCAACTTAGAAAGTTAACAGTAGCATCGATCGAACGCGCGAATTGCTGTAGTTTTGTCCCAGCATAAATAATTCGTTCTCGCACTTTAATCCAGCGTGCGCACTCTATCCACTTAGCGTGAAACATTCTAACTCATTAACAGGTCTTTTTTTATCTAATATACAGACTGATGACGTAAGATACTAATTGAATCACGATGAGTGGGTCTATATTCTTGCTCCTGTTTGACATTACGTTTAGTACGTAAACCACGTGATCACGTGGTGGATTTAGAGTTTTGTTTGTTTAATGACTGTAGTTCCAAATTTAAACGTGAGACAAAAGGAAAAGTCAAAGTAAGAGCTGTTGTCTTCCCTGCAATGACAAGGTATTTTCTTCGCTTGTAGTCTTACGTTGAGAAACGAGGTTTAGGTACTCGGAAACTAACTGTCATGTCCCGGAAGCAAGAATAACTCTAATTTTGTTGCGCAACGTCACTCGTGATTATCATGCGTGCGTTCGGTTTGCTCTTTGCGGATGTATACGGAGATGTCGAGCATTTTTCATGACACTCGAGCAAATCCAAAACAAAATCTAGAACTTATAAATTAAACGAGCTTCGTTTAAAATTCGTGAAAGGTATTATAATAGTATAATTTAAAAAAAAACTGATTTTAGTTCTAAATATAAAACGGTCAGATATTGTAAAGTAGGAATATAAAAAGCCGACGTAGAATCGTATAATTAACTCTTAAAATTTTGCATTTAACTGCATTTACATTAAATACCGTTTAAATTACATTGATACTTGCTTAAATTTCATAGTTGATCGTTTAAGTATTGCACGCTCCGCTAATTACTTCGAACCCTAATTATTCTTCGCACTACGAAATGTTAATAAATCGTAACGGATCGGCTACGAGCAGATCGTTGTTATCGTGATAGTTAACGGTCATAAGATGTGCCTTCAATAATTCTCTCAATAAAGAGAATACTTACAGACGGTCTTCGATAAAACCGCCGCTGCACATTACCTGAACCTAACGGGACAAGTCCGATAAACATTCGACCAGTGTGGTGGTGCCACTCCTAGTCGACTGCTGCAGTGCTGCATACGTGAGATTATGCATCTTGCACGTATATATGCATCCTTCGTGTATCCTGCGTATATAATTGACCTGATCCGATTTAATGTGTATTAGGTCAGATCCTTCTTTGAGAGAACTAGACGTATCTTTGTTAAAGCCTAAAAACGCGTTGGAGATTGACACAATCTTAACTTCCGTTTAAAATATCTTATCAGAACTTTCCCTTTTTTACTCTTATAAGTATTAAAAACACCGAGAGAAAGAGAGAATAAAATATGCTCGTAATATAAAATCACAAAAAATAAGAAGAGAGAGTTTAAGCACGGCAAGTACGTGTTTAAATATTTAGTGGTTGTCTCATTTAGAAATAGGTATACGTAAAAGTCAAGCGTATCTAATTTAGAATATGACTGCGTAACGGAGAAGTTATTTTACACAGAATATTTCTGTTTTGAAAACAGCTCTCGTCCACAGTTTATGCAGTATACGAGCAATACCCTATTTGAATATATGCAAATTATAATGACCAATGAACTTTCAAAAAATCTCAGGATGTTTTTGGTACAGTAATAATTAATTATTATACAGTATACATATTTCGCGAATCAAAATAAATATCCATACCTTAATATCAGAGTATCAACACCGAGTACTTATAACTGTTTATGACACGGTATATCCAATCGCATTATAGCAAACACATTGAAATGATTTAAGCTTTGAATTCTACAACATGTTATTTATGTGTACCGGTTTATGATCATAGAATAGGCATAAGTTATGAGACTCTGCCGATTTTGATAAAATACTATTACGTCTCATATATGTAACCGCAATTCTCAGAGTCTAATAACTTATATGATAAGCGGTGATTTCTGCGAATGCCAGATATGCGAATTAACGTATCAAACAGTAATGATTATAACCATCAAATTTCTCTCATACGCTATGCCGAAATACATCCACAAAATAGAAACATTCAAATCGAGTCATATCGTATCATTCCGAAAAGTTTTGAGAATGATAATAATCAGTAGTTAACGAATTAGTTTGTTTACATGCAATAAAAAAAGATAGGAAATTTTGATGAGACAGAAAAAATACTTATAATGGATAAACAGCTAAAGTCTATCACTCGGCGACTCATTCTTCTTCTTTTAGTTTAATGGCCTCGCGTCCCTGAAGGGCACGATATGGCCAACGGTCTTCGGAGATGTGTATTTGTGTGTGTGTGTGTGTCTGTGCAAAGTGTAGCTGTGTGTGATTGTCCGCGGTATTGAGAACTCGGGTCCGTGGGAGCGTTGAGCCCAAAGAATTGCGCGGATCAATTCCCCCTGCGGGATCGGCGGCGACTCAATAAATGAAATGCTGATTCCTTCTAGTTTCGCAAGTTTATTTGCATTGATCTTAATTCGAGAGAAATGGAACTCGGCCGTATCAGATCATCGTTAAAATTTGACTTACTTCCAGGCTAACAGCTTATAAACCGGCCGGCAATATGAATACGATATCTCAGTCACTGCAGGGTTTTTACGAGTGCACCGACAAGTCAAGTGCATATTTTTGCTGCAATCGATCTAATCGGTTATCATTAATAAACTGGTTCGCGCTCACCGACGATTGCCAAGTGGAATGAGATGACATGGAACACTGACCGGTTGACTCTGTTTTACAAATAGAGACTGCTCGAGACGTACTTACGATAGGCGATCGGTGTCGCCGCTCGGTTGTATTAGCAAGGGCATTAACGATTTCCCGATATCGTTTGATAACGCATGTGCGACCGTTCGCCGCGACATTTGCATATCGGTTACGACGGCGCGACCGTGTATGTACATCACCGCCGAATTGCCTCGGGAGTCGCAAACAAATCTCCGACAGACTAGAGAAACGTATACCCGCTTTATAATCGAAATCAGTTATAACTGTATTTTGAGTGTCACGCCGAGTATATTTTCATATCTGATTGCGCGACGAGTAGTGTGTCCACTCGCCGATCGGAGCTTGATTATCGCACGAGTGGCGATGCAGGAAACCGGATATACCGTGGAAATAAAGGGCGTGCTCGCGGCGATTATCCTCGCCACCGTGCATATTTGCTGTATCAGGTTTGCCTCGTAGAAGAAATACAGAAATCCATTGCGATATTTGCACCGTTTCGCAATCATAGTCGAGACTATAGATTCTTAATACCTATATAATCATATACATATTGTACTTTAAAGTAAACGTTATTTTATAATTATATTTGAAAAAAGTTATTCTCCATATTTATATTTTTTATCTTTTATCTCTCTTTCTCTCCAGACAAAACGTTATGAAATGTATTCACTCATTACAAGATTTATTAAATTTATTAACAATCGAAGCACACGTGTGTGATTTTAGGGGAAAAAATCGGTTTTTTTTTATTTTAAGTAAGAATTAAACAAAAACTTAAAAAAAAGCATTCTGTATTTCGAAGAGGAGAATGACAGCCTAGCAAATTAATTTTTTGGATTATTGTCCTACTTTTCAAACTTCAGGATAAAGTTTATCGGGACTTTTATTCAGAGACTTTTTAACGCGTATTCGCATTCCAATCGTTTAACTAATGTTAATAAGTATGCCAATAATGTTTCTTGTACGATCTGCGTCCCAAATCGAAGCCTGCCTGACATATCGATCTTTTAATGCCACACGCTAACGGTATCTCGTATCTCCCTGTTTGAAGCGCTATCGCACTTGCGGATAGAATTGTATTTTTATTCAAAAATATCGCGTAAAACGAGAAATATATTTTCCGTCAAGAAATTTACGTTTATATAAAATGCAACTCAGGAGGTTTATACTTAATCATATTGCAGATTGATTATTTGCAAGTCTGTGTAAGCAAGAAGCGATCGAGAACTCTTTATATAACCGCGTATATTTATTTATTCTCTTATTAACTGATAAATATTTCATTTTCTCGATAACTCAAACCGTTTATTAATAAGCCACGGTATAATATCACTTCGCGTGTATCTCTTGCAAAATAAAGTACTGTATAGCATTCGAAGTTACGTACAGGAAATTAAAAAAAAGTCGCAAAAATCTAAGCTGATCCTAAATTAATCCTGTCCGCAGCGCAAAGATCACTACGGCATCTAGAACGGATGTCCCATGTTCTCGAGAATATCGACGCGGCGCGATCTAACAACTTTTTCCCTTGCGCGTCGCCATTGTAAGGTGTCGTCAACCGATAATCAATCGAATTTCCTTAATTAATATCGGCACACTTCCACACTACCGTTCACTGACTTTATTCCAGTTCGACTTTCATCTTGCAGACGTTTCTTTGCCGTAACTTTGCCGAGGCAAATCTCATTCTGCTTGACGACAACGATGGCGAAACGGAGAATGTCACAATGGTTCTCAATTGGATCCAATCTATTATTTTTTATAAATACTTACACAAATTATACGTTGTTCGCTTTCTCTCTCTAAATGCTTTATAAAAGTAATCAATAGGCCAATACGCCAATTGACGGAAATAATCGCGCATCGAGGCATTCTGATCTTTGCCTCGAACGAAATAGTTTCGATGTAAGTAAGTAAAGTTCGATATACGAGCAGTTATGAAAATAACGTATGTATAACGTCGAATTGAGTCATATTTTAATCCAGGAAAAAAAATTCTGTAACGTTATTTAATTAATAGGTACTCGATCGAGTCATACATTTTGCTTGAACGAAGTGTGCGCCTTATTTGCAATAAACGACCACAAAAGACACGTGCAGAAACGATGACAAATTGCAGAAGCATTCCTCGACGACCGTAAAGGTTTCTACGAGGCTTCTACTCCACGCCGTGTAACCTGATTAGCATTCGCCCTTGGTCATTACCCTTAATAAAACTTGTACCGACTATACTTGTAACACTCGTTAAAGAAACTTTTGTCATGCGAGAACGAAAGAAGGTGAAGGATGAACAGATCATCAACCGCGATCATGCGTATCGATTGTTTCCCTTTGAAGCAACATGCTATCGACGTTTGTATAAGCTTATATACAGCCTGCGTACGATAATTCTAAAAATATTTGTTTGCAAAATAAATTAAGACTACGAAAATTAAGCAAGAGGTAAAAGATATAAACATGACATAATGCAACGGGCAAATTGCAATAACAAAACTCAGGGCAAAACTAATTGTATAGAAGTACATAATATTATAATAATTTGCTTCCATATATTATACAATTTAAGCGCGATACTCTTTAACACTAACAAAGTTTATTTATCGTTATTATTATTATTACTCTTCTCTCTCTTCCCCCTCCCCTCTCTCTCTCTCTCTCTCTTTCTTTCTCTCTCTATTTGCAAGGTGAGAGAAGTTATCCTTCAAATTACGAAGCCATAAATCGTTCATTACGTCCTTGCAATCAATGATTGCACGCTCGACTTTACATAAGTTCAAGCCCTACAAACTGAGTTCTGAAAAGCGAGATTTCCGTCCTTGTTCAGAATGTTCAGAATGCACTATTGGAGAGTTTCGAGGTTGTTTCTCTAACAGAGAACTACTTACTACTTACGCATATAGTACTGAGAAGTGCATTGAGCCAAGTTCCCCAAACTCGGCCAAATTCAGTAACACTACTATTCATAAACTCATTTGCTGGTCATTAAATCGGCTATTAAACTTAAAGCTTCAACAAAATTGTTTCTTTTATCTTATCATGTTAAGAAGACTTGTGGCCATTGTCAGTGATTATTCGCGATGTTAGTTATAATTTTCTTTGCAAGTTTCGTTCAATAGCCTATATATTTTCGCGATGAATATCAATATGACTTCATTAATTTCACTTATTTAACATCTAAACAGAATAAATAAGTGCATTAGTCTCCCGAATCAAAATTAATGTAACTTATTGCGTAAACTGAAGAATTATATCTTGATATCCTTGTCTAATTTAATACATAATTTATGTACAAGATTTAATTTATATTTTTAATACGGTATTTAAAGTAATAAGAAAGATTAAATAATCGGTATACTTTGCCAAATATTCCTAAACAAATTAGGTATAACCAATTGTAGACTGGAACGTAGAATTCTTGGAACGTTCGAAATAAATTACATTGTTAACAGTTCTTGCAATATCACGACATTTACAAATGACCACAATTCTGCACTTATCATAATAGATTTCTCAAAGTGCTCATTTGTGCACATGCGTCAGATTCGTCGTGACGTTTCTTACCGACAAATCGAAATCGTCAAGCGCATTAATGAGGAAGTATCCCCTTATTATTCAAATCGACTGAATTAGTAATATCCAGAGCTTAAACTCAGAGTTTAAGATCCACATTTTCTTCACGCTTTCTCATAGTTCTACCTTTTATTTTAATAAATTCACGGATTTGGATCTTTAAACTTACATAGTACAAGCTACTTCGGTAATTCATATGCTAACAAAAAAGATATTATTTAAAAAATATTTATAAGACATATAGTTATAGAGAAAATGAGAGAGAGAGAGAGAGAGAGAGAACAAAAAAAGAAATTTATTTTTCTCACAGAGATTTTTTCCTTTGAAGAGATATCTTACAGTATATACCGCAAAAATTTCTTCAAATGTATCTTTCATTATATTAAGATCTCAAAAATGCAGGTCCAAAAAATGTTCTGTCTTGCCTAAGATCATACCTTCTTTAGTGTCTATAACCCTTTTCTTTTCGGCTGCGAAATAATGGACACGCTGAGTACATTTTCCTCAGATTTTCATGGTAATTCGTCTATACGGGGAAATATTCTCGCAAGGGAAACGCGGGAACTTGCATGCGAGAGAGAGAGACAGAGTGAGGGAAAGAGAGGACGCGGCATGGAGGGAGAGGACGTTTAAATACGAGCAGAAGCGCGCGCGCTACTTCAGTCCGACGCTAACAGTCCAAACTGATTGGTATCTGGATCTCGGAGGAAGGCAACAACCTCCTTCTACGATCTCCTTTTCTCTCTTCGATTTTCTTCGGAAAGGATCGTCGAACAGATAACGGAAAAATCGCGAGAAGAACAAGGGAAACGTAGCGTAGCAACGAGAAGTTTCCGGTTGACGTCCCGGAAACGACCGCGGCTCTCCCGGCTAAATTAAAAGCCGGGACGAAAGAAAGGGATACAGGGCGGAAGAGTGTGTGGTTATGTGCTAGTGAGAATCGGGAAAGAAGGTACCCCAGCCAGGCATAGAGAACTCTAGTCGCGATGACCAACAGCATGAAGCAAACGGTTATCAAGTGAGTTACCGCAATAATTATCAGATACAGCAATAACTATCCTTTACGAAAGTATTCCTCAAATCATTTTTTTTCACCCCAGTGCAACTATCTCTAGTTTAAAACTAACATGATGCAGTTTTCACGAAGCAGTGACATGGAAAACTGTTCTAATAACGATGTTGCAGTTAAAGAAATCAAATGCAGATGATGCTGTTTTAATAGAGATTAACTTCTTCATAGAAAATGACGATAGAAAAATGATTTTTATGAGAGAGACTAGAGAGAGAATATATCGCTCCGCATTATTTGCTTCCAAATTGTACAATTTATGTCGATATTTAAAATGCAATTTAGTTTATTATTTAACAGAAAAGAAAAACAATATTAATAGTACATACTATACGAGCAACAGTGGTTGAAATTTCAAAAACTTTTAACTATTCTGCAGATTAGATAAAGCTTTTACAACAATTGTCGTTGCGTGATATTTATGTATTTTTTACTGCATATTGATTTATTTACTGCATATTTATGTCTTTTTGCTGCATATTGATCTATTTACTGCATATTTATGTTTCTTTTACTACATATATTGATTCGTTTACGTACATGTTTAAATCTTTGAAACAATTTATAATTTTTGTTTCACGAAATGTTACAATGCTAATAAGTCTCTATTTTTAAGTGATTAAAAATATAAGGTTTCTTATGAATTAAATTTGGAGCGCAAGCAGATAACAACAAGTTCCTTCTTAGTTTTATTAAAGATGAATTTTATCCCTTTTTTTACGCAAACTTCCCGCGGGGATAACTTTTTAACTTTTATCTATAAATGGAAAACTTTTATACATTTACATAGAAGAGACACGTGTCTGGTAGTCGTAAACTGCTGACGCGCTACTCATACCGGAACACATTTTGCGATCTTTTTTCCTTTTATCATTGTGTATTAGCAAAGTTTTACCATGGACTACGTGCCCGTAGCTTATGCAACGTCGTTAAAAACTGGTCGTTCAATGAAACTCGGTGAAATAAGTGGGAATGGAAGAGTATTTCATAAGAGATGAAAGCGTCCTTAAGTCCGATAACGAATCGCAATTATTACGCGAATTATATTATTGATCGATACATCGGAGATTCTTACAATTAGTGTTTCACCCTCCTGTAGTACAGTGTCTGAGATAAGAAATTATAAAGTAATTTCACGAGAAACATACCGGTACTTTTATGCAAAATAGATGTCTTACGCTTGCAGACATTGACTCAGTTTCATATCGAATGAGACCTAATTCCGATCTTGAATTCTATTTGTCCAATATGCAAATCTCGATTTGATACAAAATGAGTCTAAACGTTCAGTTTGAACTTTTAAACGTACCGCTGAGTTCCATTTAGTTCAGAGGTATTGTTATACAATACAGATACTCGCAGACGTATCGTTTTCGCGTTGCTCCGATCATATCATGATGATTATGTAAGACATTGTTTTGCAATTACAAGCTTTGTGATGTGTAAATGTGGCTGACACGAGATCTGTCGACACCGCACTCACATCTCGCTCTATTCCAATTTGTTATCATGATTTATTATAGATCAGATACCAACGTACTATTCATATTTTACATCTTTTTGTGGGATAGTTCTACAATTCTCTTTATTTTTCTATTATAAGCTATAAAATTGATTAGATTGCACAGTTGAATTTCTATTATGCGAATACCGTTTTATTGAACGTTCGATTATCCAAACATGTCATCTAGAAAATGAGAGTAAACATTCGAGTTGAGACTATATAGCAGCTCATAATAATTGGAAAAATAGAATGGGCGGTGAAAAAGGCTGTTAAGTTATTGCGTTGTTACATTTGTAACTACTGAATAAATAAACTTTCTTTAACACGTAGTCGTCCGATTATCTGAACATCTTTTCACTCGATTATAGTTCAAATAATAAATTCTATTATATAATAACTGAATAATCTAATGCTATTTATTATATTTAATAAATCAGATATCGCAATTAATATGAATTAAAAAGCAATGAGTTATTGCCAAGTCAAGGCAATCACTCAAGAATCATGATAATATTTTAACCAATCTAATGAGTTATATAAGCATTAAATTCATAAATTATAATAAAATCGATACGAACACGCAGTTAATAAATTACTTTTGCTTTCGAACTAAATTAAACATTCCATCTTACTATAAAATAAATTTCTAGTAGGCTGACATCCGCATCGGATCTGGAGCATTATAACGTTTATCGGCTGCCGCGGCAAATCGCGATATCGACACGAACGAGTATATTAAGGCTGCGGCTCAGCTATAATGCAAATGAAAGAACGTGACATTTTAGCGCAGCGAGAAATCTCGCGATTTCAATGCACGCAGGGACAACCAGTGATAAAACGTCCCAGGCGTTGATGTTACGCCGAGAACCGGCCGGCCATTGCGCCGCACAGATACAAAAAAGAACGGTCAAGTCGTAAAAAAAATTCTTTTCCTCGAAATAGTATCAGCCTTAGCGAGCTTCGGTTACATTAATAAATATTCATATAATTACGTGATTCACGCAATTCCTCGACAATTTTGACCTTGCGCTTGACTGTAAAAAATATATCATAAAAGTCAGCAAAATTATTCCTCTGCAACTCGTGTGTGTGTCTGCCTCGTGTGGAAAGAGACCGCTTATCGCACGAGAGTACCTACAGAAAAACACCCTGACTCGTAAAATTTAAATCGCGTTACAGATTGCAACTGTTATTTGCGAGCACAAAAACTTTTTTTATGATTCGCGCGCAGTTGCAATTTGCACGTACGTCACGAATAAACTTATGTTTAACTACGACATTGTGGCCATCAAATGCAATTGTACGTCATAATGCATCACCATATCCTCGTCTTCACGATAATAATGTTCAACGTGCTCTTGTGAGCGCTGCTTAGCATCTTTAACTCTGCAGTAGTCTACGTATAGTCTATATCTATATAGTTGGCACAGTTGGCAATTCGAATTACAGTCATGCTACACTACATAATAGTACTAACGTAATCCAGTCATTAGTCATTTATTTGAAAAAAATAAAATAAAATTACACTATAATTTTCCATGCAATTATATATAGTTAAAATTGTACAATTATATAGATATTATATAATTGCAAATGAGGAATATGCATATATATTTATAGTCTTATATCTGGTCTGATTGTAAATATATTGAAATATTTTTAAAATGGATGCTGGGTGTGATCATGATATGAATGGCTTTATGGCTTTCCCATTAAATAGAAATTTTTTTCTGTACGGAAGTAATTTAATGTTGAGAGAGAAAGAAAGACGACAAACGTGTCATGCAATCAAACGCGTAGTGGCAAAATCGAATCAAACTCATGAGCTCATGAGTGTATATGATTGGTTCATACGAAAGGTGAAAGTCTCTCGCGCGGAGGTACGGCGAACATTGGAAGCGTTTACGGCTCATGGTGCAAGTTTACAAACGCTTGAATCGAGTTATTATGATGTTACGACAGCCGCGCCGTCGCGACGCAATATGTATGTAAAATTCGCGCGATTCCATTTAACTTCCTTGTCGGATAAATCAACTTTCGGATAAATCGATTTCACGAAAGTGTAAACTTAACAAAAGATTTTGTCCGCGACACGTATAATTATACGAATACTTTGTGCATAGTGCATCTAAATGCACGCAATTCATTGCAATTGTAATATATTTAAAATTTTTTTAATGTAAATTAAATAACTAATATAATAGCTATAAATTGCGAAAATTTACGTAGAGATGATAAAACTATAGGAGCATAGTATTTCGTCGCATCATAAATCGTTATCTCCATGCATACGCTTATCACTCGTTAGGTATTATTCATATGAAAAAATAAAAAAAACATTATACTCAGTTTAGAAAAAGCATCATGTGATAGAGATAAATCCCCAAGGCTTTTTATCTGCTCTACTCAACATACCTAATCGTAATGATAACTGGGATGTATTTACATTTCTTTGGCCTCATATTTATCTCCGAAACTTCGTTTCGATAAAAGACCTTAAGTTTCTCTCTTCCAACGTATAACGGACATAGTGAAGTTCCCTGAATTTTAACGTACTTATTACTTCGACCGAGTAGTGTACTTTTTCTTTTAAATAGAAAGTTATTTTCTAACAGACGAGAAAAGACCAAACGAAATTTTATTCATGTTGAATGATGATTCATTCATGTTTTCCTCTTGCGAAAATCGTAAAAGAATCAATTCGTGTAAGAATCGCTGACTAAACGATATTTACACGTAGTGTAGAATTACTAATATTGTACAGTGACATAACACATTACTTTTATAAATTAATCAGTAATTCATATTTTTTATACGAATTAATATAACAAATTTATAAATTCTACAAATTCTTCCTTATTTTTACATAAATATTAAATCACATAAACATTATAACTTATTTATAGGTATATTGTATTCGAATTTTTTTTATTTGAAATATTGCAGATTATTTTATTAGAAATTCTAAGATTTACACCACGAAAAAAATGTTATAGTAGGTTACATACATCACATTATTGATAAACGTAAATAAAACACTTGGATGTTAATTTTCAGAACACACATCGACCGTCATGTATCGAGTTTCGTAAGAGATACGCCGTGTCCGATAAAATCTTTCGTGAATCTTTAGTAGCATTCTTTCGGATTTCGTAAAATATGTCAGACACGGTCGAATTCATATTCCAAACGTGTCCAGAGAATCAGTCACATTTGCGGTGGTCCGCCAACAACGAGAATTGGAATGAATTAATTTCATGGACTTAAAGGAGGCCTTCCTCTCTTACCTTGCGATTTACGCGAGTCGTGAATCGCAAAGGTCGGCTGAAAGGCAAAAAAGTCACGCTAATCTGCACGCCAACTGCTGCAATTTGATAATTGGTAGTAAATTGAAAGTATGCCCGTTAAGCTTAAACGCGATCTTCTCCGATGCGAAAATCTGCCGTTACGCCGCCGTCATCGTCCCCGTCGTTATCGTTGTCCCGCGCCCACTCAAACTGGCCCCTAGTCGACCTCGTTGTCGTACAACGGGAATATCGAAAACACGCGAAAGCTTATGACACTTGTCGTCCATCAAAAGTACACCTCACCTGCTGTCCCGTTAAAAGAAATTTACACACACCGACACTCGCATACACGAATTTTAAAAGTCAATTTTAAAAGCGCTTCTCCTGACACTTTACGTCGAAAATAACATGCTGATATGATAGATGTAAAATTTTTTCAATTATTCACTTCCTTGATTTATGACAATTGGTATACGGTGAGTTATAACAATTGACTTGAGAGAAGTATACAAATAATACTGAAGAAACATGCTTTAAATTTATATAAAAATATTTTCTCTGAATAGGTATAACTTTCTTAATTGTTTTATTGTTACTTTCATTATATGTATATGTTATATTTATTGATTTTTATTTTAATCATATAAAAGTTTGTTTTTGTAAGCAGTA
This sequence comes from Leptothorax acervorum, assembly GCA_035220615.1. NCBI lineage: Eukaryota > Metazoa > Arthropoda > Insecta > Hymenoptera > Formicidae > Leptothorax > Leptothorax acervorum. The sequence continues at coordinate 488,044 of JASTWQ010000002.1, read as the reverse complement.
TTCGGTATTAAATTAGACAAATGAACACTATTGTTATATAATTTAAGTTAATAAACAATTAAAAGTAGTTGATTTTATCAAAATGTAATGCATTGTTGCCTTTCCTGGCGTATAGAACCTAAAGAACCGTATACGTATCTAACAAGCGACAAATCGGTGGGGATTGATTATCGCGTGCATTATAATACTCGCGGAGTCCGGCAACAATGTGCTATCGTGTAATTTACGAGAATTGGAAAATGTACCGTCATCAGAACTACCCACGAGGAGTCGTGCGATGTCGCGAGTGTGAACGGAGCCAAGGAATGAGACGCGAACGCATAAAAAGATAGATCAATGAACTATAACGTACGATCAGTGATTTAGAACGAGTCGTAAAGATAATAAGGCCACGATGCTGAAAATACAATACAAATCGCGTTCGTCGAGATATTGAAATGAACGTTCATATAGGGGCCGAAGGACTCGGAGATTACGAGAAAATCGCACGAGCAGCAATTTGAGCAACCGGTAACTATTTCAAATAATAAGAACTCTACCAATTATTTTTCAATAAATTTCCTTATAACAGAGTAATACATACTGTAACGAAAAATTAACATACCTTTATCTTATTTTCTTGTCAATATTAATCAAAATAATTACTGCAATAATTATAAATTGAATCTGATGCTAAAAATTTCCCAAAAAGAATACTAAAGAAAGTTTATACAAATCATCAAAAGATTATGTCGACTAATTCAATAAGTATCAAAAAGTATCGGCCGACAATTCTGTTATTAATATCGATTAATATTTAGCAGCGTCGTGTTCCCATTTCTAACAATAAGAAAGGAATAATTATTTATACGATTGAAGAGGTAAACGCGGACGCATCTATTGTGACTCACTTCCATTCCGGAATTAACGTTGCGTCAAACGACACAAAAGCGACGGTACGGTATTCTAACGTATAGAGGGAAGAGGGTCAGGAAGACGATTAAGAGGCGCCAGGTCACGGCACGTGAAGGCGATGTCACGCGCGTCTTTCTCGCTCGTGCGTCTCTTCATTACGATGCAGCTCGCGCCGCTTTGCCTTTCAACCGGTCCTGTGGCGACACAGTTTCGCGGTCGCGGTACTCCGCCGGGGCACACCGGGCCGTCACGTGCACCGGTGAACGTATCCGCGAGGACAGCGCGCTCGATGGAGGGCAACGGGGTGTTCCGATAACACCTATACCACGCGAATCGATTTTCCATGCGACGTGAGGCGTGACGCCGATTACGCGAGCAACGGGAATGGAAGTTTTAACAGAAACAACTTTGCTCCAAGATTATCTTCTCATTTTCCAGGAAACTCAAAAATTACACCCTGTAATTCTTGTTCAAATTATATAAGCGATCGTAATTAGAATAATCTCATAAACTGACTTAATCTATAAATTCTAGCTTACAAATATACAACAATAAATCTTTTACTGAACATATAGTGTTTTATCTCCTTTTTTTATGAATATGTGAAATAATCGAGGGAAAACTTATATAAGTTAAAGAATTAATCACATTTTTCACTTCGTGCACAATTACACGAACATGAGCATCATGCAGCATCAAAGTTTATCACAGGATCGCTAAAAGTATATTCATTCTCACGTTCAATTATGTCGTCAGGTGATGTTATTTGCAAAAATGCACGTGTCGGCGTGTCTGGGGAAATAATTATAGCCTATATCATAATGACTTCGACATTGTATTATATCCACTAATGATCACTTTTATCTCTATCAAAACCAGAATTTATCGTAACATATCTGTAAAATATAAAAAAATGTGCGAAGTAAAGTTATAGAAATGTTATCAAACGATTTAATACACACCATCCATTAATCGGAAAACGCATATATCATTCAAATATTGATGCAAATTATTGAGTATTACCTTTTCTTATTAACATGTCTGTCGTTGCATACGTATTACGTACACATGTCAAGTCTTAGGTCATTAAACTCGTACATTAAAATATTCTGCAACGTGGATATTGCTATCAACTCAATTGCGATACTGCAGATACGATCTTATATGTACGTAAATTTCGCATATATAGTCGCCTCGTCGATCAATCCATCGGCGATCCGACGATGAGGCTTGATTGCATTGGTTAGTGGCGCGACAAATATGGAATACGGACCGCAATCTCTCGCCGAACCCCCGAGGGTAAATACCGCAAAATCAGAGGATAATCATACGCTACCCCTTTTCCACGACCTTCCGCTACGTCGTTGATATGTTGATGAACATGTTATTTAGAAGCATGAGTATAATAACGATCGAGAATAATGAACCGATAAAAATTCTCCGCGACCATTTATAATTCTTTTAATCCGACTGTTCAACGTAGCAGTATAATATACACTAATTTTTCTCGCTTTCTGCGAAAAAAATGCCTAATTTTGTAGTATCTCAAAACAAATATCAGTATGAAATAGCCAGTTTTCTTTCTTCTTAGCTATACCATTAGATCATACAAATATATTAAGTCTTGTATTAAATTTATAAATTTATTAGTATTGTCAGGGTCAAGGACGCGCATCAGATGCGGATGATACGCGGCATTGACTTCGATATTACGCAACGGAGGATGCTTCGGCGTGTATCGTTGCATCTCGATGAGGTCAATACACTCATCGTTGCATTACACGCGCTACGAGTTCCATTATGCGCTCTCTATCATCCTAAGTACACTCGATGTATTTACGCGCGCACGCGGATACGTCGCGCATTGTTCGCGAGACAAAAATCAATAAATGTTATTATACATCGATTATTTCTTGCGCAAATGCAGTCAGTAATTGCACTTTCTGATTGCTCATATCAATGATTGATATGAGCAATAGATGAACTCTAGATGAACTTGATTTTTCTCTATTTATATGTTTATCGATATTATGATGTAGAAAAGAGTCCGATTAACTAAGATCGCATAGTAAAGTAGAATAAACAATTGTGTGATAAGAACGATAAAAGTTCTTGGATGATAAATTATGACTTTTAATGGTTTAAAGGCAAATCGATTCTAATTAATTGGCATCGGCAAAACTTGTATTACGCAACTTTTGCGATGCCGTGAAGAAAAACAGGAAAGTCTAACGTTAACATTATCCAATCTATAAAGAAAGAAATGCTTACGTAATATATAATTTATATAATAGTACTATCGTTACGGAAACCCCGCCTTATCTTACTGTTGAAATGTTGCAAAAATCTTGCAAAAATCTCGACGGTAACTCGATAAAGTAGCATTGGTAAAGTAGCATTGGTAGCATCGATAAAGTAACATTTTCGTGTAGGTACACTCGATTTCAATCTGTTTGTATTTCTCGACGCGTTCTTCGGACAAGGTCTCGCTAACCGATTATGCGAGAAACTTAATGCGCCACGATCTCGCGAGATGATCGTAAAAATAAAACACAGTAAAGGCGCGCGGCTGGGACAAAGATAAAAATCCGACTGCGGTTTGCCTTTCGCTCGCTGCATACGCGAATTGTCCGCCGGTAATTCTCTCGGCGGATAGGAAAAGCAATCCATAAATTCCGACGTGCTTTAGATGCAAGTGGCATTTTACTGCGCGTTCGACAGCGTTGCACGTACGTTACACGCGATATAAAAACATGGAGAATCGATTTTACGTGCGAAATCAATCTAAAATAAAAAGGTATACCTTTAAACATGTAGAACAATATATCCTATATTCGTGAAACAATTCTTATATTATCAAACGGTAAGAAATAACTGATCCCTCTTTGTAATACCCTTATTTGCATTATGTAAACGATATATAGTTTCTATGCACAGGTATACATTTCTTCATATGCATAAAGATGATAATATGGAATGCAGTATTCGATACCATAATACATTATTTATACATAGACTATACGTAGATGACCAGCATTGTTTCACGTGCGATTAAACTCGGAAACACGACGCAGAATTAGCATAATTATTGTGAGGATTACAGCGAGAGGATTCTGCAGTTTGTATTACAAAGCATATTCAAAGCAAATCGCGCCAATATCTTGTACGCGACTGTAGACACGTGCAGTAACGCTCAAATAATTGCATAATTCTTAACTTCTATTAAAGTTAAGTTAGAATATACTAGAGAAATAAGCAAATTCCCTTCCTTCAGCCTCACACACAATGCAAAGAAATTATGATTTTTACAGGCCAATATAAAAAGTATTCCACGGAAAAAAAAATGCGAAATTACCTCGTTACTGATTCTAATATTTTTAAAACGGCTTTAGTTACATTCTTAGGGATAATGTAAATTTTAATTGGATCGTTTATTTCACTTTACGATTTTCGTGCAGAAACCCGACATGGTGGAAGAGACGGTCCGGTTTGGAACGCGGGTTAACGGTGATAGCGGTTTCCGGGTTCCTCTTGTGCATCGCTTTGGCGGTCGCCCTCGGAATTTTGGCGGCCAACACGACATGCAACACCACATCCAGGACCGGTAAGAGCACTCACTTTTATAGCGATCTACAGTGCAACACAAACCGTTCACCATTCAAATGCAGCATTGTTTGAGAAGCACAGAAGCGCGACCAGCACTTTCGTCTTTTTAGAGATTTATGTTGGTCGAAAAATACCTCACGCATGTGTAGCTTTGAATGGATTGCTTGGATCTTCTTTATCTCAAAATTGAATCATCAAAAATACTGAATGTTAGTTTTTTTTTATACGTTTTTTTATCTCTGGAAATGATGCACAGTAAGATGTATGGGATGAGTCATCAGGGAGAAACAGAAACAAGATACTTAAATATCTCTTGAGTTTACAAGTGTAAGAAAGAAACTTATAGAACGCAATTTACATGATTCTGAATGTCTCTAGCATTCTAACATTTAATACAAATTAAATAATGTATTTTTCTGTTTTTCATAAGATATTCATTTATTTTGCAGAATAAAACTGCAATCTTAAACGAAGAAGACCTAAGTGTATGAGTTTCGCATTTACATATGTTTTTTTATTTGTGAAAGTATTTATGTCCTTTATTTGTGAAAGCCTATATGACATTTCTACATATGCAGGATCGGATTTACTTTAATAAAGCCTTCCCTTGCTCTTAAGATTTTCTCAATTGCGTAAAATATAAAAAATATTAATAACATTTCTACCTTTACTTTAATGATGCTAATGACGTCTAAGTTTTCGAAGAAAAAATCTCATTTTACCTGTTCCAATCTATATCTATAATAAATCCGATCCCGCGCATGTAATAGCAAAAAGTATCATGCACCGACATCCCAAGACTGCGTCAGTCTCATGTTGCGACAAAGACATTACTTAACATCTTCCAATTGCATTAATGCCTGAAGCGAAATTGCTAGTGACAAACAAATCATAATTCGTCGCGACATGGCAATGGCAGACTTCTGTAATAGCTTACGCGGCATGCAACTTGCAATAAAAAGGTCTGGATTTAACCCCTTAAACAACTGTTTTCAAATACTGATCTAATAAATACGAAAACTTTACGTTACAAATTTCGTAAGGAGTGACAAATTTCTGATTATAGGAATCTTATAGGAATTTACAATGATTTCTAATGCATTGAAACAAATAGGAATTTTCATTTTCTATCATGTGTCTTATTGTTGATAAGAAACAAGTTTTTCATTTACAAATTAAATACTATTTGGAGGAAGAATATGTGGAATGCGTAGTAAAAGTTGCTAATAAAAAAGTTAAATTTATTTTTGTGCCGGGAAGATGTTAATGGAGATTTTAATGGAGGCACTTAAATTATACGCTTTTAATTGCCGTTAGAAGTATCGTCATGATTGTTTTATCGATACTTACGAATCCATGCATCGTTTTTCTTTGATATCCCGAGAGGAGGATCCGCGCTTTTTAATGCAACAAGCGATGAATACATTTACGATCGAAGCCGTTCGGTAACGGTACGTACTCGCGTCGTAAAAAAAATTTAACTGTGCGAAAGTAAGACGCGTAATTGCAGTGCGGTCGTCGTAAATTTTATTTCTACGTTGGCGCCTCGTACCATAGTGCTCCACCCGCTCATTAAACGGGAGAAAGAAAATTACGCTACAAAAATGCTTCCGCATTGGGTTACAAGAAGCTCTATCATTTGATCAGCAACGTATATTTAATGTAACGACTCGTCTTAACCAAATTTGCGAGGAAGTCGGTAGCATCCTAAAAAAGTAACGGCGAAATTCATGACGTGCAGTTCGAAGTGACGTCAACGAAAGGCTGATTCTGACGCATTTTGATATTTCTAGTGAGTAAACGTTGTTTTGAAAATCACTCATTTGCCATGCGTGTGTTTCGGCTAATGTATAACAAGCCGTTAAACGCGTAATCGCGCCGGTTTACAACGCGCACACCCCCCATGATCTAATATTTTGATTGCTCGTCGATTTGGCATTGAGCCCGCGAAAGCATCGTTACTGACGCATTCGAGATATTTTCGGAGTATTTAAAAAATCGACGGGGGTACGAAACTTAGTCAGCGCTCGGTGGTTTGACGCTGCCTTTTCCTACGTGAACATGTGTAGTGATTACATACGTAATCTGATGAGAAATAATAATAGATGAATCAGCACGCGACGTTTACGAAATCAAGTAGAGCGAAAAAATCACAATTATAAATCTTGTTCTAATCTGTGAATATACTTCATAGAAAAATAAACCTTTTACAAACTCTTACACGCGTTTCATAATAGAAATATTTTTAAAAAAGTGAAAAAGATTGGAATAAATCGTTTATTAATATGCAGTGTAATTCTTGCATCTGACTTACAATTAGAAAAAGCTGTTACTGTTTTTTATGAAATACACTTTCTAGAATTGATTTCCATATGTTAGATATAAATAGTTGATCAAATTTTGTCTATATAAAAGAATTATATTTTCTGCTATTTTCTGAAAAAAAAGAGAAAGAGAGTTCTATACGTTCTATGTTTTTGACAAAGTGGATTGATAATTTAATCATATATGTATAAAGTATATATACATCGTAATACGTGCATGCTAGCAATTTGAGACAGAAATGATATCAGACTTTATTATATGCAATTTAAGTTTTATCGCAGCTTGTGTGCGCCCCGATGCTTCGCGTCCATTAATTTGTCGCTGTTATGCATTTTTTTCGCACCTGCAAACGCACCTGCATCCGCACGAGAACAGATACTGTTAACGTAGAGATGCTACCGTCCACAGCCGAGGCGTTAAGCGGTTCGGAAACATCAAAGAACATGATACCAGGGGTAAAGGGAACGAAATGCGAAGATGTATGTTTAACACCTGGATGCGTTGACACAGGTTAGTAAAATATACGGCAAAACTTAAATTTTCTAATTACCGTGCGTTGGCTCTAAGTGCCTTTTTTAAGTATATTTTATTGAATTTGAGAGCCTTCACATTTCTTTTGCTTAAATTTTCTATATCTATCTAAATATAATTTTTTTAATAAGACTGAATATCGTAATTGATACCAATATGTTTTACTAAAAAGAAGTTGCAATGTATGTAATATTTGTTTCATATTAACTTTAAAATATTAAATTCAAAATTAAAATCAAACTTAAATGAATAATTTTTATTAAATTCCCCATCTATCTTAATAAAAAATAAATAATTTTATCGTGTTTGACAAAAAAATATATCATATATTCAGCATTGAGATATCATATCTTTTTCATTCGATAATTCATATTTTTCTTTTTGATAATATTTATTTCATATATAACAATCGGAAATTTTGCCAACACATAAAACGAGTACTTTTATCTTTATATAAAAGTTAATTTCGGTAACAATACGATATGCAATAATCGATTTGTTGGAAGATATTTACTGTGTCCAAAGATATTTCACCAAAAATAAACTCAGATATTCGATATTTTATATGCGATAAATTAAATCGTGCCACTCGAAGACTAAGAAATCACTTCTCATGGAGATATTGGATTGTACTAATCTGCTCAACATATACATATCACAGCCGCTAAAATACTGAAAAATATGGATCCTGATGTGGAGCCCTGCGATGACTTTTACAAATTCGCCTGCGGCGGCTTCCTCGAGTCCACGATTATTCCTGACGATAAAACTAGCGTGAATACATTCTCTATTATCGTTGATAATCTCGAGGAACAACTACGGACCAGTATCGAGGAGGAAAGTCCTCCGAACGAGCCAAAACCATTTAGACTCGCCAAAGACTTCTACAAGGCCTGCATGAATAAAAGTAAGCAGCCGCGACATGAAATTCTGTCTCGCTAAGCTTGAGAAATGCGCGACAGACTCGTTTAATGAATCCAATAAATTGTAAATTACATTGATAATTTAATGAAATCATGGAAAGTTATTGATCTTACTACATTTCTTTCGAAAAAATATAATCTGTAACTGAGACACTTTTAATGCATAATAACTTTATACCAAATAAATGCAATGCAGTCAAAGGTGTATTTCTAAAAGCAATATCTAACGCCGTTGAAGAAAAGAATGTAAAAATCGAAAAATTCTTTTATTTTTTTCACTTTAGTCTTATCTATGCTGTTTCTTTCAGCCGCTATCGAGGAGAAAGGCTTGACACCATTACTAAACAACCTAAGGAAACTCGGTGGCTGGCCCGTTCTGGACGGCGAGAGATGGAACGAGGGCGACTTCACGTGGAAAGATTCTGTCTACCGATTCCGCAGACTGGGCTATTCCGTTGATTACTTCATCGATTTCGGCGTCAGTGTCGACTTGAAGAACAATTCGAGACGTTTGATCGACGTAAGAACATAACAATTTATTCTAAATATGAGATTCGGAACAAACGCTGAATAAATATCATAATTTAAAAGTATAAAATCACATGTAAAGTGAAATGGTAAGTAAAGGAATAATCATGGTCTCTTTTCTAAACCAAATATATGAACTATATTTGACCCATATACGCGCTAAATAAAAATTGGTAATTTTTATAGCTCGATCAAGCAGCGCTCGGTCTCTCGCGTGAATATCTGTCGAAAGGCTTCAACGAAAAAATCGTTCAAGCATATTACAAATACATGGTGGACATCGCTGTAATTCTCGGGGCCAATCCGGATCGCGCTCGCAAAGAGCTAAAAGAATCGCTTGAATTTGAAATCAAGCTCGCGAATGTAAGTTATCCTTAGTTGTTAATCGATACGAAATAACTTTAAATAGAGCCTTGATAAAAAGTTTTTTCAAATTGTCGATCGAGATTAACATTGATGGATTAAATATGCACGTAGATTTCCCTGCCCAACGAGAAACGACGCAACGTGACTCTCCTCTACAATCCCATGACTGTGAATGAGCTGTCCATAGCCTATCCTAGCATACCGTGGTGGGAATATTTTAACACCATCCTCGCGCCGCAAGCACAACTAAGTCGGGACGAGATAGTTATCGTAAATGTGCCCAGCTATCTAAAGGACTTTGAACACCTAATCAGCATGACGCCGAAGAGGGTGCAGGCAAACTATGCGCTTTGGAGAGCGGCTGCTGCGTCAGTCAGCTATTTGACGGATGACATCCGGAAGAGACAGCTAAAGTACACAGTGGAACTAAACGGCAAGACAGAGAGAGAGCCGAGATGGAAAGAATGCGTGGATATCGTTTCCAGCAGCATGGCAATTAGCGTCGGCTCGATGTACGTGAGGAAGTACTTTAAGGAGGACGCGAAGAACACCGCGCTTGAAATGGTCGATGATATCAGACAGGAGTTCACCAAGATTTTAAAGAAGGTAAAAGAGAGCACAAAAACTGAAATTTAAAATTGTAAAGAAGATGGGATTATTGCGATCGATACTTTGACATTCTCTTTATCTAGAATTAGAATCTTAAAAATAAAAGTCTCTTTCCCTTTCTTTCTTTTAGTATTTCTCTTTTTATCTGAAAATTATAATAAATTAAAATTAAAGGAAAAAACTGAAAAAAAATTTCTTGTGTGTCTCTATCAATAAATTAGAATGTTTATAAAAAGAATGAGATTTTAGTTATCTATACTTGATAATTAAAGATATTTGTTTTAAACATTTCTATCATACATTTTGAAAGTTTGTAAGTTTTATAAATTACATGTGTTTTTGTAGGTGGACTGGATGGACGAGAAGACCAGAACAAACGCTTTAGAAAAAGCAGCCGACATGACTTCACACATTGCCTATCCAAATGAACTGTTGGACGACAGAAAGCTCGAGAAATTTTATGAGGGACTTGAGTTGAGTGCTGACGATTATATAGGAAGCATTTTTAATTTATCTATCTTTGGAACAAATTTCTCATTTGGTAGACTGAGAAAACCAGTGAATAAGACAGAATGGATAAGTCATGGAAGGCCGGCTATCGTCAATGCGTTTTACTCGTCGATCGAAAACAGTATTCGTAAGTATTTAAGTACAAACAATCCCATGTAAATATATCAAAACATATATATAAATATCATTAGATTATTATCTTTATGAATTAAACGACTGGTTTATACTTTAACAATAAAATTCATAAAATTATATTAATTTGCCTCCTCATTCTTTTTGATATTTGTCGCTCTCTGTACTAAATCATTCTTTTATTTTTTTCTCGTAGAATTTCCCGCGGGTATATTGCAAGGCGCATTCTTCAGCAATGACCGTCCACGTTACATGAATTACGGTGCCATCGGTTTTGTCATAGGCCATGAGATCACTCACGGTTTTGACGATCAAGGTAGACAATTTAATAAGGAAGGTAATCTCGTGGACTGGTGGGAGGCAGAGACGAAAAAGCGTTATCTCAAGAGGGCCGAATGCATAATTCATCAGTATGGAAATTACACCGTGAAAGACGTTGGACTGAACGTAAGATAAATCTTCGGATAAATCTAACATATCTGTTTCTATATTTATTTTCTTGCTACGTGAAATTGTTTTTATATTTTCGGCACGAAAGAATTTAATTATAAAGATATATCGATAAAATATGAAAAAACTTTAGCTGTGTTATATGAGTTGTTTCGCAACTCGTACTTATTTGGTTTATTTTTTAAATGAAATATTTCTTAATGACAATTAACAAATATGGTCAGAATTACTATAATACCTTTCATAAATCTAGTTGCAATAGATAAAAGCGTATTATCTATGCAAAAATAATTATCGAGTCAATGTTTATTCATCGTGCTGCAATACTATATACTTATAGTAATATAGGAATAAATAGGAATTATATTATATACAATAGAATATTCATGTGCGATAGGAGTAATGACAGTGATAAAAGAAATTTTGTAATGTTGTACAAAATTATTAAGTCAGCAAACTGGTTTACCTAGTCAGAGAAATATGCAACGTTAAAAAAAATACGCAGTATCTTTAAAATGTCTATAATTGTCGCAGTTCTACGCGAAAAAAACACATATTTATTAAAGAAATTAAAACGGACGAAACAATTTAATTGCCAGTGAAATTGTTGAGTTATTCATCCTGCAATCTAATGAGTATATAATACAGTAGTTAATATAACACAAACATAAATACCGCGAATGTCTCTACAATTTTATTAATGTATGTATAAAGCAAATTAACATTTTACTACCCCCTAAAAAAATATCAAATTCTTTTGTATAATTATATATAAAAAATTATATATAAAAATATTTTTTAAATTAAAACTTTGCCGCAATATATTTTATGTTTTTACAGTTGAACGGAATAAACACCCAGGGTGAGAACATCGCGGACAATGGTGGCATAAAGGAGGCCTATTACGCGTATAGAGAGTGGGTGAAACGAAGCAAGCCGGAGCAGAGACTGCCTGGATTACCGTACAGCCCGGAACAGATGTTTTGGATAAGCGCGGCCAATTCTTGGTGCAGCAAGTATCGACCGGAAGCGATGAAGCTGCGAATTACGACAGGCTTCCACAGCCCGGGCGAATTCCGCGTCCGTGGACCGCTGTCGAACATGGAGGAATTCTCGCGTGACTTTAATTGCCCGGTCGGCTCCAGAATGAACCCCGAGAAGAAATGCACCGTGTGGTAGATCTCACATCTCAGGTGTCGGCGAGATACACTGCAAACGACACTGGCCGACTCCGTTTTTTAACCTTAGAAGTTACAATTCTTGTTACTTCGTTGAAACGACCAATTTTATTCTTAGCGGCTCAGCACTAAAGAGACTTACGGCCAGAATGAATGCCTGATATTCCTGCTTCCTGTAAGAGGCAGGATAGCATTGGGTCTCGGCTACTAAACTGTTTTGTCTTATTTATGAAATTAAATAATTATTTATTTTTTTTATTTCTACCACTTCCGAATATTTATACTATCGCTTCTAAGGTTAACAATGAATGCAATGGAGTCGTCGATCTCATACTAGCGGGATACGGAGGTAGTTTGTCTTCCTCACTAGTATCCTGCCGTACGACATTGCCGCAGCGGAAAGTATTTGTCAGTGATGCTGCTCGAAAGCAAGAACTGAAATTTCACGGTAACACTGAATATGCAAATGGAGAGCGTTCTCCTCCACTGGGAAATCCATGAAGATCGACTCGACCCGCGCGATCTTAGACATGTGGAATATACACATACATTATGTATCGTTTTTGGTAAATTTTTATAAGGAGAAACATGTCCCGGAACGCGCTTTAGTGTAAATAGAATGAAAATGAAAAAGAAAATTAATTGGTTAAACGGAGTTAAATTCTTTAACTGTTTTAAAAGGAATTACTGATTCTTGTGCCAATGACAATGTTTGTCAAAGGTTTTAGATTATTACGGAGAAAATTGTCTAATGTGCTTTAATGTAGTTTCTAGTTCAAGAATTTTTATTGTTGACATGTATGGTAAAAAAAATGTTGGCAGCCTTGTTAAGAATTCGCTTTTTATCCCTTCTTTTTGTTGACAACTTTGTTAAGTCTCGCTTTTTAGAGTAAATTTTCAAGTATTCTGTTGACGCGGAGATGAATAATAATATGGTGCACACTCTATATGTATATAAGATAGATTCGCACAAAATCAGCAACGAGAAAAAAACATAAATGGAGCGGCATGAATATTCTTTGATAAATTTGATAGGTTCTTTTTTAAATGAAAATATTGGAAGCTATCGTTTGTTACAACTATTTTATGTTGAGTATTATTTTTTAGTATTATCAAGTAGCAATTAAACCACAAATTAAATTTGCAATAAAACAAAATCCACTTAATGTAATAATTAAACTATGCTAAAAAAAAGTCAAGTTGTCCATTTTCTCCCTTAAAATTTGATTCGCTATAAGAGCATCGTGACGTCAAGTAGCATTTAAATCGTAATTATCATTTAATTCGTAATTATCATCTAAATTATAATCAGACGCGAAGAAATATACGATTCCCAATGTTCTATAACCTACATCTCATATACATTATAGTCATACATTTATCGGTGTGTCTGCGAATTTCGACAATTTAGTGCGATAATTTTTATTCTTTGTCGATCGTAAGATTGTTAGTCGTAGAGAAAAAATTACGAGATTACTTAGAACAACTTATTATTATATACAAGTATTAATTAAGCGTATAAGCTATTTAATTGCGAGCGATTAAAGCGCGATGTTCGCAATTGCTTTCCACCGTGTTATCCCTTATATCTATCGCAGGCTTATTGCAAAATCAGCCCTTTTGCAAAAAGACTAGCCTCTTTGCGAAAGGACGGCATTTTGCGAAGCATTGATCGTTTCCCAATAAGACTGAACGCACTTTAGGCTTTTTGGCACACATGGGCTGGTGCTAGGCTAGGCACTTTGCAAAAAGTCTAAAATACGTTAGTCTTATTAAAGAAACGATCAAATGCTCTCGCAAAATGCCGGCATTTCGCAAAAAGGCTAGCCTTTTTGCAAAAAGACTGATTTTGCAATAAGCCTGCGACATATCCACGTACACGTTACATTTCTACTTTACGCCATATCTCCCTCCCTCTCTCCTCCCTTAGACGCACTTCTCGTATTTATTACGATGGCCGATAAGCTAATCATCGAGTTAATCACCATAAGTTTAAGCCAAAACATATGTATCTTAAGGTTTTTTGTTGAATGTAAGAATTTAATACAAGAAAACTTCATGTAAACATTGAATTGTACTTTTAATGTTTCCCAAGAAGATGCTTCCTTTCGGAATTAACCCCACCGCTCAGTACGAAACGATTGTTCCAATATTCACGGTGAGTATAAAACGCAAATATAATATATAAACTCAAGGCAATGGATCTGTGTTAACACTTAAATGAATATGACGTTACATTTATTTGTAATATTTTTATATTTCTAGCTTGTAGCCTACATTGCTTACGTATAACTAATATAATTTTCACAAATCCATTACTTTAATTTAAAAGTTTATTTTTGACTCACCGACCCCGATGCGTAGTAGCGGAGATGTAATTACGATGTTGACCTATAACATACAAATATAAAATCCAAATTATAGCAATGTTGAAAATAATTAATATTTTAAAGAATATCAATTTGCTCATTAAATTATATATTCATACTTTAAGCAAATATTTAAAATAATTACACAATTTTTAAAAAATCTCTTAAGTATAAGATCTTTTTTTAATTTTACGACCAAAAGTTTCTTTGTCCTATGTAATTTATTTAAATCGAAATAGAATATTGCGTGGAATACTCATTGCAATCGCGTGGTTCTCGCGGGAAAAACGTTTAAGTTCACAAGTAAATAATAAATTAAATAATACATTTTAAATAAATTAAATTAATTAACAGAAACTAATGGTATATTCCGCCAATAATTGACTAACAAGAAAATATTTATTAATTTCGACAACAATTGGCTAGCTAAAGGATGTTAATTAGAATTTAGAATTTATTGCGAAAAATATTACCCCAGCCAGGGTTTGAACCTGAAACCTCGCGATGCCTGCACGGAGAGCGGGAGGTTCCAGGTTCAAACCCTGGCTGGGGTAATATTTTTCGCAATAAATTCTAAATTCTAATTAACATCCTTTAGCTAGCCAATCGTTGTCGAAATTAATAAATAAATAAATTAAGTTGCTCACCTCGTGGTTGCTTCGCCGACGCCCCCCTAGGCCTTCTCCTCCTCCTCCCTCGTCCCTCCGCAATCCGCGGCCATCCTTTCATGGCGCTCACCCAACATTCGCTAGAACGTAATACACTATTATATTTTTTTGCAATTGCATGATTAAATTAACTGTACATGGCACTCCCGACGTCAGTCATTCGCACGACTCGAGCTTTATTATGTTCGGACGGAAAATCGATGCAGGAAATGCGTAAAATCTTGCGAGACTATACGATCCGCCCGATACTCGTGACATTTCACGATCACGGATGCATCTGATGGAAATCGCGAAGAAGAACTCGCGTGAATCGCGCGGTCAACTCCACGCGCCCAGAAGCAACTATATCGCCGCGGCGATGCAATGTACCGAGCATCGAATAAAAGTGTCGTCTACAACAGCTGTAAGCGTATGTAGTAAGATGTAAGCAGTAAGCTATTGACCAACCACAGTCGATTATTTTTGAATTGCCAAAAATCCCATTAGTCAATAACTTACTGCTTACATCTTACTCCACACGCTTACGGCTATTGTAGACGACGCTTAAGACACGATTAAGTATACATGAAACTCGTAATGACTGTGCTTTACCAATTACGTGTCGCGACGAACAAATCCATCCGCGACGTTCCGTTTGCGGCGACAAAAGACTCGATCGAGAGTGACGCCGGCGGCCGACGACGACGCCATCGATCATTACCATGATTACCGTGCGTGATACCGCGTGATAGATTTCGATCGGACGCATCGATCTCGTTTTAAGCGATGTGTACCGCGCGTTTAATCTATATATATATATATATATATATATATATATATATACGTCGCGCGCCGAATGTAAAATAATAATAAGATTGAATATGAAGCTCATTGCGCTTACCGGTTAAACATGCCGTGACGAATAGATCCGTCCTGTATCCGCGACGTTCCGTTCGCGACGACGAGACTCGCGAGAGTGACCGTACTGACCGTGGCGGCC
The DNA here is from genome assembly GCA_035220615.1 of Leptothorax acervorum. Classification (NCBI taxonomy): domain Eukaryota; kingdom Metazoa; phylum Arthropoda; class Insecta; order Hymenoptera; family Formicidae; genus Leptothorax; species Leptothorax acervorum. The sequence goes on along the minus strand of JASTWQ010000002.1, from coordinate 471,976 downwards.
GGCGACGCCGATACCGTGAGATATCGATCGGACGCATCTCGATTATTAAAGCGACGATGTACCGAGCAAATTTACGTCGCGCAAGTCTCGAATATTAAGACACGATTAAGTATGAAGCTTATAACTTATTGCACTTACTAATTAAACATACCGCGACAAGTAAGTCCGTCCGTACTGTGCCCACGACGCGACATTCCGTTCGCGACGACGAAAGACTCGAGAGTGACGCGCGCCAACTTCACTGTGAACACTGTGACGCCGCGCGCGCGCGATACGACGCGAGTCAAATTACGTTCAATCTCTCAATGCATCATCTCAACCTGCTGATTGGAAAATTTCCAAATTAATTGATTAAACGTTGCTGTAGCCCTATTCTGTAACTCTAACGACGCAGTATCGTTATCGTTATATTAATTGTCGTTGCGTAGCTTTTTTAATAGTACATCTGCGCAACGACAATATTACAGAATAAGGCTACTGGTGCGTTAATTTCGCATATTATTAAGAAAAAGAGAAACGGTTTCTTCTTAATTCAAAGATAATGGGTATTTTTGCGCGAGCTGGTCTTACGTATAGGCCAAATAATCTCTAAAATCGCACCCATGGCCGCTCTCAAGTCTCAGGTTTCTCTCGGCAAGGTTTCCCCGTACGGGGGGATCCGTACGCATGCGCGACTACGATACTCCGATTGCGTCTGTCATCGCGGCCGTCGTCCCACGTCGTCCGGTCGTCCGTCGACCGTCATCGTCGTGGCCGATTGCGGAGCGAAACAAAGGAGTGCGCGGCGAGAGGAGTGGGTCTGTGAGTCGTCGCGGGACTGAAATCGACGTCCGGAGAAACCAACACGGATCGTGCGCCAGCATGGTCAGGCCACCGTACAAGCTGAGCAACGTGCTGCTCGGTCACAGCGCTGACGTGAGAGCGGTGGCGACCTTCCTCGACGGCACCGTCGTGTCCGTCTCCCGGGACAAGACGGCGCGTGTGTGGAAACCGACCGGGTTGGTAGTGCACGTAGATCTTCTCGCGGGAACTCATAGTGATCCAAAACCCTTCTCGTACAATTTTCGATCTCTTTCAGTCGTTAAAAAAGAAGGACACGTTCCTGTGTGTATTTGAGGTTAAATGTACATGAATAGGATTTTCAACTGAATGTTGACGTTAAAAGTTGCCTTTAATTGTACGCCTGTTGGGGATTATTATATAATGAAGCTTTGTGCTTAAGACACCTTACTGACGCTTAGAATTTTTGCAGGAGAGGCAACGAGTACGAGCAAACAGCGACTTTAACGGGCCATTCTAACTTTGTCAGTTCAGTATGCGTTATAAATCCGTCGGAGAGAGATCCCAAGGGTTATATCATCACCGGCAGCAACGACAACACCATATGTGTCTATGTGGCGGATGAAACGGTGCCCGCTCATACTTTAACGGCACACCAGAATAATATATGTAATTTAAAGACCGGCAAGAAAGAGGGTACGTTTCTTTCGAGTTCTTGGGATCTCACTGCTAAGCTATGGGACGTGAGAGACTTGAGTAAACCGCAGCTTAATCTCGTGGGTCACACCGCTGCGGTATGGTGCGTAGCAGATTTATCGAACGGCAGTATAATAAGTGGATCGGCCGACAAATTGGTAATAGTATGGTCGAGAAACGGTTCGGTGCAACATAAATTGACAGGACATACTGACTGCGTCCGCGACATAGTTGATATTAAAGAGGACGAGTTTCTGTCTTGTGCGAACGATGCGACTATAAGGCACTGGAACGCCAAACTTGGGACCTGTTTAGGCACTTATTGTGGACATGAGAATTATATCTATAGTATAGCAGCTATCCCGAATGGTACATATGTTTATTCATCTGGAGAAGACAGGACTATTAGAATATGGTATAATGCAGAACTGCAACAAACCATCGTTCTGCCGACGCAATCAATATGGTGCATTGCTTTGTTCTCGAATGGCGATATAGTTGCCGGAAGTTCTGACGGAGCCGTTAGGATATTCTCATCTGATCCCGAACGATACGCAAATGCGGAAGCGTTGGAAGCATTTGAGAAAGAAGTAGCGAATACAACTCTGAATGCACAGCAGGTAATCGGAGACATCAACATAAAGGAGTAAGTACACTTCAGTTTGAATAAAACAATCTTTTCATTCATATGTCATATTTTTTGTATTAGTAATCAGTTATAATTAATTTTTATGTACAGTTTGCCAGATGCGAGAGTTCTCCTACAGCCTGGCCAAAAAGATGGCCAAACAAAGATAGTAAACGAAGGGGATGCAATTAGGGCATACAGTTGGTCGCAAAACGAACAACGATGGATTAAAATTGGCGATGTGATGGGTGCTTCTGGCGGTACCGCGGCCACCTCTGGAAAGCAACTTTACAATGGCATAGAATACGATTATGTCTTTTCAGTGGACATACAAGACGGTGTACCACCTTTGAAACTTCCATATAATAAGGGCCAAGATCCCTGGCATGTTGCACAGAAATTCCTTCATGATAATAATCTCAGTCAATTATTTTTGGATCAGGTATAAATTTTGAAAAGTAGCTAATTTTGTATATAATATTTCTAATGATAAATGTAATCTTATTTATTCCTATTAAAAAATAATTATAAAATCGCAATTCTAAAAGGAAAATAAGATAAAACTTTTATATTTTAGGTTGCAAATTTTATAGTAAAGAATTCTGAGTCGGCCCCTATTTTGAATGCTGGACCGCAATATGTAGATCCTTTTACAGGAGAAAGCCGATACGTTCCCGGATCAGGAGCGTCGTCTAGTACACCCGATGTTAGTGCACAACCATCGACGTTTAGTTCTTCCAACACATCTGCATCTCCCTCTTATATACCTCACTCGAGGTATTTAAAATTTGAACAGGCAAATTTAACTGCTATTTTGGGTAATTGAGACTTGTTTAAGATGATTAGATACAATGGAAATGCAACATAATTTTGCATTATTCTTTGTCAGTAAAACATTTATAAATTTGATTGCAGCAAAGTTACATGAGTTAAATTCTAAATACTTGGATACTAAACAAGAAAATGTATATAAAATACCGGAGGAGAAGGAGGATGCAATAAAAGAACTTATGACAAATTGTAATCAAGTATCCGAAGAAATTAGGACCAGAGCTATCAGCGCACTAAAGAGTCTTATGGATTGGCCGAACGACACGGTGTTCCCAGTTCTCGATATAGCGAGACTCGCTATACTTCACAAAGAAGTAAACGATCAACTATGTACGGAGGAATTGCTACCAATCATACGAAGACACATAAAATCCGATGCATTTCGCTGCAATAAAATGCTCACCTTCCGTCTGATAGCCAACATGTTCCAGCATGAAAAGGGAGAAAAATTCTGTCTGGATTATAAAGATGAGATACTAAAGTCTCTGCTGGACCTACAGTCCCTTGGAGATAGACAAAATCAGGTATGCCACACTATTTATTAAAATTATTATTAAAAACGAAAGAAGAACTTACGAGAGAGTCTAAATCGCATGAATAATTGATAAAATAATTATTATAATGACAATTCTCTAAATATTATATACTTTAATATGAAGTAATCTTTCTGCATGAAAAACCGGAAACTGTGTAAAATTTAAAAAAGGATGAGCTTACAGATTACGATATTATATTACAGGTTGCAATATCGACTTACATATTGAATCTGATTGTAGCGCTAAATAAATATAATGACGCACCTGGTAGAACGAGAGCTCTAAATGTATTATTTGCTATATTGCCTAATTTGAATGATTCCGAGGCAATATTCAGAGCTTTAGTTGGACTAGGAACGTTATTAGCTGCTACACCAGATCCCAATGATCGTAATGAATTAATTAGTGCTGTGCGACAATCCGAAACTGCTTTAAATGTTCTTAGAACTCTATCAGAAAGCACAACCGATCTCAATACGTCAAACAAATTGGTAAACTGTTCCAGACAGATTATCGATTTAATTCTCTAATACGTTTATAAGCAGTGGGACACACTGCTTGTAAATTTATGAAAAAAAAAATAAGTTTGCACGTGTATCCATGTTTTGCAGCTCGGTTGCTCAATTGTAAGAAATAAATACATTTTTACAATTAACATTCATCATTTAGATATACTATGTCCCTCCATATAGAACACCCAAAAAATATAGATTTATATAATAATTAATGGATTATTACAACAGTTACTCTTCTACATTTGTGAAATATACAAACATGTATCTATGTAATTTTATATGGTTTTAAAAATTATACTATATTTTTTGCAAGATTAATAAGCAATACCTTTAAATATAATTTTAATATATCCAATATACATATACGCAATTTATTGGTTATAAACTCATACAATTAAAGTTTTAAATCAATATCTTAACAATTTATTTATGCTCAATTATTCATTACAATTGACCAAGATAAAGTTATTCGACATACATATTGACTGTTTCGGGACTAAAATGAAATGATATGTGCTTTAGGGCTTTTACGTACTTTTTAATTTCTTTTGTCGTAAAGCATACATAAATATTCCTTAGTAAACGAACATGTGTTGTCAAGAGATACATAATACATATTTTTATAATATAGTATATCGATAACACAAAATTCGAAGGAACAGTTTCTCCAAATTTTATTATCGATTTTACATCAGAGGTACAAAAATGAATTAATTAACGTGTTTGCAATATAGGAAAAAATTAAAACAACTGTTATACATTCAGATAATAGAAATTGAATGAATTATTACTATTACCATGGCAGATATAATATCCCAACGTAGAATTGTGTACAACGCATATACTTCGTTTTACATCGTCAAACAAATTTGGAAAGTAAGAGACAAAGTTACCTGCATGGAATGTAAATGACCTGCTTAAGTGACAATCGATTAATTACAGTTTAAGTAAGATAGGTTGTATTTCTAATGAAAATTAGTTAAAATATATATACAACGATGAATATAAAATAATAATTTATATAATATACACATATAATATTTGATTAAATTTCTCGGGCACACGCACCCAGTAAACATACAACAGACAACAGTGTAATAGTAGAATATTGTTATTACATTAACGTCAAATATATATATATATGTATATACATATATATATTTCCTTAGTTATATATCAATTTACTCCCGCAATAGCCACGAGTTATTAATTACCGCAACTCTTGCAGTTAATTATTACACCAAAAATAACATTCATTTGTATACACTCATATTAACTTCAATTATGCTCAATGAACGATACATATAGTAGTAGATGAAAGGTAGTTACAGTGTCAGGCCATTTTGGCTCGGGAATGTGAATGCATTTCTTTTCTTTTCTTTATATATATAAAAATAACTTTCAATATATATCTGAGATCTGTAAGATAATAGAAACAGTGCTGATTCATACAATTCAGAATCCAATTTAGCGCACGAGTTATTACTAGCAATGTATAACTAGATGCGTTTTCATACGAATGCACAGGCCCAACGTCCTCGTGTAGAAAAGTATCTATGTAAAAAATCCGAAGTTGCTCTGATGCCAGCAAAAATGTAACGTGCAGGAACTATTATCTTTCAGATTTCTGTATGTAACAGTGACTGAGTGACGACGGAGTCAGCTTGACAATAAAACCAATTTCCGATATTTGAAAGCGTTACTTTAATAGTACCATTTATCTCAGGTAAAAAAAAAAAACAATTAAAACGAAATTAATAAAAACTGTAATTTAGACATTTAAACATTATATATAAATATATCAAGAAATCAACTGTAACGAAACCAATGAGGAAATCAAAGTCCGCATAGGATTTTATATTGAAAACTTTGACCCATCAAGGGCTGTGATGTAAAGAAACAAGATTTTAAGAAGTACTTTTATAAAATAAGATCTTTAAAAAAGTCAGAGCACCTCTCTACAAACGTTTTTAATAGACTAAATACCTACTATTAATAATAACTTACTAATTCTTTTAAATTCTCCTTTAAATTTTAACGATTTCTTCAAAACCATGCATTCCGAATTGACAAAGAATAAGGTTTTAAAGTAACGCCTTCATGTACCATTTCCGAGTAACTTGGACGCAAGTTCCTTTAAACTCCGTTAAAACCGGTGACAAGCCAGGTTTTTCTCATGAGCAGAAGAGAGATTCGGAATGCCCTACAGAAATGCACTGATTCCTAAGATGTGTCCTCTCTTAAACTTAAGTTACTGGCATATGTACCTGAGGCGACGTGCATATACCTTTCGCGCATTTCGAAGGTCAGAATGCATTGAGGCAATTACCCGACGTAAGTTTAGTGTGTCGAAAAACTACATCAAAAATTACTCGTTACAAATCTCGAGCTTTATTTTACACAAACTACAGTTGAATAGAAGCTCAGTGGCGGATTTAAGAATCAGTTGAACGGAAATTCGGCCTTTACTTGAGCCAAACTTCAGAAATGCTAGTTTCCGAAAGAAAATATTTGCGCTTTCTTAATAGAGCTTACGCAAATATCACGAATAAACTATCGTTATTTTTTTGGATCAATTTCGTGCTCGCGTGAAACTTTAAATTCGCCCCTGTGTGTACAGAACCTCCCTTAATTTTGTACCACAAAACTTAGCATACTAAGCGGTGATGTTTATCTTCGACTACTTTTAATTTCCTGGTGGGAACTCGTCGTTTAGAGATTACTTCGCGCATGAAATATCGCTTGCAGTAAAATAAACACAGCCTCATTAATTGAAGGATTTGGGGAAAGAAGTATTAAAATATATATGTATATGTTCTAGAGCTCTCTTGAGGTATGACGGTATGCATTATTACCTCGCAAATACAGTGCTTGAATCCGATATATCTCGCATACCGTTTACAATCATATACGCTAAAGGTTTCTCAAAACTTGGAAGCATAATATGAGAATGTACAATTACAATTGCGCGACTGTTGCGCGATGAGAAATTACGGGATCTCGTTTACAAAATACTTTCAATGTCCTTTGCTGCCACAATTCAGAAAAGAGCATTATAAACGTTCCTTCTTTTTTTATAGAAGGGCATCAACAGCAATATCATTTACTCTTTCCCTAAGTCACAACACGACTGCATCATATTAGCGTGATTCGCGACGACGTAACGTAACGTGCCCAATTTTCGTAATCGAAAATTTCAAGATAGACAGATATCGTCGCTGCAGGAATATATCGAAGCATATTATTACTGAACGTGTATGCTGAAAAGCTAATCGTCTAACAAAGAGATAATTTTTTTCCTAATTGATATATATTTTTCTTTCTCAGGTATATTAATCCCCTCATTCCTAAATTATCTCTAAATTTTGGCAAAGGTATTCATATATGTTTTCTTCTATATTACGTTGAGTATTAAACAAGGGTTGCGATACGCATGCGTATCCTTGGAAACTAATCTTTTCAAAACTCAATTTAATCAGAATTTAAATAATTTATACATCTTTGATAAACATAGCTGTATGTAACTACACTAGGAATGAGAGGCTCAAAAGAAACGAGAAATTACGAAAGGGAAGTGTCGGCGCGGTAACTAACTTCGGATGCCTCTAAGATCTACATCTCGGCACTCGCCAAACGCGTCTGTAATATTCCATTTCATCTGGAAATATACCGCGGAGGGCGAACTTCAGTGCTCGTCTCGCATATCAAAATTGATAAAGCGCATTATCATAACCTTCGATCAGGATTTCCCTGATAATGCGTGTGACGGAGAGACCTAAAATTTGTATTGGGTACCCCCCAGTTCGTTTCATTCAGCCGGTGTGCTTGCCGCCCACCTGTCAAACTCGATTCCCGAGTCAGGACTGAGTCCCAGATCAATGGGACTCAGGAAGCTGGGCGCTGGACAATTGCAGGGCCCATTGGGTCGGCATGCTCCGATGCACCTCTGGTCGTTACTTTTGTTTTCTCCCCCTCGGTCCCTCAACTCCTGCTCGAAGCTGTGCAACTGCTCCATAAAGTGAAAATTCGGTGCAACATTGGACTTCCTACTACGTACTAGGTTGAAAGCATCGTTCAGGCTGAGGTTGCACTTGTGCATAAGATAAGCCACGGTAATCGTGACAGATCGAGAAACTCCGGCCAAGCAATGTACCAGCACTCCCTTATCTGAGTTCCGAGCCTCCTCTGAAAAATACGTAACAGATCGCGATTTTAATCCTAGATACGTTAACTCGATCAATTATTACGCTAATATTTAACATTTATTTGTCATATTTCACGCAATAAACAAGATATAAGCTTATTTTATAATGCCTTTCCAAAGTGCGTAACGCGGATTTCTTGAATCAGTTAATATCGGAAAAAATACGATACTTTAATATTAATTTTGTTGAAAGATTGAAATATAACATCGTTATATTTGAGAGCTATTATACAGGGTGTCCCAGACCTGTCGTGCCACCCGTTAATGGCAGAAATCCTATTAGGATTTTCATTTCAAAATGATCTCAGGTATCTGCCCACCCGGATAGCACAGCAAGTCGTAAACGAAAATCCTAATACCAAAATACCAAGGCTATAATAGTTTTTAAACGAGAAAATTTCTTTGAATACTTCTCATTTACGAATTATAGTTTCGGCATTCTTTAATATTAAGATTTTTATCTCAAAAAGATCTCAGGTATCTGCGGTTAACGAGTGGCACGACAGGTCTGGGATACCCTGTATAATGAAAAGCTTATGCAAATGGGAGATACTAATTAACAATTATATTGGCTACTGTTCTTCGATATATTCAATGCTCATTAATTAGAAAATTGTGATGAAAATGCTAAAGAAAACAATGCGTATCATGACGAATTCATTTAAATGGCGCTAACAAAGAAAAGTCGGATCGCCAACATTGCAATGTGTCGGGACAGTCAAAAGTGCCAGACCGGCTCAATAGCAGTGCCAAACCTCGCCATTCAGGCTTAAGTATAGCTCTCGGTCTCGGCCTAACCGGACATCCGTTGTTTAATTGTCTAGTGCGGCTTGCCCGCCACGTGGGAAAGTTTCTATTTAGGCGAACCTATTTATAAGAATGCCCCTTTCAGAAGCTGCGCGGGGACCTTCTTAAACAGGAAATCCTGTTTAAGAAGCGGTCAGAACAAGATTTTGACGCGGAAAAAGCTCCGACGCAATAAATAAAGCTCACATCATTCGCGCATTCTCATGTGCGTAAAATAATACGAGACGTGAAAAATTTTGTATCAAGGAAATCTTTTCTTGCTAATATATGACACACAAAATATTTTATTTGATTTATTGATATTATATATCACTGATATGTTGTTAGCATAATTTTTTACAGTAAAGCACGCGTGTGAATCACGAAACTGATGTTTATTTTGAGGAAGAACATGAAATACCAATCAATAGCTGAGAATTTATTTGCGAGAAACGCTTGCTTTTTTTACGTTTCATGCAACGAATTAAAAAAATACACTACCTACTTACAAACATGCTTACAAAAAGCAATTTATTTTAAAAGCGGCATAAATCAAATTTTTTCAATCTTAAAATTAACTACAATAAAAAAAACCCACTTTTATTACTCGAGTACATAGTATTCAATAAGAATGGTTCGCATATCGAAATGCTGTCACTCACCTATAAACTGAATCGCCTGCGGGAAGAAACTAGCCAAGTTCTGACTCCAGTGATCGCTTATCGGTATCTGCATGTACTTTATTGAGCCGCAACTTTCAAATACATTTGGCAAATCCGGTGTCACATTGAGTATGTACTGTATCCTGTGCCGCGCTAAAGACTCGCGATCCTCACTATTGGCCGCGTTACCGAGATACAAATGAGGTAAAATTTCCACCGGAAAATCTTTATCTTCCTCGGGACCTGGAATACGGAAATACGAATTCACTATTGTTATTGCATTACACTTTCTACCATCGTATTCTATTTTTACATTACAATATTATATCATTTATGTATTGTATTGTTTTTATTAATAATAAATTATTGTTACATGATTCTCTTTAACTGCAATGAGAATATACACCAAATATCTGCTCACCAATTGAATCACATGTGCTGTCACTGTCAGAGTCTGAATAAGATCTGGTTGGTGGAGCAGATATTCGAAGGGATCTAAGGCCCATTAATTCACCTTCGTTATTGTCCTGACCTGGGTCACATTCATTAGTGGCTTGACTACCTTCGCACCACTCTGGATATTTATCTTTAAATGCTTCAAAACCACCTACAAATAAATATGATAAGGTAATAATAATTATTTGATATCAAAATCTATTTAAATTGATGAAAAATTTTCTAACATGTATATTTGTAAAATTTAAGATATGTATATGATAATTTTATTCTATACGATAAGAAAAAGTATATCAATATTTTCAAATTCAATAACTTGCTAAAATATCCAATAAACCCGTCATTAATTAACTTAGAAATTAAATTTTGCATATAATAACATTCAGAAAAATTTAATAATCGCACACACATGTTTATAACTCTTCAATATTTGCATTTTCTTAAGATACTTAGGTATTAACAAGATTATAAAACAAAATTAAAACAAGAAAGCAATATTCTATTTTGCGTTCAATGTGTGTGTTAATACATTTGCAATCAGTAAATTTCTCATGTCAAACAAAACGTTGAATGACTGAATAGTTTTATCTAAAGCCTGATAAAGGCTGGCTATAGAATTAAGTGTCTGGTTCTACTGGAATGCCTCCCACATAAATCAATATTTCATTCACAACCAGTCTCTATGCTTTGACTGTTACTTCTGAAAGCCTTTCTATACCACAATTACCATTGCTGCCCGCGCACATACATATGTGACAACAAAATAATATGAATGCAGAGTTATAATTAGCAATTATCGTGTTTTGTTTAATAGTTAAATTTAGAAACATCTATTAAAATGACATATTAATTGCAAAAATGGTTTCTAAAATATTGTCACGATCAATAATTTAGCAAATCATTGGAATGTTGATGTTAGTTTGCATATTTGCAGGTCAATTCACATTTACAAAATTCGTCATTCGGGACCGAAACAAAATAAAGGTATTCTAGCTCCAAATATAAACATTTGACGTTTGGTGCGTTTAAAATGTCAAACTTTGTGCGAAGTTAATGGGGATCGAATTACAGTGGATTTAATTTGTGGGATAAAAATTGATCTCTCACCGATTAAAGCGGCAACATTTCCTCCGCTGCTCTTAATTCTCCGGTTCAAAACTTGCAACGTTTCACCCTGATGACCTGCATCCGTAGAATCGCCGATTAGTACAAATGTCCCTCTTCTGTTCTTGTCCCCGCACAGAAACATCTCCACTCTGTTTCTCAGATCTAAGCATCGTATTGTGGACAAGAGGTCCACTTTACCAGCAGCCAATCTTCGTAGCATGATACTGGGTATGGTCAGAGGTACCGAGCCCCTTATGTGAGCATCGGAGAAGTCGGTGTGTGCCCTACAGTCCAGAATAAGAAGCTTGCTGGGACCATCCTGCGATCTCAACTCTCCGAACAACCATTCCGGACCGAGAAGATTCTCTTCCATTGCACTATCAGGCATCTTGAATCTTTTACCCTTGCGCACTAATTATGTTTCGCAATCCTTCGTGTCCTCCGGGACAGACAGCCACCGAATCTTAAATGTTTCGTTCGGTCACTGTTTATGTTTCTCCCACAGTTATTCTTGAGCTTCTGCACCATCCAAGTGCCGTCATTGCTGGACACGGCACCTTCGACAAACAAAATAAACAGCAAAACTGTCAGAGCGTTGTTAATCCGTCAAGACGATTCTCGCTCGTCGTCACTTGAGAAGCCTCCGGGTACTAACTGGCACGATACAATCGACTCCTCGGTGTAACACGCCCGCGTGTCAGAAGTCAGAACTCAGAATTACGTCCGTCGCCCGTCGGAGCCGAGCGAGTCGTCAGCCCTGTCGCACACGTTCTCCAACAGAAGCGAGTGAACGTCAACGAACCGTGTTGTCCGTGGCGTGTGGTGCGTGCACACGCGTGTCTCCCTAGGAGCGTCACCCGCGATTAACAATTCACTGGTATATGATACGTACGAAAATGGCACTTGGAGCTGAGTGGCGGATACACGTTCCCCGGACCCGGGAGAACGCCTCTCATCCGGAGAACGATCGCGCGACGTTCACCCGTCGACGGCACGACCCGACGGGTTTCTCACGCGTTGCCATCATTTCCTGCGATACTACGCCGCGCTGCGTATGTTACTCCGCCTCCCCCTCACGCTTCTCTGCCCTCGCTGCCACCACCACCACTTCCACCACCACCACCACTGCCGCAGCCGCCACTGTAGACTGTAGCCGTCGTCGTCGTCGTCGCTGTCGCCGCCACCGTTACCGCCGTCAGCTCGTCCCGGTTATCGATCTCCTCGTGAATCAAGACGACGCGACCAATTAACGACACGGCTGCAAAACGTTTACGCGCCCCGTGCGGCAGTTGCATGTGCAGCATGTCCCTCCGTACACGACCGCCGCGAGATCGCCCCGTCGCCCGTCGGCCCCCTCGCGGCCGCCGATCGTTCCATCCTTGTCGCGCGTTTATTCGCGCGCGCACCACGAACCGCGCGCCGCGCCCCTCCGCGCTTCGCCCCCACCTTCAGAGTGTAGGCACTGTAGGCCCGCCGCGCCGCGCCGCCGCGGCCGCCACGCACACGCTGGACCGCTGGCGTACGCGCTCCCGCGATCACCGTACCGCGTTTCCGTATCCGTCCGATCGGATCGGCCACCAACTGCTCCGCCGCGGCGTGTCGACGACCGTTTCCTCCCTCCCGCTCTCACCCGTGTCCCTCCAGCATCGCCTCCGAGATCCGGAATTCCTCACCCGTCGTCGGATCTCCGATCTCCTCGGTTCCAAAGGGACGCCGGAGCCTTCGCAACGATCCGAAGTATGTCACGAATCTCTTCTACCTGCCTAACCTGCCTTCTCCTGCGCTCTTCCTCTCTCCACTTTTTTTTTTCTCTCTCTCTCTGTCTCTCTCGTTTTCTCGGGTTCTTCTATTGTTTTCACAAATCGACTTTTGTCCTATCGCGCTCACTCGTCGCAGGCCACACCTTGCGAACGTCCGTTCGTCGAAGAATGGAGCGACGGCGCTCGGTACGTCGCGCGCGGGGGGTGAGACGGCGACCGCCGTGTGCAACGCGATTCGCCGGCGGTCACGTGAGTCCGCGCGGCCGGCCAATCGGCGCGCGGGCTGACGTCAGTTCATTGACAAAAGATGTTTCCATTAACGAGGCGTGGGTAAAGGCTGGGTCGGGGGGTCGGTGCTGACTGAAGTCGCCGTTGAAGCGGCGGCCCGGAGTGGTTTCGCGGCGATAAAGGGGGGAAAGGGAATGGCGGCGGAATGGGGCACGAGCACCCCGCGCACGTTTACACGCGCGCGCGCGCGCGCGCTCTCTCACGCGTGCGTGGGCGCGTATTATCACAACCCGCGTAAGGAGGGGGACAGTGAGAGAGAAAGAGAGAGGAGACACACCGCCGCGCCGTACTGACAATGCACGCACACTGGCGTGCACGTGCTGCTCCGCCAACAGGGCCGAACATCGACGATCCCGTCACCCCACGTTAGTTAGGTTAGTTCCTTCTCGATCCTACTCTCTACCTCCCGTCTCTCTCGCGATCGAATCAATATCACCACTTTCCTCCTGTTATCTATTTACCGCATATATGTATACGTTATATGTCTATATAATGAACTCTTCCGTCAAGCTCATTGTCGAACATGTCTGACTTCTCATATCGCGATTGCAACGTATGTATGTACCAATTCCGCGACGTATCCGGAATCCGGACCACCGATATTATATTATTATCCGGCGTCCAATGATTCCCGACCCCGTCGCGGATATAGTGACTGTTTGTAAAACGGCATAATTATATCATCGCGGCGTCTGTCCGCGATCGATAAGTCACGATATCGCGCGTGTTACGCGACAGTGTAATTCGCCCGTACGTAGTATACCTAAATCCGTGCAGCAGCGCACGTACTACGAGGTATATTAACGATTTCCCGGATATATACGACAAAACAATGACCTCTCCGTCTCGCGGGATCAATCCCGACTTCATGGAAGCGCACAATACGCTTCTAATATAAACCTGTGCTTTGATATCGAGTACAGGTGTTAAAGGAGCCAGAATTACATTACAATGATTATGATATTATACATAAATTGTATATATATATCTAGATTATATAGACTACAGAGAAAAAAAGAATATTTTTGATTTGAAAATATCTTTAGTTTCAACGTGGAAATCTTGAATAAGATTATATTGCGTTAAACTATAATTGCTTGAATCATTTATTTATATAGTTCAACCAAGAAAAAATTGTTGAAATTCTTATAAGAAGATTATATAGTAATCTTGCTTTACGAAACATCTATAATCTTCTTATATGAATTTCAACTTTTTATTTCAACGTTTTTTTCTTGGTTGAACTATATAAATAATTCATTCAAGCAAGTTTTCTTCATTTAACACAATATAATCTTATTTCAAGATTTCCATGTTGAAACTAAAGATATTTTCATTTCAAATCAAGATTATTCCTTTTTTTCTATGTAGCGCACTAAAATAGGAGTCCAGAATGTAGGAAAGAAAAGAGAAAGATTCTCGTTCTCGGATTAGAAAGAAAATTCCAAAATAGAAATAATTATTCTCTTATTACTTGAAAACTTAAATGAACAGTGATATTAGCCTGTGTATTTTTATAGGACAAAAATAAAGTACAGAAAAAGAGACGTTAAAAGATTCAAAAGTAAGGTGTAGAATATAAAAGTACAGATATATAAAATATTTAAGAGTAAAGTACAAAAAATATATTAATATTGATAGTATGTTCATAATATCGAATGACGTTATGGGGAGCTTAACTTTATAAACAATCCATTAGTCTAAGCTGCAAAACGTATTGATTATTAATTGGAAATATATTACAAGTACAATATATCTATACATATATTACCAGGAATCTATTATCGTTGATAGAGGCGAACATCATAAATTGTCAATGAGGCAAAAAATTCACAAGAATAACCAGTTTTATTCTCAAGTTTTATTCCCCATCAATTATATACAGGATGTTTTAAGCATATTTGATCCAAGTGCGAAAACTGAAATTGTTTATTTTTAAGAATTATTCAACGTGAACATGAATGATTATAATCGATTACAAGAGAAGAAATTCTAACGAATTACGGTTTGGCAATTAACGCGAACATATAATTAAATCTTTGTCTCTAGGCAATTTTAGGTGTTTTGACAGACTTTTGATTCGGAGCATAATTAGCAAGACGTTGAAAGATTTCCGTAATTTCTGTGGGACGTGGGTAGATAGATCCAATTAAAATTCGACGAAGAAGAGACTGATTTCAAATACGCCCACCGTTGTCGGGTGCTCCGTATACTGTTAGATATTACGGTCGCAGTTGCGAAAGGGTCTGAAGCGAAACACGGGCGGGAGGATGGCAAAATATGCCATCGAGTGATACGGCCTTGGCCCTTGCCGTTTACACGAAGCCCGTCCTCGGCCTCGCCCGTTCATCGCGCTCTCGGTTCAGCTCGGCTCGGCTCGCTCGTTTGTTCTCTTTCACCCTGGCCTGGCAGGAGGGGACGACAGCCTATCAGACGACTGTGCCAGGCGTAGGTCGGCATTCCATTCATTTGGATGGCTGTCGTTGAAGATTTTCGCGTTCGATCACACGGCCGCCGCTTTAATCGCGCTTAAGCGTGCGCGCGCGCGCGCGCGCGCGCTCACTACCTCGCGAGGGTGAAGGACAGGTTGAGGGGGTGGGAAATAGGACAGAGAGCGAGCGAGCGAGCGATATGGGACAAGGGGTGGGGCAAGGAGAGGGGAATGGGAAAGGGCCGCGGGCGTCTGTGACCTTCCGCGGGTATCCGGACGCGTGCTGACGAATTGGATTCGATCCGCGTGGGTGTCGGGTAAGGTGAGCACCCGACCGTCCTTCCACACGCGCGCGCATCCCTCTCACCCTAACGCTCAATAACGCTCGGATGGTTAGCGGAGGCTTTAACATTAAAGCAGAAGAAGGAAACTGCTCGTAGTCGAGAAAGCTCGAATCCGTTTGCTTGATATCGATTTCCGGCTCGCCGAGGGTGACTCATCGAGTCTGATGCATGAAGAAGAAGGAAAGGGGCGACGGGATAGAAACGTGAGACGTGTGTGACTTTTTTAAAGAAAGAAAAGTAAAAGATCTTCGATATAAACCTATGTATAAATTGTTTCTGTCACACCAGCAATTTGCAAATAAAACATAACGGATCTGAAATTTACAAGATGAGGTGTCTAGTTATAAAGATACCGTGAACATTTATTTCATATCTTTCCTTTTCTTTTATGCACGTAATCAAAACTTTGCAATTTTCTTTTTAGAAAGGCTCTTTTTTGTATACAAAAGAGACATAAAACTAATATTTTACTTTTCCATTTTGATCTCATAAAATAGAACTATATGTCAGAGATGCTGTATGACATACGGCGACTTTGAAATTCCGCTATCAGGCACCATATAAGCAGAATTTATATCTATAGACATAAATCTAGCGCGGTGGAAATGTCAAATATCGGGAAGCGTGGATGTTGTACAAACTGCGCCTAGGTATACAGACGCTTGTATGTACATCTAATAATGTTTTCTCGTAATACATAATGTTCAGAGCATTTTGATGCATAACAATGAAACGCGTGGGAGCAGCGCGAAGAATCCTAGATGGAAATAACAGCGTGCAACATGGCTAATTGTGAGACAACATAGACGATTATTGTCCTTCGTTCGTTTTCGTTCGTTGCACGCCGCGTCTCTCGCGTATTTCCTACGCTATAGCTGTTGCGAAACTCGCAATTAAAAATTAACGAAAGAGATCGTACGTGGGCGGGTCGCCTCTATTGGTATAGGTATACGCGGCGAAAGGTCTTGCACGATGAATTAGTAACGAATCTCATTGGAGAGTAGCGATGCAAAATTCATGACTCGCTCGCTCGAATGCCTCTAAAGATGATTCCGGGAAATTATGTTATTTGATTACACAATGTAATTTATATATATTCCGCGCTGCAGCGCCGGATTTAACTTCTGCTCGACCGACGTCGACGACACGTTTCTAAGGACGCGGAGGAGTCGCTGGTGGGACGACAAAATCCAGCTTTGCGACTGGATTGTTTTTGCATTAATATTTTCCATTAAAACGAACTGAAGAATTTTATTAAACATTGCAGCCACGTCACGGGAAACGCCTACACGCATTATCCCGGCAATATAAGTTATCAGAAAAAACAGTGGCTTCAGTGGCAGTATTTTTAGCGTATTTTCACGCATTGATTTTTTTTGTAATCGAGTATGAAGAAGCATCGTTATAGAGAAGTTATATTCAAAAAGAAAGACATTAGGTGTCAAGATATAACGAAGTAAAAAAATAGTATCGAAAAAATTGTATACGCAGCTTGCTTTACCTTTTTCCCTCTATCCATGAATATGGAACTAATTAATACGCTTGTAATATCTAGATAATTCTACATTATCGCGCGGAGATATTTTTTATCGTGGGGAATTTGGGGCTCGACAGGAAACGAGGCTTTTCTTTTGATAACTACGCCCCCGTACACTCGTGACGTATACGTTCGCTATAGCACACGGTATAGTGACACGATATAGTGGCGTCATACCTCAATCGTGACCTTTCCGAAAATAAAGTACTCTCATTCGCTATCACCTGCTATCCGGTGTCAATCCTAGGAATATACCATTCCGTTCGTGTGCTGATGCAAATCCTGACGTTTCACACGCGTGGGCGTAGCGAGCAGTGTACGCTATGTGTAGGGATTGTGACTGTTACGCAATTGCGACAGTTAGTTAGACCGAAGCATTTTGTGCAAACAGCGATTTCCGCGAAGCCCGTAATCCGCGCGCGTTTGTGAAAATGTCTTTTTCAACTTCAAAAGGAAACGGTCATGCCGACGACTGAAATTTATTCCTCGCGGAAAGTAACTTACAGGAACGACAGCTAGAATCGGTCTCTTTGTGATGTCATTTCCGTTTTAAATGACATTTCGCGGTTACTAATAGGTCAGCGGGTATTTATAAGTTCGGTTTTTTTACAGTGACATTAAATCTAAAAACGGCGCTTTATTGAGTCGTTATTAGTTCGGAGTAGACAATCAACGTTTGAATTGATGCAATCGGATCAAGGGTTCTCGTTTTCACGAACATTTCTTTTTTTTTTATGAGGAAAGACCTATTAAGCGACTTCTCAATTTTTCTAGGAATATACTTTTTATCTCGTTTATGAAGATTCTTGGAAAATATATTATCGCGCATATTATCTCGTTTTCGAACGATTTCTATAACGTGGCAAAGTGTTTATCAAACGATAACAGCATTAATTATAAATCGCCTATGGATGTTGCTAAATCGGGACTAAATAGCCTATTGACTAAAATGAAGTCACGCATTATAAACCGTTAAGTTTGCGATGCTGCAATCGAACATTCGCGTTAAATCTAGCCTCGTTCATTTTCACGAAGCTGCTACTTTCTCCCTAATGTCCATCGTAAAACAGCAAACATATACGGTAGACATTAAACCTAATTAAATAGTAACGTTACTTACAAAAGAAAACCTATTATATAAGATAATCAAGTTTTCGCATAGACGTTGAAATAATTCGGTCTTCCAGTAAATTTTTTTTATTAAGCTATCCATCAGAGAATCTAAGCCGATTTTTAATACTTTTTGAATTTTAAAAAAAAACCTAAATTTGAGAAAGTTATAGCTTGCTAAAGTTTCTTTGATGCCGTCAACTTCAAAAGATGCCGCAGTGTCCCTATGACGTCACAGCACATTTTCTTCTACTATATTTTCTTCAATTTTGAAGATATTTCAAAAATTCAAAAAGTTTACAAAGAAAGTATGCCATGATCTGTCAGAATATACTGTTAGGAAAAATCCGAATTACAACAGTAAAACATCCTTTTTAACTTAAAAAGTAATTATTATTCTACATTAATTAAGATTTGATTTCAAGTTTAGAGAGTTATTAACATTATCAGAGTTGGTAACTTAAATTTAAGGGAATAGAAATTAAATAGTTCTTTGTCGACTTAACGTCGGCCTTTCTACTCAAATGATTAGACCATATATTTAAGGTCCAGAATGAAACGTTTCTATTTTGACAATTAAACATCAAGTAAATAAGAATCTCTCTTAGCTTGTCGACAAACCATCACTCTACAACATTCTCCGGGATATAATTCGCTAGCGGTCTAAAATTGTCGAGCCATTTCTGTCGTCCAGGCTTATTTAAGCACTTTGTAATAATCTCGGTTATATTGATTATTTATTTAAACAAATTAGAATATTATCAAAATATCGCGGCACGTGTATGCCTCTCTAACAGGATCTTCGCGGTATATAATAGGCAGCGGAAATTTATAAATAGGATGTAAAGTGCATCCCACGTTGTCGCTTTACGTCATGATAAATATCGCGCGCGTCAATTCCGGGCGCAATCGCGAGATGAACGTGCATAAGTACGTAAACGAAAGGAAAGTCGAGCGCGTGTGGCGCGTTACGTTGCAGGCGCTGATTACGACAGGTATACGATAATGCGTACGGCGGGTTGACGTAAGCGATAGACCCGTCTGCATGATGACCTTAACAGGTGTGCGCGTACTTAATAGGCATGGTCATTATTTCGCGATGCAGTCGGAAATCCCGGGACCGCGGATGTTACCCAATCACAAATAGCTCCGCACGCGCGCACGTTTTCGCATATTTTTCTCTCACAGTCCTACGCTTTTAGGATACTACGGAGGGATACTGCGTGGGCAGCCATACGCACGCGGTATACTGACACAATAAAATATAAAAATACGATACACGAGACGCGCGAGAGAGCGAGATATGAGATATAATATCGCCGAGACACGCGCGATAAGATAATAACCGCAGGAAGTAACCAATTACAAAGTACACGTGACTAAAAGATAATACAGATGCGTGGTCATGTTGCATAATACAGTAGTAAAAGCTGTACACTCGTCGTGCGTTCTTCATTCACGTATTTCGCATATCGCGGCTCTCGATTCACTCGCAAACATTTTTCACATTTTTGGGCTTGAAATTCACTTACCCGCGCGGCGGGGAGATTAACAAAAGTGACGAAACGACAGATGTTGTTGACGTTTTCATTTTTAGTTGTTCTAAAATTAGACGTAGTTTTATTTTAAAAATAGGAGAGAAATATAAAGAGATTTTCTTGTTTTCTTTATATATCTTTCATGTTTAATGTTTTTATATACATTTCTGCTTTGGTATTTGCGATTTCTACGATTTCTGTTTGCCGATTTCAATTTTGCAGAACGTAACGCCCACGAACATGGGGATTTTATTACATTATATTGTTTATTTTACTCTCGCAACTGATCAAATATTGCTTGAAATTTCGCAAACGTCATTGCCACTCATTTAATTGCGATTTTCGGTAAAACAACCTCAGTTATAAAATTTTTCCCCGTTACATGTTCGATACGTCTACTTGGATGCTTCGTATTTAGTGAAAAAGGCTGTCTAATTTTGACTTTTATTTGTTTGACATGACACCCGTCTTCGTAATAAATTCAACGCTCTCACGCAGTGATATTTAATCTTCTGACAACAATCGTCCCTCAATTTTCGTTAACTCGCGCTCTTATTTACGTAGTGCGTAAAATTAATTAATTACATTGCAAAATTAATTCCTTTGTCGCCGAGCCCGACGCCCAGACGACGTTAATAAGATTAGCCGAAGAATTGCTGTCGGGGCTTCGCGTCGACGTTATTTATCGTAGCCGATAGATAGCACATAGAGACATGCATGGGCAAGGTCGCTGGAAGCTATAACTGGTTTTTATAATTTATTACGTATCCCTCGTGTGCCCCGCGCCTCGGACCCTCCTGTTTCATTCATCGTAAGGAAACGTAATGTAACGAGGAATTGTTGGCCTACGACGCGTCCGCGCTCGCCGCGCGCGCGCGCGCGCGCGCGCGTGCACGTGCGAGAGCTCTAGGTAAGATATAGTATAGTAGTATTTCTACTCGTGAGTCCATTCAGACATTTCCGTCGACCCAATCTACCGTTACATTCTATGAATCGGAAACGTCGGCGATAAGGCACGTTTATGTGCTTTTCTTTTATTGACTCATGTCTCGCGGCAGCCTCGCGCCTCATTGAATATCGACGCGACGCTGTCTCTCGCGCGGAGCGACGAAAACGATATTGAGAGGGCCCTCCGTAGATTCGTAGAAATATATACGCGTCGTGACAACGTGATGGTATTCGCGAGGCGAATCATTTTACGGGCGATTTGCCCGATTCTGCACGTCCGCCCGGATCTACCGTCCGTGCCACGCGCGGCGACTTGGCATATGTATACGTATTTTTAAACGATGATCTCAGTGCGCGAACGCCGCAGTCGTTTAATCGCGCGATAACTGACCCGCCGCAACGTGCTACCGTAACGAAGAACCGTCGGTTGCAGATACGCTGCTGAGGTCGTTCAAGTACGAGACGGAAATCGAATGATTGAAACGTATCATGAAACCAGATAGGGGGACAGGGGAATTCGCGAGATTGACTTAACGCGCTTGCCGAAGAACTTGAGAAAATTAATCTCAAAGTCATGGATATCAGATTTACACCGATTTGAAGGAACTAACAGCTTAAGAAAATTATCTTAATCTTATTATCTAAAATTATCTAGATTTTAGAATCATGAAGATTGGTTTAACTTAATTCTTCGAGTTCTTCAACAAAGCGATTTAATCACTTCTGCGTTAAATTCTACTTTTAGACAATCTGAATATAGTAAGCAAATGGAAAGTTTCCAATTTTCTTTTTATCTTTCCGAAATGTACGTCATTACTATATCA
This sequence comes from Leptothorax acervorum, assembly GCA_035220615.1. Taxonomy (NCBI): domain Eukaryota; kingdom Metazoa; phylum Arthropoda; class Insecta; order Hymenoptera; family Formicidae; genus Leptothorax; species Leptothorax acervorum. The sequence continues at coordinate 449,995 of JASTWQ010000002.1, read as the reverse complement.
GTGAACGTAATAAGAGCTAAAAATTGTCTATTGTAGTATGCACACGCAATTTAAATTGTTCAAAAGTCTGTACGATTGTTTAAATTAGCAGCTTCCTCTATTTCAATACTTTGATACAAAAATACACAGATATATGCAGACGTTTAATTTCTTTATAACCTCTATCACAGTTATTTCTAACAATTTTACAGAACATTTTTGTGGTGAATTATTACTTTTAATTATCATTTTTAATTCTGTTAGATATAAATATGTAAATTATTTTTACCTGGAAAAAAGAACAAATCTAAATAATTAATAGCGATATGTCGAAATTCAGTGTCGTTTTTGCGGCATGTTTTTAACACGAGGTCTGTATTTGGAGCTCCAGACGAATTGTTCGAGGAAGCGAAACATCCGCAGGAAACGTTTCAATTGCTTTTGCCTGAGTCAAAACCGTTCTGAAGTTTCAACGTTTCCACGAGCCCGAAATCGCAAGTGTGTATAATCTTGTTAACTTAGTTGCATGATATAAAAAAAAATACGCGAGATAAATTCTTTTTCGCATAAAAATTTATTTAAAATAGAAACAAATTAGGAGAAAAATTAGAGGCAAAGCGATTTCTTGAAATTACGTCACTCTTTATTGCCATTTCTGAATAATTGGTTTCCTGATTGGACGATATATTTCGCAGTCGTTTATAGAAATACTTTTATTAAATTCTTTTTATCTACAAATATTGTTTTATTGCTGCATATTTCATTAGCTGATGCACAAGTCGTTTGAGATGTAATTATGTTTTTCGAGTTTTGCAAATTGCTTTGTTATAAGAACAAGCACAAGGTTGAATCTTCTTCAATGCACTTTATGGCCTAAAATTATATGCCTGGGCTAGAAATTAAATCTTTTTTCCCCTAACGTGCACAAAGCCTGGAAAAAGACGGAGCGCGTCGATGGCGATTCGCGATATCTATTTTTGCTCATGAGTTGCCGTAGTGGAAAACAAGGTCGTTAACCCGGGCTACGAGTATACTGGTGGATCGATATAATCCGTGCAAGAAAATGAATTCATCATGCACGAGGGAAACCTTCGTAGTTTCCTTTTTGACGGAGTGCCTAGAATTATTTTATCGATTCCTCTTTTTCATTGGTTTCAATTATAGACATACTTTTTCTTCACTCGTGATATACAAACATGTTATTTGAAAATAATTCGATAGTTTCGTCGAACTTTATACGGACATGTTTTGTGAGTTGTGATTAAAATCATTTAGCGCCGCCTGTGATTCTTGGAATAATAAATAGAGGACAAAAGAATCACTTTTCTCATCATTTACATATTATAATTACATTCTATATAATTTATAGAATGTAAAAAGATAAAAGGTGCATAATTATAATTATCTCGGAAATAAAGACAATTATAAAATTTATCTCGAAAAGTCTGCATGAAAAATAATTATATATATCAATTATATAATTCGACTTTTCAATATTTAGCTTCTTTCTTATAAGGATCACTTTTTCAAATTATATCTCCGCATATATTTCATAATTTCTCAATCTTTTAAACCTTTCAATCTTTCATTAATCTCATCAGCCTTTTTCTTCGATATAAGATTTTTCAGAGTGTCGGATTTTCATGGAAAATATCGTCCAATTTTAGAAACAAGTTTGTAAGAGAGTTAGACACTGAACTCACGAAAATTCGTCACAGTGCCGCAAGTGCATCGGCAAGAGAAAAACGATTATCGAGCCTCGCAGCAGCGCGTTTTCGCAGCCAGATGTGACGTTGAACGCGCACACGCATACGCACACACGCCGGAAGCGGCCCTAAGACCATCACAAGCGCGTACACGTGCGTGAGTGCATTCGCGTTGCATGCCGCGTGCGAGGGTGTGCATACATGTGCGTAACACCACTACGAAAGGCGGCCCCAGGTTGACAGGAAATGGTTCGAGATAAGATAATGAGACCCCCCTCGCCTCCCCACCGCATCCGGCAGCTTTCTTTGCAGCGCCGGCTCTCGTACACGTTATAAAAGGCTTCTTTATACGCCACTTAGAGGGACAGGTACGATTCATAGCATTAAGCGCGTAGGACTTTCGACGCAGAGTACGACCGTCCTTGTGCGAAGGAAACATAATTAAAGAAATGAATGAGATAAAAATAGCTATAAGTGGGAGTCAAATGAAAAAGAAATAAAACTAAATCAACGAATCAGCAATGCCAAGACAATATCCTCTGCTCGCGTCTAAGGAAAAAGGTATAGGCGGGGAATAACTGATTGGTTATTGTGTAAGCGATATCTTTTTCTTGAAAAAATCAAAAGAATTTTTATTTGATCATCCGGTATATTTATAATATCGAGCTTTATTATCTCAGAGCACCTTTGCAATGCTTTAAATACAATTTTATTCTCCACCAAAATAGACACACAACAAGATCGTTTATTTCTAAAAAATGTATCTTACTACACGTATATTTTTATGTACATGAGATTTTCATGTCAGAGAGAGATTAATTCCCAAATTGATACGAATGTTGCTTCGTATTGAACGTTTTGCATTTAAAGATGCTATTATTTTCCATGACGACAGATAATAACCGCCGTTTGTTGGGATTCGTCAGCGCTGCCGACTGCCGTGACTAACCGCATCCTGTTGTCAGTGATAATGAGAAAGGGATGGATATATAACCGCGCGAGAGATTCTCCGTCGGATGGATTCCATCTTTCGTTCTACAAATAGGTAGGTGTGTCGACGACGATCGTCTCGCGGTCATCGATCATTTCTCCGGCTTACGCCAGCGGAAATCCTAACTCAATCGCCGCTTTACATTAAAGCACACGTGCGATTAGCCACCGCAAAACTACTGAATCACTTTTGCGCCGCTCTAACGATATCCCTTTGTTTCCGATAATATTGCGCGAAACGGCTCACTGGATACGCTTGTAGCTTGGAATAAATACGAGATATTAAATCGCATATGATATTTACACAAAGCGGAAAAAGAGAGACAATATTGCGTTTATCGATAATATGTCGGATGATCAGATTGGCGCAGTAGATTACCTATAGCATATTCGGGAAAATAACTGATCCTTTGTGCGAGAGAGTACTGCGTTTCTGGAAATATATAAAATAAACGTTGCCTGTGTGTTGATGTTTAAAAAGAGACATTGCATAATTATCTCATAAAAGACGTTTTAAAATTTGATTTTATTTTTCTTTGTCCAGTATTATATTCTAAATGATCTTTTTTTACTATATAAACATTTAATATTTTATTTAAAACGTTTTATTTTTTTATTAACAAAAATACAAATTTCGAGAATCCAGATACGTGCTTTTATCTTTCGATTTACGTAGGCAAATATAAATTTGCCATTTCCAAGAAATTAATAGTATGCAACGGATGACAGCAATAATGGGCAACGTTCAAATATAGACAAACAATTACGGTAATAACCATAATTGATCGCGGCTCTCCGCTTATACCCCGCGCACACAGACCCCGCGAACAATCTCGGCAATCTGAAAAATTCAGCCTTAATTGAAATAATGGTCAATCACCGGGGCAATCAGGCCGCTGCTTGTCCACCCAGATGATAAAACATTCAGATCTGTAGGTGGGTCCGGATGTTTTTTATTTTTTTTTTTTTTTCCTTTTCTACGAGGATGACCGTAGGTTTCTGTCTGAATATGGGCGTCCGCCTATCCCGCTCTCAATGACTCTCGAAACTGGTGCGCCCACATTCCTTAAGACACGCACAACCCACGACGTTAAACTCTCCCGCGCGCGTTCACCATCTACAGCCGTAAAACTGCCCATCAGTGTTTCGCTCTGGTTCCCCTACGTTCCGTTGTTCTTAGACGATTCCGTCGATCGACGCGACGTGGAGAGAGACGCGAGTTCGAAGGAATTCAGACTCATCCGCGGAGTTATTGAAGTGATTCATCGACGATCAAAATTCACCTCGTTCAAACTAGTCTCTCTCTTTTTGCGCGGATACAGCTAGATAAAACGAGTATCGTTTATTTTAATTTAAAAAAATATTTTGCAATCGAGCGAAAACCATAGCACAATGCAACAACTGACGTAGAAATAATTTCTCGCAAAAATAAATAAAAATATAGAATGTGTTTTTTTTTATCGTTTACGTAGATTCGCCAAGAAAAATAATTCTAGACACAGAGTTGTTCTGGGCACATCCAATGCAATCAAATTAACAATCGATGGGTATAATTATTTTACAGTCGAATTCACAATTGATTCTTCTTGAATTATGTATCTTATTAAAATTACGTCACTAACGAGAGGCTATTTTTATTGAGACTATTTTTCTCGTTTAGATTTTCATAAATATCTTCCAGTTTTTCCCAACCGGAAATTTCACGTTTAATTATATTAGGTTCTACGGCTTGGAAAATGTCGCTCCCCAACACAATTCAGTGTAACATTTTAGAGAACACGCGTTACTCGAAAGTCCTCGTTTTCCGGGAAATTGCGTTTCATTATCGTCTCTTTCTATCTTTTTCCCGTATTACTCATGGCTGAAATAGAGATCTCCACATAACGTGTCTACGTGAAAACACGTTTTCAACATTTTCTTAACAGGATCTTTTCTATACACATTATGAATGAATCGATTGTTTTTTTTCTTTCCCTGAAGCGATGTCTTGACAGTTTCGACTCGTTAATGACACAATCGGGTATGTAACTCGAGGAAAACGTCCCGCATAATGCGAAGCATATCCGCTGTCGACACTGACTGCGGAAATGCAGCGAGGACTTCTCAGAATGCATGATATAAAACAACCACGAGCACAGTTCCGAGAAAGTTCGCCATACTTGCGACCCTTTCAAGGGTGTCCCGTGAAAACGAGTGCCAGGCGTGAGAAGATCTGGCCGCACGAATGTCACAGGTAACACAATAAGACGGGGCAGAGAGAGAGGGGATCGCATCAACGTATTGAGGGCCAGAAAGGGTCGCTTAGAGCCACTTAATTTATTTGGTTCGCAAGATCTTCATTGTTCACGAAACCTCGTAAATATCTGTTACTTTCTGGGACTTCCTTTCCCGCTCACAATAAGATGAATAACTTCGGAAGGGTCGACGGAATAGAACTTACAGTGACAATTAAACGAGATGACATTTAATAACAATAAGCGACATAGGTAAGGTTTCATTGAGCGTGACGCGTATATTAAATGATGTAGGACCCACGATAGGTGGACAAATGACACCGAAGTAATCAATGAGGGGGCGAATAGGAGGGCGGATAAGAGAGAGAGAAAGCTGTAGAAAGACCACGCTTCCCGCCGCCTACGCGGAAACCTAGGCGACTTCGTCGTTGGCCGTGTAGCTATAGGATCTTATTATTCCTCCTATAATATAGCCAGAGGCTGGACCTTGGAAAGGAAGGATCGTGCCGAATCGGCGTTAATGGAAAAAGTAGGGTCGACGGGTGGGTGTGTGCTGATCGGGTGGTGTAGCGTGGTTGGCCCCCTCAACATCGATTTATCCGGTCACCACGCCGCTTTACTCGCTGCAATTCGAGCGCGGTACGATGCGGCTCGGCTTACAAACGAGTTCATATACTCGTTGCGAAATTAAAAAGTTTGGATTCTCGCTTCGCAGAGCGAGCGGTGCTTCTGCGAATTCTCTAAAGCCGCGAACGCGCTGCAGGCTGCACAAGTTCGCAGAGCTATCGTGCACGTTATAACAAAGTAGTTGGACCGTTACGTAATTGCTATTAAGGAACTGAAATATTATTTTAGCAGAATAATGCTGACTCGGTTAAATTTTCCCCAAGCGTGTGCTGTAAAGTTAAGCCTGTTTAACTTTTACGATATCCTGGAGGAAATTTACTTAACTTACAAGTTAATTGCGCGAGGAGGACCTAAATATACATTTCCGACGTAGAGAGGCCGCGCGAATAATTCGATAAAATAAAGTATGCTCCGCGAGATATCGGCCAAGGCCGCGCCTCGCTTCGGGAAGGACAGGATTCCTCTCCGGAGCGAGGATATACAAAACCGTGATGACATCACGAAATGATCGGTCATTATTTGTAAATGTCAGCTCACGCCGATAGTATTGTTGTCCATTGGAACTCGATCTCCCGCACGTGTATGTACACGAGGACGAGGCTCAAATTGTTTACGCGGCGTATCGGGTGAGATAATTGGCCTCTCGTGTCATACACTTTTGGTGTACGATGATAATTGAAACGGGGTACCCCATTGACAGAAGAGAGCGCGTGCCGTTTACGATGCAGCTGTGTCAATCGTGCAACACGCGTTCCGGCTGTAAGGAATTTTCATTCTCCACTTCGCTGTGCGGGAAGCGATTCATACACAACGAAACACGCAGCACGGTCCGCAAGGTCGATTCGAGAAGACCTGCAAGTTCAATATTTCCGACAGGTAAGAACCCGACAGGTTCGCACAAGTGCGAGAAGAGAGAAGCGGCATGTTCTGAAAGATAATTTTTCCTCGTTCGTACAAGAAGCCATTATGTGAGAAAGAAAGCGGCATTGAGGGGGACTATAGATGGTATTTATAAAAAGACTAATGATAAAACTATTATAAAAAGTACCTTCTCTCTCTTTGTGCTTTGCCCAGATGGAAAAACATTAATTAGAGACACAGAGCTGTACTTGCGAACCTTGTTTCTGACACTTATCTTGTTTGCGTCAACTGATAGCTTAAGATAAATTGATTTCTCTCATATTAAGAGACGAGAATAAGCGAAAGTTCTTAATATTGCAATTCTGCGCAATTTCTGATTATTTTATTGTATAACATCTTGTTTAACAACTGAAATAACTTTTAGTTCGATCTCTCGTTGAAACAACGGGAGGGGGAATTGGCGTGTAACAAAACTCGTAGGAGTTGTCTACAAGTTATTTATTTTTCCTCAATATATTTACCTGCGATAAGGCTGAGATGTATTACAAATCCGATATTGTTTGCCGAGCAATATCGATCTCGGTCTGCGGGCATAAGAGGAATTTCAATAGCCGCGCGTAGGATGAACCGGGCGACCGGAAATAACGCGGTTTCACTTGCCGCTTGTATAACCGACGGTTATCGCATGAAAGTCTTGCTCCTCGGATCGCGCTCCTCATCGTATTATAACACAATCGTGCATTGAGACGCGACTACGGTGCGATTCGCACGTTTTGCTCTTCTTTTTTCTTCCTCTCGCGATGAGCAAATTAATTAATTTTAATCTTTGAGACTGCGCGCTTTGTCATTATAATCTCGGCTACTTCGTAATTATTTTCATTATCCAAATAGCTCTGATTAATTAATTAAAATCACCTCACACGTTTTATTGCATTTTGTGGAAGTTTGCTTTTCATTTTCGAGCTTAGTCCATTTAATTAAAGGTAATTAAAATTCCCTTTTTTTAAGATTTTTGAGGCATCAAAATTTGATTTTTTTTTTTTTTTTACAATATCTTTGGCATCTGATAACTTTAGCTACGATCAGTCTTCCGATCAGTGAAACTACGTAAATGTTAAGAAACAGTGCGTCGTAAAATAAAACTCGCGTCACGAAGGGCCGACCCTTTGATTACTGGAGCTTGGGCGCGTAAGCCGGCATAAATTGCCGATTACCGTTGCAAACAGCCACTTCCGTCGATGAAAGTAATTAAGCGCCGGCGCGGCGTGGGCCGCATGACGGCATGACGATAATTCTTGGAGAAGCTCCTCTCGCTCTCTTAGTTCATTACGTAAATCGCCGCATAGTAACTCTCCCTGCGAGAGCAAACGAGCGACGTTACACAAACGCAGCGGGAATCCTCAATTTCCGTCGTATTGCAATAATTCGCCGGCATTCCGCCGCGGCTCCTCCAACCGCGATGAACGAGTTTCTTGTGGCCGTACAAAGGTCGATTCATTGAGAAATCAGCTGTACCGAGTGTTTCACAAGTGAGAGACTCCATCGAATGAAAACCGTAAGAAATCCCCGATGTACGTGTGCTACGAATTATACGTTTGAGATAACTCGCTCGAGAGATAGCTTATTTTTTTTTCTATTCTTTTTATCGCCGAAAATTTACTCCAGATTTGCCGAAGGAATACGACTTGCGAATAGTTACGTTGCGTTACTTATGAAGTATCTTGTACTACGGACCCATTACAAAAGAGTCTCGATTCATTGTACCCGACAGCTTCGCTTTATTTAGACTCGATATCCGAGCTCCGAATTCCGATACTTGTGCAGGCAATCCCTTTTACAGGATTGGCACGCGGCTTAACGAGTCCGCTTGTAACGTTACACAACGAATTTCCCTAATACGATCGACGCGAAAACAGGCCGTTGGGCAAACAACTGTTTTCGCAAACACATCGATAGAAATTGGCTCCACCTTTGTTGGAAAAACTCTCGTTCACTTATAAATTTAATTTAACTGCAACCCGTATCTCTCTCTCTCTCTCTCTTTTTTTATTTTTCGGAATAGATGAAACCATGTTGGCGTGATATTCGTAGGATGAAAAAATTGGTTCCGAGAAAAATTCAACCTACACATTTCTCTCCGAGTGTATTAGGACATTATTGCGTAATATTATTTAAATATCTAAATATTCTAATTTAAGAGTTAACGCGAAGGTTGTATTAATTTTTCCCTTTTTTACAATATTACTGACATTTACCAGCAGTACTTCTCAAATGAAATCACACCGCCCACTCGTTTGTACAAAGAAAAAAATTTTTTTATTGAAAATATAGATGTGCAAGAGAGAGATTTTAGATTTTTTCGAGATTTAAAATTTGAAACCCCTTTACGCGAAATACCTTGTTGGCTTCACCATGTCATGTGAACATATTTCATATCTGTGTACTTTTTCGCTCTTATATAAATGAACGAGTGTCATATATTCTGCTACGAAATAAATTAATATTGGATGGATATTACCAGCAATATAAGTTATCAGCACACATTAATGATATCGTGAAAAGCATTTAATTTAATTTTCGCTCTAATTAAAATTCCATCGAAAATTACGCTGGTATTAATGAACTTTTCAACTGTAAATTTAATAACAAGAAATGATGAGTATGAAGAGTAAGAGGAATGTGTAATTTTCGATGAAATTCTACTTTACAGAACATTTCAAAAAATTGACAACGTGTAACGACAGATAAATTACATTTCTGCGAAATATCCGCAATCTTGATGATCGCGAGATAAAAGTACACGCATGAATCAATGCGTGACTGGAATCCTTCCATTCTTGACACTTTTATCAGCCGTCCTCGTATCAAGCCGGTATCGCGCGAAAAAAACGATAAGCGATCTCTAGCGGGGAGACGTTGCCACGAGTTCGACGAACGTCGGCCGCACTAATTGACGTAATTAATTGCAAACTTGATCGCGATGAAAGTAAGCGCTTACGTAAAAGCGAATTGTCGAGATGCGCCTCTGTGACCGACGACGAGCGAGAGTTCGCAAAAGCCGATAAAGATCGATTACCTCACGCGAAATAGCGATAGTGAAATAATGTTTAAACAATTTTAAACGCCGAGACCGTCCAATTTTCGCCGGATTTTCGCTTTATACACGTATATCAGCTGAACAAAATTTGGATTTCGGCGGCCACGTTTAGCGCTAAACGCAACGCTAAATATAGGATGCGATAGCGGCTAAGTTTGGATCCGATTAACGCATTCGCGGTACACAATTATCTCTCCTCGCGTTGCAACAATAATAATTTAGCGATAGAGATTTTACGTTTAATAAAATATTGCGAGAGAGAATCTAAAGCCGCGTGGACGAAGAAGCAAGTTGTTCTTATTTTTAATCGCACTTCACATTTCTTAGCATGCGTCATCCGCGGGATAAATTTGCTCGACATGGTATCGATTTCTAATGGACGTCTGAAGCTCGTTTATTAGACATAGGCTCTTTATAGCTCGATTTGCGTAGTATGGCATCTACAAAGAGTGACATTTTATCGATCTCGAAACGATACGAAAATGTACTCGCGCGTCTACCTACGATTCCGTCTATCATATTGTCTATTCTATCGTAAAATTGACACTTAAATCCACTCTGTATAATCGTAAGCTTGAAGGAACTTGTAAAATTATTACTTTCTCAAACAATCTCAATATGTTTTCTTGCTAATTATAAAATTAATTATATGACAGATATCTTCAATATCGGCGGTTACAATCTCTAGATGGAGCCTACGAACGGAGACCCGTTATATAACTTCGCACAAATCAGTTATCATATTGAGCCAGCTATCCGCTGGTACTAGAATTCCCTGCAAAGTATTGATTTAGCATTTTGTTAAAATAATTGTCTAAAAAAATTTACCAGTTTAAAATAATTGAGAGAAATAATTAATTTCTCTTTTATATACAAAATATACCTAAATATAGCAATGTAAAATTCTTATCTTGAATTTTATTCTCTCTCTTATTAAAAACATATTAAAATTAAATAAATAATACTCATTTTACTAGTGTAAGAATAATATATTATTTCGAAATTCTCGCGATTTAAGATTATGTAATAATGAATATGCAATCAAGTTTCCAGATATTTTCAGAAGATGCGAGGAAACAGGCAAAACTGTTTGTTTCGTAAGAATGTTTATTTCATACGATTACAACAATATCAGTTAGGACAATATACGAAGTATTAAGCGCGTTTATTTGTCGTCTATAAACAGCGAGCTTCTATTACAGGATAGTGTAATGTCTCGTTAAGCTTTGTACTCCATACCATACCATACTCTCTGTCTACCCTGCGAGTCTCTAAAGTTTGTTCCTTTAAAGAATCGCAATGGAGTAGACGTTGACGAAACTTTACGAGCGCGATGCGAGTTAACGAAGTAGATTCTGCCAAAGTGCTTTTCGTCAAAGTCAACCTTGACGATCCAATCGCTAAAATATAATAAAATAGAAAATCTACAAATGACAAGAGGACATCCAGGAGAACGCACTGTCAGCGAAAATGTTTTATGAGCTCATATCTGGCTGGTACGTGATTTTTAATCTACAGTGAAGAATGACGTCAATGAGGAGCTTTACTGTCATGATTTGCTCCGAAGGATGAAAGCTCACGAATACCTAGGTCGACTTCGTGGCACTCGAATTGTACGTTCTCGATTCTACTTCGCGATGACGATTCAATGTGCGGCATATCAGGGTTTGTTCGGAGCGCTTCTGGGCCTCTTCGGAGTGGCGTACTTGACACACAGGAATCCGAAAATGATCAGCACGGCGACGATAGCCACTCCGACGCCCAGCCAAAGCTCCGCTCGTACGATCAACTTGTCGAGGCCGATCTCGCGAAGAGCTAATACGCCGTCGGGCGGCTCGCACGCCGCCTGGATAATGATGTCCTGCCGTTGGATCTGTTTGGGCTTGCAATTGGCCAGCTTTCCCACGCTTTCGCTCCTATGTAGACGCGGCAACAGCAACGACAACGACCACTGCATCGGGCTGAACTGCTGATACCACGACGGCAGATTGTCCAGGTGCAGAGTTGCCCCACCGGCCAGAGTCATCTCGCCCAGTACCACGCCGGCGAACAGCGCCGCCAGATAAATCCACTTGCACACGTGCGCGAAAAACGTGCAGATGAGATGCTGCAGCATCAGGTACAGCAGACCGACGGCGAGGTAGTTCCACAAGGACGTCAGATTCTCGTCCGGCACGAGGTGCAGCCCCGACATCGCAAACGCCGGCGCCAGATATATCATATAGATCACGCACCAGGACGGCACGCTGCAGATGAGCTGGAAAACAAAACGTATTCTCTTTATACCTTCCGCTAAGATAAAATTCGAGATTTCAAATAATTCAGACTCACCTCTACGAGGATATACATAAGTCTACCGTACAGCCCGTCTCTGATGTCCCTCTCCACGTTCGGTCTGCTGCTGTCCACGTCGCACATCGCCAGGAGGCTCAACGGCCAGAAGAAGATGCCCAAACTAGCGTAATGGTAGCCTATTCTGTCACGTAGATATAGATTCGACTCGCCGGCGATGTCCCAGAATATTGCACCGAGTAGAACACTGAGCGACGCGGAAATGACGATCTTCCGCAGCAGTCTTGTTAACGTCCACGGTTGACTGTAGACGAGCGTACGTAACAATAGCGCGTAGAATTGCACAAATATATTGGGGCCGGACATCGAGGGCGGAAGTGCGCCGGGTGGTCCAGGATCACTGATCGGAGGTAGCCTCGTTCTGGCCAGCTCCGCCAGGTGATCTATCCTCTGCGAGGACTCCAGCATCGCTTCCGCCGACAGGTCATCCAGCGTTACTAAATCAACTGAAAAATAAAGAGAAAAAATTGTCATCCATATCATTTTGCAAAAAAAAAATTACGAATTTCTATATAAGGAACATAATTTTTGGAGATTATTTTATTCGCAATTTATTAAGAATGTTCGCTGCGTTTTATTCGTGAGATCTAATTCGAGACAATTTTGCCACGTACGATAGTAATCGGACGGGTTCTTGAACGGCGGACAGGGAAACTCGGCGAGCGCGAAATATGGCAGCATGTCTCTTCTGGGTCCGGAGTACATGATTCGACCGCCGGACGTGAGCGCGACCCTCGACACCATCGTCAGGATCTCGTAGGTGGGCGGGTGCAGGGTCAGGACGACGAGACGCTGACCGCGACTGGCCCACTGCCTCAGGTACTCGATCAGAAAGAAGGCGTCGAAGATGTCCAGACCGTGGGTGGGTCTGTCCAGGGCGAGGATGTGCGAGTCCTGGAGCAGTCGGCAGGCGAGGGCCAGTCGTCGGGCCTCGGAGGTCGTCAGGGTGTTCACCAGGCAGTGCTTGGTCGCCTCCAAGCCGAGCTCCTGCAGAATAGCCTCGGCCTCGAGCGTGGTGGTGTTGCGGCCGCCTCTCAGCAACATGTAGAAGCTGAGAGTCTGCTGAGCCGTCAGTCCGGGACTCAGGCCACTTTCCGTGGGTAGATAGGCAACGCGGGATCTGTTTTCGTTACAATATGGATAATTGAATGAGCCACTTCCCGGAAAAGACGGCATTTTGAATAAAGATTTCAGATATCCGTGAATAATACCATATTAAATTATCGAAGATGATCTATTCGGTCATATCTGTCTCCGGATAGTCCGGATATCCGGATTAGCCGGAAAATTCGAATTAATAAAAGAGAAAAATGGTAATTTAAGTAAAAAGGATACTTTGTATTATTCTCGTGTAATCGTGTAATGCGATCATCGTATAATCGCGCAATGAAAATTACTTGATACTTTTTTATGCATGCAATCTTCTAAAATGTATGATGTAACTAAAGATTGTTCGAGTAGTACCTACGGAGAAAAGTTGCAGTCCGAGATTATGAAGCAATAATTAAGTCAGCAATTGAAGCGATAATTGAATAATGAGCCACCGCTCGTTATTCACCTTATTATTCAACTCTACTTGAAAATTTCTATGCTAATACATTCGCTAGTTACAGCCTGTTTCGCTAATGTTGGTTACCGTTAGCCGTAGTTAATTAAATCTTCCTCTTCTGTTTGGATCATAGCCGATGCTATGATCTAGAAAATAACAAAAAATTGAAGCTGATTCATATTAATGAAACCGACTATAGATCTCTTGGTCAATTACCCTCATTTAAGCATTTTTTATTTCTTACATAAGTTTATTACACACAATTTCTAGTGCAACTCAGTATCGTTTGACAGAGCAAGAGATTGACAAAACTTTTTTATTAAAAAATTTTGTTTTTTTTGTACCGATTTAAAAAATGCTAAATCTTACGGAGTAGACGATAAAGAAGCGTTTCTTGCACAAGGTAGCATTACCAATCGTGTAACACGTTTAATGGTTCATTTCTACGTTACAAGAAAGCGTACGCGTGCAGCAAGAAGATTAGACAGTAGGTACCTCAGGCTGCGTGTCGATACGGATCTTCCATTGAGCAGAATATCGCCTCTTTTTATACGCCTCCTGCCCGCGATCGTCTCGACGATCTGCGTGCCTTCCTTCTCGGTAGTCGCCATAATGGCCAGCACCTCGGCGGCGCCGGCCTCGAGGGTGATACCACGAAGAAGCGGCAGCCCGTCCGAGCCTGAAGCCTCCACGCCCCGCAGCTGCAGGTGAGGATGCTGCAGACACGGCATGGGTCTCATTGGCAGCGCGTAACCTTCCGGCCCCAGGATGCCGTGTCCTATAAAATAAATGTGTGTCACGCATAATATTTCGGATTTAAAATCGAAAAATTTAAAAGACCGAAAGAATTAAAAGATTCTTCAACGACGGTCTTTTTCCAAATTCTCATCGAGTTAAAATCGATTCCACGATTTTGTAATAGAGAAAAGATAGTAAGAACGTATAATGTTCGGGACTTAACATTAACATAAATGAACATTAAAATGCTCGTTTATTTTCGTTAACTTTTTTTACCGTGCGCTATATATCCGGGATCGATCGGCGCGATGCTGTGTCGCCGATTGGTTCTGATTGGGCTCTGCAAGAGATTAGCCTCGCTGGCGCTCCTAAGTCTCGGATGGTCCCTCGCGACAGTTAACTGAGAATGCGCTGGCTCCCTCGGGACAGCGTGGACATGCCTGAAATCCGGATCGCTTCTGGCTGAACGCATAATCGAGGTCGAGGTATGTACCGGAGCACCTGCATATCAAGGTAGAACTTGTAACATACGGGAATCGTCGCGATAAAAAACGTCAATCCTGAATCTTTAATTTTATCCAGCAACCTCATTCCATCTTTTATACCATTTTTTGTAGCATTTTTTCTTTTTTATTCCATCTTTCATACCAAATTAAATGATAAATTGTGCAATGACAACATAGAAAATTTAAATAGAACAGCTTAATAACTTATATAAAGCATTCTAAAAATATTATACAAACTTTTTCAATAAGAAATTGATGGAAGAGTGCGATAGAATAGTAAGTGCGGCCAATACCGAGCACTATTTTAAAGATCACTGCTCGTACCTGCGTGCGACACGCGTCGTCCTTCCTCGCTGGAGTCGTAGCCGCTCGAACCGTCGCGATTCCGCGAGCTGGGTGGCAAGACGCGCGGCAAGCCGAACTTCAGATACGTGTAAGAGTTGTTGGCCAGCGGGCTTTTGGGTCCGTACCGCGGATGCCGCAGTATGCTCTGCACCGTGGAGTCGCGCAGCTGAAAGTTCCCGTACGGCAGCGGCGACTTCTCGGCGGAGCCGAGCGCGGAGTCCGTGAAGTCGGAGTTCAGGTTTTGCCTGCGGAATCGCGGAAATGCGTATACCTCGTGCGCGTCGACATTCCACCGTGCTTAATATCCATTCTTTGTATACAACAAGATATTTTTTAGTTAATTAGATGAGAGAGAGAGTTATAATTAGATGATTAAAATGCATTTTCTGTTTCACGCGTATAAGTACGCGGAGCTCTATTTCGCATACCTCTAAATCTCGACCGCGGATTACTTAAAAGGGAAATTCTCAGAAGGATGGTAATAAGGATTTGAATATCTTTCGTTAATCGTTACGTACTGTGGTCATGCACGCTCGATAAAATCCGGCGTTTAATATTTTTAACGATAATAATGATACCGTTGATATAATGTATGAAAGTACACAGTATACTGTAAATCAACAAGTCCGATCGGCAATTCCTTTCACGCGGCGTGCGGCAAAAAAGATGACACAGCATTCGCTTTAGCGTTCCGCCTTCGGTGAGGCTTGGATTGAACGACGTACGATGCGGGGATACGCGGATTACACGCTTGCACTTCAAGTACAAGTGTTCACCTGTAAATCGACCATGCGTGCAGATCCTCGCTGGCCGGCGGCTCCAGGCCCCTGGTGTCCAGAGCTCCCGGCACCGAGTACCTCCTCTCCAGCTCCCAGGCTTCCGAGCCCATATTTTCCGGTGGCTGCACAGAGATTGCAGATGTGGCCGGTTAAATTTCCGCGAATTAATCTCAGATAACGTAATATCTCTTCTTTTATTTTAATTACAACGCCTTAGCGCCGCCGAAGGGGAAAGTAAAGGAAAGGAACACTCTCTCTCTCTTATTAGTTTCATTGTCAGTTTTTAATTCGATCGGATCGAATATCGATTGGCCGAAGCAATCACTTTACAATTTTCATGAGAGAATATGTATATTTTATTTGGAATAGAATCGATATAATTTCGATACGCGTGAAAATATTACCAAAAAAGATAAAATTTTACTAGATAAATAGTCTTATCGTTAGATAGTCTTGGAAGTTCTAATATTCTTCTCCAAAGGATCGCATAAAACATCCGGTAGACGTCTGTTCGCGGCGAGCAAAATAAATTACGTCGAAAATCTTACGAAGGAACTTTTGCGAACGCTTTTCTCGCACGGAAGACTCTCTGACGCCCGATATGAATTTATCGTTACCGCCACCCTGCAAGGACGTCCGCGCGGGATCGGATTTATTGCGCAACACGTCGGGGAGGCTGTTATTAAAGCCTCCCCGCGTACAAGAAGAAATTTCTTTCGCCGTGTATCCCGCCGTGTATCTGCTCGGCTCGTCCTGGAAGATCCTGTGAGAGTACGTGCCCACGGCCGACGATTCGACTCGCAAGCAAGCGCCGAGCAATTTCAAAGGCGCGCCGATTATACGGAATACCGGCGTGGTTCTCAACGGTGTTATACCTCCTGATCGAATACAGCCGTGTCCGTCAACACGGATTTCATGACCAATTTATGCCCATATCGTTTAAGCGACGAGAAAATCAAGAAGCAAGAGAAGAAGCCCTTTGTCGAAATATGACTATAATATTAAATTAAAAAAAAAGCTCTTTGATACGAGATCGCAACAAGTGAGGGGTTGGGGCCTTCAATCAATTGAATAATCAGATTTTACTCCTTTAATCTTTGTCCATAATCATAATTATAATGATTAACATGCATTTTTTATTTTTGCTTCCTCATATGTAATAATGTACCTAATATGTATAAGTATATACGCAGAACTATCCGCATTCTTCTTAAATCTCGACCGCGGATTATTTAAAAGGGAAAAGCTCAGGAGGATGGTAATGAGGATTTGAATATCTCCTGTTAATCCTTACTCCATAATCATTATCCGAGGATACTCGAACGTCTATTTCTTTTGTTAAATTACAATGTGACAACTTCGCGCTCGATGTACTTCTTCCCTTGGAATTTGACTCTCACTTTGCCTCGATAAATCGTGCGATGCGTTCTACCGACTCTTCAGATTCTTCTCGCCGGCAGAAAACTGCACAGGTATTGTAGTATCCCGTAGTTCCCGGCGGCGAACAAAGCGGGATGGCCTCGTCGAATTTTATCGCGATGGAGCAAATTGTTCTTGCCCGTGCTCGATCGTCCATAAAGAACGGAACGTACAGACTGCGGAGAATGTATCTCTCCGCTGGTACACGCCGTGTAGTCACGGTGCATACTTGCCTGCCCGCATTGTTTAAGCATCTATAAATATCTGCAGACTTTCATGTTTCTTTCTGTGTATTTAGATAATTCCCTACCTCTCTGTATCTCGACGATTAAAGAACTACCGAGCAAACTTGCGAATTACGTCTCTAGAATTATTAGCTTGCTCAAATATCGCGTCGTGACTCGAGATAAGAACGTCATTAGAACGTCAGTTTTAAGATTGTTACTTGCTTTTTACGCGCACAAACACCCATTCGAGTTTTACATCTCAAGCTGATAGATCGTGGCGAAAACCGCGATATAGAGATAGTAATCGGCAGCGTATATGCCGGAAATTACCGCCTGCGGCAATATCGTAGCGTATAACAGTACGTTTAATGACGCAATTATATGAAAAGCGGTGCGGCAAAATGTCAGCTAGTTGCAGGCTACCAGAGCAGGCTGTAAAACGACCGGGAAATCGATAACTGACGGGTTTCCGTATTTCACCTTCCTCTTAACCGGCATTCTGGATCGCACGCCTTTACGAGCCACGGATCTAAATACTCGCTCGTTTTCTTGCATAATCTCGCACACCGACGCGCACGTAGGCGACGATAGCTTGTTAGATTGTTGTTACATCATGGACTTTCTCTGTTTACAAGGTCTCGCATCCTTAATTTGTCACATCTCGGAGTCGCGGAACGTGGAGGTCTTTTCTTATCGAGCTACAAATAGCTTTACTTGCTTCCGCGAAACACACCCGAAATATAGATTGATTCAAGTTCGAGCTTTAAAAATCTCATTTTTAAATAATTACAGCAGATCTTTCTTATTCTATCCGTTATTCCAGCGCAAGTACTTCGTTATTATATCATGTTTTATCTTACTTCGTTCTACTTTAGAAGCTTTACATGAATTTGTTATCGTATTATTTTTTGCTTTAATAATATTTCAACGTTTCAATCGTATACGTAAGATAAGCTCCGCGTTTCAATCTCACGTTTTTCTTAATTACTGCAATATTTTTCGTTTAATCGCCGTCTAATTACACTTGTCGCTTTCCGCGTTCCGCGTTGCGGTGCGACGTCGTGTTCTATACCGAATAGCTGTCAGGAACTCATCACCGTTAGCAGAAGAGGGACACACTCGCATCGTAGCGCCGGCAGTAGGCGCTCGCACGGGGATAAATAACATCGGCATTTGCGCGAGGACACGTGTACGTATGCCTCGAAGGAAGTGAACGCGCAGCATCCCATTTAACGGTGGTGCTCGCGACCTAAAAACGCGCACCTGTTTCATTGCCATTGCCACACACGGCAGCTCTTAATGTCTTTTCGCGAACACATTGTACCTACCTTGTGGACGCTTCAAAATCCGTTCCGTACCGGGTGTTTGAACAGCGCGGAAAAACATCCGGGGTGGAACTCACATTTGCGACAGAATAATCAAAAGTGTCGAGAAACACTGCGGTCTCCAGTTACGGAATAAAATCTTTGTAGAGATCAGATGCAAGATTAGTATACATATGTGCATCCGTGTCTGCGAATGATTACGTTTTGGAATGGTAGAGAGCAGAAACGGCTCGACGTATCGCTTTTACGAGACATAAAAGTATTAAAAGAACGCGAGATTACTTCCAATTAAAAAGATTTAATGTCCTTAATATCAGACACTGTGAATTAACGATCTCCATTATTCACCGGATAGCAAGTCCCATGGTATTTTACGCCCTAATGAACTTCGGAGCAAACGTGTACTCGAAAGATACCCTACGTGCATTTTCCGCGAGTGCGGATGTGCTCCGGATTGTCGAAGGATGA
Organism: Leptothorax acervorum; assembly: GCA_035220615.1. Taxonomy (NCBI): domain Eukaryota; kingdom Metazoa; phylum Arthropoda; class Insecta; order Hymenoptera; family Formicidae; genus Leptothorax; species Leptothorax acervorum. The sequence goes on along the minus strand of JASTWQ010000002.1, from coordinate 430,793 downwards.
TTAAATTAATCAGAGGCATCTCGTCCTGCCTGTGAGAGGGGATCGACCTTGCTCTCTCGACGGTGATGTAAATCGAACGCGTCGTCGATTATTTCAAACTGCTTGCGCGAAACACGCGCGGGCAAGAAACGCATAAACCATCTGCCTCATCGCTTCGGCGCCACAACAGGTTTTAATTCGTCTTCACGTGTCAGTTTGCGGTATGCGTTCACGTTTCCGAGTTCCACGCGAGTGCGAAAACGTATCGGGTGTCCGCGGCGAATACACGTCGAGTACATTTGTCAAGCTATCACATTTCAAGTCTGCACAAACTTGTCGCCATATAAATAAGTTGGCCACGAATCGCTACTTGAGAACGAAATTCTTTTTGCATTAAATTAGATTAAGTTAATTATAAGACTGCATAATTATCAGATAAAATGCTTGCGCCAAGGAGTTTATTCTGGAACTAAAATCTCCAAGATTTTTCCTCGTCTTACAACTTCGTGATTTTTTTAGAGACAGACGTTAAACTATTCACTGCCGATCAAGTATACATTATACCCAAGCTTGTAGAATATTCTCTTGTACAATACTCTTGTAACAGGTGCGATTTGTTGGCATTTATGACGATTTAATATCACGTCAGCGCAGATGTTACATCTGCGTCGCCCGGGTGGAATGCGCAGAATTACATATAATCCGTTTTAGCGCGAGCGGCTTAGAATCACACACTTCGGATGATACATGAAGGCGCAATTTCTAGTTACCACAGATGCTTATGGAATGACATTTTTTTTTCCTCATCCCGGAGTTTCCCGTTAGAAGTGACTCATCAGCGAGTCCCTCGAAACTGAGCTGGCTCAGATACAAGAATGTTCATGCTGCGTTCTCCCGTGAGAACCAGCAAGATTGAAATCGCACACCATATCTTATCGGGAAAAAAAGAGAATGCTCTCGCAGACCGCCAGTACGTTGTGTTGACGGGGGTTGTAATATTCTTTTACGGGGAGCGAAAATCAATTATTCTATGAAGGATATAAAAACACTTGTGCATCGTTTGGCGTTTATAAATTTGAGTTCATTAATTTTCAACCCTTTCGAAGTGCGAATAACTAGTAGAATCTCTTGTTCGCTCAAAGCGGATGTGAATCGCGCGTATAGTTTTACTGCTAGACAAGTGTCGGATTGATCGAGAACCAGAATGTTGTGTCATACGACGCCGTGTGCGCGCTGGATTAATTCACGCCCGCAAAAATAGCTGTGATATCTTCCGCGGTGCCCGTCGTAATGGTGACTGCGATGTAACACGTGTTCACGTCGGTGAAGTCATCAACGGATCAGCGGATCGTCGCTACGAAACTCCTCACGCTGGATGTTTGCAAACAGCTGACATTTTTATCTGACAAGAAATAACGGTACGATCTGTATTATACGGGGCCCAACAAGCAGTAGGTTCTCTTTTTCGCACAAGCGCGCGCGTGGTCGACTATACTTATTTTTTTAATCTTCGAAAACTCGCCAAAATGCTCTGCCATCGATGCCTGTCGCTAAATATTCAAAATATATATATTTATTAAAATAGTGAAACAAATATATAGAAAACAGGAAAATGGAAGATTCTAAGTTTCTAAATTTCTAAATTTTTTTCAATATATAACAAGCTTGGCTGAGTATCTGTTACAAATTCACGTAGCAAGAATACGTTATAAAATTTCATACAAGAGAACGAGACGATAGTTATAACAATTCCTCTTAACTCATAAATTCCTTATTAGCATTACAATTTTTTTATCATTTTTATTTCCTACATGTTTCTATTATATTTATAATAAAAGCTATTCTTCTATTTTAAATAGAAACATATGTATGAAATAAAAATGATAAGAACAATTGTAATCCTAATAAGGAATTTATTTGTTAGAGCTGATGGAAGATTTATTTCTGAATGTGGTACAACGGTGGTCGAAGTCACAGGTTTAAGTTCACCTGGGTCTTCGTGTCACTGCAACGGGCGACCGATGAGATGTTCCCGCATAAGCAATACTTAACGTACCCGTATATATATGAAAGGAGAAAGAGCCTGCGGGTTTGCAAGCACGATTGCGTCGACGTCTGCAATGACAATGGACGTAAAGTTCCCGCTGCACGTCGGAGTAGTCCTTGCTTGGTCTCACGATCGTGCATGGAATGATTTAACCCACGCGTGATTACGGATGCGAGACATCGCGGACTTGGCCAACACCGTTCATAAAGAACATCTCGGTGAAGAATACGTCCGGAGTCGCGGTGGAAATTTATTCCGTAATTAATCCGGTGTGTCTCTGAAAAAAAGATTTTCGTGATTTACGACGACGTTTACGTCGACTTTAAAATTTCTTTAGAAAAATTCCGCAGATCAATCTTTCTTCGCAGGTACCGCAACGGGATATCTCCTCGGTGCGGACACCCCGCGTGTGTAAATGTTGCGCAATGCTCGAATAATTGCGTCTCATATCGGTGTAACAGCGACAGAATTGTGTCGCGGTGGATACCCCCACGTTCTTTTCAATTTACGTAATACGGTGATTTTTTTGCGGCGACCGATAACCGCCTCTCGCGGGGTCCGGTTAACTGTTCATTTGCATATCCCGTTTCTGCAACAGTTGTATCGAGCGACAACCGTGCGTTTTCGCGGTATGAATTCACCATTTAAGCGCTATATACTCATGTCGTATCCACCGCGGCTTTTTGCCGGCTTTTGCACGCGCGCGCAACTGCGAATCGCCAATGCATAGTACGAGAAGGAAAGTGCGGATATGGCCGCGGCGATATATTCGTAAAGGCCGGCGATGATACGCTCGGAAAAACGGGCCTGCTGCATGTGCCTATATTGCGCGCAGCTGAGCATGTCGAAAGCACGCAGAAAGTGACGTCTAATATCTCGCCGGATGTATACAATGTGACTGTATACTCGCGCGCGATACCTGGAAAAATCGCCGGTCGCGTGATCGCTTTTACAGCGATCGCAAATTCGCATCGCGATTCTAGCTGAATCCGCGGTCACGGTGCTTAATGCGATTCAAGGGGTAAACGGCTGAAAACGAGAACCGTTTGCTCGGTATTGGAGATACGTGCGAAGAGATTCTCTCTTTTCGAATAATGCGAGTATTTTCCTAAACTCTATTGTTTGCATTTTTTTTTAATACGCGAGCATTTATCGAATGTGTTGCCCCGTATATAGAAAACATTCAACGAGCTGGAAAAGAACCGAGATCATTTAAACTTCGATCTTTTAAGCTGCGCAGCTAGATTGATCTTAGTTTTTTTTTTCTCGCGTGCAGATGGATCGTATTTGTGGTTTACGTCAGATAAGTGAAAATTGGAAGCTATATAACCGCGGAATGTCTCCGCTTATTTAGGGATCTCTCGCGCTCTCGGCGAACGGAAACAATATCTCGATTTCATGATCTCCAGAATCTACTGTGAGACTATCCCACGCACTGATTTCTATATAGCTATGTTTGTACGCCAGTGAACCGTGCACCCGTGTCCGTGTACCTAAATAAAATACCACCATGGCCTGGATTGTTACAGTGTTACTGCCATAATTACCCGTACACGCAACGCGCTTGGAAACCGCGATGGAAAGTCTACCGAAAACCGTCCCGTCGACCCACATAACGCGTGTGTACCTCAAACGATCCGAAGTGCGCACTCATAGCTAATTACCTCGATTAATTAAACGGCAGTAATCCTAAGATTGCAGCTTTAGGAAAAGAAATCGTGTTCGTGAATCTCGCCTTTTATCTGTTCCTAACGTCTCTGAATAAGAGAAACGACACAACCGAAGAATTAAAAGAAAAATCGTTTATATAATTCATAATTAGAGAAACTAATTTAAAATGTTTCGATTTAAGGAATGAGACCGAAAAGATGATCGGAGAGAAGCAAATTGTATTCAAGTAGAGATATTTTAATATAGCTAGCACAGTTAATATCAACTATTTGTATATTATTGATCAAATAGAAAGTATTTTCGTTACCATTCTACAGGTAACATGCCACGCTCAATCATAATAAAATTTGACAGCGGCTGAAGGCCGATAATATACTTTTACTACTTCATTATAAGCGATGATGGGCATTTTATCGAGCGGTAAAACTTCAAGAGAATGCAGGATATAAGCGAGGTCGGCTGTTAGACTTTTCAATATTCCACCAAGGCAATGGTGTACCTCTTCTCCTCCTTCCCTTTCCTGTCCCCCGCGAACGAAGGAGGACGAAAAGGGAGGAAAGATCCAATTGAAATTGCAAATCACTCGGTGCACTGTGCGAGGAAGCGTCGAAGAGTGCTTCTATGCGCTCGTTAAAGTCTCCCGGAGAGTGACTCCACGATTTCGCCGGTCGTTGCAGCGCGCCGTTAATGAAAATCGCGTCAATTCGCGATACGATTGTGCATTCGACGTATCCGCGCCGTGTTCCGATCGAAGTGAACGGATCGAACGAGGATTGAACCCTCACCTTTCCGCCTCGCGATTGCCAGGGCCTTGCATACGCTAATGTGGAAACGCGCGAGGGAAGTAACGGGTCGGCGCGAACGCTTTTGCTTTTTATTAATGGAGATGAAAGGAAATATGTCTTGAGAAATATGGATAAACATATATATCCTTAGAAGAAGAAAGAAAGAGGAGAGGAAGACGGGGGGAGAGTGAGGGCATAAACAGACACCGAAGACTTTGCACTTTGAACTGAAATTAGATTGGACTGCAGGCGGTAATTTAATACAGTGGATATAACTATCCAATTATTTATAATTGATTTAAAAATTAGAAAAATACTTGAAAGAAGAATGGTATAGTATATCAAAAAATTTTTATTAAAGGAAGATCGAAAGAAGATTCCGGTTTTAAGATCTAGGCCGAAAGGATATCCGGCGGTTCCGGTATATTTCTTTCTATTGCTGAAATAGATGCTAGCGTACTCAACTAGCGTACTTAGCGAGCAAAAATATAGTCTATTATTATTACTTTTTCCAGTGAAATCCGAGAAAAAGGGTCCTTAAGCAATGTCTCCCCATTAACGACATAAATCGGACGCTTTCAGCATATGTAATCTAATCGAGTAATAATCCGCCCGCTCAAGAAAGTAAAACATTATTCTTGCATGTAATACGAGTGGAAATAGTGGTTTCACGCGCACTTGATAGAAAACTACGCTACCGCAGTTTAAGAGTGTGGCGAAATATAACACAATGAGCTGCGTCGTTTTGCAATACAAAGTATCTTCGAGTCACGATGAAAATTATTCATTTGCTATTAAAATACGGAGTAAAAAACGTTTTATAGTAACTAAGTAAATAAATTATAAATCTTTCTTTTAATAAAATTATTATCAGTACACGTGAATGACTAATAATTTTATTAATAATGATTATAAAACTTATTTACTCTTAGGGCCATGGCACACAAAAAAACTTAAGCGGTAGAACGTAGGCAGTAAGGAAATCAACAGTTTGGATTTGCTAGCACTTAAGTTATGTCTTAAGTTCTGGAGTGTGATTGGCTGATTCGCTTACTGCCTACGTTTTACTGCTTAAGTTTTTTTGTGTGCCATGGCCCTTATACTATATACTATAAATTCTTATAGAGTCTTACACTATACGTTTATTCTTTTTTTAAATATAATTTTACACTTTTTTATATCGATTCTTTCCCAAAATAAATCGGTGGCAACTTTATTAATAGTCCTTTCTGTTAGTTGTCTTGCCTTTTTTTTTAGTGATATAAAGATCGAAGAAATATATGCACATCTCGTGTTTATGCGGTCGCATTTTCGAGGAGCGCTTATCTATAGGTTTCTTTCTTAAGAAGAAAATGCATAACGTTTGTATCGCTACTACATGCGAGCTTTTAATTCACGGTTCAACGACGGGGAACCTGATTTTGCATAACAAGAAAGACTCGCCTGGTACGGTGAAAGCAACAGGTGATTAACAACCCAACCACTTTTTTGAAGGCGGTCGCGATCCGCTCCATAGATTCCGTAGAATTTTAGAATGCGTTTTCGTTTCCAAAAACACCGTGACATTTTCCAGCGTGCTGTGTAATCAGACACGCACATGAGGCTCTCACCACGTGCAAATAATTCTTCCGCCTTTGACTAATTATACCGTTACTTCGAAAAGTATGCGGACGTAGTTCGAATGTGAAATAAAGGTATTTTTGTATGACTTAGACAATTTCTCAACGAGCTCTTCGCTAGTTCGCAGATAAATATCAAAGGAAAAGAGATCTGAGGAAAGAGATAGAAAGAGTGTCCAAGTTAACTTAATTTATCAGATTAAATTAATTATTAGAAATAATTAAATATTTTCTTCAATTTTATACAAATTTAGAAAAATATTTAAGAAAAAAGAAAAAATGTTATTAATCTCGATCGACTTTATACTATATCTTCGATAAAGTATGAAAGGTTGGTTCCAACTCCTAAGCTCAGCTACCAGCAAAAGTAGGAAAAAAAAAAAAACAAATTTTATTTTTATTCCGTGGAAACCCGCAAAGTTTAGTCGGCATGATGGATGAGCTTTTGTGAGTACGTTCGAAAAATCGCGGAACACGCGCGCGAGGGCGACTCGGCGTTCGCAGCGAGGACGAGAAGAGGAGAGAAAAAGAGAGAGGGAGAGACAGAAGGGAGAAGGCGCTGCCGCGCTCTGATCTTCGTGACAATGACTCACCGGCTGTGTATTCGCGCTGGGCCTTCAACCTTGGAACCTGGTAGAGTCACGACGACGACGCTGCTGCCTCCTCTCCATTCCGGTTCGTCGTCCTCCTGCTCCGATCGCCGGCCGATCGCGTCGGGCTTCCCGCACTTCGCGTGACAGAGAATAGGGATGCACTTCTCTTGCGTGCCGGAGGACCGTCATCCGCGAGAGCGAAAAAAAAGAACGATCTTTCTCTCTCTCGAGCGACCGCGTCGTTATCGCGACGCCGCCGCCGTCGTCGTCGTTGTCGTTGTCGATTCTTACCCGGGATATCTTCCTCGACTCGCGATCGAAGCGAAGCGGCAGATATCGCGCGACTCGCCGGAGTCCTGCCGGAACGCTGGCCGCCACCGCTGACGGAGGAGCCCACCGAGGCCCCCACGAGTTTTCCCTCTCCGGGGGCCCCACCGGTACCCCACCGACGAGTTCGCAATGGCGTGAACGCGCCGGGTCCGCGAGATAGCTCGCGCCCATCCAGCGTGGATCCTCTGCGCTTTTTTGCATTATCGCTTCTCGTTCTTGCCTCTTTCTCTTGCCTCTTTCTGCTTTGTTTTATACGTATGGCGAGATGTAGTCGAGTTACTGACGGGTGTTTCCAAAGGGGAGCAAAGGCATAACTTAAGGGTAGAATTTACATAAAATGGAGCAAAGTAAAAGCTAAGCAAAAGTAAGTTAACGTAAAGGAAGCTAATTAAATTATCTTCGAGCCTCTTCTTTCTTCAGCATTTATTATACGGTTGATCGAGGTACCTATCGAGGAAATATTCTCTACGCCACTTATATTTGCGAAGATTTGCATATATCTTACAGTAACGGTACAATTAATTAAGATTCTGATTTTTTCTTGGTTATTTTGGAATAGCTATGAGATAAAGTACCGGTGACATTCCATATAATATAATAAATATAATAAAAATACAAAATGTATCTTTTACATCTCGTCTCTTAAATCAAATTGAAGCGTATTTATAAAATCGCATTTTTAACATTCTTTTTATTTCGCTTATAATATATACTTTTAAAGTACATAGCATTTGTAATTTGTAACTTTCATGAGATGTCTGCATTGATTAATATTTCTTCTTTTCTAAAAGAGGAGTCTTTTTCGACGAAACATGGAGAAAATGTTGAACGAGGGCCTACAAGTTTATCACAGACAAAAGCTCGACGGGATAACGTGTCCACCCACAAAAATACGATATATTTTTACGGTATTTTGCAGATCGAGGCATCCACATACTTATAAAATAGCGATCTCATCTAGCTTGCGCGACGTTGAGACGCGTGAACCGCGCTGCTTACGCCGATGGTCTCGCTCGGGGTCGGTCCCCCTCCCGTTCGCGGGCCCGCGTCGGAGAAGACATTCACCTCGAGGAGAGCCAACTCCCAGCCGGGCAGCCAGCCAGGTATCGTATACCTGCGGCTTCGCATTTCTCGCGTCGCGTCCCCAGCCTCGCTCGAGCGAGTCACTTTTACGCGCTGGTCAGTGTGCGCGCTGCAATCCGCGCCGCGGTAGCACGCTCTCACGTTGACGCATTATCGGCTATTCCGCAAAATACCATTTTGCGGAAGGTGCGGGAGATCGTGGAAGATCGACGCGAGTGCGGGAGGGTCTCTTTGTTGAAGCGTACGCGCGCCTCCGACGCATGGTGTCCTCGAAGTCTGGACACGGTCAAGTGCGTGACGGATGGATGAATCCGGCGACAGTCCAACGTTTTGGTGTCCTCCGCATATTCTCTCGGATGTTATTTGTTATTTCTAATACCCTGTGAAAGAGTTCGTATACGTTTCCTTAATAATATTAATTAATATTGCGATACTGACTATTATAATTAATTTGGAATAAGCAACTGTTAATTAAGAATAGTCAGATGTTATCCAAGATAAGATATAATTATGCACGAAATTACGTAAATAGTAGAATAAATTGCAATGAAAAATATGTATTATATTTTGGGAGAAATGATTTTAGAATCTTTTTCTCTGTATTTTTTTTCTCTGCAGAGCTCCGTAGATGTTACTCGAGGAATGTAATCGTGGGCGCCAAACGTAATAACGATTCCCAAGATGATTCCATCCGATTGCGTTCTGGACATATCCAACGTGTTTCATTCCACTTCGGTGGTGATCGAAGGAACCTGCCTCAACAAATCCGAACCTACCGCGGTGCTTAGAGATGTATCAGCCCGCGTTCACGGCGGAGAGGTCTTGGCTATTCTAGGATCGAAGGGCTCCGGCAAACGAGCACTCCTCGATGTTATCGGTGAATAATTCCAATCATTCTTCTTATATCGTAGCGATTTGCAAAATTGCGAAAAATATAAAGATAACCGACCCTTTACAATTTAATTAAACATTGCCATGACTGGTGCTTTCTATTATTATACCTGGCGTATTTTTGTGCCGCGCCGTGATGAGAAGATTCTTATAAAAATATCTCTGGTTAAATCTCATCGGAGATGAATAAAAAGAAACATGGAAGAAGTGGACGGTGTAATGTCGTAGAATTTAAAGTAACTTGGACTTGAAATTTCTACTAGCTGGAAGGGCGGAGGGCGAGACGAGGGGGCGGGTCACCCTGAATGGAAACCTGTTAACGCCGGAGCTGTTCCGGCGTCACGGCGGCTACGTGGCTCACAGGTGTCACCTGCTGCCGAGTCTGACGGTCCGCCAGACCCTGATGTACGCTACGTGGCTCGCCAATCTGAACAACCGCGAGGCCCGGGTGCGGCAGACCCTCGCCGACCTGGCGCTCTCGCAGGTCGCGAACCGATCGGTGAACGACCTCACCAGGCCGGAGTATCGCCGGCTGATGCTGGGCGTGCAGCTCGCCAAGGATCCGACCCTGCTGCTGCTGGACGAGCCGACCTGGGACACCGATCCCCTCAACACGTATCTCATCGTCTCGATGCTGTGGTCCTACGCAACCAGACGCGGCTCCATCGTCGTTCTCACCATGGAGACACCCAGGTCCGACGTGCTGCCGTTCGTCAGCCGTGTGACATTGCTGTGTCTAGGCGCGGTGGTCTACTCGGGTCCCACCAGGAGTATGCTGGATTATTTCACCTACATCGGCTTTCCGTGTCCGGAATTGGAGAACCCCTTGATGTACTATCGTAAGCATCACATAGAACGATATTACTTTACTTGTGAATACCATTCCGCTTTTATATAGAAAATGTTTATCGTTCTAGTAATTTTTATTATTTTCTGGGCAAGTTTCTTAAAGTGTTTTCTAAAAAGCTGACTGATTTAAACAACGATAAAAATACTTTTTAAATAAAAGAAGTAGATATATATTAGAACTCGTCGCTTTTTCAGTATGCTTGTCGACCGTCGATCGCCGCTCCAGAGATCGCTTTCTAGAGTCCAATCAGCAGATATCGGTCTTGGTCGAGAAGTTCAAGGTGGACGGAGTGCTTTACATGAAGGAAGGACCGCAAGTGCCGCACAGCATGAAAGATACGGCCCTCGGTATCATGCATAAGGGTCTAGGACGCGGAATCAAGCCTGGATGCTTCTCAACTCTTCTGGCACTGTATTTGTGAGTCTCTCAAATTATAATCATTTTCAAAAATGTAATTTCACATTATTTGAATAAAATTAAAACTTAACTAGAGTAACAAATTCTTCGAGGTCAATTTTTTCTTAAAAGATTTCGCTGAAAATTGTAAATCTTTTAACATTCAGTATATTATCTTGACTTCACGTGTGTCTTGAAATAGAATTATTTCCTAATTGACCGTAGAATCTATCGATAAAATTAAGGTCGACAGGATATCTTATTAATCATTCGCAATCATACTGTTACATTTAGACGAAGTATGGCGGCTACATTCTCGTTCAATAAGATCGGCCTGGGACACTTTGCCGCTCGCCTGCTGTTACTGCCATTTGTGGTTGCTCTAATGAGCATATTGTACTCGCATTCAAGTCCCGTACAATCAAGAATCTTCTTGCAAACCGGTGGCTTGATCTTCAACGTCTTGACGTTGTTTTACGTGGCCGGGATAGCCGCGACGTCGCTTTTGTGTAAGTCGAAAGGCAGATTAATCAAGAAGAATAGACAATAGATAATTTTGATGTCACAAATGTCACAATGTAACAAATCTCGAGCTTAAAGATAATCGAAGAATATTTAAGGCTTTTTGAACTCTTTTTCTATTCATATTGCTGTTCAAGATATATTGAAATGCATTTTCTTCCGATCTACAGCATTCAATTACATAAAAGATGATATAGTTCCAGGTTTCCGCGCAAGGTATTACCAAGAAAAGCGAGAGGGTCTTTACGGTGGTGCGATGTTCCTGACAGCTTACACCATGCTGAGTCTTCCGTTGAGTTTCATATCGACGTTGATAACAATTGGGATTTTGATTCCCATTCTGGAGCTAGATCACCTCACCTCGTGGGCGTACGCTTCCGGCATTCTGTGGTCCAGTTACGTGGCGGCGGAGCAAGTGACGGTAGCTGTGCTAATGGTGATTGGTAGGCCCGTAACCGGTGCCATCACGGTACTGTACATGACCCTGTTGTCCCTGGTGGTCGCGTCGGGCGCGATTCGTAGCCTGAAAAACTTGCCCTATTGGTTAGCAATGGCGACGACCGCGTTGCCGACCAGATACGCGTCTCTCGCGCTGAACCAGCTGGTCATCGATACCCCCAGCCTGTCTAATCTGCACTACAACGAGAGCTTTACTTGTCCTGGCATACCCGAGCTCTGCAGGTACCCTGATGGCAAGACTTACCTGATAGAACGCCTCACCAGAGAGGGCGAGAACATTTCCGAGGTGTTAAACGTGGACCTGAATCTGCTGATCTCTTTAGCGTTCGCCGTCGGTCTTATTATACTGAACAGCGTCTTGTATCTGTTGCCACTACCCGCCAGAGTGAAGGCGAAATTCAGGGAGTAATGAATTGTTAAATATATTAAAGCTACATTTGATGTGATCGTCACGTTGAACGAAATTCGAATATTTGGATTTGGCGCCGACTGTATGGCGTACGTATCACACTTATTTAATTTAAACTCTTAGTGTATATAAAATTGTAAATAACATAGAATTAGACATATCGATCACAGAAAAAAAGAACGCATATCAAAAATATTACAAATTTTTATTTCGTATATTACAAAATCATTTTCTCATAACGCTAATTAGTAGATATAACGTAATTTCGCTTGCTTGCGTGACACATCATAAACCATTTTAATAATTTACAAAAAATAAAAATATATGTACATTTAAAAAACGAATTATTGTGTATAATATGATGCAGTTAATATAATAGGTACTTAATCACGCATTAATCGTAATGTTTACCTGATAATTTAAACATTACGATATTTTACATGAAGAGTACAGATATATCTATAGGAAACAGACAAAATGTATCACCGAAACGTAACTATACAATATAATCAACAGCTCTATTTTTTAAATTGCACATTTATACCTTGTAAAATATATTAAACATTTACTTTCAAGCAACCATTATGGTATTGAATTATCATATCACATATCACATTTACATTTTGTGAAATATATTACAATTTATAAGTCGTCATCTGTAACTTGCCCCATCTCCTTAAGATCGTCGGCAACAGTGAATTCACAGCCTGTCGTACTGACGACCTCGCTAATGTCGACATTATGTGCGATCTCAATAAGCTTTAATCCTTCTCCTTTCACCACTTCAAATACCCCGAGATCTGTGATAATTAAATCTACGCATTGTTGACCTATGAAAAAAATGTAAAAAAGAAATTATTACATACAATGACTAGAAATAATACATAAATATTACAAAACAATTAGCTTTAAAGGAACATTAAATAACGAAATACTAAAAAAACGCGTAGATAGAATTAAGAAAAATCATGAAATTGTTGAAATTCAAGTATTACGGATCCTTACCTGTGACGGGCAATGTGCAATTCTTCAAAATCTTCGGACTTCCATCTCTGGCCGTATGTTCCATAGTTATCACCACCTTCGTACTCGCCGCGGAAACAAGATCCATGGCACCACCCATGCCTTTTACCATTGTACCCGGTATCATCCAGTTAGCCAAATCCCCGTTCTCCGATACTTGCATGCCTCCAAGAATAGTCAGATCAATGTGACCTCTGTGTGAAAAATACAGCTAATAGGTACATTTTTTCGTTGATGTATATCCTAATATCTGTCGTGATAGGAACATACTAAGCTTAAAATAATCTATATAAAATCATATACCCTCTAATCATGCCGAAACTCTCATCGCTACTAAAGAAAGCAGCGCCGGGCAAAATCGTTACAGTTTCCTTTCCAGCATTGATAAGATCCGCGTCGACGTCATCCTCGTCCGGAACAGGGCCCAACCCAAGAATACCGTTCTCTGATTGCAACGTCACTTTCACACCCTTCGGGATATAGTTACTAGCAAGCATAGGTATACCGATCCCCAAGTTTGCTGCAAAAATTTTCGATTTATTAAGAGCAGCACTGATAAAAGGACGTGATTATTTTATGAAGATTTTGTACTTATTTCTGATCCCCAAATATTTAATAAGTTTATATTTTACACCTACCGTACATTCCATCCTTAAATTCGAGAGCAGCGCGCCTAATAATCTTATCTCTCGCTTTACTGGCCGGTGTAACTTTCTTAGGCTTCATAGTTTGTTTCGTCGACCGTTTCTGCAAAATAACAAAAAATAGATTCATGAGACATTTACGTAACTATAAATATTCATGCATAAATATGCATGACGAGTGATCCAGATAAATAAGCGCCAACCTCAATCCGTTTCTCATAAGATGGCCCCTTCACAATTCTGTCCACGAAAATACCGGGTAGATGAATCTGATCGGGATCTAATTTGCCAAGTTCCACGATCTCCTCCACTTCGACGATCGCCACTTTGGCCGCCTTGCACATAACAGGATTGAAGTTCCTCGCCGACTTTCGGAAGACTAGATTACCGGCGGTGTCGGCTTTCCACGCCTTCACGAGCGCAAAGTCGCCAGTGATGGCGGTCTCCAGCACATAGTTTCGTCCGTCGAACTGTTGCACGTTCCTCGGCTCGCCCGATATCTCGGCGTTGCCGTCCTTGTCGTACTTTATGATGACATTACCCTCCTGTACGATAGTGCCGAAAGCCGTGGGAGTGTAGAAAGCCGGAATGCCGGCGCCACCCGCTCTCAAACGTTCCGCCAAAGTACCCTATAATAAGTGAGCCGTTATACGACTTGTAAAAATTTGCGAGATTTATGGAACACCCCCGTTCTCATCTTCAAAGCGTTACCTGCGGCGTTAACTCAACCTCCAATTGGCCGCTGAGATACTGCCTCTCGAATTCAGGGTTTTCACCCACGTACGACGCGATCATCCTTTTGATCCTGTGCTCCTTCAGCAATATACCCAGCCCGAAGTCTTCGACTCCGGCATTATTCGAAACTGCTGTTAAATCTTTAGAGCCCTTCTTTAATACGGCTGCTATTAAATTCTCCGGTATGCCACAGAGACCGAATCCACCGACCAAAAGTTTAGCCCCATGATGTACATCGGACACAGCTTCCTCTGCGCTTTTGAACACTTTACCGTCCCCTACCGGTGTTTTCAACTCCTCTGCCTCTTGCTCGACTTCTGGGATATTTGCTTTGATAGAGAAATTAGCGGTGCATACCTGTTAAACAAGATTTAAGTTAGATCTGTGTTTTAGAAATATTTTAATATGCGCATACGTATCTCTGATAATCAATGCTGATAACGCAACGAGAGTCGCGTACTGTTCACGCACCCGTGATACTCTTGTAGAACCCCGAGGGCCGGTGCTCCAACGTAGAAATATACCGCTGACCCCTCTCAACGTGAATGCCATGATCACCGTATGCTGAATGCACAATTGTTATTCGCAGCACTGCAGGTCGGTCGGCATCGGAGGTTAAGGAACGCTACCTTGTGATATTGACCGCGTCAATTCTTCCTAGAATAGCTTGTTTGTTTCGCCTGTGGTTTACCTTCTGACTTTAGACCTTGCTGTGATCACTGATCAGTCTCGGCGTACCGAAAATCGAAATGCCGTCTCACAACGATTTCCCAGGAATTTCACGCCGCAAAATTTAACCTCACCAATGCTCATTCATGCACGGAGGCACAGACGGCAATAGCATGTGGAGGGGATGACTCCCGTGCTGGCCAGCTGGCCTACGTTGTTGTGGAAAAAAAAAACGATTTCGTCGAGAGAATACATGCGTTTATCATGTTTATGTCGTTTTGCAGCGAGGACGTCAACTTTTAAACGATTATGCAGATAGTAGATACTGATTTAAATGAGCGAGTGGCAACACAGATGTATTATATTGTCTTCTTTGCCACTCCTTTTTATAAATTGCAATTCCAAAATTAATACAAGATCCTCACACGACTCCTTCATAATTTTATCTGCGATAGGCAGGCTAAAAGCAATTAATTAATTGTGTGAATATACGCAAATGATTTTCATGGGCCAGCACTTGCAACACAAAAAAAATAAGTGCCCTTATTGTAATAATATTATAATATATATATTTTGTATATTATAATATATATTGAATATATATTATAATATATATTGAATTAATTAATATCTATATCTTAATTATTACATGTTAAATAATATTTTATATATTTCTTTAATTATATATATTATAATATTTATAAGAACTTATAAAATTCAATTAACGTATCGCTTCATATATATATTAATTAATTTTAATAAACGCAAAATTAGTCGAAACTTATAGTTGACCTCACATCTTGCGATTCTTGCGTAGGTCTGTTGAGAATTATAGAGCGATTATAGATGAGATATTATAACAATCTATAAATATGTGATAATTAGACAGAATGTAGTTATTGATTAATACTAACGGTCGCATTAATAAAAAATTATCTGCATATGGCTTTATGTCCCCATGTATTATTTGGCATTTATGTAAATACTCCATGATTTGAAGCATCTCGATTGTGAAGAAAATATTTAAAGTTTCCATCAGAGGCTTGCCGGTGGCAATTTTTATCTGATAATGATTTATTTGAATAATAATTGTTACAATATATCGTATAAAAATAGCCGCCCGTGTACAAAGTACACAGACGCGCCCGCCGGAAGGTTAATTGTAATATAAAAACTTCAAACTCAAATAATGCCAATTTGTCAGAATTACGTGGTCTGTTACGTTATGTGTTCACGGATAATGTTTCATTCGAAAGACTGATTTCGCCAATACCTCATCGTTATCTCTGTCAGATAGCAAATCCTAACTTTTCTAGAACAACATGGCAGTGTTACATTCTATAAATAGCGATATCAGAACACTTGGTTGCACTCCGACGTATTTATCTGATGTGTAGAATGAGTAAAAATCATGCGTTTGTTACAAGACTTTATTTCTCGGGACTAAATATAATTATAGCTTCTCGCACGCTTACGCTTTATATCGTGTGAACTTACATGTGTATTAAAATATATTAATCTATTCTTATCACTATATAGCATAACATTTTCCGAATGCTCCTCGGAGAACGTCTGTCTAACAAAAGACGTTAAGACGTCTTAGGGCGTCTAGGGAACGTCATAAAATTCTTGAGAGACTTTTAAATTATCGACTTTATGACGACTTTAAGGTGTGGTTTTAAGATATTTTTACGATGTCTTGTGTAGCATCTTTTAAACATTTTCGGTAAAGTAAAAATTAATTACCTACATAGAAACGCGTCAACAAGAAGGAAAACATGAAAGCTTAATAAATCCAATTACTTAATAAATCGGTGTATCATAATAATTTTTATGTATAAAATCATTGACGTACTGATGATTTTATCAGGTATAATTCTTTAGTCTTATTCTTGTCCTGTTCTTGTTAAGGTGTACGTGTTTCCGCATAAATTTATCAATTGCATGATTTGCATGTGCCCAAATTGTTGCGACACCAAATAATGAAAAATATCAAAATGCCAGATTATACCTTTTTAAGATGTCATTAAAAATATGTCTTTGAGGTATCTTTTAGACACGCCTGTTGTTTGAGTCGATGAATACTAATACGGCTCATGTTAGAATAATATCGTCGACATCGATACTAACGCGATGACGCCGTCTGATAACGCTAATCAACATGTTTATCCTGTCGTTCGAATAATTAATATCAATCGTCGCTAATATTAAACATTGTATTCCGCATGTTTTTCGCTGGTCGATATCGCCTTCAACAAACAGGATCGTTTCGCGATCACAAAAAATCGAGATCGGTGCTTTAATACATAAGAAAGAATTTTGCAGCGCAACTTAATAATACTTTATTAATATAATTTAAGATTTTTAATATACTTTAAAATAACACCTTACGAATAACACCTTACGAATTTAAAGTTCTCTTTTCGCCGTCAAGGCAAAAAAGCTCCATCAATTTGCAGGGCAATCTGTAAAAGACGCCTTTCATTGTCTTTTCTTCTCCAATTTGAGCCTATAACGCTCTTGTCATATGACACAATGTGCAATATAATGCGCGGAATATTGCGGATTTCAGCCTACATAGATTCAGAAAAAATCATACGACCGGCGCTAAACGCGCGTCACGAGTAGGCCTCCGGATCACGGTAACACGAGAATGAAAGAACGTCGTTTCTCTCAATTAGAAAAGCACTCCGTTGTACGTTCACAAATAATTTCGTCCAGTAGTCTCTCCACCACTCGACGCGATACCAATTCATCATTTCGATCCTCGCGTCATCGATGCCGGCCCGCTCTGGCATCCGTCACGGCTCCCCATAATTCGATCACAAACTCATCGGTGAAACCAAAGTCCTCCAAGTCAGAATTGTCTATCGCCTCGGCGAAGTCTATACTGTTGCACTTACCCTCGGCAAGCTCCCAGATTTGCGTGGCTGCAAGTCAGATATAACAACCGAATATTAGTCTTCACCAGTCTGTAGTAAAATAAAAAAAAAGACAGAGCAAAAAAGAAAAAAGAAAATAATTTATTAAAAAAGACTATACTTATATTGTAACACTCGCTTTTAGTTTTAATTATAATATAAGCCTTGTAACATATCCAAGTTAAACTTACCTAACTCCGTATCGGAAATACCCATGAAGCTCTCCAAGATAGTGTTAATCTTCTCCACGCCTATCACAGCAGCATCGTCAATCTGCGAAAATATTTACTTTTATATATATTCTCAATAATCGCTCAGCGTTATCCATTCATGTAGATGAAGGAAGATATATCGACGTGTTAAATTACAAATGATATTGAAGTGGTATGTAAATAATTCAAAATACTTCGTAACAGAGGAAGCTAATACTTATCTTACTAGCTAACACTCGTGTTTTTGAAGATCATCAATATATTATCAGAGGAATGTCCACTCCCGATAGTATCTACTATATTTATTCGCCTTGCGAGTTCGCCACTTGACCGCGATCTCACCGTTCTTGTTTTACACACCTGCTCGACGATTTGCGCGCTACCGTCGGCCTTGAATCTCAGGGTCTCCTTGCCGGATCCGTAGCCGGCCTTCTTTCCCTTCTTGAGGTCACCGCGCGGCCCGATGCTGCCGAAGCCGTTCTTCTGCGGCTCCACTAGCCTCAGCGTGAACGTCGAGCCCTTCGGTATGTCCTTCAGCATCTTCGCCACCTCGAAGTGCCGCCTGCCGACGAGGCTGGTCGTGTCGATCCTCTCAATGTGATCGCCCACCTCGATCACCTTTATCCTGTCGATCACGGAACCCTCCTTTATGCGCTTTATGAAGGCGTAACCGGCGCCGTTGTCGGTGATCGTCAGGCCCAACGCGTCGTCCGTTTTCACCAGCTCGATTTCTTTCGGCCGACCTGCACCGTAAAACGCATTTATTATTATATCTCTTTTTTTCTTCGATATACGACTTGTGCTTTCTAAGGCTGCGGTCCACTTGACGCTACAAATGCTTCGAAGCATTCCTCTTCTCCTTTCTTTCAATGAAGAAAGAAGAAGACAAAGAGAACGCTTTGAATTGAAGCATTTGTAGCATCAAATGGACCGCAAGCCCTAATTGCACGAACGTATAATGACCTTTCTTATGTGCGAATATAAAGTCGCCCACGCCGATTTGTCCGCCTAACAGCTCCGTCATGTCCACTTTGTGCGTGTTGAGCGTGCAAAAGAGAATCTGGAACATCAAACTCTCGCTTAATTGGTCACTTAACTCACCCTTGACGGAGGAATCTTCATCTCTCATCTTTACTCTACAATTTTATAATAATTTCTATCTTAGTTCTTTAAGTGTATTAAATTTACTTTCATCGATAGTGCCATCTAAGACGTTTCGCTCTAGATTTGATATAACTGCTTCATGGCGATTATTTAACAACTTGAACCTGATCATCACGTCTGATTGAAATTTCACTGTAAACATTTTATTTAAATTACACTGTTAAATTTGTAGCGTTAAATTATACTGAATTTGAGTTTTTTAACCGTTCGTATATAGGTCGCCACTGCTCCTAATTCAATATCGTCGTTAATTTAACTAAACCAATATAATTAAAATAATACTATTTTGTGTTAAAATAATAAATCTCGACACACAAGGTGCTTAAAAATAAAAAAATATTATTTAACTCAACTTATTGGTTTAAATTTTATTCTTTAATATTTAACATTATTTTTCTAATTCTCTTCGTCCATTGTCGCGGTAAAGCGCGGTGCTGCGATGGCTTATCCAGCCGAGAGAGATTGCGAGAGAAGTCAGACCACCCGCGACCCATAACGAGTCGTCGAGCGACCTGGTTACATCGCGGCGACCGCGTTTACACGACGAATTACACGTGGTTCTCTCTCCTCTTTCTCTCTCGCCTAGCCGAGACATATCCGCCAGGTCGACGAGAGAGGCCACGGTCCGTGACCGGCGCTTCCTGCGTCCGGTGTCGTTTCTCCCTACGTGGGACGCCTAGCTCGCGCTTGAAAACACCGAGCTACGCTTCCACTCCGAGCGGCACCGCATCGCGCTCCATTACTACATCAACTCCGACGCGGCCTCGTCCCGCGTTACCGATTTCTCCAAATGTAAAGGAGGACTCGCGTAATTTTACCCGCGTTTCCGAATGTAGCAGAAATTCTTACTATCTCCGCGCCGGCTGGACATCTCGCGATGTCCGAAAGAAGCGAACTGGACGGCCCGAGATAGCTTCACTTCTCGACGAAAGTAAAATTAGCGAAAAAGCAGACTCTCGTGAAAATTGAAAAAATATTCTGATAACTGCAGGTATTAAACGAGAGAACAGATATGCCGAGAAAATTAAAATAATATAAAATCTAGAAACGAGATTATTATACTAGTCAGTAACACAAGTTACAACGCCTAAGAATCGACTCTATATCGCTGCTAGCAAAGAAGCAGTTTAACGAATTAACGACAAGGTCGAGTCCTTCGATTTGCACCATCGAATCCTTTCTTCCCCCGAGAAGAAAGTCCTAACGCGAACCATTTCTCGCGATCGTTTATCGCTGCCTTCGCAGCCTCACCTCCTCCGCGGGCAGGTCGTAGCGCTCGGCGATCTTCTGGTAGAGCTCCCGGACATTGCTGAAGTTCGATATCAGCCCCGTGGGACTGCCGTGGGCCAGTTGACAGTGGAAGACCAGCGTCGACGGCCTCGGCTCCCGGGGCGGCGATCTCGTCTGCTCGCGCTGAAGAGGAGGAGCACCGTTGCCCGACCGGCCACCGGTACCGTTACCGCTCGCGCCGCTGTCATGACCGTTGTCACTGCCGACCTGATGATGATGATGCTGCTGGTGATACTGCACGCCGTTCGCAGCTTTCTCCGTTACCGGCGACCTCGGCGTGGCCCGCGCCTTGAACAGCGGCATCCTCGTTTCTGCGCGAATAAATTACAGAGGAAGGCCCCGTTATGCACAATCCGACGTGACAGTACTCCTGAGTCCTGGATTCTCATCGTGAAATTGAGTTATCGCGAGAGCGGCAAGTTGATAACGGAGAGACGCGCGATACTGATCCTCTCTCCGATCCTCTCGCGCTTTTATCTCGCGGCGGAATCGACATTAGCCCGACAGTGATTTATGATGTTATAAGAGTACTTTTGAAGGATTTACAGCGCGTATAAAATTTAATGTCAAATTTTTATATGAAACTGCAGACAATAGGAATTATTTATAAGTCGAGTAAGACTCTAAATTATTTTAATCCACAATGTGTAAATTAAAAATTTCTCTAATATGCGATCCATATGATTATTGTCTCAATCATCGGCACCGCAAACTCTAAAGAAGGACAGCATTCTTTCCTCTACATTTCGAAGACCGGTATATTTGACCAACAACAATAAGACATCGTTGAATGGAACTTTGAAACTCGAAATGCGTTTTAGATCATTTTTATTTTTGCAGCCAAATCAACCTAATGAGGAGCACAGCGGAAGAAGACCGCGGAGTCGGCGGTTTGCTTAGTAAATGCACATGTAATTCCCTCTGTATATGTATATTTACATTCGAGATGAAAATGCATGGATTTTGATATAGTTGTTCATGATTTGTAGTTATTTATTAATTTATAAATCGAGAAGAAAGTCTTCGATATATATTTTACATATCTATATTGTCAAACGTTAAATTAGCGTTGTATCATGCGATTAATCATCGGATTAATAATCCTGTAATAATTAATAAGAGAAATGAGAACCACGGGGGGAGCGGGAGGCATACGGTAATTGCAATCTACGGTCGCGTAGGGAGATATAAAGGCAGGTATATCGGCCACATGTTACATCGTCGAGAGTATCTATTACGTACTCTCGTTTATTTTTTTTTTCTGTTTTATATGCTTATCTCCAACTTTGTGCGAAACTCTGACGAGCGCGGCGGTCACGCACGGGAACAGCGCTTGTATTAATTAAGCGCGCGCCTCTCGGGCGCGACGTCTCGTTACCTTCCTCGAGAAGTCTTTCTCCCGAAGAAACCTCGAAACGTGTCTTTTTAAGCAAAACCGAGCGAGCCTTCCACGTCGGATGCCTTCGTTTGCGATTCACGCCACCAAGACCGTAAATAAAATTGTAGCGGTCTCCTTTTCATATACGGTACTCATTATTCGCCTGAATCATCTTCTTTCGACGAGGAGTAATGTTTTATGTTACGTTTCCCTCCGTTTTTTTTTTCGTGGCTTCGGATATACCCACCGGAGATTTTACAAGCAAACTTTCTCGCTAATTTCTTTATTTGTCTAATTTTTTTATTTAACTTGAGTCGATATCAGCGACAAGTTATGTTATTTCTTTTGTGTAATCAGTGTTCGATATTAAGAGCACCTATATGAAAAATCGATATAAATAAGTATGACTGACGGACTCCCTGACGGAACGTCTGATGAGAATATCGGATATGCGTGGGACAGTTTTAAGTCTTATACTTAATCGCGCGCGATAACAACTTGTTTACGATCGCGGGTCGAATTCCCAAGCAAGCTGACATTATTTGTTGTCAATTTTAACATCAAAATGACGAAAAATAACGTCAGCATTGCTACCTGGGAATTTGAGATGTAAAATCGCGCGGGATTCCGAGGGTTCTGGATAATAATACAATCAAGTACAACGTTTGTCGCGTCACGCCAAGCTGAAACGGCTCGTATTTACAGTTCCCCCTTCTAATTCTACCTGTGTCGTTTTCATCAGTCCGTAATATTTCATCGCACGCGCTCGTCCGAGCCATCGGCATCAAAAGCCGCGCGACGCGACCGGCGACGGTGCCCGGCGTCACGCGAGTGCGTTGGAAAAACGTTGTTCTTGCCGATCCACGTTATGCAATGAGGACAGAAGCACACACGGCAGGGAAAATACGACAAAACCATCTGCGTTATTCGCAAACTGCCTCTCGTTATTCGTCTCAAATTTTAAGATAACATGACGCAATCGTTATCCGTATTATCTCAGGCCTGACACGCTTCCTCTCGGCTTTAAATATAGCGGCAGGTTTATAAGTCGAGAACTCAAACCGCGGTCCGATTTTAATCAATCTGATAAATGCAGCATGCGCAAAAATGAATTCTGCGTATATTTGTGACAACACGATAAATCATAAAGCGTATCTTTTATCGTCGGCGTCAAAAATTCATTTAAGTTTCGTCCTTGATAATCTCTCGGCTTTTTTCCCCGAAAAAGATATTCAACCCTTTCGCCCCCGAGTGGTATATACACATAAGTACCATAAATATTTTAAATTACCGGAAAGCTATAGAGAATGCATTACGGATTTTGTGTTATCGCTGTTATTGTGTTATCGCAGGGACGAAAGGGTTAAATCATTTCCGAGCTGATATTTAATTAGCAAACGTAGAGTATCTCGTACGTCATAAATAATTTTATCTCGCAATCCAACGGAACGGCGTTAAAATCTGCGATAGCAGATCGCGATGTGCTCGTTGGTATACAAACGGCACAGGCGGATTCGGTTTGCAGGTCGTTGCCGTCGCGTCGCCAACCTCTGACTAATTGTAAGCTATCGGCGGATTTCGTAAACGGCTATTCTCCTACGACAATGCAAATTGTCAACGACGCGCAATATCGCCATTCCAATTGTCTCCGATTACGGTCAATCATCCCGATCGAGTTCAGAAGGAGATCGTGCCGCGGGTCGCAATTGGACCCCTCATCAAGCTCGTTCATCATTAATTGCATGCGCCAGTAACACGACGAAAAATTAAGAAATTCGCGACGCGATTTACAGGAAAAAAGAAATTCTTGATTTGAAAATATCCTTAGTTTCAACGGAAATCTTGAAATAAGATTATATATTACGTTAAGGAAAGAATAATTGTGTTAAACGAAGAAAACTTGCTTGAATAAAGTATTTATATAGTTCAACCAAGAAAAAAATGTTGAAACAACGCGTTGAAATTCTTATAAGAAGATTATAGTGATCTTGCCCTATATATGAAACAATATAATCTTCTTATAAGAATTTCAACATGTTATTTCAACATTTTTTTCTTGGTTCAACTATATATAAATGTCTTCATTCAAGCAAGTTTTCCTCGTTTAACGCAATATTTCGTTCTTTAACGCAATATAATCTTATTTCAAGATTCCCACGTTAAAACTATGTTAAAGATAGGTATTTTCAATTCAAGAATATATTTTTTCTGGAATAAAGAATGGAATAAACTCGCGTATCAACGTGAGCTGAGTTCTATCGATTTATTATATTTCGGAGAAGACTCTACTGCCAAATCCATAACTTTCAGGAGATAGGAAATAAAATTTTCCACTTTCCTGATGATCAGTAATGTTAATGTATTAAAAATAAAGGCATTCTATTGACATTTCTTTTAAAGAAAAATTCTCGTTACGATCGCACATTACTCTTCTTTTCCTTCATTAAATTTCCTCGTTCTGCCGACTAATTATAGCAACGTACACCGATTTATATTTACTTCGTAGACAGGTGTTGGATCTATAGTATTTTACCGAGTCCCTAACGTTTGACATTTATTCCACGGTGCGTTAGCACCGGGGAAGGGAACAACTCTCTCCCGAGCCTCGATTGTTCAACCGTCCGGTCCGAAGCTTACTCAATAAACGCCGCTTATCGCGTCTCGCAATTAGCGGCAATACCTACAGCGCGAAGATAAAAAAATTCCCTCGACGACTGACGTCGCGAAAATCGAGCGACACGTAATTACGCAACGTGTAATTTCTGATTCTTCGTTTTGATCGTCGCACGAGTGTGTGTGTGTCACGCGAGACAAACGAGATAAATAGATAATGTAACAGGTTTCGCGCACGAGTATCGGGACGTAACGCATGCAGCGAAAGTAGCGCGGCGCCTCTTGCTCCTTTTATTATTTATTAATTAATTAATTTATTTATTTTTCCAACAACTCTTCTCAGACACGCGGCAAGCTTGTCGGCGGTTTTCGGGACACCCTGTACAACGGTGTACGCGTCAATACCGTAACGTTACGAGCGAGTACACGCGCCCGGCAAGTACAAATAACACGCTACGCCCGTCCGGGACGCGCAAACCGAGAAGACCGGCCTCTCACCTCTTCCTCGCCACGCGCACCTGTCCGTATCCGTATCCCGTATCCGCGCGTCCGTGTGGATTTTTTCACCACGACTACGCAACGAGAAAGAAAGAGATACGTCACAGGCACTCTTATCCACGTAGACGAGCGACGATGGAGCAGCAATCGGCCGCGACGCGCTCGTCGCTGCAACTGGCAGCTACCGGGACCTAAATACCCCTTTCTTTCCGCTCGTCCGCCCCGTTATCGGTTTACCCGTTATCGCTTCGCTCGTCTGCTCGATCCTTATCGGCATCGCGTTACACAGGTGCGAATGAAACTCGCGTCGGGCCGCGAATCTAAGATGAAATCATGGATCTAAGAGATCGATCTCGATCATCCCGCGGGTAGTGAAGAAAAGAGAAGCTGATAGGAATTTATCTATAAGGAAATTAGGGATCGAAATTGGATGATTGGATCTTGGTTTAGCTTCTTCCTCTGTGCCTCTGTCACGTCGAGATAAAAATACGAAGGAAGCACTTGGACTCCTGTTTAGAATTGAGAACTCAGAAATAAGATAGATGATTTGAAAAAATTAAGACATGATGGGTGTATCGCTCCACGGATCTTTATCGTTTCGCAGATGGCGAAGTTAGACCTTGGGTCATTTAATTTCTTCCCTGTTACGTCGATCTTTGCGGCGAGAACTTGGAGGAAAAAATTTACACTGAGAAAAAAAATATTTGGATACAAAAAAATATTTATTAGTTAACTCCGAACAGCTCATTTACTTAATATAATACAATATTTATTTAGAATATGATAAAATAAGTATCTCAGAATTAGATACTTTATCTAATTCTAAATAAATATGTGTATTATATTTAGTAAATATAAGCTGTTGGAGCCACCTAATGAATATTTTCTTATCCAAATATTTCTTTTCTTAGTGTAGGCTCTTGTTCACAATTAATGATGAGAATCCAGAAATTAAACAGATGATTTTAAAGAAATAAAAACGTATCAGGCATATCATTTCGCAAACGCTTTGAGGGACAATTTTATGTCGATATTTCTCGGCAAGTATACATCCATGTGACTCTTCACCGCGAATAGATATAGAACGGGCCTTTTAGACACAAAACGTGCTTAATAGCGAATTCCTTTCTTCGTTCGCCATTCGACTACGTTGCTAAGTGGGTACCAGTATATTACCCGTGAAAACGCAATAAATAACCAGCGATTCGCCTTCTTTCTGATTCCCGTCGCGCGTTCTTAGCGCTAAATCCATCAAACTCGTTTTTGCATCGCGTTCTGAACGTTGAACCTCGCAATTAAAATTTAAAAAAAAAACTACTCGATCACAGCCTGACAGTTCACTCAGCTATGAACGGTTCATTCGTTCACCAAGTCGCTTTTAATCGAATCGATTCATTTTAGAGAGGGCTCTACTCCAAAATCCATAGCTTCCAGGAGAATCGAAAGGAAACGATTAATAACACGTTAATATAAAATAAAGACATTCTATTGCCATTTCTCTAAAAAAAAATTCTTGTTACGATCGCACGTTACTCCTCAACGACTTATCTGCCATTCGAGGATGTTTGCAGTTTGATTTAATCTTCGAACAAAGTGTTTTCTAGAACGAGCGATTCGCATACATCGTGAGATTCAGTATATACCTTAAAATTCTCCTTTTCACATATTTGCGGAACCACCTCTGCGGTATATATCCGAAATAAAATTAATATCGCCGGGAACACCCTCTCCCCGAGGTAGACGACGCGGATTCGAACGGGGTTCCACCTGCGCGACGGTTTTTTTCCAATTCGTTTTAACACCGGCGGCACTTCCTTCGGACACGGGAGAACATTACGTGTGACGGGTGAAAATCGCGCGAGGCCGATTTCACGAGCTCGCGTGCCACCGTAACCGGAAAGCAGCGGCGAGAGGACTGATCGCACGGGGCCCCTTCTTGCATCGGCCGGTCCCCCCTCGAGCGTGCCCGCCTGGTGCTCGTCGCTGCGTCACAATGCTAACAATGAGATATGAACCGCGCACTATTGCCAGTCCTTATTTCTGCGAAAAAAAAATGTTTAAAAAGAGTAAAAAGATTGTACTTAAAAAAAAATACTGAAATAATAAAAATTTATTTTTTTTTTATCACTTTTACCAATGAAGCTATTATGTCCCGAAAAGAAATCGACTCACAATCAGTATATAAGGCACGTTCGTTTAATTTAATGAACAAATGTTTGGATTATGTGAAGAGCGGAACAAAAAAATTGTTTAAATTTCCTGGTGCATTGTGTCGTAATGTATTAATACGTTTCATCGAGTAAATTATTGTTAATAACGTATTAAATACATACGCTTTCGTGTATTTATACAGATCTTTTATTTAAGCTTCATTGTACATACAATACCTATAGGAAAATTATCACAAATGGCATCGTGTATCGTCGGGTCGTTGAACGATGCAAAATGTATATATCGTACAAAACCGTACAAAAGATCGTGAGAAATTTGTAAAAATGTGAACACACTCTCGCCGGAATTTCAATTCATTATACGTATAATACTATAATTCATATACTCATACTTACCAATTATCAATTACCGTCCCGTTAAAATGCGAGACGCTTATTTTTGAAAATAGTATACTGCAATATTATATTTTTCATACGGATAAAGAAACAGATTCATTCTCCGATTTTAGAGAGATTTTCGTAACCGGACGTGAGTCACTTTCAATGTGGTCCAGCGTCGCGATCAGGGCTTATCTCCGATAGATTGCACGTGTAGGGCCCGTGTAGGCGGAAAGATCAATGTTATTAATGATAGACTCGACATTTCCTCTTTCAAGTTTCACTCTTTCCATTATTATTAGTATAATAATACCTTGGAGAGCCTCGAATATCAAGGAAGATGATAGCATCTTTCGTTAAGTGTATCCAACAAAGCGATATCGCGAGAGATAATATCTTGCCCAAGGGCCGAGTACTCCAAAGATAAGCGCCGATCGCCCAGCACCGCTCGAGTATTGTCCAAAGGTATCGGATAAAAATGCATAACAACATATTCGCCGCATCATACCTCGTACAAACAGTAACAACATAGCGCACTTGTCAACAAAAAAACTCAAATGCACTATAGAAAAAGTTCAGTCTATATGGAATCGCTTGGAATTAACACGTTTATACTCTCTAATTTTCACCGCGAATTACCCTCGCGAATCTCGAGTCTAGACTCATTTGACTTAACACATTGTGGACGGGCCGCGTAAATTCGTATAGTTGCCCGCGAACACAGACGATCGAATAACGTTAACTGGCATAATTTGTACACGTCGTTTTTTTTCTTACGTATCGCGTAATAGTACATGGTCTCATATTATAAAGATGTAACGAAGCAGAATGCTTATATACATCACGATGGCCCCTTATGCTTTAGTCTCTTAAAGTATACCAGTCCATAATGTGTTAAGACACGCACGTAAGTATGTATATATATATATATATATATATAAGTATTTATGTAGTTAAGTATTTTTAGGGTCTAAAATCTCTCTTGAGAATTTCGAGACGGGAAAGTAGACGCAGATAATATTACGTTTACGGCCGAAAGTGACTTCGCGAATACGTATACGAATGCTTACACCCTATTCGTTATTGCTTCAATATATCTGCATATCAATTAACCATATCAATTAACGAAACGAGCATCTAAAAAGTTTTTATAAAAGGGATATAAAGAGACAAAAAGCTCGCGCGAGCGAGTACGTAATTTCGTTACGATCGAGTGAAAGTTTTAGAAGTTACGGGCAGCCAGATGCAGCTCCGGCTGGATAATGAACACTTTCGAGACGTGGCCGCAGTTCGACTTGTCCTCCATCGCCAGGTAATTCCTCATCGGCACGAGCAGCTCGTCGTACGGGTCCGTGTTCAGCTGGTACTCCTGCATGGCCCGGTACACGGCCTTGAAGGGCGGCTGCTTCTGCGAGTGGAACGTGCCGCGGGAACCGTGCAGCACCAGAGCGCCTTCCCTCTCCGCCTCCGCGCACACCGACATGTACATACAGTGGTCCGGCCGATAGTTGTACCGGCATGAGTACACGTACAGCTTCTCCGGGTGATAATGGAATATTATGTTGATGATATCTTGATCGCCCCAGGTTATCTTCAGTCTGTACTCCTTGTGAATGGGAATCACGTAGTCCGTCCACCGGAACTCCCTCATTCTCGTCAGATTCATCAGCATCACCCCCGAATTGACGCCCAGCTTGCCGTAATACGGATGCTTGGCGAAACGATTGTACCAGCCGGTGTTGGGATCCTCGTGCTCCGGACTGAGGGCCGCCAGCTGGCTGGCGTTCATCTTCTTGAACTCGTCCCAGATCTTCTCCGGCGGCGCCAGGAACAGGGTGTCCGTGTCCACGTATAGCACCGCGTCCGTGTCGTTCAGCACGGTCTGAAATATAAATCCTGTAAATCTGACTGCACGTTCTCGCAAACAACACTCGAGTTGTCAACTCGAATTGAACCGCTTACCGGTAGAAACAGTCGTTGCGCCGCGCAGGGCTTGAACAGCTTCTTCCACATGGCCACGTCGCTACCGTCCGGGAAGGTGATGGGCCGCACCAGGAAGTCGAAGGTCTTATTGGATATTAGCCGCCACTCCGACAGCTTCTCGCTGAAGGCCGGTATCAGATTTTGCTCCGCCAGTATCACGAACTGCAGGGGCCTGCTGGCGAAGACCAATGCCGATTTCAGCATGGTCAGGGCCTCGTGCAGCCTGTCCCCGCACACCACCACGCATATCGTCACCTCGCCCGCAGACGTGCTACCTGGGGACTTCTTTGTGAGCGCTAGACGCTCCCTGCTCGCGGCCGGCTGGTCGTACACCTTGTTGGAGAAGTTGGCGGTCACGTTGAGCAGTATTATCAGCGCGGCGAGGATAAGGCACAGCAGGAACAACTTGTATACGGATTTCATCGCGTCGCGTTCCACTTCAAACCGTGCAAAATCGCGACACGGATGCTGCGCGACGTCGGCAGTGACCTGACGGCATCTTGGACCACTCCTGGAAGCCGACGATAATCCGCGACGTTGAGGAACACAACGGATCCCAGTGTCGCGTCGTTGACGTCGCGTCTCGTCTCAAGTAATGGCGAGCGCCATATTTATGGTATAAACCACCTCTCAAACTCCCTAATCAGGTGTCAAACACAAGAGTTGATGAGCACCACTGTCCATCGAGCTGCGCAAAGAATTCATGACAGTTTAAAATTACGTATACGGAATGTAATTTAAACCATGTATATTATACAGAAAAACGTGTTTTAATAATTGTGAAAGCATTTATACATGTTAAAGTGTTTGATTTTCCAATTTAAGCATTTTGCGTCTAAAGTTCTAGATAATTCTTGAAGTAGCAGTTCTTACAATATTATGTATACCATTTTCCAGATAATATGAATAATTGCTTAATTATCTATCTATTATTTAATACTAGTAAATTAACAATTATATTATTAATAATAGAAAAGAAAAATTCCCAACGTGTTTTATTATTGGGATATTATTTAAAAAATGGACACACAATTTATCATTACATTTTTGATACATAACGATCAACAGATAATTTTACACGCTATGAATCTGACTGTATTTCAAAGACACTAATTGCTTTTCGATGCTACTAATAATCTTCCAGTCTACATCCTGATAAAATAGGGTATCGAAATCAGGGTGGCCCATCATCGCTTTTAATGTCTTTTTTGCGTCATTCCTGCAATTAACACTCACATTCATTATATATCTGTTTTATTATTTAAGCGAGAATTCTTAGTCCTAAATCTTACGTAAACTATAATTTTAAGAACTTAAAATTAAAACAATTTTTATAACTTGCAATATCGCTCAAGAACAAACTGAGCATATATCTTTGCCAAGGAATAATTGCTTGTTAAGAAATTATTTTCTTTAAGAAAACATAATAAATGATTGCTAAAGAACCACACAAAATATTCGTAAGATACTGTTATTAGTGATATATTCTCAATAGATGCATGTCAAGAGTATACCTTGTTTCGTTATTACCGTCGAGAAGAAATTTAGCGCACATTGTGAATATCTTACGGCGACTATCCTTGAGATTTGGATTTGACAATAAACATTCAACTCCAATAATATTAATAATATTATAGAGCAGTCGACTCACGGTCGCTCTTATCAACGGGTTCTTGTGGCTGTAGATAGAAAGACAGTGTTGAAAATTCCATATACAAATCATTATACATATAACAAC
The DNA here is from genome assembly GCA_035220615.1 of Leptothorax acervorum. Lineage (NCBI taxonomy): Eukaryota > Metazoa > Arthropoda > Insecta > Hymenoptera > Formicidae > Leptothorax > Leptothorax acervorum. The sequence continues at coordinate 399,742 of JASTWQ010000002.1, read as the reverse complement.
GTAATCGTCGGTTTAATCAAAGACGAAATAAAGTCCTTTCGATCACCTAGCACCGTGCTCGCTAGTCAATATCCGAATACACGTTGCAGGAGACAAGTGCAACACCATGGAATCCAAGGCGCGTTGAGCATCATTCCGGATTCCCTTGTTCGTGTGGGTGCTTTTCAAAAGCAACGCGGACGCAAGTTCGTCGAATTCCGGTCTTTGCGTACACTGGACTGTCTTGTACAACTCCATCGCTACCTGGCAGACAGTTCTAACGACGTGCGGTCTCGTATTTCGCAGCAAACTGCAATATAATGACGTTTCATTGCAGCGAACACGTATGACAAAGAGATGCGACGGAGATGCTCGAATGACCTGCACAAGGTTCGATATATGCGAGGCATATTGGAGTCCAGCAATTCTGGTTGAATCCTCGAGATGTGCATTAGCTTTATTAGAGCCGATACGCTGCTCTGCCATTGCTCCTGCTTCAAGCTCTGCATGGCGTGTTTCAATGTCTCTTGCAGACTCGCAAAGTCTTCTGGTGTCTCCACACCATCGCCCCCCAATATAGATGCATAGTCCCCGTAATTGGCCGTAGGATTAACGTCCTTCGGATGTCTACTACATAAAAATATCATGTTTAAACATACATGAATATAATATATTCAACATTTATTTTATTTTTATATGTATTTAGATATATTTTATTTGTGTGATTTGTGCTGATTCAAATAACATTGTGCCTCATACTGAAATTTTAGTAAAATGCGCCAAGAAGTTAAACATGCCCGATGTTTATTTTACCTGTCAGATAACGACGTGGGAAAACGTAGGTCCCCCGAAGCCCCGGAATACGTTGCTTCGACAAATTGTGTTTTTGCAACTTGTGATGAATTTGCATTCTCATGCTGAATAGATAAGGAAGCCGTTTCCGTCGCCGCGCGTGTGGCAGACTTACCTTTTTTTTTTTCACAAGATAGTTTTTATCACGAAATAAATATCGGCACTCGTTAAAAGATTTCGTAATCGGCTGATGTTCCTACCTGCACCTTTGCACATGGGACACGTAACATACTTCTTGCATTCCGTATGCGCCATTGTATTACAAATATATTTATTAAAGCGTAACGCGATACGCGGGGATTATATATCAAAGAAATTCGATTACTTTAATGCCGCAGGAATTTGTCCGCTATATCTTTGCCTCTAAACGTCCATTTTAAACACGCAAACATCGCTCTTGCATAACTTTCCATAAAAGTATTACTTTTAGATAAGTTCAAGTCGATATTGATATGCAATTTCAATAAGAAGAACCGATGGAAGTAAGTTACGATAACGGCAATAACGTTATAAAAGATAGCGTTTGAATATATATATGCGATAGTTAAATATTAAACTAACAATAAGAAAAACACCTTCGTATTTTCTTTGAAAATAATTTTCTTACGATATGAGAATATGTACATTATATATTATTTCTCTATACATTAATTATAGAATCATCCATAATTAAAAAGCGATAAAGCTATAAAATGTAGCACAGTCGCATTTATCCTAATGAATAAGATAAATTGGTCCTTCAATAAACCGCGAGATAATGAAAGTTACCTCACTTTGTCGAGAAAGCGCTTTTTGTCAGCTAGTTGCGATTTTCTAGCCGATCAAATATGGTCCGGTTCGATGACATGTCGCATGTCGTCTAAGTATTACGTATTACACTTTTCAATCCAGTCCACGGACGATCGGAGGATAACTGTATATTCGTCATCCTTCCCACTTTATATCGCACAGTTCTATTTTTAAGGAACCCTTGTTCCACACTCTATTTTTGCGATATCAGTTTGTCTCGCGAATGAAAAAAATTGACTATCCTTGCTTACGAATATCGCCTAAAAAGAGTATCAGTTCCGTGTATCACGACGGCGGTTTCTCCAGCGAGATATTATAATCCAAATGATCACAATGTATAGGACACTGATAATACGACACCGCGCTAGCGTGGCCGGATCTTCCTGATGTCATAGGCACACCTTGGATCCACTGGTCCTTGGCCGGATCATAAATTTCTACTATGTTCAAAAACGTCGTACCGTCGTATCCTCCTAAAAAAAAGGAACCATACGTGTATATCATTTGTTATACCATGCCTCTCTACAAAGCATAGCTTTATTTTTTTTTTAAGATTGATAGAGGCATGTTTACCCATTGCGTATAGTTTGCTGTCGAGGATGGTAACACTAAGAGCACTGCGAGCAATAGTAACGCTGCTCACGTTCTCCCATACGTCGTGCTCCGTGTCGTATCTCTCCACCGAATTCAACTGCGATTTTCCGTCGTATCCGCCTATAACGTATATGTACTGGCCCAGACTGGCCACACCGGCCCCCGAGCGACTGCACTTCATAGGCGACACCATCGTCCACTCGTCATTCTCGGGATGGTAACACTCCACCGAACTGAGCCGGTCCTTGCCGTCGAAGCCACCAATCGCGTACAGCAGTCTGTCAGAAATGATCGTACTTCTTACATTATACAATAGATAGATTTAATATATTAATATAGCTCTTTGAATAAATTCATAGAAATAATGTTTTCAAATAAACCGAAAAGTGTATGCTATTTATATTTATATAAGAGGAACCAATATCTTATGACAGAAATAGAATACTCTAGTTTATAGGCCATTAGTAACATAATTAGCATACTGATGTCATAGCGAAAAATGATTTACTTTGATATTTTAATTTAGTCATCTATTTTTTATAAATGATTATTTGATTAACATATTTATCGCTCAACGAGTTGAACGAGTATCGACTGACAAGTAGTACCTATTCACTACCGCTACTCCTACACCTAATCTCTTGATATGCATGGGTTTCACACTGGTCCACGTATCTTGATCCGGGTCATAGCATTCGACGCTATTATGGTACTCAGCGCCCGCGCTGCCACCCACGGCGTACAACAGACCATCCATAACGGCTACCCCGACCCTGTTTCTCGGTACCGACATAGGGCTGCATGGTCGCCACTGATCTGTCATTGGGTTATACCTGTCGACCCAGTCGCTGTCGTACCTGAGAAAAGTCGTGCGATTCTTTTAGGTATATTTCAAAACTGCTTCTTAAGCAGCTTTAGCGTTCACCATTTATTCCAAAATCACTTGCATAAAGCAGTATGTCAACTACAAATTTTCATGCTGCTTGGTAACTATATTTTATATATATTTAAAAATAAATGTCCCCTAATTTCTTAGGCATTTTTATTCAATTTTTCATGCAAAATCGAAACTTTTAGATACAAAATAAAAATAAATGTATTACCTCAGTTTGTTAGTTCTTATTTTCTATTCATATGATTATGGAGAAAACTAAGAATTACTCGAATATCAGATTGGAAAAAATTGGGAACTAGAAAACAAAAAACTTTAATAAAATAAATATTTTACATTACATTTAAAATAATTTCTGTTTTTAAAAAATATATACAATAAGAAAATAGAATCTGCTATAAATATTAAAAAAGTGTCATGTTAAAATTTTGAAGAAAATTTCGTTAAAAGGAACGGAATGTATATATATCTAAATAAAATATTTAGAAATCTATAAAATGTAAATGGAACTTACATGGCACTCTTTCTAGCACTTTTTTTTTCTCAAAATAAAAACAAAATCAAAGACACCATCCTAACAAAAAGGTCCCCAAGTTTTAATGTAATTTCCCGAGAATCTTTTCGTTATTTTCAGGCAGAAAAAATTTCTTGAGAATTTGAGTTTTTCTAGGCAACTTTCCAGACGCCCCGTATTATTATAGCTCTTAAACGTCGAACATGATTGACGTCCAAGCGGTCCAAGTGCTAACCTGCTTCCCGGTGAATTGTGTCTGCCGCCGACCGCGTAGAACATCCCCTTTACGAACGCACCGCCCAGGCCGGATCTAGGAACGATAAGCTTGGCGTGCTGCGTCCACGTCTTCTCGTCGGCGTTGTAGCCTTCCAGAACGTCGAGCGAATGCTTGAAGAAACCACCGGCGATATATATTACCCGCCGCGTGTTAGGCGTACGCTCTTTCACAACCGGCTTCTTGTGCAACGTCAGGTCCTTGAAGATCTGCGCCAGATACTCGCGACACGCCGGCACCTTCTTCAGCACGTCGCAGTTCTTCATCTGCTCTCGCAGGAAGTTCGGCGTGAGGTACTGGCAGCGTACCGCGTGCAATATGTGCTCCATCTTGGGCCGCCTCGCCTCCTCGTTGTATTTAACCCACTTCAACACGGCGTTGTAAACCTCCCTTTCCTCCTGCACGTTCAGCTCGTCCTTCCTGATGAGTGTCACTAACTGTATGGCAGATAGCTGCAAGAACTCCTCCTCCTGGCATATCTGATTGAAGTGCTGAACAATGAACTGATTCGCCTTGTGGTACAGATCGTGGCAGCCGTGCTGCTCGGCGAAGTTGGCGATTCCAATCGCGTTCGTGGGATCGAGTTGCCTTTCCAGAAAGACACTGCACGCATCTATCACATTGCTGACCTATATCGAAACACACGTTTGCCAAAAGTTAAATCATATCAACAGGGAGATCGAGTCCCTAACTTAAAGTAACTTTATGTCATTCACCATATACACTCGGAATACATCTATCGACGCAATTCTTTCTTTCACAATACTTTCTTTCACAATAGGTTTCTCTTTTTTTTTTTTTTTTCTTCTAAAATTGTCTACACACTTGGAACATGGTAGCTGCTGACAGCAGCGAACACACGGTAATCTCAGTGACTCTTATTTGACCAGTATACATGAAGTACATTAACCGAGCCATCGTGGTCGGACAGACACCCTGGAGCTTCACCCTCGTCATCTCGCATTCCTTCAGTCCTCCAGTGAACATTGCCTGAAATTTAAAAAAAACCGATCAACATCGATTCGCACCGCCTCTTGCAGGGATTCCAGTGATGGATTCGAGGTAACGCACGACACAATTTCCATCCAGCTGTTCAGCTTACCTTAAAGTAGGGACTAGCTGCTGCTAAAATAACTTTATGCGCGTGGAACAGTTCGGTGCCGACCTCCAGGATCACGTCGGTCAGCATGTGATGGCTGCGCATCATGAACATCATCTTCATGGTCTCCTTCAGGTAGTTGGCCATGCAGAACGTCATGTCGCCGAGATCGCCCCGATTCCGCTCCGTGTTGAGCATACCCTCCCAGTCCGTTTCCACCCCGGACGGTAGCGGAGCGTCGCCCCGGGGCTGGGGGCCGCCCCCGCGGGCCTCGTTCTTCCGCCGACAATCTTTCTCTCCATCCATTAAAGTGGAGCTGCAACGAGAGCGGAGAAACACCGCGGGGTATTGCGCCTTTTAGATATTTACATACGTTCGCGTCATCGCGCGTATACACACGCGCGCTTACTCGCGCGCCCGATCCTTCCCTTCTCGGAGCTCATTAATATCGCGCGCGCGCGCGCGCAGGGGGCTTATCGTTATTATCGTCTCCTCCGCGACGCGAACGGCGAACGGGAAACCCGCGCGCGGGCCGCGGCGGTGTCGCGTCGCGTCGCAACACTCGCACCAACAGCCGCGTAATCGGCGCGACGACGCGAGTCACGCATGGTGTGTGTCGGCGTGTCGCGGAAGCGTCGCACCGCACGTGATCGTTTCCAGCGACGGGTTTCTCCGTCGCCGTCGTCGTACCGCGCGTCGCGGGGAGATCGTCTCTCGACACGCGCGCGCGCGCGCGCGCACGCACACTCTCGCATAACGCATATGTCACTTACCCGGGTCCCGGCCTGCCTGCAGCCTCGCCAGGGCAATCTACTTGCGTCGAGGAGTCGCTGGGCGCGAGAGCGAGACGGGAGAGCGCGAAGGAGGCGGACGACGAGAAGGCGGCGCGATCATGTCTCGCGATCGATCTCGCCGATGATGCACGATGACGCAGGCATCTCCTCCCGGCTGCGGCCCTGCTCCGATAGATGCGGCGTCACCGAGAGCGAGCAAATGATCGCACAGGGCCCCGATTTGCATACGCACGTGTTTCACGGAGCCGAGACGAGCGATCGCGGGCCCCGGTCGCCCCGGATACGACTCTTTCCCGTAGCCGCCCCGTGTACAAAACGCTACTGCTGGGCACTGCTGTCACCGTCGCGGTCGCCGTTTGCCGTCGCTCCGCTCCGCTCTGCCGCCCGTCGCGTCGCTCGCTCCGCTCCGTTTCGCTCCATCTCCATCGCGCCGGCGGCGGCGCGAAAGCGCAAGATCGCTTCGTCACGATTTGTACCGTAGATACGCCGGTGTACCTTTGTCCGCGCCGCTGATAGCGGTCGGCTGCGGCTAATACGCCGCGCCGCGCCGGGCTGGCTCCGCTCGGCTCGGCTAATAATCCAGCGCGGCCCTGACGGTGACTCGGTAATAAATACGCGCGTGGAGGACGCGCTTCTAGCGTTCGGTCCCCGTGACGCCGCGGCCGGTTGTTCCCCAGCGACGATATTCTCGCCGAGCGAATATAATAAGTATCCGGGAACTGATTCTGCGAAAACGAGCTCGCCCGGAATCGTTTCCGCCGAGATCGGGGACGTGAGAACGAACGCGCGGATATTGGGATATATCCCCCGTCCCCGCGAGATATCTTTCCGTCGCTATTAAAATTAAACGAAATCCTTGGGTGCTTTCCATTTAGCGACACAATTAAGTCAACACATCGTTTTATCTTTCTTGGCGTTCAATGACAGGAACAATAATGCTCGTGTCGACTTTGTGTCACTGAATGGAAAGCACCGCCTTAATTCCGCGTTGGGAATTGCGAGGTCCCGACGATGGTCCGGACCGTTCCAGGAAGCGCGAATCGGGATTTTCCTCGGGATTACCCCGTTTTCTCTCGTTTTCGAGATTATTTCTACCACAATTTCCACCAATGCAGATTAACTTTAATCTCTATTCAACTTACTTTTTTGTCCCGTTCTAGTTTTAAGAATTAGAAAAAGATAAAAAGTACAAGTTTACTCTTGATTTAACTTACTTTTTATCTCTTTCTAGCTCTTCAAACTATAAGAATTAAACTTCTAACTTACTTTTTATCCTTTTCTAGTTTTAAGAATTAGAAAAAGATAAAAAGTAAGTTGAGCCGAGATTAAAGTTAGTCTACATTGGTAGAAATGGACATTGAGCGATCCGTATCTCCCGTCGGGTCGACGTGTCCGTCGGCACGGCGACGGCGACGGCGACGCGGCAAGCAGAAATTCTCTTCCATTTCGGCCGCACATTTTACGACGTACGCTGGATGCACTCTCTAAAGATGAAGAAAACGTACATTTCCCTCATTCTTTTCCTATAAAAATACATATCATATTTTAGAAATACTTTATATGTCGTACCCCCCGCGTGTTGTAGCAACGATGCGACGGCGAGCACAATGGATTATATCGCGAAGTACAAAATATGTCTCAGCCTTAAAGGAATTTCTCCGCTGCAGTTCTTTTTGCTGCAAGAGATGCCGGGGATTCCTCTCCTCGATTTCACAGGAACGACGACGACGACGACGACGACGACGGTGCATTCGTCCTCCCATCCCAGGCCCAGGTGCAACGAGGGAGGGATTATCCGCTCCGCGCACGGACGGACCGACCGTGAAACAGCAATCGTGACCGTAGATGACTCGAATGACTTGCAAATTCCGCTCTTCTGCCTGCCTGCCGCGGGCGGCCGCTGCTGCGATTTCGCGCGTAATCGAGAGCGAACGGTACTCCCGCCTCCCGCCGCGCGCTCAGCGAGTCAGCTGTTCCGCATCCCACGGTTTACGCCGGTTACGGCGGATTTAATTGACCGTTCGACGGTTCGTCCGGCTGCAGGACACGACGGACGACGGATGAGATACCGTCGATTAATTACAGCGCGATTGATTTCCTCGCGCGCGCGGTCCATGGAGGCAGATCAAAAACAGATGTCCCTGTGAAAAAGATAAGGGAATTAGAGAAGGGAAGGGGGAGAAGAGCGCGATACTGCGTTTCCCTGCAACCCCTCGAAAGAACAATAAATATATATATTTGTAAAAAGTGGACAATCGTCATTCGTCATGCAGATGCAGGGTGTCCGTCGTGAGCGACGGACAGAATGGGGGGGGAATGACACGATTTCGCGTGAGAGAGATAAAACATTTTTTGTCATGTCATCTCCGGATTTACGTTGTCTTACTTAAATTGCGTCTTCTTGGGATTATCGTCTCCGTTTCGCTGGACGAAAACTCGAACCGGCGATTCTTGGAAATCTTGAATTGAATTCCGACACGTGCCGCCCTCATTCGGTCGAGATCGATACCCAGAGAACATTACATTACTCGCATCACTTTGTTTGAAAAGTCGTCCTAAAATTTCAAAAATATGTTATGAAATTATCAGGAAGATTGTTCTGAAGTTACTATATACTTCAATTTACAGTATTTTCGAGAGACACTGTTTTAGAATCAATGTTTTATTTATTGGAGATCGCTTTTTTTAGACGTGACTTTTTAGAGTGATAATTACAATCGATAAAACAGTTTAGGGAGCAATATACACACACACACACATATATATGTATATATATTTTTTTTATATATAAATATATTGTATATGTAAAAAAAATATACATATGTATACCTAATATCTCTAATATATTAAATTTAAAAAATTGCGCTGAAGCAGCTATTTATTTGCTTTTCCTCGCCACAACATTAAATTTCTGGTCTGAAGACTTTTGCAATTCATTTGCATATTTTTAGCCTAATTTCATGCAGTTCATGCGTCTATAATTATTCACTCTATTCCTAAAAAAAGTCTACAGAGTGGACAAAATAACTTCTAATTTGTACAATGCCTCGCACAATTTTTTGTTCTAATTATCAAGAAAAACCGTCCATTTACATTATGTATACATATATTGCTCTCTGTGAATTGCTACGATATATTCCGTATCGTTTTACATGATATTGATAATTAATGGGACGTTTCAACGCAATTACTCTTCATCGGAATAGAAACTATTAATGCTGCATACTCAGCATACTTGATCAGCTACCAAGTTAGCCAAGGCCAAAGTTTGATGTATTATCAGAGAACTGTGTCAGAGGTTTGCATTTCACGCATTCTTTTGTTTCCGTAAAAATATAACTTTCGCACGGTTACTCGATCTGTTCCCCACTCTCTGTCCATCATATATCAGACATCCGAGATGAGGAAACCGGTCGATTACGATAGGCAGTAACTTTTCAACCACAGCGTCGTACGTCTCGCGAAATTTCCTTTAAATCCTCCGCGGTGAGTCTCCTCACGATCCTCCGCACGTGTTTCCCCTAATCCGTTTCCCATATTTTATCTGTTGTCACTCTATTTTTATCTCTTACTCCATTCATCTATTTACCTAGGCCTAGATTAGGGTAACACAGCTGTAGCGATATGATGAATCCATCCGCGTACGCCTCGTCGGACAATGTGCAGAGGCACAACGTGGCGCATTTCGTCCAGGAGTTCGAGTGCGAGCTGAAGGACACGTCCGGGAGATGCATGAACGTCGGTTCCGGTACCGGGGAGATAACCAGGAACGTTCTCCTGCCGGCTCTTAATCGAGATGCGGTGATGATAGGTGAGAGAGAACCGACAGATCCGTATAAGGAAACCCGTCAATTGTCACATCTTGATCTCCTATCTCAATAGCGTGTGATACCTAATTCGATTGTACAACGAAGGCACGGACATTTCCGAGAGCATGGTCGAGTACGCGAACAGGACCCATGGTATCGACGGGTTGCTCGAGTTCGAGACGTTGGACATTCAGACGAGAGACCTGCCCGAGAAGTACGTCGCCGAGTTCGACCACGTGTTCTCGTTCCCCGCTTTGCATTTCTGCAATGACGTCCGGTAAGCGGCCTGACTGTTCATCCCGCACACTGTTAAATATCAAAAAATGAAATTTAAACCAATATCCTGAGTTAACCCTGGAATGGCACACATGGGTCGTTTTCGTCCTTTGACTTTGTCGTATTTTGAAAAGGTCCGTTAACCTGGCGCGTTCGTACCGGTCTGGAAAAAAAGTTTGGAGTAAGGAGTGTAAGGCCACAGGCGCCCCAGAATCCGACAATTAACAGGCGACTGGCAAGCAGTAAACATCTGGCGAGGACGGAAACGACCCATGTGTGCCTCTTACGTATGCATATTCATCTTTTCAAAAATCATTTTTTCTTGTGTAATTTTGTTCTGTGACTCGATATATAAATTTTTATAAAGGTTTTAAGCGAATAATTTTTTTACTTATGTACGAAGTTTTTCAGTTAAAAAAAAACTACGCATATTTTATTTCTTTTATAAATTTTATCTCCTATAAGCCACCATACAAAATTAGCGATATTCAACCCTTGAAATAAATACCCTTTTTTAATTTCTGAAACTTCCTATATTTTTTTTCTGAAAGCACCTACCCTCAAGTAAAAATACCTAGGAGGATTTTTTAAAATAAGTTAATTAACAAAAGTTATGCATTTTTTAACATTACGCTGCATTTTCTCATTTGCTTTTTTTCAAAGATTAAATTAACAATTTCAAAATTAAGATTATAATGTTTTTATTGTTTTAATTTATAGTTAAGACCTCAAAGAACATGTATGAATTTTTTCAGAATTTTTTGTAAAGTTTTAGATTGTTTAATATGTCGCGAACGAAAACGACCCATGTGTGCCGTTAGAAGGTGTCGAAAAACAGTGTGCCATTCCAGGGTTAAATAACATTTTGTCATTTTTAACTATCATGTGTGTCGAAATTAAATTTATTATTTTAATATACTAAACAGTATTATTTTAACATTGGTTTAGTTAAATTAACATTGTTTTAGTTAAATTAACGACATATTAAATAGGAGCAGTAACGACCTACAGGAATGGTTAAAAATGACTTAAATTGAGTATAAGTTGACATTACAAATTTAACAATGACTCTAAGAATTACTTTAAAATCTATAACAATTACTTTAAGAAAGACTCTCCCACGATATGGCCCTCGACGCGTCTCGAAAGCGAAACCGCTTCGGTTCGATCTTCGACGGCAAAATGATGTCGCGTTGACGCTTATATCGACGCTTATATTGTGCGATAACATTCCAGTAAATGCAAGCTTCAAGAGAGATAATCGTATTTATCTCCCCTAATAGACAGGGATTGGAGAATATTTACAACATGCTTCGACCCGGCGGCACTTTCCTCATGCTATGGGTATCGTCTCACGACATGTTTAAGATTCTTGAAACCATGGCAGAGAACAAGCGTTTTGCTTCGTATTTGTACGTGAGTATCGCTACTTAACTGTTTTCTTATTTCTTTTTACAACGTTCCCCTGCTGCGAGTCGCTAATCGTTACGCCTTGCGTTCACGCGGGACGTGAAGAAGTACACCGCGCCGTTTCCAGATTCGGAGAAGCCTCACATGGAGCTGAAAGAGTTGCTTAGAAGCGTCGGATTTAGGATTCGACACTGCAGTAACCGGGAGATGAGCTTCGTCGACAAGAAGCCGAACGCTTTTCTGCGTGAGTACACTTAAAGACCTGCATGAATATCGTTTACAACATAAATTTTATATTAATTAATATAAAACTATATAAATATAAATATATTAATAACTATATTAATATATATTATAATAATAAAATATATTAATAAAACACTAAAAATATATAACTTGACCTTCACTGAAACGGATATAAGTCCACATCTGATTATTTCTTTCTTCTTCGTGATTCCAACAGCCACTATTATGTCTGCCTTTTCATTTTTGCGCGAGATGCCACCCGATCGAGCGGAGAACTTCAAAAACGAATTTGTAAGCGAATATACGAAGAGTAAATATACGCGCGATCATGAGGAGCTGGCGGTGGACCTGTACGAAGTACTGGTAGTGTACGCACAAAAACAAGTATTATAAAGTAGATAATAATTATGTATATATTGTAATTAAGTTATGGAGAACTCATTATCACCGACTTATGTAAGCGATTAGTAAAATGTGGCATTATAATGTATATATCTTTCGTCGCACGACGGATTAGAGATAAGAGAAAATCCGGATGTTATTGAATTCAGAGGAAATCGGGAATGTTGACACAGCACGCTTTTATCTTCGTTATTTAACGAAAATGAGAGGGATGAGGTGCGTATACATATATGTATTATAACTGCGCTTTGAGATAATATATTTATTTCTTATTAATATGGAGTTTTCATCAACAATAACAGTATAGCAGTAGGCGTAACAAGAGAGACGAGGTAGGTTACGAGGAACCTATCCTAATGTCGTACGCCAACAAGTCACCGCGGTTGGAAGGGATCCTCGTGGCGTCTATTCCTTCGTTCATCACATTTTTTTGTGCTACGACACCAAGCTATCGGTCGCTAATCGTCGGGAGAAGCCGGACGCGTGTGTGATCCGGACCGTCTTCTCTGCGCAGAAAATCTTGGCGATTTAATCCTCGAGCAACGTTATCGTGATCTTATCGTATATTTTATATATTCATATTTCAAGTGACCAATATAACACAAACACGACGGATAATATCGCGAATATAAGTCCTGTGTCGCGTTTCAAGACAAACGCTTCATCACGATCTTGATATTCGTATCGATGGTTAAGAACTATATTATTTTCCGTCGTTTTTGTCATCTTTGTTTCGTGCGTAAAGCTGTAATATCGGTTATTAAATGCACGAAGAGGAAGGAGTAGTAATAAGTAATTCGAGTTAAGAACGAGCCGGCACGACTGTTCGAGGATTAAATTGTCGCCTTATACATGTTACGGTTCGCATTTAATAAATGTGCAGCGTCGAGAAACGAGGTAGATACACGCCACGGTAATCCATTTGTTTTGCAAGTTATACGAACGGAAGAGCCACATGCTATTTTAATCTCTTACGATTAATTATTCCGTAAAGTCTAACGCGTTACATTACGTTATAGCCGATCCCTCCTTACCAAGTGACAAATCGACAAGACGTCGCATGTTGGAAGGGAAACCTGTAACTGACGGTGCAATTGCTTTCATCTACGAAAGATTTCTCAAAATTTTTCGTCGCGATTGTGCGTTAAAGAACACGCTAAAGAGCACGAAAACGATTTAACTTTATAACATATAATTATTTACTTTCATCGATCCAAGTAAAATGTTAGCAATTTTTACCAGCAGATTCGAATATTATGACAATTTCAGCTGCAGAAACTGCCAATGTAATTTGATAGCAAAAACCGGGCAGAATTGATCGATTCGTAAACATTTAAATGGAATATATTATTTAAATGGAATACATCATTTAAATGGAATATATCATTTAAATGGTCACGAAATAGCGGATTTCTGCTGGCAATTCGCCACCATATTCCATTAGCAGATTGTGTTACATATCCGCTGGCATTCTGCCGACAAAATTTATAGCGGGCACTTTGCGAAGTCTGTTTCCGACAGATCTGGCTATCTGTGGAAACGGAAGATAAGAAACTTGCGTCAGCTATCGAAAATTGTATTAAAGGGATAACCGAAAGCATTAAGCAAATTACTCGGCGAATATAGAGCGATATTCGCTTGGCGGAGATAGACAATGGAGCCGACACCGGACAGCAGCACATGCGGGACATTTGCATATTAATTCATCACTTAGCAGGATAGGACCCGTTTCGTTTCGACAATATCAAATAGTGGTATTACTTGGCAGGATTTCAAAATCAACGTAACAACAGTTCAAATTATGGCAGTGCTTTGTAGAATAATCTTATTGCCCGTTAGTGAGTGAATTAATATGATGCCGTTAATCATCGCCGATAATGATAATGAGGTGAATCCAATCGTGCGTGATCCGATAACTCAATCCGCCGTGATTACGCGTTTCTCGGAACCTACGGACTCTCCTTTTGTTCTAAATTGGTGTGTTCGTTTGCTCCTCGTCTTTTCCGCGAATTTCCTTTTCTTTCTTTTTATCCAAGTAGTATAGAGGCTCTCTTGAATAAATCATAAAAGAAAGTAGGTGAGAGAGGCAATAGGAGCCAAGCGCGGTAATTGGTGCACAGTCGATTTCAAATATAAATATATTAATTAGTCACATTACAGTATTAATCTTGGACTTGACGGACGTTTCGACCCTTTCTTTGAATCTTCAGCGTAAAATATAAAGAAAATAATAAGAAAATTGAATTATTTCAATTTGATTGCGCTAATTTTATCATTTTCTGAATGCGTTTGTTGATCGATGCAGTAAGACTTATTAATTTTCTTATTATTTTCTTTATATCTTACGCTGAAGATGACCCAAAGAAAGGGTCGAAACGTCCGTCAAGTTCAAGATTAATACTGTAACGTGACTAATTAATATATTTATATAATTATTTGAAATCGACTGTGCACCAATTATCATGCTTGGCTCCTTTTGCATCTCTCGCCTTTCTTTTACGATTTCTTTTTATCGTTTTTCTCCTGTCCTCTCTCGTTGTCTATTACGTCCACTTACGACGATCTCGCGATTTTTCCTTCGCGTAGGTGATGCATTCGGGCCGTACCCGTGCGTTCCTCCCTCGCATCGTCGCGTCGAGAGCGAGATGCGCGGAGAGACAGTGGAAAGAGAAGAGCGAGTGCACTCCACGCGATCTCGAATATCGCACGTTGAAAAATTGAAGTATCACGGAGAAAAACGCGTGGTAAAATGTGATAATATCTTCGCTTATGTTATAGGCCGGCAATTCCAGATACATATATATATATATATATACATGAATATATATAATAATAAGTATAGCTATATTGCAATGAGATCAAACACTCGAAGAATACTGTTGATGGTAAACACTCGAAGAATATTTGATAAGTTATCGAACGAGAGAGCGCAGATACCAATATTTATTTAGAGCGACGGTTTCGCGAAAATTATTTGGAGATTCTGCATATCGTTCGTGTACATACATCTCTTCCCCTCTTTCTCTCTCTCTCTCTCTCTTTAAGAAGATCGTTACGATGCTATCACATACAGAATTGCAAATTCCAAACGGCATTCGTCGTTATCGCGACAGAGTTGCGATCGCGCGGAATTGCGTCACGGAAGGAGGTCGCGAAGACGACGATGACGATAACGAGATAAGTGCATTTTGCTCTTATCTTTCCGTGCGTGTGACGTCTCTGACAGGCTCTTGTTGGCGCACAATGTAGGGGGGCTCGACCTTTAATTCAGTGCAATAGTGTTCCTTTAGGGGTAGAAGACCTATTAGAAGACACGTTATGTACAAGGGAATTTTCCCGGGACGTCTTTCCTCCCCCCCCCCGAGAGAACGGAGCAACGGAAGACAGAGAACGGAAGAGAGTTAGAAGGTGGTGGAGAGAGACCCTACTGAACCAAATTATCGGCAGAACCCGCACGTTATACGAGGAGAGAATTACAGCTTATATAAATTAATTTTAATAAGTCTATCTTTGATTTCTTTAGGCGCGGGTGACTCTAAACTGGCCCCCTATATGTTTGTATTTTGATCACTTCCTGAATTAATTGCAGCACAGAGATTACGCCTACAGTGGTAAGTCTGCCGTGAACGCGTTTTTTTTTTCTTTTCTCCCCCGTGAGAGAAGGTCCGTCTCTTAGCTCCCTGGAAGCTCCCAGCTTCCAGGCAAGCTACCCCGGCGATCACGGTGTGACGGAGGCGAGCGCGGGTTTCGGAGGATCGATGAGAGAAGCGGGCGAGCTGAGCGGTCGCGTTCTGTGATGCAAGGACACCACGTGTCCTTCGTAAAACGTAGGCGAGACGCGGACGTGTGTTGTCATTTTCTTTTCTTTCTTTTTTTTTTTTTCATGCGTGCGTATGTGCGTGTCATCGGCGGAATCGTTTAGCGCGCTCGTAAAAACGCGTGTGGCGAGTCTCTCGCTGAGCGCGGTACCCGGTTTGGGATGCTGTGACCCCCTCGTAAGTGCAATCATTCAGGACACTTTCATCGATTTCGTACGCGCGGCTCCGGCGCGATGCGCCGCGACGCGAGGCGACGGCGACGGCGACGCGGACGCCGCGCGTCGCGCTGACGCACGTGGCCCAACTCCCGAGGGAACACTCCCTCGGGGACTACCAGCCACGACCTACTTAACGAGAGGACAATGACGCTCTAATATCTACCCGGGGAAAAAAGTTTTAGTCTGCCCGTCTCCGCGGCGGCTTGTCCGCGCCGACCGTCGCGGTCGGCGACTCGCCGCCGCGTTTCCCGGTGGGAAAAATATAATGTCGCACGTACACTCACACATACGGACAGAGATCTACCCCACTAAGGACTCGACGAGGAATTTAGTTTAAGTTCTTCTGAATACAATAGCGTACTACCGAGGAGAACTATGAAACTAAATGTCTATTATATACTCTATCTCGTTACAATATAATTTAGTGAAATATTCGAGTACAGTACAGTACTAGTTTTTTAAGTAAAGTATCTTTTTTTTTTTTTTTTGGGCGGATACGACTACTCCTCTAAGGCCTCGCTCATACGAATCTTCCCGTTCTCTTTAAATTTAATTAATTCGAATCTCGTCCTCCTCCTCTGCTCTTCTTTTTTTTTTTTTTTTCGTTTTTTTAGTCCCGCGCACATCCACGTTCTACTGTCTAAGTTGAATAGTAATGAGACTAGACGTGAGAGTTTCGCTCCCCTTTTTTTCTCATCAAGTGAATCGAAAGAATTCGATAGACGAAGATGGGAGACATGCACATCGATCAGTAACAATTATTCAATTCCGATAATGTTTCACTTACAATTCCTGAATAAAATTTCGCCTATCAGTCTAGTAAAATCCGCCGGAAGGAATCGGTAAACTCGCCGGCCGCGAAGGGGGTCGGAGGTTCACCAAGTGTTGGCCCTTGGTAGGACCCCGGCGCTTATCTAGCTAAAATATACATTCTACACATCTCGCGTGCCGGATGAAAGCAAACGGTATATCGCGAAATTAATACTGACATTTGGCACTGCTTCAGGAGACAATTGCGAGGTCGCGAGGGATCCTCGCGACGTGGCTGCGAAAAAGAAGATCCTCCTGTTTCAGATGTTCACTTCCAGCCCTCTTCTTGCCCGGGGCCCGATCTCCGGTGTATCGAATAACGAATTGCGTTTAACGGGACTTCGGTTAGAATTCCGTCGGCTACCCTCCTGGCGCGATAATTTTAATAAGATTTAATGCATATTATCTCGCAGTAAGTGGTCATTCTACGCCGTGAGTCCGTCGAGCGAGTCTCTCTCCTTCCGCAGTCACAGAAATTATTAAAGTGGCAGTATATGCAGTTCCAATTCGACGAGTTTCGGTAGACCAGCGTTTCTCAACTTTCGCTACGCGTTACGCCTTGCCTAATGGCGAAAAGATATCCGGAATAAGAGTTCCGCGCCGTATTTACAGTATTCGTACAGACGAGGGATTGAAGGAACGACAGTCTGTATCTCGAGATATTTACACTCCCCCGAGGGGACGATTATCCTAGAACGCGGCCTCTGTCCGAGTTTTTATTCGCGAGCGAAACGCCCCCCCCCCGCAACTCCATCGCCACCGCGAGAAAGAAACGGAGATAAATGGGAATAGATGCCCGATGCTGCGGCCATAAATCATCGCGTGTTCGTTGTATTCGTGCGCTGGGTGTGCGGCTAATCGATCGCCGTCGCTAGGAGTCAATGGTGCGAACGGTTGCGGATGGAGACCCGCTCGATAAACTTGGGACAGACTTTGACCTGGTGAAACGCCGTTTTTTTTTTTGCGTGGAACTGAGTTTGAGAATCGATAAATTTTGAAAGAGAGCTCTATCCACTACGTGCTAAGAGCGTGATCTCGAATCGTCGAGGATCGGAGTTGAGAAACGCTGCAGCGTACAATATCTGGTACCATAGCAATCGAGAGAGACTCACCCGGGCTGCCGGTTAATGTAGAGTTAAAATGTCAACAAGAAAATATCTTAGTATGTGTCTCGCTATACCTATTTAAGACATCACTACTAGAGTTTATAGCACTTTTGTTTATCCTATATTATCAATGTACGTAACAACGTATGAACAATCAAAGAGATCTTTCTCCGTCCTCTTTACCTCATCTCACCCCCCCCCCCCCACTCAAACAGCAAAAAATTCTTCCCGTTTACTCGCATCGCCGTGCCTCTGGCTGGTTCGATAAACTGTCGGATTCCTCTACAAATTGACCTATAAATCTGATATTGCTTAAAATCAATCAAAGCCCCTCAAAGGCTCAGCGATCCTTCAAAAAGCCGAACTGCTTTCAAGAACTCTCCCTTAATACGGGGCGGTTTCCTATCAAGGGGGATGCAGGTCGCGATGGTGGGCCCTGGCAGTTAAGATGGCCTTCAACTCGGAGTCCAGCTGCTTCTTGGTTCGCTCGCTGACACACTGGCCGCCCACCACCGGCTGGGTCAATCTCGGCGATGGCACGTCCGCCATCAGCTTACTGCTGTCGCGATTCTCGTGACTCCTGGCGCGCCGTATGGGCTTCTTGATCGGCAACGCTTCCTCTTGGGCCTTCTCCTCGCCCGAACGACTCAAGGAAAGCGTCATTTCTTGATTCAGGGTATACGTTGAACCACGACTACCACCACTACCAGCACCACCACCACCACCACCACCCCCGCCGCCGCCACTACCGCTGCCTATAGCCTCCGACGACCTAGTGAGGTCAATAGTCCCGGAGCCCCACTCGCGCGACAGTTTCCTCCCGATGGCAGACGTGAGTTCGCTGTTCGGTGACAACAGTGGACTTCTGGACGCCTGGTAGCCGGCCGAGTGCGGCGGTCTCAGAGTGGCGAACACCGGGAAGGACTGACCTCGCTTGGCCGGGCTGCGAGAGTACCTCGGCGTCGGCACACCGCCACCCCCGGCGGCGGAATCACGACGAACGGTCGGCGTGCCACCGCTGGTCGAGTCGCTCCTAGTAGGTGCAAACGGCCGCAGATTGGCACTGCCGCCGAAGTGAGAGGAGCCGAAATGCGGCGGCGGCGACCCGCCGTCCCCGTGACTCAATCTACGGCCTACCGTCTCCAGCGGGCTCCTCGCGCGCAAATTGGTGCTGCTGAGCGTGAATTCGCGCGGCTTCATCGGCGCGTCGAGACTCACCGGCGACAATCCGAGGCGAGACGCAGACAGGTTTGTTGAGCTCCTGCTCTTCTCCGATCGCTTAGGGCTTCGAGGCATCAGCGGGCTCTTGCTACGACTCCTCTCTCTACCTTTTCCTAGCTTCTCGTCCTTTTTCACCGTCTTGGTGGCATCAGGCTCCTCGGGTACCGTCTCGATCTTCTCTTCCTGTTGTACTCTGAAAGAGAGATAATTAAATATTTAGTAGTTTCGCTGCACCCTCTGATACTCTTTCCTGTTATTTTTATGTAATTGATTATGAAAAAATATTGGGCTTTTTGGTAATAAATTATTACCAAATTTTTCATTTTTACATCTGTTTGTCATATCTTAGTAATAATGGTACATCGACACAGGGAAAAATTATTTCATTTGACAAACTTTAAAATTGCATTCCCTTACCTTCGGATTTCTTGAATCATCTCGAAGAACTGTGCTTTGCTCTTACGTCTGCGACGTTGTTCATGTTCCTTCTAGAACATGGAAACGTTGTAGATATTTAGAAATCAAAGTGAGCCCACTGTCCATAAGTTCGCAAACATGAATTTTCAAATAAACACAAATTTCTATTTTAAAAAAGGACTTATATTATTATACATATATCTCAAAGCTTTTTACTATTCATTTCAAAATGCTTCTATCAAGATTCCGTTCGCGAACTTGTGGACCGATTAAGAAATCGAAGACACGCACTCGTTTGACACTCTTCTGAAAGAGCGATGCGATCTGGCCCTGTCGCACCGTGTGCACCAATTCGCGGGCGGCATGATGCGGCGAGACCAGCTCCACGCAGTTGATAAACCTGTACAACTTCTGCGAGAAGAACATGACGTTACGGCTGCGCCAGATGGAATCCTCCGGTCTGTGCCGCAATCGCGGTAGCGTGTACTTGTAGAAGAGATGTTCTCCTATGAGTATAATGGTACCGAGCACCACACCCATCCCGAGCAGGCAAAACACCCCGGCCACGGACGCGACTCCCAGCGGCCTGGGTCGACCACCTGTCTCGGAAGCTAATGCCGCGTCCACTCCTGCTCGACCGCTCAGACAAGGTAGATCGCCATACCTGGAATTAGTTCGCTTTATATAAAGTGTTTACCTCATTGATTTTAATACCTTTTTTTCTAACCGTACTGATGATCTCATTGTTATATAAAAATGTATAAAGTATGCAAAACTAATAGATATAATATTCATTTTACACACATTTAATGTATATAATAAAGTAATAAACGTTTAAGACATGTAATTGTTCAAATAAATTGATTTTATATGAGATGTTTTTAATGAGATAAACAACACACTTATGCTTATATTTTTCTCGAGCAGTTCACATATTCTGCGCGTCGGACTTTATTTATCACTTAATGTATTTTCGTCTAAAGTAATTATCACGCTCCCGTTATCGCGCAATAAAAAGAAAAAGAAAGTCCGCACGCGAACCGATATCGATTATCCAATTTTTGCACTTATTTTTTCGCATCGCTCACCATTTTTCCTGCAGAATGTCGAGTAGCCCGTTGCTCGTGTAATTTGCTATAATTTTAGATATGCTCTCCTTCAGGGGGTGTCCTCTCGTAAGCGCGATTGCGTAAGTATCCTCGTTGATGGTATCACCGATCTTCTGTAAGCGGCAACCGTCATCGGTCTCCCGATAATAATCAAGAATCGGCGTGTCCGCGATCAGAATGTCCAGGGTGCCATTTCTCAATTTTTCCACGCCCTCAGCGACGTCCGACAAGGAATATCGAGCCATGTGGGACCATAATTGCGGATTCGCTCTTTGCACGTAATATTCGGCTGCGGAAGCTCTCGGTGCACCAACTCTTTGCGATAACAGCTGTAATATAATATGCATTCAAAAGTCTTAAATCCATGCCCGAAAATTATAAGATATTGGAAAAAAATATTTTCTTTTGCATTTAAACTCTGTTCAAAACTGTTTTGTCCATAAACATATTAAATAATAATAATATTAAATTCTGTAAATAATTATAATGAGAAAGAGTTAATATACATTTTTTTCTTTTATTTCTTCTTACATAAACTCGCATGTAAACATTCGCGTATTTATAAAGAGCCGAGATACTCACGCTTTTATCATGATAATTGCTCACTGAAGAGTGAAAAAAGAGACCGGCGATAAGGGCGGCTATGTTTGCCGTGTACGAGGCCACGAAGATGACGGAGAAGCCACCCCAAATGTTGATAAGGAACTTGTTAGGCCAAGATTTTGGCGCCTTGAAGGCAACAAGGTGGCCGCACAGAAGGCCCCACATCACCCACAGCGCGGAGGCGATGGAGAAGTTCTTGCTGCGCTGCCTGCCCCAGGGATTCAGGCCGAACGGGCTGAACCATTCGTAGAGCGCGACGGCGATCGCGGTTAAGTTTAGCGATGTGAACACGGCGATCCACAGCTCCGTGCTGAACGGGAACAGAAACGCGAGCAGCGGTATCTCGGAACGTAGCTGCGGCGCTGTGAGAAAGCTCACGCCGCTGAAGTAATACGGCGTGGTGAAGTCCACCACTTCGGCACGATGGGTGGACACGCTCAAGGCCGCGAATGCCAGCTGCGCCCGACCGGACACAAGCTCGCCCATCACGCCGTTCCACGTGCCGTTCCGGCTGTTCCGTTTCCCATACAGCCCGTCCTCGGCCAGGTACAGATTAAAACGGAAACCGAGTTCGCGCGCCACCAAAGATAGCAGGTCCATACTCAGGCCGTAGCAGCACATCACGGTATTACCCTGTTGACAAATAAGACCGCGCAGACAGAAACCCTCTTGCAGATTTGTGACCATGGTGAATGGTGACGCCAGCGCGGTCACGATGCGATAAATCGGCATCCCGATTTTCTCGCCGCCTTGCTCGACATACGCCGGCATGATACCGCCACCCGGCCAGATTATGGTGTCCAAACGGACTTCTCTGCCTCCCTTGATAGTGCCGACCTTGGTCCACCTGTTAAACATTTATTACATCGATTACTCCACCGTTTAGCGATAGATAATTAATATCTTAAGATCGAGTCGAACCTCAATTGAGTCTTATTCCCGGGAAATCTGACGGCTTGCAAATTCAGCAACTGAAACTCTGCCTTGTCCTTAGAGATTTGCTCCATGGATTTCCTCAGCTTACTCGTCAAGGTCGCGGATACGTTCTCCCTCGCGTCGCTCGTCATGAATTTAGCATTACGATCCGGGAAGCATTCCGGTACAAAGTGTTCTCTGATCTGCAGATCACGCATACGACTCAACCTCGTCTTTGTTTCCAGGAAGGTCTCGTCCAATGCTTGCGAGGTCTCTCTCAGTATTCTAGTCAGTATGGTGTCGCCATCCATGATCTTGATACCGGACGGCCTGAGCGCAAGCATCCCGATCGGCATAAAACTCTTGGAATTGAGCTCCTTGTCACTCGCGAGTCTCACGACGTCCTCCTCGTCGTCAAAATTAAAACCCTTGTCTTCCCGCTTGGTCACGATCTTCTCATCTCGCCATCTATATTCTTGCAACCGATGTATGTCGTTGGCTAGACTCGGCAGCGGATTCAGCGGCGGTAATGGCTTGTCGTCCGAAGCGAGATTCGTCGTTCGCTCCAACAATGGTGAGTTCTCGTCGGCCACAACGGCGACACGCGAGCTGTGAAGAAGGTGCGAACTGATGATGTTGGGCTCGTTTGGTCGCAACTCCGCCTTAAGATCCAGCCAGAGCCACAAGAATCTGCCCGAGAGCATCTCGAACTTGCTGGCCGCACCGAGAATCTTCCGGGCGTTGCTCAGATCGCAGGCCATCACCACGACTCCACCGCTGCCGCTCTCTTCGGCTACCCGCCTGAGCCTCAATCTCAGAGTTCTGTCATTCGTCGGAAGGTGTATGATCGCGCGAGGTGTCAATGTCGGAGGATTCGTTTGTATAAGATGAATGACGGGCAGGAGAGTAGTATCGATGAGGAGGGTGAACGCATGCCAGTTAGCCCGATGCATTAAGGCAGCAGCTGCTGCTCCGACCTCTTTGGGGCTCGAACCTATTCGGTTCTCAAACCGACCAAGATTTCCCTGCAAACGAAAAAATAATCACATTTTTATTGTAAAACATCCTACAATTATGTAACCAGATCTACGCGTTGTCAAATTTAATAATTGCTATCATGATAAATAAGAAAAAATGTATTTTTTTTTTTTTTTTTTTTTTTTGTAGAATTAACTATACAAGCGACGAAGTTCGTGATACGTAGATACATACCTGGCGAAGAAAGTCTCTGTGTGTAAACGGTAACCACAGAGCTGGAAGGTTCAAGGCGGCAGCAGCCGTAACAAGAAATCTGGCTGCCGATCCTCCCCCTATAATAAGGCTTAATACTGTCTTTCCGCCTTCGATGTCTGTACAAAATTTGTTTAACATTGACAAGGGATATAACAAGGAATTCGTCGTCACGGGTGTCGTCCTTGTTTCTATATATGACACATCCATATCCGCATGAAAAGATTCCAGTCTCGCTTGCTCCCATACTTTCTGTACGTCCGCCTTGAAAGAGGTATGAGGCTGAGTGAAACATACCACTATCCGCCACGATGCATAAGACGATCTGAGCCTGGCCTTTGCCGCTCTCAGAGACTTGGCAGCATCCGCAGTACCGGACACTGACACAGAAGTCCCTAACAAGAGGAGGATTACAACTCCAGTATAGGAGCCAGGCATCTTCCTCAGTTTTCCTTATACTCCCCTTCCTCTTTTTCTATTTAGCTTTTTTGATATACATTGCTGAAGCGTGGGCCTAATCTGTAAGAGATAATGTTTTCATTCAGAAATATTAATTTTAATTAATGTATGTCATTAATATGTGTCATTAATACATGTGTGGCAGATAAGCCTCTATTAACAAACATTTTTCAACACTTTGCTAATATTATCGTGTGCACGATGTATAATTGTTCTCAAATCATATCCTTAAATTATACTTCGTGAAGAATTTTTCCAGCACAAGATACTTGTAATTATATATCTCATACTGTGTTATAAGTATATGTAAAAAAATACTCCTACTTCGTACGTACTACGAAGAAAATGCGAACCCAACAATAATTTGTTAATATCAACAACTGATATGTAAAAAAAAAAATTTATAACAGTAATCTTTCACCTGCCAGGGATAGTTACCCTGTTCCACTTTCTTTTTTACAGATATCAAGATATTCTCGACACAAACAGGCACATAATTTCGCGTCGATCACGACAGTGCGCGCACTTCGAAGGGGCGAGAGATTCAAAATCACGTTCTAAAAACTGTAATCCGTATACGCGTTTCGAGGATGCACAAAACAGAGACGACCTTACCTCTTGACGGAAGGGATAGAAGGTCGCGCGTCTGGTGGGGGTTTAAGAAGAGCAGAGCAGGGATCGCTTTTTGGCCACCGCCGCATAATAGCTGTCGATCGGGTAAACCGTGTCAATCGTCGCGAGGCACTCGGTCAATTGGTCGGCGCGGAGGACACGGACGAACAGCCACCCGTCACTTGTCCACCCCCGGACAATCTACCCCGTGCGTAACGGCCATTTTCGCGAGAGCAGCCCCTCCCTTTAAATTTCACCCCTGTGGCATCCCGTGGTCCACACGAGCGCGCGCTCGTGGTATACTCGAATGTATTGCGCCTGTGTCTCCCTTTGTATGCGTGTACAATAAGTACGTGTGTCCTTGCATGTATCGGCGGCTCTCTAACAATGCCACTAACACTCGTGGATTTTGCTGACGCCCGTTATAAATGTCTCTCGCAGTGTCCTATGAATTAAAAAAAGAACGGATTTCTTGAGCTCCTCCTAATACGAGGTGTCCCGGAAGTCGTGACCTGATTTCGTACTCTTGGGACAACTCTGTTCCCTTCTTGAGCGATATTAACTAGAGAAAACAACAATTTCGAATTGTTATGACAGATTGATGATTGGAGATAATGTTATATGCAAGAGCTGAAAAATAAAAATAATGTAAATCAAGACTTGAGGGGTACAACTGGGAACTCAGGGAATGTGAAGAGATAGTCGGTTTTTATTTCACCGTTAGTCCGCACAACTTTTTAGATTTCCAAACTAAAATAAAATTTTCTCAAACTACATTTTCGAACTGCAAGTAACAAAATATACTTATTATTATATCATTAAAGTTCAATTAAACTTTGCTTCTTGGAAACTTTAGTTCAAAATTTAGTTACTAAAACTAAGAAGTTGCAACAATGACCTTTAACTTTACTTAAAAAAAGTTCTTTTCGAATTAGTCCAAGAATATCTTTGTTAAAATTAAAACAGAAAAATGTTGAGACATTTTGTATACTAAAAAAAAACCGAAACTATTCGAACACATCGAAGTTTAGGAGATGAGTTGTATCAATTGTAGTCCTACGCTTCTTTTATGTAATATATTTCATACTTTTATTAAGTTATTAATAAAAATAATTTTTATTAATCATAAATCATAAATTAAATATATTAAAAGCTGCATTCCATTAAAAAAAATTTTCTATTGGCATCGTTGCCAGTATGATATTGCATGTCTTAAATAAAAAACAAAATAAAATTGCACAATTATAACAACAATTACGCATACTAATGTGATAAATTTCGTAACAAAGAGAGAAATAATATTATATCAATTTTTCGTAAGTAAGATAAAGTAATGGTAAATATCATGACGTACGGAATACCTCTGCAGCAATCCTGGAATCTTCAGTGGACAATAGTGCAAAGTTCTTTTCGGCCGAAAATAGCTTCGTATATTTGGGATCTTCTTTTTAATGTACATTTGCGTTATATACATACACGTTACGCCGCACTGCCATAATTAAGGGTATTTTAACTAGGTTTACAAGGCGTTGAAACAATAAGGAGACGCGTCCCGAAGCACGCTGTCGCCTCCGAAGACTTTACTTTCTCTCTCTCTCACGCGCTCTCTCTTTCTCTCGCTCTCTTTCTCTCTTTTACACCCTCTGTCTTTCTACAGCTAAAATAACATAGTCGGAATGCAGTTACATGGATGCAGTTATCTCACGGATAACGAGATCTCCGCCCCACTCTTAGCTCCCCTTTCTGCTAGGAACTAAATTAATTACAGAGACAGGTTCTCGATAACGGATAAAGATCATTAAAATTAGCTAAATAGATTTTGCTGTGACGCATCATTCTCGAACGTGCTCCACGCATTGTTCAGCTCCATGAAAATCAACTTTGCTATATTTTCATTTGCTGTGCCCGCTTGCTGCAACACAAAAACCGATACGTTAAATTTTTTCTTTCAAATTAAAAACTACTTTCACAAAATTGTTTAAATAACAAGATAATTATCTATAGTAAATATAACTACATTGATTTTTCTCTTCGCCGGTTTAATATTCACGCGCTGCTGTTATAACATTATTGATATTTAAATGCTAATTAATGAGTAATGAAGTTAAGAATACATTAAAAATATACTTCTATTATTTAATATTTAGAAATATCGATTTCGTTAGCAGTAAAAAAAAGTGCAAATTAATAATTATGATGGATATATTATTAATATTTATTAATTATCTGTCTTGACATCTATTGGAAAATGAAAAGACGTTAATGTTTCGCGAATAATTAAAAACAATTATATTTACGCGATAAAAAAAGATTATATAAACAATAATATTCGACGAGATTCAAGTACCTTATCCGGATGCACAGCTAAGCAAGCTTTTCTATAAGCCTTCTTGACGTCCGCAGCCGTGACCAGTTGATGCATCTCGCAACGCTGCCACCTCTCAGCCTCCGGCCACAGGACCGTGTGCAACGAGCAGAGCAGGGCCCGCAAATTTCCTTTCTTGCCCTCCGTCCACTCAGCGATTTTCATCCTGTCGGGGTCCATCGATTTGGCCGCTTCCACCTTTCGCATCTGATTTATCGTCTTCGGGCTGTCCTTTTCCGCCTTGCGCGAGCTGAAGAAGTTGTATCCCTGGCTACCGAGCAGATCCTCGAACGCATCGCCGCTCGTCTTCTCCTTCGCTTTACCGCCAACCGTGTCCAAGGTGTTACTACCCGTGCCGTTAGCCTCGTTGGGCGCCGCGTTGGATTTGTGCATCGTGTTCGGGCTGGAGTGGATCGGCGTGCTTGCGGGCGCCGGACTCGCCGACTGCGGAGTATTCGAGTTCCTCGGCGTGCCGTTCCAACTACCTGCAAGACCGGCGCCCAACGATCCAGCCAAATTGGCAAATGGATCCTTGTTAGTCTGAGCGGCAAAGTTCGGCACGCTGGCATTTCGTGGGAAATTTTCTTCGGGATTCGAGCACTTTGCGGTATTCGGGTTCGCGGTGCTGCCGAGAAGATTGCCCGTGGCGTTTCCGCCCAGCGGATCGAACAACAAGTCGTTAACCTCCTTGACGTTGTCCGACGTTGTCTGACTCTGTCCGAAAAACAGATCATTCATGTTCAGATTGCTATTGCTGGGGGTGTTGCTGCTCCTCGTCGCGGAACTGTCGTGTCCGAACAGTAAATCAGTCGGGGCGTTATTGTTAATTAAGGGTATCGAATTGACGGCCTCGGTCTGCGGCGCCGACACGCCGAAACCGCCCAAGAGATCGCTTTCGTTCTGACTAGAACTAGAGAAGATATCTAATCCTGGATTTGCCGCCGCGGCGGCGGGAGTATTTGAGGTATTATTAGTATTGACCGGCATGCCAAGATTCAACAAATCAGCCTCCTGAAAGCTGTTCTCTTCGATCTTGCTTGGCCCTTCCTCTTTCGGCTGTTCCGGCTGTTCCGGTATTGCTTCGTGTTGTGAAATCTTGTCGGTTTCATTCAACGGTACTTTCTGAGTCTGGAATAATATCAATTATTAACAATTTTCTAACACTTTCCTACTCTTTAATGTTAAAAATACTAAATAATTATATACATGTAATAAATAACAATAACGAAACATTCTACCTCTTCTTGGTGAGAATCTGTCCTAAAGTTCTCCAGAGTTTCCTCCATTTCCAGCGTTGAACCAAACAGCGAATTCGGCACGGGCTTGACACACGTTTCCGCTTCCCACGGCGCCGGTACCCTCGACAGTTTCGGATTTTCCTCGCCTATCATGACATTCAGCACAACGCGGAACTTGCCGCCGATCTCGGGAGCATCATCCAAGTCGCATTTCTCGAACGTCAAGGAGCTCTCGGTCATGGGCACATAGCCAGTGTGGAAGTGCAACGAGGCGATTTTAATGCCGATCACACGGCCGAGCTGCTGCCTGGCGTGGTATATCACTACAGTGACGTCACCGCGCACGGCCGCGTCGCCTAGAATCAGGCAGACCTTGCCCTCCATCATTCCAAACAGCTTCATTTCCTCGTAGGTGGCCTTCTTCGTCGTGAAGACCAGCGCGCCGTTACTGTAAATCTCTATGTACGGACGGCAACCGTCTCTCGCTCTGGTGAACAACGGCACCGGTTGTACGACAATGGAACGGAGGACCAACGGCTTCGTGTGCGGAGGCCGGCCGCCGCTGAGCATACTCATGTAATTAATACTGCGCAGTTCCGAGGGTTGCAGATGCGGCGGCTGGCAGCGTCTCGTCGTGAATAGAGCGATCGCCTCTTCGACAGTGGTCAGAGCCCTGCAGTGGATCAACAGAGTGCATGCCACTGTGGCGCTCGCTCGATACCCGTCCTGGAAAGACAAACCAGCAGGATAATCGTGTCATGTCATTCAGCGAATGTTTGATCGCGCAATTTAAATTGCGACATACTCACAGTACAGTATAGCACCACCACGTGATTAAAGTCAGCGTTCAAATACTGATAGATATCTTGACAGATCTGGTACAGAGCAAACAGCATGGGCGCGTTCGATTCCGGAGTGGCGTAAGCAAACGAGCAATCAATGTGCCTGCCGGGGAGTCGCGTCACGTTCGGCCGGCCGCGGGATAGATTGTAGAGTTGTATCTTGGCGGGCGGCGGATGCCTGGCATGGAGGAACGCTCTCACGTCCTCCACGTGATTAGCCCGATAGGCAGACTCGATCCCGTCGGCCGGATACGGCATAATGAGTATGCGCGACGTCAGATAACTCGCGTCCAGTTCCGTTCTGGCCATACTCTGTTGAACAGTGTGCATCACCTTGTTGGAAGTGTCTTTCAAGTTGCGTAGGATGCTGCCGGCACCGCCTCTCAGCGAGTTGAATAGGCCAGTTGTGCTCTGAGTCGCCGCGACCTTGGACTCTATCGTCTGCACGGGCCTAGGTCTTGGCGGCGGCATCGTTGCCGGCGCGGTGGAACGAGGGACCGGCGCTGGCGTGTTCGACGGTGGTGGTGGTGTTGGACGCGGGGGTGGCGACGGCTTGATCGTGATTTCGATTCGCGGCGGTTCTCTGGGATCGAAGTCGTTCGATTCCGCGATTGCCGCCAAACGTTCCAAGAGCTGTGCTGTTGTCAGCCTTTGTATGGGCGAGATTTGCAGACATCCCTTCACCAAATCGTGCAGACATGCGTACCGTGGATTGGGCGGTAACGGTGGATACTTGCCATTCACAATTGCCAATTTGTTGCCTGCAAAAAAATGCCTTAATGAACACGATTATTGTAACAAAATTGGCATACATATATTCAAGTTTAAAATAGTGTTTGAAAGTATTTATTTTCAATGACAGTGTATCTCTAAAACCAAGAGGAATATTTAAATGTATCCTTTCTAATGAGTCATTCTGTGTTTTCACATTCATTATCAATTATATCTGTACGCTCTAATCAACTCAATATTTATTATTTAACAAATTGCCGATTATCTCACCTTCAGGGAAAGGATGCCTCAATGTAATCAAAGAATATAATATACACCCTAAAGCCCAACAGTCCACCGGAGGCCCTATAGGATCATTGTTCCACGTATCCATCATTTCCGGGGCGCGATACATGGGGGTTGTATACTTGGCCATTTGATCCTCCAGAGTGGCACGTTTTTGAGCATTCCATGATGCATCCGGTAGTATTTGCTGAGTCGAGGCGCTACCAAAGTCACAAAGTTTCACGAGGCCGTCCCTACCGATCAAGAAGTTCTCCAGCTTGATGTCCCGATGCACGAAGGGTTCCGGTTGCTGGCTGTGCATGTGATGCACCGCACGTACCGCTTGATAGGCTATCTTGCACACCTGGGCGAGAGTCAGCGTATTCGCGGACACGCTCCTGAGTATATCCGCTACCGTACCGCCGGGACATAGCTCGGTGACGACCAGGTACTCGTATCCTTTACGCTCATCTCGCTCTAATCGTTGAGCATATAAGAACTGAATAATATTTGGGTGATTCGACAGTCTCTTCAATGTTTCTATCTCTTGTATAATGACTTTGTTTGCATCTTCATCGGCGGCGATAAGTCTCTAATGATAAAAAATAATCTTTGTACAATACAATATTAAGCTGCAAAAAGGATGAGTTTGAATTAATTTACTTACCTTAAGTGCATATTCTTTTCCTGTAGCGACATCTTCTACCGCAAACACCAATGCCCATCCACCTGTTGATACGATGTTTGCCACAAATTATCTAAATGTTAATAATGATACATAATTCGATTACGAGAACTATATCTCTCGCTCATGTTTTTCATATCATGCGCATAAATAAATGTCATTTATTATGCGTGTATGATAAAGTAACATCTGTTTATTTTAAAAACTAATTCAAACTGTAAATTTCCACAAATATTCACATTTGATTTAAGTATTAAACACAAATTACAAAAACAAATTTAAAAAAAGATCTTTTTACAATATATATGTTCATAAATTCAATATAATTTTATAAAATCATCTCTCTTTTTGGACTAATAACGTTGCAATTAAACTTTTAATTTACATACTAGCAAAGATATTCTGTTTCAGTAAAAATTAACAAAAACGATTAGCGTAATAAATTAAAGAAAACATGAATTATGTAACATATGTCTATATCATTTGGTTTTTACTTTTAAAAAAAAAACCTTACACATATTAAAATTTGCAAAATTGCAATATCCGAGTTAAATTATCTCAAGGAAAGTTAAATTTTCTGATTAATCAATTTCTTGCATATCGTAATACAATTTTAATGACCAGTAAAACAGATTGAGAAAGTACGACAATTGAACAATACTATAATGAGCTATATTAATGCAATCAATAGATTCTAAATATAATTAGGAAGGAATGTCTAGATAGCTTCGCGGCGCATTCACGAGGAAGCTGCGAACTCGGGGATCGAGCAAAGATCGCCTGCATCTTGAGACTCGCGATAAAGCGATCGTTTTAAGAAAATAGACGCGATAGATCGTCAACCGACTAAAATCCGATCCAGCGAGAACGATCCGCGTGAATGCGCGCGATAAAGCAAGAGAGACAGTACGCGTTAAACGTCAGAACAGATTGTCTGCGACGTGTGATTGGCGTCTGGCCGCGTGTCAAAACACACGTTTGACACATGACAGGAGAGCAGATGTCACGCGAGAGATCGGCAAGGTCTGGCTCCTTTCTCCTCTCCTCTTCCCGCCTCTCATTGCGGTGACGCGAGAAAGGCGGACCACGGTCGACCTTGTCCGGCTCTAATCGCGGGTAGGTGGTGGCCGCCGGAGACGAGATCTGACAGGCCGCGAGATTCTCCGTGTGCCAGGAATGTCCAGGAGATACGACGGATAGACTCACCCTCGGCGATCAGCCGCGTCACCCGCAGCTTCACATTGTTGATGTCCAACGTCTGGCCGACGTACTCGTTGCCGCCGTTGCCGCCGTTCAGGTACCCGAGCGCGGACCTCAGGTAGTCCGACATATTTCCCTGGACCTGCCTCGGTGGGCAACCCCCCGCGGATAGCCCACTCTCTCTCACAGTCGCGTCGTCGCGGACAGCCGATACCGTGCGGCCATATTGGCGCGGCGATAGTGTCGCGATACCCCTGCAGCGGTACCGTCGGCGCGCGCACAGCCGGGCCGACGCAGCAGCCGCTTTTGACCAATTTCAGCTGGCGTCATTCGAGATCGCTTGTTGAAATCGGATCGCGTTTGCCGATTTATTAAATAATATGCAATAACTGCAAAGAAACATTCTCGTAATTCATGCGTAATTTTGTAATATGCTCGACAGATCATTGACGTATTATTACTCGACTTTTACACCTAACTCGAGCGCGAGAAATTTTCAAAGAGAAACGCGTCGGCGCGCCCGAGCGCGACGCCGCGCCGCGATTGCAAATTGCAAAATCGTCGTCCTCGCGATTGCTCCGACGCGCTTTTAACTCCTCTCTAACCCGTTCCACTTGCTCACGCGGCGTGCAGTCACGCCATAATTCTTTCCGCGAAAATAATATTGCGTCCGTTAGCGAAAGAACAATGGCGCGCGGTTTGCGAACGTATAATGTACATTTCGAGCACCCTGAATAAGAGTTAGGTATTAGGAGGAAATAAAAGCTAATTCAGTCGCTAACAAACGTATTTTACATCGCGCTAAAATTTGCAGAATTTAGTCTATAATAGAAAAAAAAACTGTCTCTCTTTCAAAGTTAGATCGACGAATATAATTATAATAAAATTCTGATTCACGAATTGTTAATAAATAGTTGATAATTAATGACGATTAATAAAACCATTCGACCAAGTTTTTGCTGAGAAATTCCCCCGATTCCTTTCACAAGAGATTCTTCTGAAATTTCAGAGGAATAACTTCGTTTTCGCGAAGCGCGACTTGCGCTGTACATTCACCGTCGTTCGGCGCGTCTTCTCTCGCGTCTGAACCTGAAGTTAGGCGCGCTCGGCTCGAATGTTCCTAACTTCAGGCACGCGGAGTGCGGATGTAAACAGCGACGCGACGTTGTGTAGAGGTTAGAGATTCGCCTTTGTGCTTTCTACTTGCTCCTTGCTTTCATTCATATAATTCGCGGTGATTGTTGCCGACAATTGCTCCGTATGAACTCGATGTACATGTGTGTAAATTACTGTTGATTCGCAGTCTAAAAAGAGAGACAGAGATATATGTGTACATATATGTAGATGTGTTATCTTTGAAGCACATGACCCACTGTCAAAACATTCAGGTCCATTACATTTTTTAATTTAAGGAATGGCATTTCTAAAAATTAACATAAAATCACGATGCAAAAATGATACACAATTAATATAAACTTGTGCGACATCGTTCAATGCCAAACGAATATAATAATTTTTATGGCAAAGGAGTACTCATACTGCTATCATATTGTTTTGTTGTTGTAATACATTTTCCATTTAGTTTCTTTTATCTTTTAGATTTAACAAGATTATTAATTTCCCAAGATGTCCGAAGCGATAAGGTTCACAAAATTAAAAACGACGACGGACCAAACGTTTTGGGCGAAATTTGCAGAGCTAAAAATAGACAAGTTGAAGCTGGATGAGAAGTCCAAGATACATTTATGGGGAAGTTTTTCTCTTCAACCGAGGGACGAGGGGAGGACCAATCCATTAACGCTTGATTTTACGTCATTTAATGAGTGAGTCTCACACAAGCATGAGAATACAATTTATGCTACTTATGGAAAATAAATTGAACCTATGTTTTACAATGTAATTTGTATCTGTATTAATAATGATATATAAATCCTATGTCGATATAATAAATAGGATAAGCTCCATTTAGACGAGTTTCAGAAATCTGGAGAGTACTAATCACAATGCTGGAGTAGCTTGCCACGGCTACATGATTAACACAAATACCTATGAAGCATTCAGACAGATAAATCCCGAGAAGTTTATCGACACGATGGGCCAGTGCATTATCGATAGTATAAGAGATGGCACGGCCTTGCAGGAGCCCTGGAAGCTTTCAG
The DNA here is from genome assembly GCA_035220615.1 of Leptothorax acervorum. NCBI lineage: Eukaryota > Metazoa > Arthropoda > Insecta > Hymenoptera > Formicidae > Leptothorax > Leptothorax acervorum. The sequence goes on along the minus strand of JASTWQ010000002.1, from coordinate 365,809 downwards.
TATTCCTAGTATTCGCTTATTCAGATCTGAAGAAGTACAAGTTTCATTATTGGGCCGCGCATCCAGCTCCTTTCTCATTACCGGGAATTTATTCGGTCGCACCGACGAAATTCGCATCCGGCGAGTTCACATCCGGCCAGAGAGATAAATTACGTGAGAGCTTCCTTCAGCTGGATGCAAGATCGAGGAACTTCTTCACAGTTTTCGTGTCGGGGAAGGATGACTTGAGCGTTGATGATTTGTCGAAAGGAGTGCTACATGCAAAACAAAACGAAAGAGACTTACAGCAGGTACAGTCTGATGAATCTGTACTCTTATTGTCTTTTTTTTTTGTATTATATATATAAGAAACTTATATTAATAGCTTATTAGTAATAAATTAAATCATTAATATTATTAGGGTGAAGTATACTTTGCATTTTATGATCCTTGCGCAAGTGCAGAACCTGGATGGCCCTTGCGAAACCTTCTGTGCCTATTACATAGGCATTGCCCTTCCTACTGCTTTACAAACGACGTCAAAGTCTTGTCTATAAGGAGCGATAAAGTGGAAACTGCGGTTATATTTACACTTAGAATCAAAGAAGATAAAGACATGGAAACTAGTTCCGAAGAGCACTTGGTAGGTTGGGAAGCTAACGTAAATGGGAAAATGGGTCCTAACATCGTCGATTTATCCAACATTATGGATCCTACCAAGTAAGTCCGAGGTCCGAGTTTTTCAAGTCAATTAATGATTTTTATTTATACGGAGGTTTAAGTGCTATTTATTTTGTTTGTATGTTATGTAGACTATCAGACAGAGCGATCAATTTAAATCTGAAATTGATGAAATGGCGCCTTGTCCCTGATCTGGATTTGGAAAAGATCAGTGGTCTACGATGCCTTCTATTGGGTGCCGGTACACTAGGATGTTCCGTGGCGAGAGTACTCCTTGGCTGGGATATCAATAATATGACACTCGTAGATAGTTCTACTGTCTCTCACAGCAATACGGTGCGCCAGAGTCTGTACGTGCACGAAGACGCGGTGAAACGTCGGCACAAAGCGCACGCCGCGAAAGAAGCTTTACTTAGAATACGTCCTAATATGGCAAGTACACGTCTATTGAATTTCTTGCGTCGTAAGACGATATTTTTACGAAGAAGGCAGTCGTTGATAAAATCATTTACGGCGTTGCAGAATGTGGAAGGTGTGATCTTGCACATTCCCATGCCTGGTCACGTAGTCGGCCAGAGCATGATGGAGACGACTAGGGAAGCTGTGAACAAACTGCAAGAACTCGTAAATAGCCACGACGTGGTGTTCTTGCTTCTGGATTCGCGAGAAGCCAGATGGCTGCCAACCCTCATGTGCGCCGCGACGAATAAGATAGCTATCAACGCTGCTTTGGGCTTCGATTCGTATACGGTACAACGGCACGGCACGCGCAATCTTTCCGATTCCGACTCGCCTAAATTAACGGTACAGAACCCTGCAGGGAACGATCTTGGATGTTACTTTTGTAATGATGTAACGCAACCCGGAAACGTGAGTACATATTTTATTTTAACATCATATCAGATCCTGGAAAAAATTTATAATATGAACTAGATTATAAGCTAATTAATAAAGATATATTTTAATCCTGCGATTGTTATTTTCATTCTGATTCTAGTCTCAAACTGACAGAACGCTCGATCTACAATGTACTGTAAGTCGGCCGGGTTTGTCGGAAATCGCCGCGGGCTTGGCAGTCGAGCTACTTATGGCAGAAACGCAACATCCTCAAGGGTAAGAGTAATTTAAATATAAGCTGGTAATATAATAAATTTGGTTATATGTAAGAGATTTTAATAATATTTAATAACATATATACCTATGTATATACGTATATCTAGTTTAATCTAATTTCATAATTTTTAGAATTTTAGCTAGAGCGCTTATGGATAACGATAGAGACGATTGTCGAGAGAATGTCGACAATCCGCTGATAGGATTATTGGGTGGTGTACCTCACACAATACGGGGCTCGCTTTGGGGCAACGAAATGAAACTGACTGTTACGCATAGATCCCCATTCTGTGTAGCTTGCTCAACGCCTTTGATCAAGGAGTATCAACAACGCGATTTTGCTTTTGTTCTTGACGCTTGCAATGTGCCAAATTATCTCGAGAAATTATCAGGACTCGAGGAAATACTGAAAAGACCCGATCTAGATGAGGTATATACCAAGATATATAAGCGATTAAGTGCATTAGCATCTAAAGTGTTACAAAACAATAATATTTTTGTATCATTTCTATGTTTCTTTACATAGACTGGTTTCAAAATCTTCTTTAATAATTAAAAATTAAGATAATATATTTTAATTGCTTTATATGTGTAAATAATCCATTTGCATTTGATGTTACATACACTTTTCAATTTACAGTTATGTTATACGATCGACACTTCGAGCGAGGATGAGGAATCATGAAGAAGCAGCAATTTTAAGTAATGCAGGAAAAATGATAAAATGCGTACAAAGGAAAATATATGAATTTTAGATATAAGCTTCTTGCACGGTTTTTATCTAAAATGTGTATAACATTTTATGCGGAATGCCATTTTGAAGAGGAGAAAGAGCACGTTCAAAATAATCAAAGTTTACAGTTTGTATAGAATCAAAAGCTTTAGCGAAGATTGTTAATACAAGAGAGATATACATATATATATAAGCGATGAAAGTCTTTGTGCTCCTTTTATACAACTGTCTATGTTACATACTTTATTTAAAATTGACATATTATGTGTATCTGTAATGTATAATTTTATTATTATTGAAATCTGAGTTATAATTTTTATATTGTGAGTGAGAACATATTTTTGAAACATTAGAACTGCTTATTACACAAGTACTTATCTTTTATTTAATTTTTGAAGTATTTTTTTATTTTGCAATCAAAGAAATACATATACAAGATCTATATTTCAGTATATATAGGATATATAAAACTACGATCAAATTATCGCGCGTTAATGTTAGAAAATAATTATCTTTAATCAATGTTCGATCTATGGATGTCTACGTTGTTTTGTAACACTTTGTACTCGTTTATTAATTTTCCATGTGTTTTTATATCTCACATCGTTATTAATAAAAATACCTGTGAACTGTTAATATTTAAAAGTGGCACATAGGAAAGTTTTAAAGTTTTAGGTATACCTCAAATTTTTTGTAAGTTAATAGATATCACTTTCAAATATAAATTATTCATATAACACATCATTAGTTTGATTTTATTATATATATAAAATTTCCTGAACAATTATAACATATATATATATATATGTATACAATTATATATTAATTATGATGTATACTATTTGTTTAATTGTTTAATTAAATCAAGAAATATTTCAAAAAAAAATTATTTTAAGCGTGTCGAAAAATTGGCAGAATCATATGAGCTTGAGCTGAAAAATTTTAAGTTTTTGTTAACAAAAACACGAAAACTTGAATTTTATAATAAATTATCAACGCATGGCATCGTCAAACTATTTGTTCTTTTTCGAAGAACTTCGTGAACTCGTGCACACTAGTGCAATAAGTTAGAGTGAGACAAGTATATTTTGTTTCACTCTAACTTATTGCACTCAGTATGCACCAGTGTTGCACTAGTTTGTGCAGTAGAAAACATTAGTAGATACTAGATTCCACAATTCGGTGGAAAAAACGCAAATCGAGGCTCCATGCACACGTTTCGATTCTCGTGTAGAACCGTTACGATTTTATTGATCATATTCACCTTTCACGGGCGGTTAGGAGTGAACGCTCACATCTGGACAGGCCTTACTACGTCAATACGAGTTAATACTTAACGCACGAGGACTTTTTCCGACTTGTAAAAACGCCCCTTCGAGTATCCCTCGAACGTGACGAAGTCACGTTGGGCATCGCACGTCGCACGCAGACCACAGACCACAGATTCCGGCAGTAAAATTCGTGAACTTTGAACCGCGCTATCAGCGGACCGTTCCACGCCGTCGGTTGTGTGCGTGCCGATGTTACGAGCGCGAGGGTCTACGGGAGAAGAAATTCGGACGTGAAACTCGAGAGCGATGGCACCGGGACGGAGTAACGTTATCAACGGCAACCAGCTCAGGAACTCTTCTAACTTTACGTCCAGGTGAAGCTACAGCAAAGCCTGTTATCGATGCGCTCTCAATTCTCAATTTAATCTCGCAACATCCGCAGAATCATGTCGATGTCAAAGTGCATTTACCTGGCCGTCTTGCAACCGAGTCCCGCACCGAAAATCTTCGATCAAGTTCTATTTTGATATCTCATAGTATTCGAGCATCAAAAAATGAAAGAACGATGAATAGGAGAGCCGTGTACCCCCGGAGTAAATGCAGTCTGAACCATTTAATCATTTCTGGTAGATTTTTAATCTCTTATGTCCATTTCTACTAATGTAGATTTACTTCAATACTTACTTTTTATCTTTTTCTAATTCTAGGAATTAGACGCATGATAAAAAGTAAGTTAAACCAAGATTAAAATTAATCTACATTAGTAGACATAGACATTAAGCCTTAGATTGTTCTTGGTGCTTTATATAGCGCAGCTTGATAATTATCTAATAATTTTATCTTGGACGTTTGGAATGTGTAGATTTATGTACAAGTCTTCTATTCCACACGGATTGCTGCAAAGCGGTCAGTTTGATGCCCGTACCAATGATATTTGAAGCAAACAATGTAAATTCTGCTAACAATAGGTTGCAAAGAACATATAAATGAAATGTAACGGTAAAAAATTTGACTCTGCCCAGCATGCCGGGACCACACATGCCTTTCCAAACCGCCGGAGCTGCTCCACCGCCATTGCCACCTCGCCAGCCAGCGCAAAATTACTTAGGGTACAACGATTACAGGCCATATGGCTCAAGCTATGGGAATGGCTATGGCTATGGGAACTACGGGAGCTACGGATATGGAAGCGGTTACCGAGGTTATGGTGGATACGGATCTTTTGGTAGTTACATGCCCTACTCCAATAGCAGCTATGGGCACAGTGGTGACATAGAAAACAGGTACATATGTTGAAGGAAAGGTCACTTCTAAATATTCATCTTGAGGGTTGACTACTCTGACATATTACAATATAAAACAATAAAACGATAAAAACATAACTTTCTTGGTATATAAAATGTAGTAATTCAGTATCGATACACGTGAAATCGAGAAAAAGTATTGTGCAGTCAAAAAGAATAGATCTAAATAGATCTAAATTTAAATTAGAAGAATAGATAATTTAAATTAAATAATATATCTAATTTAAATCAGATCTACTTTTCCTTTCTTTCGTTCCCATTATCGTAGTCTTTTTTTTTTTGTTTGAAAAAGTCTCTTTAATTGCGCCTAAGGTCCTTTGGCTAAAATTTATCTGCTTTACATATTGCAGGTTTCAACAGTACGCGGAAGAAAGCACGAGATCGACTTTCCGTGTGGTGGAGACTGTATTACATACATTTTCGTCAATCACGATGTTGCTGGAATCAACGTATTTCGCATTGACAAATTCCTTCCGAGCAATTTTAAGCGTGGCGGATAATATCGGTAGACTGCGTTCGACAATCGGCCAGCTATTGAGCACGTTTGCTTTAATCCGCTTCATGAAATGGATTTACAGAAGAATTTTATTTACGCTCGGTAAGCTTTTTATATAACCGAAACTCTTATCTCTGATTTACATAAACGGTTATCATCGTTTAACAATTGCTCTATTGTTAGGTCTTCAAACGCAAAGTGCTGTTGTCGAGGACTTGTGGCAGCAATCGATGTCATCACAGCTAAACGGAGAACGGCCGACGACTACGTCAATGAATGAACGGATTTCTCCGTGGATGAACGTTCTGCTCCTCGGCGTGTTTGTCGCTATTCCATATTTAGTTCATAAGATAACGAGTAACATAAGGCAGAATCAAGTAAAAGGTAATTACTTTCGCATTTCTACGGATACAAGATCTAAATGAATATATAAATACGTAATATATGTTTACAAATAACGATCTATGGTCTCTCGTCACTAAATTTTCGTGCCTGGGAAGACATCTAATTATTTTTATCAAAATTTCACAAAAGATATTTATATAATCCAACTTTATATAAACTTGTCTTTAATATATCCCAGCAAACACGAAGTAACATGTTACATGTTACTTGGTGTTGGCTGGGATGCTTTGATACTTTAATATTATATATTTACAGTTAATCGTACAGTTAATCGGATCGTTAAATTTACAGTTAACGATCCGAAAGAATGGCTGAAATGCGAAGATCCTGTATGCGTGGCGACAGCGATGTACGATTTCATGGCGGTTTCTAACGAGGAACTGAGTTTGAGAGCCGGTCAGAAAATATGGTTGGCGCCGCGCTCCCTGCAATCTAAGAGCATACCAGGTTGGTGGATAGCCACCGACAATAGGAACGTCGGTTTGGTACCTGCTAATTATATAACTATAGTGGGACAATTGAAAAGGAAATCGGAGTCAGAAAGCAATGGAAATGTCATGGCATCTACGGCAATTCCAACTTCCATGCAAAGTGCGACCGTTTCCGGCGAACAGACGAATACGCTAGAACCTAACACTAGCCAACAAAGTACTGATCAGTCAACTGACTTCTCTGAAAATAATATTAACGACGATCTCCTTTAGTCCAAATACATTGGCAGACCTCGATCTAAATCTTGTTCGGATAGTCACGAAAAGTGATATTGTCTACCTTATAATATATGGCCCACTATGTCTTTATAAGACATGACTGATATAAAATAATATTACAAAACGCGCCGTATATTTACTGGGTATCAAATAAAGCGCAGTGGGTCTTTTTCAATAAATGCTTGAATTGTGGTTACAAAAGTCGATTTACTGAGACTTGTTATGATTTATATCTATTGGAGGAAAACTCACAGATTACCGTAAAATAAGAACGGCAGGTTTCGCTATTTTCAATTTACAGCGATATATTATCTTTCTATATGTTAAGTTATTCAAATAAAGCGGAGTTTGTAACATGCATATATTTATAAATTTAAGTCTCTGAATATTCAATCAGAAGAAAAGCAACAAACGTATATCATTTCGCAGATATCGGTGCGTAAATGATTTTTTTATTTCTTACAATGAATTTCTGCAAATGCGAGATATTTCATTATTGCACTTACACTTAGCTGCTTGTGCTTGACGAACACTTGAACAAAACTTCATACCAAAACTTCATGATTTCATATGATTGTTTAGCGCATAATTGCTTGTATGCTCACATACAAGATAAAGGGAATCAATGAGTTGCATGTCACAAGCTCCCTTTGTAATTTGAATATTCGCAATATAGTGTCACAATCTCATGTGTAAAATAAAGCACAGGGCAATACAGTCGCGTTTATATTTGGAAATAAAAGCATAAAAATTAACTGCAATATTACGCTAACAATTTTCAAAATATGAGATGGCTCCAAATTGCAGAACCTGTAAAAAATATTTGACATAAAAAATCATTGACAATTATAGAACTTTTGTAAATTTTTTGTAAATATATAATTCTACTTACAAATGCTATATCTAATCATATACCAGTTTTTTGATTATATTGATATCAGTATGAAAAATAAATTAAACTGCTTCAAGTGTTAAAACAATCTGTCTTTTCTGTTATCGATTAGAAAGAAACCCAATTGAAATATACTAAAGTATAGACGCGATTGTTCAGGAAAAGCTATATTATTTTTAATATATGCAATTAGAATTTTGTACATTTTGTAATATTTTAATTGTAATTACTTTTCCTAGTAGCTCCATTTAGTATTTTACAATGGAGGTAACTTGCAATTATGTACATATATGATATATTTGTAGGCACATTTTTCTTCACAAATTGGAATTGAAGATTTAAGATATTGAATATGTGAAATTCAACAGTTCTGATGTATTCTTCAATGTAGAGAACGTTTCTCTTTATGTCGTTTTAAATAAAATTTACAAAGTTTTATTATACGTTAATATATAAAATGAAGAAGAATTGACTCGTATTCATGACTTATCGGGAAAGCATTGAATTACTGCATAAAGGAATTTAATATAATAAAACGTATTTTACTGTTAAGCTGCCTATCAATATGCTCTTGAGAAGCCGAAAAATCATACCAAACAAAATCTAGTTAATTAGAAGCAATAATCTCACATGAAATTTAGATACGCATATATATATGTAGATTTGGATGACTACATATAGCACTAAATACGAGACCAAATAAAGGATGTAACTACGGATTATTGAAAGCTCATTATTAAGGAAATTACGGTTGTTCAAAAATTTCTAACATGCGCACATATGCAGACACACCCACATCTGTAAAAGATAGTTTTGTTGTGAAACATTTATTTTGCAAATTCCAAGAAGTTTAATTTATAAATTAAACTTGGAATATATAAGGCATACGACGAACAATATAACGCAGATACCGTAATATTTTGCGGACAGCACCTGTATATTAATCATATTCTACAAGTGTATGATTTTCACCAAAATTTTCATAAAATATATGCTCCCTTTTGGTAACCTCAAATTAGAGATTTGTGATGTGTTGATTGTTTAAAATAAATCGTACAGATTTAAAAATATGCCAATGCATAAGAAGTTTTCGGCAAAATGATACCATACAATACAGAAATTGCACACTATTTTGGCATATTCACAATCACATTTCGTAGAAGCTTGTTTATATCGTCATTCTTCAAATTAAACAATTACCTTAAGCTAACTAAACATTAATTTTCACTCATAAATTATAATTTAAGAATAAATTTTTGTAAACATGCTCACGGCACTGATTTAATCGTTAAGGCGCGTGTAATAACATAAAATTTGCTAACTCACGAATCTCACAACTTTACTTGACTAAGGCGATTTAAATTGTTCTGAAAGCGAATTTTAATGGTAGTTCCAAATACTCATTTACCAAATGTTACATAAAAATCTAAAAGAACAGGAAATTTCATAAACATTAAATAACATTAAGCTACTCTGTAGATTTGAAAATCGAACAGAAGTTCGTAAAGATCAAGTTTTGTTGCTTCCAGAGCAATTTAAACTTCCTAAATGAAATACGCCGATAGATCTTCTAAATGCTTTGTTCTTCATTCCTCTTGATAAATGAACTTGTCAATGCTGGCAACAGTAATAAGACACATTTATTACTCCAAATCACACATGAACCGTAGTTTAGCAATCCCTTAAAACTTTTTTAACTCAAACACACATACGATATCGTTCTGTTTTCAGATCACAAATAGAGAACGGAAGTTTTTCAACTTCCTTCCACGTGAAAAAGTTCATAATCGAGGATTTCAAAATATATATGTATATAATATATATTATGTATAAATCTATAAAGTATCAATTTTTGCATTCATTGTCCATGATGTTAGTGGTTCCAGATCCACTAATCGATATGGTGCTTTCGTTAATATGCATATATGTATACCATTCGGTCAATATATATACATAACGCACTTCCGCTCCAATAAAAGTTCACTCAATTTCTAGAAAAAGCTAACTAATCCGTCGTGGATTTTTTTTAAGAAGAATCTCGGCGCCCACAAGCAAGTTTCCAGTAACTTACGACTAACAGTAGGAGACTCTTGTATAATTTTTTATACACTTGTATATTCATAATTTGCACTACATGAAAACCATATATATTAGCCCTCTATACCCCACTTGACTTTCGGTCTTGAATTTCCTTAAGTAAAAGATTAACAAAATAACTAAGAATATTCAAGACTGATAATGATTAGAACACAAGAAATACTTAAAAGAATAAAACACTTTTCAAGTTTGCGACTTATCTAGTTACGACAAGTGGAATCGGCGTACCTGAACATCTCTCAAGCATCCTGTCTTTCAGAGGGCTAAAGGCTATAACACAAAATGTACAATATGATATTTGTGATAATGTGATAACATTCGCTATTGTTCCCCTATACTGCTATTTCGACTTGCAGCAGCAAATTCGCGCAATCGGTAGAAGAATCGTCGTAGAGATTGTCGGTATCTCTCATATTATAATGTGGTTTCACGTGAACACATTATCAAGTTGCCTTTACACGCAGCGTCCCTGAGTCGAGCTTACTGTGGGCAACACGATATTCATATCGCACCTAAAGTTACCATTCAGCGTCCCCGTTTGCCTTTTGAAACACATAGTCTTTCCCACTTAGATTCATTATACCGTCCTTCAGATAAAACTTCCACTTATTCCGACTCCTTGTGATCTAAAAAACGAAACGTTATCGTTATGCAAAATAATTGAGTTTGAAATAATTTCATCACAAAATTAAATGTAAATCGCTTTCATACCTTATCGTACTGACAGACGACTACATTGTCGGTATCGAAGAGATCAGCGGGATCATCATCCGTAACATCATCTTCGGAATTAAGGGGTTCCTGATACAGACAATTCTCTTGTAAGACAACTCAAGTTACTTGAAATTTATTTATAAATAATAACCTCTTCACGAGCTGCCGCCTCATCATTTTCCTCTTCTTCCTTTTCATCAATATCCTCGTCATCATCATCATTGTCCTCTTCTTCCTCTTCGTCATCATCATCAGTAGAGTCACCTACTCCTCCATCTAGTTGATTTATATTATTTTGCTGAAAAAGCGAACAACGTATGTTACTTATGATATATATGTTACTTATATGTATGTGTATGCATGTATTTATCTATTATCCATTATCTTATCTTTTACGTTATGTTCTCTCATATCGTATAGACTAAATATTATACTCTACCTGATTTTGAGGCGGCCTTTGTGTGACAACGCTGTTTGTACTTTGTGTGACCACTTGAAGGGGCTGATTCACTTGCAATGGGGCTAACGTTGCTTGTCCTTGCAGTGTAGAATTCACATGCTGTTGCAACAGAGTCGAAGCTAAATTCGCTGGAAGACCCATAGCGGCGGAAATTACCGGACCAGTTAAAATCGTATGTAGCTGGTTTGCTAAAAAAAGAAAAAAAAAACCAATTTATTTATTTATTTACAATGATATAAATACAATAATAAACTATAATAACAAAAAAATACATTTATATTGTATAAATTTTTATGGATTTATATTATAAAAATTATATATAACAAGATAAAATGTACAAAACGGTTCAATTTATGCTGCACAAATTCTTCTTAATGAAACACAACAAAATTCTCACCTTGAAGAGCAGATGCAGGAACTTGTATGCTTAAAATCCGCTGCGGTCCATCCGGAATGCCGGGTTGTGGAGGTAAGGTGATCTGTATGGGCACTTGTCGTTCAAGCACAGCCGAGGCGGTCACCACTTGTTGCACCGGTGTCGCCGAATGCTGCTGCTGCTGCTGCTGTGGCTGTGGCTGTGGCTGTGGCTGCGGCTGTGGATGTGGCTGCTGTTGCTGCAACGTCGGTCCCGTGGAAGGATGCGTGTGTTGCTGAGGTTGCGACGATTGCTGCGGTTGTGCTTGCACTTGCTGCTGCTGCTGTTGCGATTGTTGTTGAAGTTGCGTTTGCGGCACTATGTTTCCAGCAGATGGTTGCACAAAATGATTTCCTACATTAGCTGTTACAACATCAAATATATAACAACGATTTATATATACAAAATGCATCACTATTACTGAATGTTCCATATGGAACACTCAATAGTAGTGAACCACCTTGTATAAGTTGCATTTTACTGTGAAATAAGAAATAATAAGAGATCTTTTGCTAATCATACGTTCGATTTTCGATGAACGCTCACCTTTATTGATAGACACAGCTTTGTGCGTATTGATTTGAGGAACTTGCGGCTCTGGTGGATCTGGATTTAATTCCACGGCCTTGCTGGCCATCAGTTTTGTTTCCCATATTTGCTTAAGCTCCTGGAGGACCTGTTCGTCCACGCCTTCGTCTATAAATGCCTCTCGTACCCCGGATATTACATCTTCTATCACAGTGTTGTACAATTTCAGCTGTAAAATAGTTTACATAGTTTAGTGATATTCAGTGATTTTGATATTGTAAAAAATATGAAAAAATACAGACGAAGTACATGGCATACAAACCTCCATAATCTTAATAGTCGTACTGATCAAGAAACGTTATATAAGCGTTAGTATGAAGTTACATTTATATTAAGCAGTTAAATTAAGGCCAACGTAAGTCTACAAGCCAGGTATTTATATAAATTCTTCTAATATCTCTTACACTCAACTTGTTTCTGACTTCTACTCAAGTCCTCTTTAGCACCAAATATAAACCAAAGGTATTAGATGCATAAAAGGAATATAATCGTGCATCGCATGGACATCTGCGCCTGCAGATTCACGTACGTTGGCCTTACTCCAATTCATCCTAGCATTCCTAACAAGCTCAAGACTGAGAATTACACGATTAAAGAAAAAGTTTCCCAGCATTCGAGTGAACCAGTCAAGTATGTAAACACCCGAACGTTTGTTCAGAGATATCACAGTGAAATGTAATCTCGGCTCTACATTTAGATATTAAACGACGGTGCGCGAGACGGCGACGAAGGCCCGGCCGCCGGAGGGTTACGTTGAGCAACGTGCCCCTCGCGGTTTATACGTTACAATCTTTCAGCCGAGTCAGGTGCAACTTCCTCGATGTTCATTTCACGATCGAGCGCCACCGACACGGCGAGCCGCCGCCGGACACGCAGCGGTATTCTCCGCGCGGATGTCGGGCGATCCGGAGGAAAAGAAATCTCTCATTTTCCTCGGGAAATCGCACGGATATGTAAACGTCCGCGAGAGAGACGCGAGTCCGTTCACGGCCGTCACGCTCGTCTCGCTTCCATCTACTCACCACGCTGGTCTGGCTGAGGGCCATCGTGGCGCGATCGACACGCACGGATCGGCGTGGACGCGCTCGCCCTGACCGGGATGGGGAAACGGAACACCGACCACAGCCGCGAGGGACGGTATCCTGCGCCCGCGACGCGTCGCTTCAGAAACCGCACCGGTGCATCACCGTCGTGCGGGTCAGCGGGCGGAGGGGAAGATCTCGGGGGGGAAAACCTCACGTCCGATCAGTACTTGCGGGAACAAATCGCAGAGCACGGCGGCCCACCTCGCTCCGTCCACGAACTCCGTCGGGCTGGCCGTAAACTCGCGGAAAATATCCCTTATTACGATGGGCGCCCGGTCTCCTCCGCGCAGGCGCGTCACGAGCGCAGTAGTGTACAGTCGCGGTCAGAGTAGTTGCAACACTTAAAAAACTAAACTTATTTTTAAAAAACTATAACTATAACTTATAACTATAACTTATTTTTCTAACCTTATTTTAAAAAAAAAGTGTCGCAACTACTCTGACCGCGACCATACATACGCGCGAAGCGAAAAAAACGGGGACTCGATTCTGGAATTTACAAAAAAAAGTTGCAGGTTGATTTGTTAAAAGCCATGCGACAGCCAATCAACTTGTAGATTTTTCACAAGAATAGATTTTGAGAGTATTTTCCTGATATGTATCCGTTCGTAATGTAATACGAATTTTTCGCATGTGCTGATTGGCTAGCAGGGAGAAAGGAAAGTTTTGGAATCTTTGGAAATATCCTACTCTATGGTCAATTAAAACGTTTAAAAAGTTTTGTCGTACGAAAGATGAAATAATAATAATGGCTACGTTCGCTTAATTGTTATAATTATATATAATTCGATATATATATTTAATTTATTATTATATATATAATTTATAATTATATAATTCGTTATTCCTAATCCGATTCTTTTTTCCATGTGTTAGACAACAAAAGCATAATTCCCATTCACGTTTTAATAAAATAGTATTACTCGATAAATTAATCGGCAGTTTAATCGATCGAAGACATATGACGTCACGCAACAGTCTCGAGTCTCGCCATCGTAAATCTCTCGCGTAAATGGACCAATCAACGAAGAACCGGGATCAGCTGCGCCGTTGCGAATGACATTCTATAACCATCTATAACCACTCGAGGAGAATTCTGTGTCTCGTTCATCGTTGCCGAAATTTATCAGTGTTTATCAATGTACGTTATGGTAAATACTTGAGGAGTTCCGTGTGGAGGCTATGCTACAGAGATATACACGCATCTCGGCGACTAATCGCGTCTAGTTTAACAAAACATGATTTTAGCGTGATACACGCGCGCGTAACACAATAATCGGCACAGATCCAGACGGCAGTCCAACGTCAGGATGAACGTCGTCGCCGCGTTGAAGTTTTATATAACCAGGATGACAGAGGACAGCGGCCCTGGCATGAAGGTTCTGCTGATGGATAAACAAACGGTAGGAGCGACGTGTGAATTACGACGTTTGTTTCTTCGCGAACTCTTCGACCTCTTCGTACCTCCTGTCTTTCCTTCTTGCTTTCCTTCCTCCTTTCTAATCGCGTGTCCGTTTCACTTTGAGCACAAAAAATATGACGGTGCAGCTGTAAAGAATGGAACAATGATCGACAGTTCCAAAGTATATCGTTATTCTTCTTTTTTTTTTCCAATTTTAGACGAGTATAGTCAGCCTGCTCTACAGTCAGTCCGAGATACTGATGAAAGAGGTGTATCTGTTCGAACGGATAGACACCGCCGTGCACAACGACACCTTGAAACACCTGACATGTATAGTGTTCGTAAGGCCGACGAAGGAGAATATCGATTTGCTTTGTAAGGAGCTCAGATACCCTAAATACGGAGTGTATTATATTTGTAAGTAACTGCATGTCCCTGTAAAAATTAATAATCAGGCGTTAAGAAATTAGAAGAGTGTCACAGAAGCTGGGAATGAGAAATAACTGATCGCCAATAATACTTATCTACGCTAGATTTCAGTAATATTATCGCCAAGGCGGATATAAAACTTTTAGCGGAGAGCGACGAGCGAGAGGTAGTCAGGGAGGTGCACGAATACTATGCGGATTACCTAGCCATTAATCCGCACTTGTTTTCGCTCGGGATAAATGCCTGCTCCGAAGGTACCTTAATCTTTCGCAAACTCGTTGCTCTGTAGATCTGTGAAAAAATTATCCTAGTCACTTCTCATCTTGGTCTTATTTGCATGTTGCGACTCAAGGGCTGACGTGGGATCCGGTGCATTTACACAGAACTGTCCAAGGGATAACTTCTGTTTTGTTATCGCTGAAGAAATGCCCGTATATCAGATATCAAAACAGTTCGGACATGGCAAAGAGATTGGCAGAGAAGATAAGGGAGGTACTCAGCAAAGAGTCGAATTCCTTCGAATTTCGGCAGGAGTCTAATCCTCTCCTTCTGATAGTCGATAGGAGAGACGATCCTGTCACGCCGTTGCTAAATCAATGGACGTATCAAGCAATGGTACACGAATTACTGACGATCAATAACAATCGGGTTAACTTATCCCATGTGAAAGGCATTTCGAAAGAACTAAAAGAAGTTGTTCTGAGCGCCGAGCATGATGACTTTTATGCTAATGTAAGAAAATTAACTCATTTTTGACCACATACATGCATTTATAATATTTAAAACCATTAGCAGAAGTAGACATAAACACATAAATTAGTAAAAATGATATTTTTGAATAAGATCTTACGCAGTTACATACTTTGAGATTTTTCAAATAATTCTATAAACTTTATTCTTTACGAGACTTTGTGTTAAAAGAATATATTCTTGAGCAGAACTTGTATCTAAACTTTGGGGAAATAGGACAAACGATAAAAGAATTGATGGAAGAGTTTCAAAAGAAAGCAAAGAAACATCAGAAAGTTGAAAGTATAGCCGACATGAAACATTTCGTAGAGACATATCCGCTTTTCAAGAAACTTTCCGGTACTGTATCGAAGCATGTTACAGTAGTCGGAGAGCTTTCGTCTCTTGTGGAAAAGCACAATTTATTAGAAGTGTCAGAATTGGAACAAGAACTAAGTTGTCAAACCGATCATTCCTCGCAGGTAATTTCTTAATATCTCACAAAACGATTAAAAAATATATAATATATATCTATATATTCTTTTTAATCGTTCTGTTTTTGTAGCTGCAAAAGATAAAAACACTTATCAGCAATCAAAAGGTACGAGATGTGGATACTGTACGACTCGTCATGCTTTATGCGCTGCATTATGAAAAACACGCGAGCAATGATATAAACGGTTTAGTAGAATTACTTAAGAAGAGAAATGTTTCAGACAAATATATTAAGGTACTTATATAATTGTTTTTTTTTTTTTTATGAAAAAGATGTATGTATATAATATACAAACCTAACATTTCCAGCTTGTATATAACATATTAGAATATAGTGGTGTTAATACAAGGCAAAGTAATTTATTTGATCGAGAAGCAGTTGCCAAAATAACCAAGAAGTTATTCAAAGGATTAAGTGGAGTAGATAATATATACACCCAACATTGTCCTTTAATAAATGAAACGCTAGAAGACTTGATAAAAGGAAGATTAAGTACGCAGACATTTCCATATCTCGGTAACATGATAATGTCACGAAGGTAAATTATTTATATATTACATATAGTGAACACATGCATGTGTATTAGATATACATTATATACATTACCATCCCATTTTTATAGACCTCAAGACATAATAATATTCATGATTGGAGGCGCAACTTACGAAGAAAGTTTGGCTGTTTATAATTTAAATAAGCAAAATCCGGGAATAAAAATTATTCTAGGCGGTACCACCATCCACAATTTTAAAAGTTTCGCCGAAGAGGTGCACCATGCCACCAGTGGCATCTTAATGCGATATAAAATCGGAAAACATTAGTGATGTTGATATAACGTCATATTCCAAAATATTTATTGACTTTGTTATATATTTTGCTATTTATACATTTATGTAATATCTCCCTCTCTTTCTCTCTGTCTCACAAATATAGAACTATTCCACACCAAAACTTTCGAACGTAAATCATTGCGAAGTATTGCATGAAACAGAATATTCTTCTGCATTTAATAATTTTATCTTTGTCGTGAAAACATAATTTTCTTTTTGCTAACTGCTATTCGTCATCCTCATCATTCAGCATATATTCCATCGGCATATCTATGATTTCGTCATCCTTTACTGGTACCTTTAATAAATATGCATTATTTTTTTTAATATTGCAAGAAGCACAATAAATAATATATATATATATATATGTAGCTGTTAAATCCTTTGATTTAAATTTGCTACATTATATAATCATTTTTATAATAAAACCTCAAATTAAAAATCTGTTGAAATAAACTCATTTTTAAAGCTAAATGAAAAATAAAATATCATTAACTACTTCCATCTCTAAAGCTTCATATTTCCGATTACTTGTTATTTAAAAAACTATTGATCTATTGGTTTTTGAATATTTTATTAAGGAATCCCATTCTAAATTTTGTATATTATTTTTATCATTTTGACGCACCAAAAAAATTAATATGCATATAAAACCTTCAAGGTTCCTATTAAATACATTAATGAAGAGTCAACGTTAAGTTTTGGAATATTTTATAAATATAATTCTACGTCTAATGTTATTCATGTTATTCACATAGGAATGTAATTTTTCCACTTTACGCGGGCTAAATAAAAATAAGCTATTTAACCACTTTAATTATGAATACACCAACTTATCGCAGTTCTTTAAAGTGTATGCGGTAAGAAGCAAAAATGTATTCGTTATATACAAAAATTGATATTAATTGGTCAATTTCTATGTAAAAATATATTATCAATACGCAGTAACTAATACTCACGTTTTCTATTCTTCTTAGGAATTTTAATAAATTTTCTGCTTCTTAACAAATATACTAGTACCTACAAATAAAGCTACTTGTAGCTTCAACCTCAACACTTGTATTATTTTGTTTTTAGAAAAATATATTTACATGAAGTATCTTTTTGTGATATAATATTTTATACTTTATCTACATTACGGATATATTTTGCTAAATTTTTTATAAATATTATTACATTTTGCTATACAAAACTGATCCAATCCAAATAAATATATAGAAATTTTTATATTATGTAAAAAGATATTTTCTCATGCAAAAATCTTTTATTAAATACAGTCGATATTTATAAAAATTAATAAATATTGATATAGCTTGCATAATGTAAATATTAATTGTGACAAAGATAATTCGTATTAAGAGTGTTCTCAAAACAAAGATAAGAAGATAGAAAAACCAATTAATATCCAATATAAATTTCGTCTATCGCAAGAATTTTTTGTTCGTCTCTGATATGCATTCTATCGTATCTTTTTTCTGTATAAGCAAAACTTACCTCTACAATACCGGTGGATAACGCATATCCTGTCATTGCCAGTATAGCGACAAGTGCGGCGAGGATTTGGTTTCTTCTCTTGTTGGGAAATTCACTTTCGGAATCTCTTCTTGATCTTTCGGCATTCTTCTCGACTCTATGCTTCTCATAAGTCTTATATTCATTCTCAAAATACCTCTGTGATATGCGCGACACATACTTCACTAGATTTGTACAGGCTTTCAGATGATTTTGTAAGACTGGGTTTGGTAATGGGGCCTTGAGCAACGGTGCCAGATACGAGTACATAACGGCGTCTATCGCACTAGGCTGTTGTCCACAAAAGAAATCATTATCTCCAAGCCTTGTAGATAGCAATGTTAAACATTTTTGTGCTTCCGAATATACCTGTTGTTACGTAAATTCTTAAAAATGTATCTAATTCTAAATTCTTAAAGTTAATCAAAATAAATCTTTTACATTTAAATATTGTTTTTTCTCGTTATATAAACGTCTTCCTTACACATCTAATGCGCTCTCAATTATATACGTGTTACTCATACCTCATTTTCAATAACATTTATATTATCTTCCAAAGGATATAAACTTTGCATCAAGGCGTGCGCTTGCCGTTCAAATTTTCCTGGATAATAGAAATTAAATGGAAAAGACAGCGCTTTGCAGTACCATGGTCTAACTAACTCGTCCAGATTTTTCTTATCTATCCACCTGAAAATAATTGTAATAATGATATCCCCTTGTTATTTGTGCTATAATTACGAGAGCAATGACGTTACACAAGACTGTAATTACATTAAAATGCTATATAACATATAGCTTCTCATTAGTTATATAGTTATATAACATTATTTCTGCAAAACTAGAGGACTGGACAAACATATATGACCAGAATAACGTGCATCCCATACTTAGATAAAGATATTTTAATACTGCTACTTGAGACAAATGATTCATTTACCTAATTACTAAATTAGATTAAATTTAGAGACAAATTTATTACTGGAAATTTGCAATTTTGAACTTTGCCTTGTACATGTCATTGGGAAAACCTTTCCTTGGACAATGTCTGAAATTACTAATGATTCTAGTCTTTCTACGATAATTATTTTGCTAATAACACTTAGGCAATACAGGAATTCTGTAGGATCTTGAATCTAATGGACCTGCTAATATCTTAGACTTTGAAGAAAATATATGCTTAAACTCTAGAAAAATTCTCAGCGTCGATGACGAATAAACAAGTTATTTTTCAATTGATTTAATTACTATCGATTGTTTAGGTAAATCTCTGTCTTTCTGTTATAAATAAGTTAATGTAATTTTAACATTCTTGAGATTTCGTAAGCATCGAGTTGCATCTTATTCTGGTACGTTTTTGTACAATCTCATACCATATAAATTGGAAGGCTGGATACAACTTTTCCTTAAGCAGAGCATCATAAGCCATGACGTCTCCGCACTGTTTATCGCTTAACGTATAATCCAAATTATGTTTTGCTCTAAAAAAGGACAATATATCTTTAACTGTATCCAAAGTACGCAGACCAGCCCTTAGCAAAGGTAATCGACCATTTGGCGTTCTAAACGGATTGCTCGCTAGATTGACTTTTAAAGGTACCCCACTGAATCTGGCATATGCCTACAAATAACATGACACTGTATTAGAACACGAGTGCTGTCGCAACCTGTTACATCATTAGAATGTTACATTATTATTGAATAACATTGACATTAAGTTTTCATTGACAAAGTAATAATAATTTCTGACAATATATATTGCTGTTATAGTTTAAATGGCTGAAACTGAAGTGCAGTGGCTAATATTCAACTTTTAACGAGTCAATTTAGACATCAACGGAGCAGTGAGGCATATTTCATTTTTCTCTCGCTTTTATTTTAAGAGTGTCGCATCCAATCCGACAGTCTAGGCGTCCCGATATCTCTACATACATCGTACCCTTCTCGGATATGTCTCCAAGGCGACAAGAACCCATTCGACGGCTTCTTCGGCCGATCATAGTATCGCACGACTTTGCAATAATTAAATTTTGAATTAAGACTGTTAAAATTCGCTCGAAATCATTCGGGGAACGTCGTCCCGTTCCTCTCCGACGTGTAATCTGTTGAGAATCTTTTATTTTCAATTAATTGCTCGAGAGAGGAGCGGGATAACCCGGACGTTCCCCAGGCAAGGGTTCAATTCCAAATCGGCCGAAGAATCCACGCGGCAGGAGATACTTGACGGACTCCCGGCGAGTTCTGCGTTACGAGAGAAAGGGGGGGGGGGGGGGGGGGAGGAACCGCTCCGTCGTCTTCGGCCAGCGTGAGCATGCCATAACCTGTACTCGTCGACGCCGTCGACCCAACGAACGCACCAGAACCTGCAGGCATTCAATGTCGACCGACGGCAGGCCCCAGTCGCCCTTCCACACGTCCAGCTGCAGCACCTCGGCGTTCGACATTTTCGAAAACTCGGACTAGGTACACGCGAAGCCTCTCGTCCGCCGAGACCTCCCCTCCACCGTGAACATTTGTAAACAATGCAGCGTCGCGTGGCATATTGCAGGTTAGAACGGCTCTCGTTCCTCGCAGCCACTCGCAGCTGAACTTCTTGCACTTTTCATCCTCTTCTTGCACTTTTCTTTCCTCTTCTTCGAAGCTTTTTGACAACAGACGCGCGCGAGGGGTGACAGACGTGACAGATGACGCACTGACAGGAACAGCCATATTGCTTTTCTTCAAAACAGGTCGCGCGCTGATTGGCTCAAAAATTGAACGACTGCGCAGCGTCGGGAATGCTTCACCTTGTTACTTACACCCATGAGTCTATGGACGCTCCAGCTGTCCGCATACCCCCGCTTCTCCCTCGCCCAGCTGGCAGCTGATCGTGATCGGCATTATCTAATGTAAAACGATGTAATGTCGTAATGATTATCATACAAGCGTGAGTAAGGAGTTTTCTTCGGTGGTGTTCATGGTCAAGTGGAGTGACAAGTAGGAAATTAAAATAAGAACAGAGAATAAGCATGTTGCTGCAGAATTTTTAGAGATTCGCAGAGAGGCGAGTGATAACGGGCAGTGATAAGAGAAGATCCTATTGTTGTCAAGTTGCTATGATAAAATGTCCAACACGCTTACGCCGTTTGTGTACTGGGCCCAGACGGAGGGCCAGGTCACACTGAAAGTAGACCTGACCGACGTAAAGGTAACATCATTTAAGAAGAAATTTTCCGAGATTTTCTATATGCTTGTAAGCGTGCGTACAATAATTAAAATTGTACACTTTATTTTGCAGGATCTTGATGTCGATCTGAAGGAAACTACATTGCAAGTTACAGCCTACGGACAGGGAGCTAGAGGACTGAACAATTACAGTTTCGATCTAAATCTTCACTCGCCTATCGATCCAAACGTAACGACGAGCCCAGCTTTTCTATTCGATATAGCTATTCGATACGAATTGTACACTAAAGGAATTACTTTATTGTAGGAGAGCAATTACAAAGTAATCGATCGTCAGGTGGACTTTATTTTGAGAAAGAAATGTAGTGGTTGGTGGCCGAGATTAACATGTCAGCCACAGAAGCCTTCGTGGCTTAAAATCGACTTTGACAAATGGAACAGCGAAGACATGGACGACAATGAGGATGAGAAGCGTGACATTCTTAATGATTATCCTGACATGTATGATAAACTACACAAAGAAGAATTCGGTTACAGGAAAGGTATATGTCACACGAATGGATGCCACTATAACAATGTTACAAGACTAATATGTCGTCTTATTCTTTCAGAGGATTTCGCCAAAGTGTATCTAGTCATATATAATCTCTGTCAATTCGTCGGTTTCATTTATGTGCTTGCTGTAATGGCTATACGATATTCGCGTGACGGGCCAGGTATATTCACATTTACACATTATACTTAAAAATATTTCTTTCTGTTGTATAAGGAATAGGCTCTACAAATTGTATTGAAGCTCCTTTACGTTAAAATTTATAACGGTGAACGATCTCGTTTTCTAGAAACGTTTTATTAACGCAATATTTCAGATTCCATGAAAGAAACGTACGATGCGGTTGGCGGTCCATTCAAGTTCATACAACTTTTGCAATTTTTGGAGGTGATGCACCCGCTATTCGGATACACGAAGAGCAGCGTGCTGGTGTCTCTCCTACAAACGGGCGGCAGAGGGTTCGTGCTGTTTTTCATGATCGACGCCGAGCCTCGTATGCAAACCAAGCCGGTCGTTTTCTACCTGTTTCTCATATGGAGCGCGGTGGAGATAGTCAGATATCCGTACTACATCGCGCAAGTGCTGAACGTTGAGATATCCCTCCTAACATGGCTGAGATACACGATATGGATACCGTTGTACCCGTTGGGCTTCGTATGCGAGGGTATCATAATGCTACGAAACATTCCGTACTTCGAGGAAACTCAAAAGTTCACCATCTCTTTACCGAACAGTTACAATTTCGCCCTTCACTTCCCGTCTATTATAAGACTTTATTTACTCTTCCTACTCCTGCCCGGAATATATACGGTAATGTCACGTATGAATCAGCTGCGCCGGAGGAAGCTTGGGAAGCCCAAGATTAAAAAGAAGTACAACTGAGACTTAAAAAAAGTACAATTTCGCGTAGGATAAACTCCAGGCTCGTATTCCTCTCTTCATCTATAATCACCATTGCGCAAAAGGTATAATAAAAGAGAGCAAAGTACATAGAAGGAGTAACAAGCTCCGCTTTAATATATACAGCTTTCGTAATAATGCTGTAATTTTGTATAGATATTTAAATATGTTTTTATCACTAGATATATTTCAAAAGCATTTTTAATTTTATGCACTGATTGCATAAACTGGGTTTCATTCCGTGGCTCAATTATTTAGTATAAAATTAAATGCCCTGTAATAACGTGCATATAGCACGCGGCATATTTTCATTCTGCGTATGCGTTATTATAACAAGAGCGAAGAAACTTTGCAATATAGACATTATCTCATCCGACGACTATACAATACGAACATTCGACTACATTTCGCATAATAAACGCATAATAATAACTAAAAATTTGATTTTTTAGGTATCTATAAGTCTTACTTAAATGCAAACATCCTGTATATGAAAGAACAAAATAAATCCGTGTAAATAGGACAAGAATGATCAAGTTTCGTCTCCTCGGGTGTTTAGCTTGTGATAAAACAGCGGACGTGCAAATCGTAAATATACGTCTTACAAATTGATATTTAACGCAAAATAATATTTGCCGTTATAGCAGAATTCGTAAATTCACTGCTTAAGTGTACTAACAGTACAGACAATTAATATAAAATGTTCTTATTTTAAAATTATATTATGTCTATTTTATTTAATTTTATTAATATAAATATTTTTTCAAATTTATATTATTTTATAAATAAAGGAATAGAAAGATTGGGAGAAAGTGCAAAATGTTGAATCACAAACTTGACGAATTTGAATTTCAAATTAGCTTCAAGGAATGATATCGATATTTTCTCATCGATATTCCTTTCTCGTCGACGTGCATATCGATATTTGTTGTATTTATCTTCAATCCGGAGTCTCTCTCCGTAAATTTGGTTTTTTGGTTAGGAAGCATGGTAAACACGCCGTCTGCAACCGGTTGCACGCGATTCCGTACCTGGTCGGTTCAATGAAATTTAATTTCGACACGCGTGACTTTATCTCAGATCTGCGACGCGACGTTTAATGTATCTCCACATTTCAGATTTTGCTGCAAATCCGACTTGATGCGGGCGAGATGAGTTTTCTAGTCGACTGTTTGGAACTTGTCGCGACGTAACAAGTGATGCAAGATACATTTTTATTGAAACTGCCACAAAAACATTATGAAAAATGTACCCCGTTGATCTGACGAAGACGATTTCACCAGCGACCGCTGGCAATAAGGTGTTTCTGAGCGACGCCGAGCTTGACAAGATTGCCCTGTTTCTCGTCGGTAATCAGCAACGCTTCAGAGAGAACATTATAATCCCCAGGATGCTGGGGCCCGTGCAGATAAAGACCATCGAGGAAAAGAGGATAGAGAGCGTGATGGAAAGCTGTGGGTTCAAGAGCGTTATGAGTTGTGTAATTGGTACGCCGCTCCATTATTCTTTTTTATATGCAAATATTGAACGTTACAAATTATTGATATTTAACTCTTTGCAGTCCCACATCGAATGACTCGACATAATGCGCTGCGGTAGCCTACAATTCATACAATTCTTTAAGTACTCAGATCTGTATGCAATTATCAGCAAACTATTTTTTGAAATCTCTATAAATTCCTTCATAAATAATACAATTTCTTAGATTCATATTAGATTTGCCACTCAGATGAAATCGAGGACAAGATATTTGATATCTTTGTTCATTGGCATAAAATAATCTGAATTGCAAAGAGTTAAAAGCGAGATTATAACTGCCAAAGTTACAAAACGTTGGTCTTTCAGGATACGGTTTGGGGGCGGCTATTGGACTGTTTTCCTCCAGCGTGAATCCAAATGTAGCGAGCGTCGAGAGACAACAGAGCGCACGAGAGATACTAAAGGAGATGAAAACCACGACTCTCAGCTACGCGAAAAACTTTGCGGTGGTCGGATGCATATTCTCTGCCATTGAGTGCACAATAGAATCGGTAATACTCTAGATACGTGCGTTAGAGATCCTGTTTTCGGACAATAGTCCATTGTTTTGCTCGATATGTTCTCCTTGGCACGTTGTAAAAAAGACGTTTTTGATTTCAGTACAGAGGCAAGACCGATTGGAAGAATGGCACGTACGCGGGCGGTTTAACGGGCGGACTAATTGGCTTAAGAGGTATTAATTTTCCCCATATAATTTTGCGTTATAATTATCGATACCTTTCGAATCTACCTTATATCTAGTTTAATCTGTTTTAATCTTGCGCCACTGTTTGCAGCCGGTATAAAAGCGGGCATAGTTGGTGCCGCAGGTTTCGCAGCATTCTCAACGGCGATAGACTATTACATGCATAGAGCTTAGACCTCGCAGCATAGATTGTTAAAAGATATATATTTGTATAAAAGAGATATAAAAATTTATGTAATTACGTATACGTATTATCTATACAATTCCTGTATAAAAACATGGAAATGTTCTCAGTGTAAATATGCTCGTAAAACTAGTATCGTGTGACTGAATTAAAAGCGTAAAATATATTGCCTTTTAATTAATTTACCACTTAATACTTATCCGATTTCGCATATATGAAATTTCCTTTCTTATATATAATTCTTATATGTAATCACATTTCACATGTTTCGTTGTATTGCATGAAACAATTCGCACAAGGAGATAATCATATGTGATACACGTAAAAAATTCTTAAATCTGTAGTCATATTTATCTTAAATGTTACGTTTTCACTCCTATGATGAATATAGTATTTATATGAATATTTAGGAATACATATTATCATTTATATGTTTCGTGGATTCGTATATGCGTGAAAGACTTAGAAGAAAGAAGTTACAAATGGGGCCAATTGCAAGAAAAAATATAGTATATTATATATTTAAAATTAACTTCGGATTCTTTCTTTTAAAAAAGTGTTTTGGCACATTCATACTTCTTTGCTTCTAGGTCGTTTAATATTAATAACTAAATAATACGCAGTTGCTTTTAGATATAATCTGACGTGATCGAATCAGTCGAAAGGATCTGACGAATTAGTCAGATCCTTTTATTCGAAGATTGCATCAGCCTTTTAAAGTTTCTACATGAGTTCAATACGAGATTCTTTATTCGGCAATATAAGTTTTATCTGTAACTTGTCATGAATATATTGCTCAGTTATAGAAATTATTCTTTAAATTCAACTGAAGCGTTTACAACAAATTGTTTGCATATTTATTATACACGAAAAAGCATTTGCATTTCTTACATATGTTGATATTCGTACTGCGATAGTGAGATAAAAGTTGCAAGGCACTTCTTCCACAATTCTTTTCCGTGTCATTCTGTTGTATGATCATCTTTATCTGATTGTGAGATAAAATTCTTATTTTTTACGTCACGTATATAAGATATCTAATATTTTCTTTTGATAAAGGATGCTGCATGTATAGCTGAGATTGAGAAGTTATTAGGCGTTAGCTTATATTTGATATCTGCATTCGCAATTTTGGTACATTGGTCTTGTTTTTACTTACGTAATAAAACCTTATTTAAATTGAGAATAAGATGGAATTTTAATCGACGTAACTGTCAATTAAGATATACGCTTTTAAGATTTGAAATTTATTATAAACTAATAAATTTTTCCAATCTTTTTCATGTATTTCCAAGTACACGAATTTCCAATCTACTAAACTGCGTGCTGACCAATTCGTCAGACTTTAAAACACAGTTTCGTTGGAGAATTAAAATTCCCTACTCCCCTGATTGAAAGAAATTATTGCGAAAAATATTACCTCAGCCAGAGTTTTTAAACCTGGAACCTCCCCTATACCGTGCGGGTGTCGTGCCAATTCGACCACTGAGGCTGTGGTAATATTCATCGCAATAACACATATTAAGGTGACTAAATAACTTATTTAAATTCTTATTATGCCTATGCTTAAATGCACGATATGAGATAAAACATTAAGCAGTTTGTCAATAATTAAAACAAAAATCACATGGAAAACTGATAAATCGGAGACAAATACCTATTAGAAAAAAAAAAAGGAATTTGAACAAGATTCCCGGTAAGTACTCGCACAGTAAAATCTTCGACATGGAGCGATTCTCATTCGAATGAATTTTGTTAAAAGGAACAAGCTACGTAAGTGCCTTACCTGCCAACCTTGGATATGCAAACATTTGTTTCGTACTGTGTCGCAATTTCAGAGAGATTCTGTTGGTCTGTTTGTTCTGGATAAGACATTGGATGGCTAACAGAGGCGTCAAGAGCCCTCGACAATGTACGACACTTATCAAAAGACGATTAGCATTTTGAGATTCTTACAAAATATATGCCTGTAAAATACATAGCGCGTATCAAAATGAGATTGTCCTAATAAAAGACAAGCTTAGAAAAATATTGCGCCCGAAATCAAGACCTCGAATCGTGTGAGCCACTAAAAAAGTTTTATAAATCTTTTTGGCACTCAACAATGAAGGAGTCGTTTCCTTCATTTCACACGTCGGTACACAAACGCATGTTTAATCAAGGTTGCTGTTGCTGCATCTGTGCCTGCATCACAGCCAGCAATTCCTGCATTTGCCGTATTTCTTTCTCCTTTTCTTGCAAAATGCGATCCCTGTCTAATACAGTACTGTTTTTCTCAGTCTCCGCGGTGCTGCACAGAAAAAAAAAACCGAGAAATTGAAGTAACGCTCATACGAAATCTAATATAAAATGAAATGTTTGTGCTCACGTTTGACGTCGGGGCGGCATTGGAGCTCCCTTTGCCAATCTTTCGCTACGGTAATTCTCGTAATGCACCTCTTGTGTTACTTCCTGCAAATCTTGCATATGCGTGCTGTAAAAAGAAAAAATAATGTTAGACTTACGAATATCAAAGTAGAAATTTATAAATATCATATAGTTATAATGGATACTTACATCAGCATCGTTCTCAGCTTGATAAAGTCGCAATGATCTGGATTCTCCACTTCGACGACGCCCCATGGATACAATCGACCGCGTACTCTCTTTCCCTTGACCTCGAGCAAGGTATTCGCACCGCACACCGCGAACGGGACAGCCTCTTTCAGCTGACGTACTTGCTCCTTGTAATCCTCATCCTCGTCGCTATCACAGTCCGGTAAGGGATATATTTTGATTCCATTGCCTTCAATCTCCTCCATAACTCTTTTCTTCAGGCGCAAGACTTCCTTTTTGGTAAGTACATCAGCTTTCGCTATTACAGGTACTATATTAACTTTGTTATGAAGTTGCTTCATAAACTCGATGTCCAATGGCTTCAACCTGGTTAACGGGAGAGGAAAGAAGAACCGATTGTATTATTTGCTTCACCACATTCGTCTGACTAAACAATCGATTCAATTTTATAATAATTTGTACCCGTGGCCAAACGGAGAGATGAAATAGAAACAACAATGTATTCTATTATCCACGATGTTTCTCCTGTTTAGGCCGCTCTCATCACGAAGAAATCTCTCAAACTGATCGTCTATATATTGAATGATAGCTCGGAAGCTATCCGTGTTGTCAATCGCGTCACCATAACCAGGAGTATCAACGACTGTTAACCTAAGCTTCACGCCTCTTTCTTCAATCTCGACCGTCGAAGCATCCAGTTTGACAGTTTGATTGGTTTTCTCTGTTTGCAAAGGTAACAAATACGACACTTTAATTATATAGAAATTTGTAAAATTTCAAAATTACATGCCTGAAATCTTGAATCTTATATATATCTAAAATTTCAAAATAAACCATTTGCTTGCGCATACCGACTGCGTCAGGAATTATCCGCTCGGGATACAAATCCGTGAGAAACAAACTGTTCACCAGGGTGGATTTGCCGAGGCCGGACTCTCCCACGACCATAAGCGTAAACTCGAAGCCCTTCTTCACAGACTTCCGATGCACCTGATTCGGCAAATTCGCGAATCCCACGTACCCGGGCGTCTCGAGGCTCGCAAACTGGAAAAGAGGCACACGTGGGTAAGTTAACAATTGTCTCTCGAGACAAAGAACAAATATGTACACTTCGGAAATCTTTCGCAAGGCACACATTTAAATACATTCAATGTTCTTTCCATTTACCAGCTGTGCTACTTTTGCCTTTCACAAGCAAAAAAAAAAAAGAAACCACATGCAAGTCAATCATATTTATTGTGACTTTAGAGTTGCAAATTCTTTTTACAATAAATGTTTTCGATTTAATTATTAAATTATATCCTGCTATCTCATTGTTCTCCATTTACCGAGTCGTGCAACTTTCTTTCTCTTTAAAGCAAAGGAGATCCACTTGTGGTCGCACAGACATTTGTGTGACACGTAAGCTAAAGGCACTTACCGTTTTCACGCTCTCGCTCGACATGTCGGGTGCCGTGAGTGGACAGACCCGCGCTGTTAGTCTCTAATGAAGGGTAGCGATCAATTCGGCCGAATTTCCGGCCGCTTGCCAACGTGCGACGGGGACGCGCGGCGAGATATCACTCGTGCGGCGACAGGCGAGAGACAGGTTACCTCAATCGCGGACGTATCTCCGACTTCTGCAGTAGCCGCCGAAAGCGTCGCGCGGTCGCACCGCGTCCAGAACTGTCCAGAACTCCGGACTCCAGGCACGACGGCGAGTCACGGGATAGCGGGCGCGGGGCGAACTGTACATACATTGGACAGCCTACAGAGCGCGACGGGGAAGAGACAGGGGGGAGGGGACACGATGAATCGGAGTAAGTTGAGGCGTGGCAACCGAACAGCTGAATGGCATTCCGTTTCGTCCTCGCAAAAAAAAAAAAAAAAAAATCACGATACGATATGATTACATCTCGTATTCGTATCGATTTCTCATGCAAAAATTAAGTTATACAATATGTATACATATATATATTTGTTATTAATAAATCTCGTCGCCCCCTCCATATTTATACACCACACATGATTGATATGATTCTTTTACTTTATATATTTAATTATATTTAAACAGACAGAATTCAATGTAAAGCACTCATGTCTCACGAGTCTTTAATGTATTTAGAGAAAGAGAAAAAGAGAAAGATACAAGGCGCGCTTACAAAGTATATATTACGAACACGCATTGCATATTATTCATAATCACAAATTACATCTTTACTTTACCGTAGCTGGCATCACTTACCCTAATACACTGCGACAGATACGAGGTAAACAGCTACTTTATTCAGGAAATAGTATCATATACACAAGCATCGTTTTACATAATATTTATTATTATTTCGAGTTTTCGTCTTCTCTTTTTTTTATTTTATTTGCTAATTCTCACGACGTTCCTCGCAATTCCTCAACGTCACTGTTAGCACTGGTTAATTCATTACATAATTATTAATGTATAATAATCGGCGCATAATCTCCCTTCGCGTATCGCTTCCCGCAAATGTGAAAATTTGATGAACCACTCGCATGTTATACTTCGCAATCCTTCATCGTTCGGGTCGATTGAAAAGAAAAAAAAAAGAAAGAACAATCGTTTTAGTAATATTAAACAATTATATGCTATTATCGTAACGAACGTACGCCTTAACAAACGGTTGATGCACAATGATCAGCGTTGTACGGTGAAACGTAAAAATTCTATGGAAGGAAACGAAACCTAGAGTAATCGCCACTTTCCTTTGTACTTCTTTAAACCCGGGCTTAGTCTCAAGTACAGATAAGAAATACTAGCGTAAGATGAAATATACATGCTGTGACACTTTATATTTGTGATAGTTTGTACATATACCCTCGGTACTGTTACAGACACGAAACCCAACATTAAATTGACACGAGTATTAAAATGTACTCAACTGCGTAGTATCTTAACAATCATTTTTATGTACTCGTATATAAATCGCTATCACTATCGGAGCATGCATTGTGCATACACATTTTCCTTTTTATGTATATTGTAGTTACAAGTATTCTATTTTCATTGAGAAATCGAGAAGTTAATTTAAATACAAAAGACATTAGAAGAAAGATGTTTATTCTTGATTAAAAATGCGCGAAACTTAGGAGAACTGTAATAGATTTATATATATATATATATATATCTGTAGCGCATATATATATAAAATATATATATATATGAATATATACATATATATTTATATATATTTTTTTTCCTTGCGGGTGACATCCCTTGTAAGAATTAAAAAGAGGACATTTCCTGATAGTAAATGTTCGAAGAATCATCACTAGACTTTTTACTTTTTAGGAAACTATGAGGGAATCTTGGATTGATTTTAAAATTTTGTCAACAATGTTTCTTTCTCCAATTTCCTCGGGGAAATCTGAGACTATTGATGATATCGTTAGTTTTACTTTTCTTTCAATTTTTCATCTCGAGGCTTTGCACCTCCGTAAATGGAACTTGTTTTAGTCGATTCTGCAAGTGCGTTCACAGGTTCTGCAACAGTCCTTGGTTTCAGCTCCAAACGTTTTCTTCCGGTAGTGTCTAAAGTAAAAAGCGCTCAATTAGATAAGTATAATAGATTATATATCTTAATGTATCTACGTATATTTGTTTGTGTTTTTGAGAAGTTGGATAGTTTAGGAATGGGACAATTACTCTATCAAAAAGTCAGATTCAATTTCCAATCAGGCAATCACTCTATATATAAGAAATTTTAAGTGGAAAAACATTCCTCTGTGACATGAAATAAGTTTTAAAAAACATAAATTTAAAGTTACTTTGCGTGAGTCTTCATCTTGTGTGAATTTTATATAATAGAAAGAAAATAAAATGTAGCTTTAATTCTCGGATTTAATTGTTAACAAATTATGATTTGGTATGAAGGATATGAAGATTATAGAAATATTCTTGTGGTATGACACATGGCTTCGTACAGAAGCAGTTGACTCATAGTCGACAGGTCTCAGATTCGATTCCGACCTTCATTCCATATTCATAGTCTCAGTTCATAAAAGACCGATTATAAAAAATTTTGAGTAAAAGACCATTTAGTAGTGGTATGAGATTTATAATCCATTTTGAGAACACAATAAACCAACAGATACATACATACATATTCTAAAAATTCTTGTAGGATTTTTATTAAATTACAGTGTTTTATTACATTACACTGTGACCTTAGTGGTTGTGGTAGTGTTTTCCAAGATTATTAACATACACACATTGTATACATACCTGGAGGAGGGACATCTTTCTGATAAGAGTCGTCCGGAAAGGGTTTCCGCTCTGAACCAGTTCCCCGAAGTGGAGGCTTATTAGTGTACGACCTGCTGGACGTACCTCGCGACCAGTCACGATTCCCACCTGTGTCGTCGTTGAACTGGCCGTAATTGCCCCTATTACTTCTAGAGTCCCATCTATCGTTACCTTGCCTACTACCTCCTTGTGGGCCTCTATCGCTGTATCCTGTGCATTGGGATAAACGTTAAAATCTCTAACGTCATTGAGATTTGTAGCACGTTAAATTTCGTGCTACGATAGAGGAAGGGAGAATTAGTTTAGCATTATAAGCATTAGTATTGTTAGTATACAAATACAAGATTTGCATCGCATTTTATTATTATTTACGAAAGCGGATAATGTTTACTTGAATATGAGGATTTACTATCGAAATCATCGCCGAATCCACGGCCGGAATCTCGTCCTCCTTTAAATCCGCTTCCGCCACCACCGCCGCTGCCGCCACGACCTCTCCTATCGAAGCCACCACCGCGGTCATTTCTTTTTCCTTCTGCTACGTCGATCTTGATCAAACACTTGTCTACCTCTACCGCCCCATCCATTTCCAATGCTGCCTCGAGGTCAGCCAAGTCTTCAAACTCGACATAGCAGAAGCCCTTAAATCTACAAATGAGAAGGAAAAGATTAAAGCGTCGATCGATATATACATCTATCTTTCTTATTAATACATACTTGTCGGTGTCCCTGTCTTTGACCAATCTGATGACTTTGACATTGAGCTTCTCAAAGATTTTGTCAACGTCGCCTTGCACAATTCCATTCGGCAAATTTCCCACATATGCAGTATATGGAGGTTCTGTCGGCAACGGTTTTCTACTTCGATGAGTGGAATAATCTCTGAATAAAGAAAAATACTTGTCTTAATATGCGTAAAACATATTAAGATCATTGCTACTGTTTCGATTGTAGCTTTGAGTCCTGTTACATGCATGCATGTTTATAAATCATTACGTCCACCCGCAAAGCAGTATTGTGAACATTTCTGCATAATTAGTTATACCAGTATAAAGAGAAAAGATTTCTCTCTTCTCTCAATAAAGTCGAATATTATCATTATAAACATACATCAATGTAACTCATCAAAATAAATCTGTTAACGTCGATTGCGTTCGACTGTTTCTCTAAAATCATAGATCCTGTTACATATATGAAGAAGTTACAGGTTTATTCTTCCTCTCTTCATTGTAGTTTATATTTTCTAAGTGAGAAAGCTCGCCTATTTACATGTGTGCGTGTGTGCGCGCGCGCGCACGCACGCACGTTGTATATGTGTGAAGCAAGGAGAGCATTGTGCGTCGGAGAAGCACCGAGAGACACGTCGACATGCAAATCGATGAATCGAACACGCGAACGCGACGGCGACGGGGAACTGAGTCCACGCTGACAGAGCACTCGACCGGCCTCGCGAAAAATTCGCGACGCCGATTGCACAATCTCAGGAATCGCGCAAAACGCGGATCCTTCCTCCCTCTCTGTCTATCCTGTGTCTCTCCTTCTCTCGCCTCTCGCTTCCACCCGCGGCGTGGACCGCACGTGCCGCCGCGTTCCCGTGTTCCGCGGCGAGGCCGCGTCTCGTCGCGTCCGCGCGGCGTCGCCGCCGGGGCCCGCGGATCCGCGGCCCCCGGGCGGGGGCCCCCGGACCGGCCAAAATAAAGCCGCGTGTCGCGGCGCGCCTCGCAAGGTGTTGCGCCCTGGCACTCGCGTGACTCATTTAACCTTAAAACCGGGGGATATACGCGCGCGGGACGCGCGGACCCGCCGCACGCCGGGCCCGCGTCCGCGGTCACCCGGGGCCTCGCCGGCCGCGTGACAAGGCCGCAAACGCGGCCGATACTTGCCTCGAATCGTCGTAACCACCTCGACCAGCCATATTGAATGCACGGAACTGACCGGGACCGCGTGAGTCGAGCCAGTCACCGTGCGCGCGACACCATCGCGCCCGGCACCCGGGTGTGATTTGCCGGCGTGAGATTCGGGTGAGATCGGTGAGATATCGCGGGTTATCGCGGGTATACGCGCGCCGGGCGAATTTGGACCGATTAAAATGACAATAATTGACAATTCGAGCGCGGCGATGCGCGACGACAAACGTATTTTCCGAAACCGACAGTTTCGCCTCCGGCTGCACGCAGTGGTGGACGCACGAATCGACCAATCGCGCGTCCGACGTGAAGAGCGCTGGAGCGCAGCGGCGCGGCTTCCACGAGACTCGACGCGCGATTGGTCGATAGTCGCGCGGTATCAGTGATCAGTCGACTGAAATATAATTTATAGTGAATTTATCTGTGCTATATTTTTGTAACGTAGATAGAATTTTAATCATTTTTTCGTTATTTAACGCAAAAAATATTTGATTAGAGATAACGAGAATTGTATTGTTCAAAATTTTGCTTCGCAGCGATTCTGCCGGTGAAATTAATCGCCCATTTAAGTTAAGTGTCCATTTCTATCAATGCAGAGATTAACTTTAACCTCTCTCTTCTTCTAATTTTCAGAACTGAAGAAAAGACAGAAAGTAGTTTAAACCGAGATTAAAGTTAATCTACGTTGGTATAGGAAATAAACATTAATCGGAGTATTCGTCGAGATTCAGTCGCCCTTTGTCTCCCTCGTCGATTCGCGCGTTTGACCAACGTAGTCCCGCACCGCCTTCTGGAGAACGACTCCGACGTCGGCAGAAGCAAGATGTCCGCCGCGGTGCACGTACCGCGCGACACGCACATGGCAGAAACGATAGCGGACGACTCCGGACCGCGGAAGGCCGACAGGATGAACTCTACCATACTGGACAATTTTAACAAACTGAAGGACGGCAATGACTCCGTGAGGCTGAACGCCGGAGTCGCGCTGCTAAATTACCTGCGGCAACACAACACGGTAAATTAATACGTTAACCTCATTGAGCTACTTACTTAGCTTAAAAATTGTAGGAAGAAAGATCTAAATCGTATGAAGTACTCTTAGCTGATTCTCACGTCGCTGCATTGATCTATCCTTGCAGGATCAAGATGACAAGGAGTTGAATTATGCTCTGGTTAGACTGGTGCGGAGTCTGGGATCTTCGATGACGTTCACCAGAAGGGGGTTTTACAGCACCCTGACAGTCTACCTGATGATGCATCCCGACACGTCGGTGGAGAAACTCCTGTCCATAATGAATTCCCAGTTGCATCCAGCTGGCAGTAATCCTAAGAGCGTAAGAACTACAATCTTATGTTTGTTTTGCTCTTGACATTAAGAAAATTATATTTAATGTAATACTTGAGTTTCTATTTCCATAGGAGAACTCCGATGTATACATGGGACGTATACTGCTGTGTGGCGCGTTGATAAGGGCCAAGTTACTTGCTCGCAACAGCATCGAGACACAACAGCAGATTACGGAGATCCTGGTGAATGCTGGCAAACAACGCAGCCATCTGTCGTTCATCTCCGTTATATTTCTCAGCGAGCTTATTGTTCAGTTTGATATTGAATCTATGAAGAATGTCTGGCCAATTGTCGAGAAAGAAATCGGCAAGCCGTGGTCCGAACAAACTTTAGATACATTTTATGTGCTGCTTATTGTTAGAGATAAGCATCCGTCGCTGGTTAATGATAAA
This sequence comes from Leptothorax acervorum, assembly GCA_035220615.1. Lineage (NCBI taxonomy): Eukaryota > Metazoa > Arthropoda > Insecta > Hymenoptera > Formicidae > Leptothorax > Leptothorax acervorum. The sequence goes on along the minus strand of JASTWQ010000002.1, from coordinate 329,984 downwards.
TTTTTAAAAGAACACTTGGACGTGAAGGAGATTATTACCAAGGACTCTATGGAAGATATTGTTAAACTATTAACGGTACGTTATTTTTAACTTTAATGATTCTTTTTCTATTGTAGATTTTTATCCATTGTGGATATCATGATTTTTATGACAATATTACTCAATTATTTTGGGATTTGTTTTTTGCTTTTACTTTTATCATGGTGGAATAATATCCAATCAAAATTACTTATACAATATGGAGAGGCAATCTGGGTTCTTTACCTAACAAGTATCTGCTCTCACTAAATCTCCGAATAATCTTTAATAAGAATAAAAAAATATATTTGAGTTATGTATTACCATGTAATACTTATATAATTTCTTTTTGTTTTCAGTCTTTACCTAGAATTATTTCTTATAATCATCCAGTGTTCAAGCTGTTTTGTGAAAAGCTAGTAGCGACCGAACTCGTGGCAGACTTCTGGAAAGGCATTGATCAGAGATTTATAAAACCATCGAAGAGCGATGAATATATCGCTGTAGAAATTTTACGACTAATACTTGTTAATGTTACGGATAAAACTGTAATTCCATTATTATTATCTCCGAATCTTCTACAACACATGTTAAAAAGATTTTCTAATTGTAAGAGGAATAACAATGATGAAGTTTTAGTAGCATTCAGAAAAGTTTTACACCTGCTAGTGTCTGCTACAAATGACAAAGACATCAAGACGAAGGTACAGTTGAGTATACTGAAAAAGCTTATATTACATCCCGGGGACTTCATGATAGAGAAGAAGACAGGTGTCAAGGTGATCCAAATAATTACCGGAAATCTGAGGATAGATGGTATTAAGAAATTGTGCCAATTGTATAGAGACATTGTAGAAAATAAAGTAACTAAAGAAAGAGAAGGTACAAGAGCGGAAATGTGGACAAATGCCGAGCGAAGTTACACAGCGCAATTATTAACAAGGTTAGTATAATTGGCACAAAATATACATGATAATATTTATTATAATGGATATAGATTAAAATAATTTAATATATCTATTATTATTGCATTAAACGTGCATTCTTCCGTTAGATTAATGGGTCGCCAAGAGACATTCTCGGATCAGGACTGGAGACTTGAGCAACTGACGTTCCTGTTCAATTATGGGTTGTGTGAAGTGTCGAGTGTTGGTATAGAACTAGCGCGTAAGTATATTTTATATATATGTATTTTTAAAAAATTATAAATTAGAATAAATTTTTAATTTTATTGTTTTCAGAACAATTTAAAGATTCTTTTTATCGTGCCCTGGATCATAAATTACCAAAGTTGGATAATGCACGAAATCTGTTAAGCGCACTCGTTCATGATATAGATTCAAAATTGCGATCAAACGTGATACAATTAAGATCACCATTAAACGACGCAGCATCCGAGGCTTGGAAAAAAGTGATAAACTTGATTGAAAAACTGGAGAAAAATACAAAAAATTTGGAAGCCTTGCCGATATTTCATACGATGAATTTACATATGGGCTTGCAACTATTCTCAGATCCTGAAATGGCAATTATGTCGATTAATGAACTTCAGTGTTGTTACGAGAGATTAAATAAAAAGCCCAAGGGACATAAAAAGCTTGATAATACAGCTACGGAAGAGGAACCAGAATGGGTTGAAGTAGTAGTGGATCTTTTGTTATCTCTTTTGTCCAAGAACGATCATTTATTCCGTTCATTAGTTGGTTGTGTGTTTCCACATATCTGTCCGTATTTAACTCCATCTGCAGTTCATCAAATATTGGCCGTAAGCTTTTATTTATATTATATTATTTATTTTTATAAAATTTGTTTTTTGAACCAAAAAGAAAAATTATTTATTAATTCTGTACAGCGTGGAAAAATTTACAAGTTACACGCAGTATATTTGTTATATTTTATTTCAGGTATTAGATATAAAAAATACTCAAAAGACACTTACGACAAAGCAAAATGTCGATGAAGATTCCTCAGGTATAGAAAGCGAATCGGAGGATGATGAGGAGGAGAAGGAGGAGGAGGGAAGTGTTTCAAATAATGAGATTTTATCAGAGAGCGAATCCGAGTCTGACGCAAGTGAGGATGAGGATGAAGATGAGACAATGACCGATAAATTGAGAATGGCGCTACATCAGGCTCTGGGTGATGCCGCAATGCAAACCGACGACGAAGACATCGACGTAGATCAAATAGACGAAGAGGAGGGCAAGCGACTGGATGAATCATTAGCAGCGGCGTTTAAAATTCTCCGGGAGAACCGTCAAGCTCGTTCTAAAAAGCAAGGAAAAACGAGCCAGGCATTGATGCATTTCAGGGCTCGCGTTATAGATTTGTTATCTATTTATTTAGATATTTGCCCGTCTATGGCGGTCACTCTAGATATGATCGTGCCACTCTTCGCTCTGTTAGAATTCTGTATAAAGGACCCGCATCAGGAGCCACTCGCGCATAGAATTCGGGCTTGCTTAAAAAAGTTGTCAACGGTGAAGAAGTTTAAAGATACAACGGGTGTTGACGATGCTTTGCTAACGACGGTGTTAAAGGTAATTATTTGTAGTGATTAAGTGCAAGTTTGCTGATTAAATGATACATTATATGTCTCTTTAAGGCTTTGATCGAAAAAGGAGAACGTTCTGCTTCAGTCTGTCAAGAACTTAACGATAAATTGGCAGAATGCTGCACCTTCCTCGTAAGGTGCGCGCAACAAGCTAACTTGTCTACTAAGAGCGTTGTAGAAATTTATGGTGAAAATTTAACGGCGTTCTTTAAAAAGAGAGATTGTGTGCTTTCGTCCATGTTGTTTAAGGGTGTATTACAGTTGTGTTGGGAGGATAATTGGCAGCTGGCACCTCTGCTGGTATGTACAAAAATGAGTATCTTTTAATATCTCCTAATATATAAAATAGTTTGTCTTACAAAATATTATCTAATTGTTTAGGTGGACTTTGCTTTTGACAGCAGTATTCGGTACTTCCGTAGGAATCAAGCGCTGGAGCTGTTATTAATTTTCTATAACAATAACCGATTGCTGAACATGGATACGAAATATGCCGACGTGAGAATGAAATTAGAAACGACGCTTTGTAAAAACACCGTAGACACGCTCAAAGAGACATGTGATCTACATGTGAACGATAACGGACAATCTGCTTCGTGTAATAATGTTAGCGCACGGAAAAAGGTTCTGCAGAAATTTATCGGGCATCTTCTGATGCTGTTGCGCATTATTTACTCACGTCATTTGCCACAAGCATGGGATTGGCAAGCCGTTAAAGCGGCGTTAACGAAATACAGAAGTCAAAACGCTCTTTCCGGGGATGCGAAAACTGCCTACAAGAAGCTAGCAGCAGATATTGGAGCACCTGTCAATATGTAAGTGTAATAACAAATATAATCCGATTCTCTAAAATTTTCTTGTCTGTATCATATATACACGCTTCTTTATTTAACTTATGGGATTTCTTTGTATTTGATATAATTTATGTCGCTTCAGGCCATCAACGAAAGGTGATACTAAGCTGAATAGTTCCAATGATACTGTTACACAAAGTAATGGCAAACAAAGTAACGTCGTATCTCAAAACGGAAAAGTAAGTGACTCGGAAGAAGAGGAAGAACAAGAAGAGGCGCAAAATAATGAGCAAAGGAAAAAGAGAAACAATAAGAGACAAAGGGACAAGCAATTACTGAAGAAAGAAGCGCGTGAGTTACGCGCGAAAGTTATGTCTCAAGATATAGAGTTGTTCAAATTTAGCAGTGTCAGTTTACCGGAGAACGAAGACGCGACGGAAGTTTTTCAAAACGGGAATTTACACGACAAGTCTACGAGCTCGAAAACGCCACAGAAGAGGGAACAGGCGATGGAGAGCGATCGCGAGCCTAAAAGAAGAAAAAGTACCAATCGTGCTTGATACAACTTATAAACTTGCAAAAATAAAATATGTGAAAACACATACAGCACGAAAATCAGGATGAATGTTTAGAATACGCCTGTTTGTGTTTCAGATTTTGACGGAATATTTTCGTACGCGAAGTAAGGCCTGTATACAGCTGTAATTAAGTTTTGTTACGAAAAACGAAATAATGATACATTAATTCTATGTTGATTCTATTTTCTTCTTTATCTCTTTATTTGATTGAATATTATAAAATTGAATATATATGTGATCAAACTGGCTTTTCGGCCAGTTAGTATTAAAATCTGGAGATTTTAAAACAACTTATTAAGCCATTATTCTAATCATAATTATATCTATATTGTTGTTTCAATTGGCTTTAACAATTTCGACAATTTCTGACGTATATTTTCAATTGTATCATTAGAAAGGTTTACATCTCCGGAGACAAATTTTTATTAATATATGTTAGGTATATTATACTCCGTTTTTAATTATTTATACGTATACATAATTTTTCATTAATTTATCTCGCTAAAACAATCGTGATGACAAGTTTAGATGTCTAAGCGTATCCTAAACATTTGTCGGAATATTTTTCTTTACTCAAAAGCTACTCTCTCGTTTTATATAATATTGTATAATAACGTTTTGTAAAACTATGTATATTATAAATAATAGCTCTGTGTACAGAGAATGTATGTATAAATCTCGATATCCGTGAATCTCTCGAAATTGATCCGCAATGTTAATTAACGAATCCTTTTATCAAATGATTTATTTTATTGCTATACGTGCAATGTTTATTTCTATCAATGTATAGATTTACTTTAATCTTTGTTCAATTACTTTTTATCTTTTTATAGTTCTAAGAATTAGAAAGAGATAAGAAGGAAATTAAACCGAGATTAGCATCAATCTCAGTTTAATTTCCTTCATTGATAGAAATGGATACAAGAAACCAAGAGAAAAAACGCGGTTGTCGGAATGTTACTAGTCTATTGTCAAGTCTAAAGTAGAGCACGCGCGCTCGGCTCCGCCGCACACCGCCTCCGCCGAACGTGTCACTAGACCCTCGCCTCGCGCGTTTCTGCGGAGCGAAGGATCAGTGAGATCAGTCTTTTCCCGTCAACCCGAGGGAACCGTCTCGCTGCGACATGCTGCGCGTGCTGAAAAAGTTCCAACATCTGCGACGCTACTCGTCCGCGGCTCTACCGGCGCCGGACACGAGCCCGCCGATTCTGTACACAGGCGTAAGTTGCAAACGTAGCAAAATCTATCGAGAGATGCACGGATATGGCGACTGTGCTTCACAAAGTTTCGATGGGTTAAAAGAAAAGGAGGATGATCGATGCCACATGACTCTCGCAGATGGGAACGTTTGTAAAAGCGGAGTAGACACGGAATATTTTTGGAGATCTATTAAGGGACTTTTTTTTTCTAAAAAAATGTATGTACGTGTTTCAGCGGCTAAATCTGCTCGGAGGGAGAATTGTCTCCGCGCTTAATTGTATCCTAAGTGGGAGGTGTGAACAGCGCGATATATTTATATATACGACGACCTTAGTGGTATTGCGAGAGCGGTCAAGTTCATGGGAAACGAATTTCTTGCAAAGGCGCTTTTTGGTTGAGCGACACGCAGCTTCGAGATGCGAGATCCACGTCAATCAACGTCACATGAGCGCGTGTTGGCAGTGGTTGGCAGTATGTAGCGGAGAGCTCGCCAACGAAATTAACGATCGAATAATGCGACGTAACTTGGGCGGTATGCGACGCAGCTCGGCGCCGGCCGCCGCCAACTGACGGCAGAAAACCGCTGATCCGGTATTGATAATATACTTAATTGTGCTGTCACATTCCGTGGCAGTCAAGATAGCTTTGCAATTTTAGGAATTAAAGTAGAGGTTTGCGAGCTCCATCGCAACAAAAGCTTGAAATCGGACGCCGATGCGCGGCAATTTCAGCTCGACGCGAATTTGTTTACTTTATCGGGATGACTGATTAAATTCCGATTAACGGCCAATCTCGCGATTAACTTGTCGAGTCATGTTTGCGTTAACATTTAACGCAAACTTGTCGAGTCATGTTTGCGTTAACATTTAACGCAATATTATTGCGTTAACATTAGTGGAATTATTAATATGTTTCGTTGTTTAACATGTGAAAAGAAAAATTAAATCAGAGGAACAACGAGTTACGTGTAGTTTGAAATTTTGCTGTGAACTAATTGAATTGACTGTTTTAAGTTAAATAGAGGTCAGAGTCACCCTTAATCTGCTCAAAGGACAGAGATTATTCTCTTTATTTGTAAAGCTAATTTGTTATATAAATAACGAGAACAGTTAAAGTGAACACTTAATTGAGATATAATTCGCGTTAGATTTCAGAATAGATCTCTATTTTTAATTTAATTTATAACTCCATTTTTTTCCATTTATAAGTTAATTCAATTCATAAATATTTTTTCTATATTTTAGTACGTAATTTATAATTTTGTATTTTCCTATTTATAATTTAACTCATATAATTTTCTATTTTCTATATCTTTCTGTTTATGATTACAGGAGATCGAACAATAGAATACTTACTGCACGTTTCTGAGAAGCAAAATAAGTAATTCTTGATCTTCTTCAACAAACTGATATCTGGAGACTCATTCAGTTACCGCCCTATTAAACCTCTTTTTCTTTTTTCTCTATCGGAGCTCTTGTATCTGGCCTCGAAAAAGTCGTTGCCGATGCACGTGGCGGATCTTGAAGCCAATTTTTTAGGTACAAAAAGGGTTGCGAAACGTGCATCCCCAGGTAGCAATTAATGTCTAAAAGACATCATAAAGACATCTTTAAGATTTCTGGCATCTTAAAGACATCTTAATGATGTCTTTAAGACAAAAGGTCATCCGAATGCTACCTGGGTCGGCAACGACTTTTTCGAGGCCAGATACACGAGCTCCGATAGAGAACGGAAAAGGGCTTTAATAGGGCGGTAATTAAATGAGTCTCTAGATATCAGTTTGTTGAAGGAGATCAAGAATTACTTATTTTGCTTCTCAGAAACGTGCAGTAAGTATTCTATTGTTTGATCTCCTGTCATTTCATTCAATTTACATTTTGTGTTCATCGTACATATTTTCAATATTTTGTCGCGTGTATTTTAATATGTGTTTTTTTGCGTATATATATGTATATGATTTTTCAACCAGATTTGAATTCTGCCGGTTGCGTAAAATACGTAACGAGACGCAAGCATTCGTAACAATACATAAATTTGCCTGTGTTCGCGCGCGCGATCTTGTAAAGACGTCATAAAGCTTGAAAAGCGCCATAAATTAAGATATATGAAATTAAAGAGGTTTTTTTATGTTCACTTACAACTTTACGCTTTGATTTACGACGCGAAGACGTCAGTATAATCTAAAACGACTTCTCCCCTGGCCATTCATTTCCCACTGGGTTAATCCATATTAAAAAATGAAGGAAGAGAAAAGAGAATGTTGCATTTATTTTATTGCATAAGGACACGCTGCGAGTGAACGGCTCGGCCGAGTAAACCGGATAAATTAAATACCTCTTCAAGGTGGTATGCGTTTTTTTTCTTGTTTTCATTTTTTTAATTAATTCAACGCATTCAGATCTATTTCAGGTTCGAACTTTATACCATCTATAATATTCGATTTATGGCTTTTTGTGCCGCATAACACGAGAAAGAAATTTGGGATTTACTAGATACGCATAAAACATATATTGAAATACGTCACATATGTTAAATTTAATTACGGCTCACAATCAATCCTCGGTACCGAGGCGATTGTATTGTTATCTAATCGTTGTATACTTTGTTGCATAGTGATCGACGTGATATTTCCTGATGAATCAACGAGACTCGACAAAGGGATTTAACGAGCGATCGATGAATTTCTAACAGATCTCATTCTCATTTTAATTTAACAAGTAAAAAAGATATGCTATACATGGAAATCAAGCATTCTGCACTGTTTTTTATGCAACAGAGAGAATTTTTTATTCAACTCGAGAGAAACAGCTCGCTGAAGACCCTTCTCTCGCTTTATCTTGTAACAAGAGACTGTTATTCTGTATGCTATCAAAATGTAAATATTGGAATAAATAGATCTACACGAGTGTTCAATTAATTTCTGAAACGGCGCGGATACCGTCGTTCCAATCAGCTCCAGTTTGCATAAATATAACGTGCTGATTAGTTACATAATTCATGATAATATCTTCTAATCTGAGCAGACTGAAGCAAAACAAGCGACAATTTACATCGTTTTCGCGGTATTCTTATCAACAAGAAACGAAACTGAATATATGTGATGCAGTGATGCGCTTTGTAACGTACGAAGCGTGTTTGCGACACGTTTCCTATGAATTATGTATAGAAACGCACTGCGATAAAGGGCATACTGTGCATAAATGTATTTCATTTCGTTGCAGATATTCATCAATAACGAATGGCACAAATCCAAGAGCGAGAAGACATTTCCCACTGTCAATCCTGCCACCGGTGAGGTGATCGCCGAGGTTCAAGAAGGCGATAGCGCGGACGTTGATTTTGCGGTGCAAGTTGCCAATAAGGCCTTCAAAAGGAATTCACCATGGAGAACCATGGACGCCTCCCAAAGGGGGGTACTCCTAAACAGACTGGCAGATTTGATCGAGCGCGATCGGAAATACATTGCGGTAATTCAACGATATTAATAATTAATACGAGAATATTGATTTAATGTGAGAATCGAAATTACACCGACATGTACATTTTAACGATAGACGATTTTTAGAGATCAAACTAAAAATGTTTATGCCTTTTTAATCCGACATTCTTTTGTTTTAAAACGATGCGAAGAGATTGCAAAGTATTTTTTCGACCTTTGTTCGTCTAATCTAAAAGATCAAATAACTGATAGTAATCTATAGTTACCAGCTATAAGCAAACACTAAGTATAAATTTGTAATAAGTAAATTATATTCCCAATGTATCATGCATAACGTATCGTTTGTTAAACTACCGCGGAATTTTTCGAAGCTATTTTTGGATCGATAAACATTAATGAATATTCGGCTTGTTCAAAGTTTTTACAATCAAGTTAATCCGTTGTCTATTACATTTCAGTCCTTAGAAACTTTAGACAACGGGAAACCTTATTCGAGCGCGTACAGCGTAGACGTGCCCATGAGCGTTGGAGTGTTGAGATATTTTGCGGGATGGGCTGATAAGAATCATGGAAAAGTTATCCCAGCTGACGGAAAAGTCTTTGCATACACTAGACACGAGCCAGTAGGAGTATGCGGTCAAATTATTCCGTGGAATTTTCCTTTTTTGATGATGGCATGGAAGTTAGCACCAGCTTTAGCTACAGGTGGGACCACGGACATAAATTATATACTTTATTATAAAATTTTACTTTTTTTTTTAGTTATATTGCAATTATCGACCTTTGGAGTCATAAGTTCTGTGTAGCGCATAAAATTGGAATTATTATTTTATTCCTCAGGAAACGTCATTGTTCTGAAACCTGCTGAACAGACTCCGTTAACGGCTCTTTATATGGCACAATTGACTAAGGAAGCTGGGTTTCCTAATGGAGTAGTCAATGTCGTTCCTGGTTATGGTAAAACCGGTGCCGCGTTAGTCGCTCACGACAAGGTCGACAAGATCGCATTTACGGGCTCTACCGAGGTCGGCCAGCTAATAAAGCAAAACGCTGCTGTGCACAAGTTGAAGAGAACTACGCTGGAGTTAGGTGGAAAATCCCCTAATATCATTCTTAAAGATGTCGATATCGATCAGGCGGTGGAGACAGCGCATTTTGGATTATTTTTTAACATGGTAAACTACTTTGACGTACCTACCATTTACGCACAGGCTCCTTCATTTTTTCTTTAATTCGCTTATTTTTAAATTAAATTTTTGCCAGGGTCAATGCTGTTGTGCAGGCTCAAGAACCTTCGTTCAATCGAACATCTATGATGAGTTCGTCGAAAAAAGTGCGCTTCGCGCTAAAACTAAGCCCGTGGGAGATCCGTTCGACTTGAAAATAGAACAAGGCCCGCAGGTAAATTCAAATTCGTACAGATAGATTGTTAATGTCAATCGATTTATAATTAGCATTATTATATAATCGTGTAATTTAAATTATTGTTATGCTATTTATACCGTTGTTTAAGATTGACGAGGAGCAGTTAAACAAAATTATGCGTATGATAGAATCTGGTAAAGAACAAGGCGCTAACTTGGTAACAGGCGGCGAGCGCATTGGCGATAGAGGCTATTTCGTTGCTCCAACGGTATTTGCAGATGTTGAAGACGATATGACTATAGCCAGAGAGGAGGTAAGCATTAAGATCATATTTAATATGTAAAATGTGATGTGTAACATATTGAAGAAAAAAATCTACGCTGCTCCTTTGGCAGATATTTGGTCCGGTTCAGCAAATCCTGAAGTTCGACGATTTGGAAGAAGTTATTGAACGCGCAAATGACACCGATTACGGATTAGCTGCTGCAGTTTTTACGAAAGATCTTAATAAAGCGAATTATATAGTGCAAGGTCTTCGCGCCGGTACTGTGTGGTAAGTCGTTTGAAAATATTACAAAGAATGAATGTGAACCCTAAAACAAGATATAAGTTAATTTCCTAATTTTTATATAGGGTCAACACGTATAATGCGATAATTCCTCAAGTGCCGTTTGGTGGATACAAAATGTCTGGACACGGCAGAGAACTTGGAGAATATGGTCTTGAGGCATACACGGAAGTAAAAAGCGTAATAGTTCAACTTGAGGAGAAAAATTCATAAAAGTATATCAAGGTCGCTACCGAAAAATCATTTTACAAACATTTTCTACTGCAAAAAGACCAAGTATGATTGTACAGGTATTTTTTATATAAATTAAAATTTACTAGAGATTTTTAATCTGTTGTATTGCAGTTAAAGTTTCTGCATTTTCCACGTATAAAACTGCTTATAGATTGTGAATATAATTCGGAACTTGCTTTATGTGTGCTCGTAATTCATAACTGAATTACGAGCACACATAAAGCAAGGTAGTAATAGCTTTTGTAACATAAGCTGCAACATGATGACAAGATATAACAAAGAAAGAAATGCACAAAATATTTTAAATTCTTGATTATATTCTTGAAAATATATATACACGGAAAAAAAAGCAAGTTGCTTTAATTAAATGTCGACGTCACGAGCTGCCACAAACATAAAGTTAATTCAATTGGATATTATTTGATCCAAATATTTTAATTATTAAAACATCTATCTGATGTTTTCGTTCAAATAATATCCAATTGAATTAACTGTTTATGTTTATTTGTGTGAAATTTCACGCTGCAGCAGATTTTGCAAACAAAGACAAAAAAAAAGATTGCAAAATGTGCCATGCTTGTTGCAAACCTTGCTCACTTTTCTGAATATAGTACAAGTTAAACACTTAAATTGAAACAATTGTACGTTCTTACTTTTTAAGTTTATAAATAAAATATCATTAAATCTTTTTTAATTTTCAATATTGGAATGCATTTTCATAAGCGTATCCGAAGCGTTTGTTTCTAGCGGATACATCTCGTCTTCCAGATCCTTTTCCAGATCTTTTTTGCAAAAACGAGATATGATACTTGCACCAAGCGCGTCACCTATAACGTTGATTGTCGTTCTGAAACGGTCACTGCAAAATAATACATTATTTACTGCATAACAGAAGAATATATTCATATGAATTTGAAAGAAATATTTATATTCGTATGAAATTTATGCTCTCCCAGCTTAAAAGAGAGAATAAAATATTATTTTTACGTACGTAACATGAGTGATACCGTATACTTACACAAACCAGTCGACAGCAATAATCAGTGTAACATCTTCAACGGGCACTCCTATAGAATTTAACACCATTATTAACATCATATAGCCACCACTGGGTATGCCGGAAGCGCCCACGCAGGATACTGTACACGTAATACTGTAGAACAGCAAACGTTGAAGTTACATAAAGAATGTTCAGGTTATATTAATTGTTTCAAATGATACTGAATATTTCTCGAAGAAAACGCATTGCAGTTTAATCGCGCGTTCACGTTATAATCACTGACCTGATAATTATTATCTTCAACAATGAGAATTGCAGCCCACGTAATTGTATAATAAATATTGCCCCGATAGTTTCGTACAGGGCTATCCCGTCCATATTAATTGCTGCTCCAATCGGTATAATGAACTTTGTTATTTTGGGATTTATGCCCAGGTCTTCTAAACATCTTATTGTGTAGGGAACCGTTGCGGAGCTAAATTATACGTTTAATTAGGATACAAAAATTTATCTGATTCACACGTTAATGTTTTTTTTTTATTGTACCTCGACGATGTTCCAATGGCCGTTGCAAAAGCTGGACCGAGCTTGGATATAATTTTATACGGCGATTTACGCGTGAAGACCCAGTAAAGGAGGGGCAAGATTACAAACCCCTGCAGTATTAGTCCAACAAATACTGTTAAAATGTAAAATCCGAGATGGCTCATTAAATCGCCAAAATTATCTATTTCTAGTATTCGGCCAGCGATAAGGAATGACACACCTACTGGTGCTATCCTAAATAAAAAAGTGTTGTTATATATACGCACATCCAAAATATTCTATACGTTAAATATCTTTTTTTATTAGATTATATCATGTAAAAAATTTATATGTACAAAGGTAAACACTCAAAATAAGATAAACGGAGTACATAGAACATGACATTGTAAATTGAAATCTTTTTTTTAATAATAATAGAATCCTATAATATTTAATATTTAATAGAAATAATAGTAATATTATAATGCACGCGTACAGTGTCACCCATTTCATAATTTTCATCATGATATCGGTTAAAGAATTAAAAAAGTCTGACAGTGGCTCTCCTCTTGCGCCTATCTTTCCGATTGCTAAACCTATTAACAGACTGTAAAATACTAAGCCCAAGACATTTGTTCCTGCCATATATTCGCTCGTTATGGGCCACTCTTCTATCGGCACTGTAATTAATTTAAAATGTACTTTCATAAAGTGTGCACAATGCTGAAGTATTATAGTTATGTTACAATTAGCTTACATTTTTATTCTGCATGTATATTTTCGCGAATAGCTGAAGCAACTCTTCAAATTTAATTTTTATTCTTATGCTGCTCATAAGCCTGTATAAGATGAACATAAAATTAACTAAAGAAGCTTTTGTTATTTGCCGCCCAAAGCATTATTCCACACAAGCTCTTTCCAACACCGTTCGCGTCTAAAAGATTAAAATTTAATTGACGAAGAAGTGATTGTGAGTTTATTTAAAAAAAAAAGTGAAAAAGTAAAGGAGCAAACGAGTAAAAATATGCAATGTCTAGCGTGTCGTAGTACCTGATGCATTGGCTGGCTGTTTCAAAACGGTTTGATACTGTAATAAAAGAAATGTAATAATAATTTTAGAATGCTGCAATAGAAGATCGATTAAATTATATAAACGTACCTGATACATGCATGCATGTACTAAATTATCGGGAAGGAGATTACTGTAATGTAAGAAAAAAGAAATATATACGATTATAATGAAGAAGAACCTTCTCTCAAAGCATTTTCACAAACTTCGCTAAGAAACTATTATGTACATTTTGAAACGCACAGACAACCTACTTGTCTTTCAATTAGATTACTCTCCGTTTAGCTCCTTTGCTTATTATTATTATTATTTTACGTTCGCGCAGAAAGATATTATAGTTTCAGTGTTGCGAGAAAGCTTCCAAAGTGCGGCAATGGAATTCGTAATAATGTGTGCTAACATGTATACTCATTTAATTACCGAATCAGATCCAGAATTGTGTCCACTGTCATAAAGGTTTTTGTGGTCGTTGATATACCAGCACCTTCGTTTCTCATTAATTCGCCCGGTCGAATAGCCTCAACAAGTACGACACATAAAGTTATTCCAATCGTAGTGGTCGTTAGATAATAGCACAATGCCATCAATCCAATAGGTCCTGCACAATTATAACGAACTCTAATTATAAAAAAATAAATCGTATAAATAAGAAGAGGCAATATAAGAGCCAGGCGCAATAATTAGTGCGCATTAATTTTATGTATTGACTGAGAATATAAATTATTGCGCACTAATTACCGCGCCTGGCTCTTATTACCTCTTTTTATTTATATGATTTATTCTCAAGAGATAAGCCTTTCTACACTTTAATTTGTAAAAAAATAACTTTCGATCCTTTTATATTCTTTTACAACTCTTCGTGTGAAATAATATATTTACAATTGTGTCGCATATACATCCGATTTTGTTATTTAATTCCTTTTCAGTATAAAAAAAGGCACATATTATAATGATCTCGTTAAGGGGAACTTTGATCTTAAAGGACTTACCAGATCTGGTGAGATTACGAGTGGCACTTACAATACTGGATGTGACAAGCGGCAATATTAAACAGTTCACCATTCTGAGAAACATCTCTCCAGGAAATTTGATGTACATGATATCTCGCTGGGACCATGTTCTACCGCTGTAATTCTTAAGACTCAGGCCGCATGATATCCCAATCGTCACACCAATCAATGTCATTATTATCAACTTGTGTTTCGACAGCGAAAGCATCAATTTGGACATTGCAGTTGATTTTATAGAACGCGCTGTATTATAGCACACACAATATAATTAAGAATTAATTATATTTTACAATTCAGAGAACTCTGGGAAAAAGAGTAGTCTATAATTTAGCGAATCTTTTTTCGAGGGAGATCATTAGGAGCTAAATGTAAAAAAAGTTTTTGTAAAAGAAATTATTTTTAGTGGATATATACACATATCCGAACATTTATGTATTACATAAAAAATATTTTATAACTTTATTAAAACTTAAATTAAAATTTCACGACGAGCCGAATTAAAGCTGCGCTATTAGAGGCCGATGCGAGACAAACAAGCATTAAGATCTATTATCTATAAATAATAAAAAGAAATTGATTGAATGTTTAAGGTCTGGTGATGTTTGGTAATATCGATATCTCCAGTGATTAAGAACTATTATTTACCCAGAGAACATTATGACGTCTTAAACACGTGTAAAAGACTTTTACAAAACGTCTTATAAAACTATCAGAACGTCATTAAAATGTCTTATGACCCGATTTTTGAAGCGTCTTATTTAGGACCACTTTTAGACATATTAAAGTATAATAAAATAAATAAAATAAAGTAGGTAAAAATAAAAATTAATAATGTGGAAATGCCGCCGTTAACAAGAAGAAAAATACGAAAGAGGAGTTAGCGTTTCTTGATAAATCGGTATATATAAATAATTTAATATTTACATAACTTTGATAACAATATAATTATAATATATTACAATAAAGATCGCGGTTTTGTTGTCAGCAAAATTATGTGAGTATTAAATCATTGATATATCGATGTATCAAATAATTCCATTGTAGTTGTATAGTTGGTTTAGTTCTGACACTAAATAATGCAAAATATCTGAATACCAAATTAGCTGGCAGCAATTTTTTTGTTCAGGAGATAAGCTCATTGTCAGACTTATTGCCGTGTCTTCAACTAAGGGTTCCAGTTTTTTGACACAAATTTTCTATCACACACAACTTCTTCTTAAGTTTATAGCTGGCAGTAAATATTCTTATATAGGCTATGTTATATCCAAATTACAAGTCACGTACATATGTATTTTAGTCGATAAATACATATATCTAGTCGATAATGTAAATATATCTCTACCTCTTTGTTTTTCTTTTTCCGACTATTTTTCGTAGAAAAATTTATTAAATTCAATAATCGATAGATATGTTGTGAATAATTTATAAAATACTTCATATATTACCTCATATATTTATCCAGAAAAGACACGAAAAAGACAAGAAACACGAAAATTTCGTTCACATTATAATAAGTTGTAAAAATAACGAGTTTATGAAAATTTAAAGAATACTGAATAGTCTTTTGGAGGAACGCTCACTTGACAGGCTTTATCAAGACACTTTATCTGAGACAAGAAGCTCTTTTATCAGTAAACGTTTTACTTAAAACAAACGTACTTGGCGACTGAAGAGGTACTATATCTCAATGTCGGTTGCAATTTACTTCACTATTTTACTTTTTAAATTGACAATGTCCAGATATCGGCTTAGAAGGAATATGCACGGCAGGCCAAGAAAAGACAAAGATATTGGAACAACGGAGAGATACATTAAACAGATAACAAGATAATTAGAACACATAATAAGATAATTAGAAAATTGCCTCAAGAACTCGGATCAAACGACCGCTTGAATAAAATCGCTCTAAATCATGCAATTATTAATGATGTATAAAAGATTGGTTTTATTATTGTAATATCTCTAAGGATACTTGTCGTTGGATAGCAATGATAGGATTGTGCAGAAATGATAGCAGTCACCATTATATAAAATGACAAATAATTACACTGGTAATTACGTGTAATATTCTTTTCTAGTTTTATTTATTTCGCACCTATTACAGTATAATAAATATGTTGCGAGAGACATTACGAGAGGGGTATTTACACATGTTTCCTCACTTTCAGGCCATAACTTTACGTATTTGTAATAAGTCCGTAATATCGGTTTTTTTTCTTTAACGTCTTCTCTTAATATAATTTATACATATCTTTACAATATTCTTCTCGGTTTAAAATTACTCATTAAAAGATCACATATGCATTCTGTTTGCATCCAGTCTTCTGAAGAAATTTTCATCGTTAAAACTTTATCGTCTATTCTGGCATTAACATCACGACTAAAGTTCCTCTTTCTCTCTCTTCAAGATTTTAATAATAATCTTTTTAAGTATATATACAGAATACCTCAAAAGCTGATCAATTTCTCTCGATAACAATCTTTAGCTACTTTTCTCTTACTTCCCGACTGTTGCAAACCGACATAGCTTCTTCTCTAAAATCAGTGTGATTCGGAGACTGGGCAGTGTTTGTGATATTCTGTATAAGCGTCACATACAGACATACACATACACACACTCAATACAAACGCATATGTATATGTGTATGCGCGTATTACATTAGTGAGATCAGTAAATAATTCCATTAACGTTATATTTATACAAAGTCATGTTTCGTAAGTATACATATCTATGTCTACATATACTTTCCCTATGTAAATTAATATTTGGTTTTGTGTGCTACGCGAT
Source organism: Leptothorax acervorum (assembly GCA_035220615.1). Lineage (NCBI taxonomy): Eukaryota > Metazoa > Arthropoda > Insecta > Hymenoptera > Formicidae > Leptothorax > Leptothorax acervorum. The sequence goes on along the minus strand of JASTWQ010000002.1, from coordinate 312,842 downwards.
CTCCGTTTTTCACGCCGTGAAATCAGAATATTCATTCTTCCTTCCTCTTCCTTTTTATTTGAGGTAATTTGATTTTGCTCAAATAAACAGAGAAAAATTTGTTTATTGACTTTCGCTTTTTATTCGCGATAGATCGCCATCCACGGTGTTGGCTCGCGGCTCTTCGTCGAGACAATCCATAAGATACAGCCTGCGGAAACACACAAACGCATTTCATATAATTTATATAATTACATCCACTTAATTTAGACTAATTATTGTTGCGTTATTGTATGAGATTTAGCAACAGATGATTAATAGTAAAATATAAATTTTGAGATTTTATAATGACGCTAGTAAAGCTCGGCAAGCTAAGTTTAAGTGCGAAAAAAAAGTATACTTGGTAAAATACTTTTTAAACAAATTTAGAGTAATATACCAAGTGTTATTTACTGTTGCTTGTAAATTTACAGATTATTGCAGATACAGAATGTGAGAAAACTATTGATAAGTACAAATAAACGATAGACGATACCTGCCCCTACAAAGGTGTTTCCTTGCGCGCTTCCGCCTTCCATTGGAATCCATTTACACGCGCTGTAATAGGCTTATTTCTATTTGTAGCATTCTCAATTCCGTTTCTAACGCCCGCTACTAATCTCATGGCTGGGTTAGACACCAAGCCATTACGCTTTGGTTTCACATTACTTGCACTGAAATGAAATATAATGGTACTTTATATGAAACGTGCTTATACGAATAAGATATATATATGTATGTTATTTTGTTTCGTCGAAGAGCTGACGTGAAAAGTTAAATGTAAGTAAAAAAGGAAAGTAATAACGTATCAAGATTTTAGAAAAAAGAAAAAAGGAAAATATCATTAATACATGTCTGTGCCTTTGATCGGCGATACATTTTAAGTAAACGATGTTAATAACCAATTGATACATATGATAAATATGTCTAACATTGTCGTATGTCCTCCTTGACTACATATTCTATCTTTTTTCACTCGGGAGGGTTGAAAAAGGAAGGAGAGCCTATCGCTCATGAAGCGGTGTGTCTTCCTTATACGACCATTGTGATTTCTGCAAAGTCTAAAGAATTGCATTGAAAAAAATTAAGATAATAAGTATGCTCTATAAAGTTGCGATTGAGAGGATGGAAATATGTACATGTGATGATTTTTTTGGATGATGTACAGTCGCCCTACACGTGTGTGAAACATAAGACAAATGTGCATGATATCTAACTAACACTCGCTGACAAGTCTTATGAATGTGTGAATGCCGTAAGTGATTTGCAGTCTCTAAAATGTAGTCTGATGTCGTGTCTCGTGGATGATCAAAAAACATTTCATAATGAGAAAATGTTAGTTGTACGCTGTGATAAACATAATTAGAATGTTAGTATAGTGCTTATAACTTGTGCATGTGATTTGTTTCTTATCGACCGCTTACCTTCCTGGTGTGTAATCCGAAACGTGCTTGACGCTTCTACCAACGCCAGCGCCGCTATTTCCCAATATTATTCTCATATGAGTGTCTCGCGTAAAATGCGTGTCGGCCGAATTTCGTTTCTCCTCATGCCCGTTCTCCTTATCCTTCCCAATGTTCAAGCCCAACATTTCGTTTGTTAATTCGAACGGCTTGCTAATGTTATTCCTATCGATAATCTCAGTTTTGATGTTGATAGGCTCGTAGATGACCGGCGTATGATTGTATCCTATCTGCGCTTTGTACGGCATATTTGGATTTGCTGCCAGCAACGATACGCCCAGCTGACTCTGTATCACGTTAACTGCCGTTTGAGCGCTAGGTGGACTCGTGTTTGTAGGTGAGTAAGGAATAAGGCTGTCGCTTAACGGAGAGTGCGGAGGTGAGGCGTATATCGGACTCTGCGGCTCGCTTTTCAAAGGTGACAATAATTTGCTGAGTGGTCGACTCTTTGCTCCCCTTGAGCATTGCTGTAGTTGTTGCGTGAAAGATAATGGTGCCTGAAATTATAAAAATTAGAAGAAGTTAAACAATTTGTAAGTTTTATAAGAGTTAAATAATTAATCATAATATAGCCACGAAGTCGCTTTAATTTCATCAACCAAGCGAGCGCCGTGGAAGCTGTCGTGTACCTTGATTACCTGACAGTTGACCATCGAGTTTTGATTAAACTTTCCTTGATCGCTTTTAGTGCTACCGGTTAAATTGCTGCTGGATTTGCTATTGCTCGAGTTGTTGCCTAGAGAAACGCAGCTGCGTCGTTTCGTTGAGTCTGGCGATTCCGCTGGGCTGTATTGCGTCGACAGAGGATTCAGAATCGCCGACGAAGGTTTAGTCTCAGCCGTCGAATTGGATGTAACAGAAGTAGCACTACTGCTACCACCTGGAAATTATATAACATTATTGTTTCAATTTTCGAAAGAGAATTTTAACGAAACGAAATTCTATTAAAGTAATTTCAAAATTTGAATTTTGTTATCTCCTACAAGAGAGGAGCGATAAGGACGATATTTCTGTGTCTTCTTCCTGAATGTTCTTAAGTGTTCAAATTTGACTGCAAATTAACAGAAAATGTGGCAATTGACCTCCATTGATACCGGGCCTCAAGCTGCGTTGATTCGCAGAATGCTCTTCTAACAGCCTGACTACTGTATCGTGACCACTTTTAGCGGCTACTTTAATGGCATTACGTCCACAGTGATCGGAGTGACTGGGATCGGCTCCGTGGTTCAAAAGCGCCCGAACACAATGCTCGTGTCCTTCTTGAGCGGCTATACCTGTAAATCACATTCTGCTATCAGCTAACATGCCTCAGAGTTTTATAAGAACTATAACCAAGTTATAAAGAAATGTTCTTTATATTGTTGATGTACATCTTATTCATGTAGCTCTAGAGATTACTCTCATAATTAACGTACCTAGAGCCGTTGCACCTTGATTACAAGTGTGATCGGGAGTGGCACCGTGTTCCAGAAGCAACCTGACGATCGCTGCGTGTCCTTGCCAAGCGGCCGAATGAAGCGGCGTTCTATTTTCATTGTCGCAAGCGTTTACGCTGGCTGTACCCTCGGTTAGCAATAACGCTACCATTTCCACGTGTCCCTGCCAGGCGCTTACGTGCAACGATGTTCTGCCCTATAGAATACCAATATATAGTAATTATTAATTTCCAGGCGTATGTAAAGTGCAAGTCATTTTAGATATTTAAATAGTAAATAATTATTAAGCATCTTCTTTCAACACGATTGACGATTACTTACTTCTGAATCTCTACTTTCTATGTCCGCGTTCGCGTGTTCCAGCAAAAACCTTGCCATAGCTAATCTGTTTTCTAACGCGAGTATGTAGAGAGTGCTCCTTCCATCGGCATCCTTCGCGTTAACATCAGCATTATGAGATAGCAATATCTTCACGGTGTCGTAATGTCCTTCTAGAGCCGCGAGCCTACGAGAGATAATTTATTTTAAGAATGTCAATCTTATTTACAATTATTTAATTTATTAATTATTATTAGAGAGTACGATAGACAATTGTATCTATCTTAAAAGAAAAAAGTCATTTTGTCCGAAAGGAAATTAAATGCATAAATGAGAAATTGTGTTTTATGATTATTTAAATTACAGTCTGAAAGATGATCGTAGGCTCTTTGTCGATCAGTTCGAAATTGTATTAGTTTAAAAATAATAAAGTGTATAGTACAATCATTGATTATCATCAGCACAGTACCTTAAAGCGGTTTTACCATCGTGGGCATGCTGATCTATAGGCGCGTTGTGTTGTTTCAGCAATCTCTCTACTAACGACGTGTGCCCCTCTTGCGCCGCGAGCATAATAGCGCTCTTTCCATCATTGTCTGTCTCGTCAATCTTCGCGCCAGCCTCCAGTAACGCCTCGCAAACGTCGATGTGACCCTCGAACGCCGCATAGTGTAGTGGGGTCCAGCCAGAATTGTCTCTATGCTGCTCGTCTAGGCCTTGCGTGGAAATTATATCTCTTTATACACTTGTAATAGAGAGAAAGAGACACAGCGAGAAAGAGAGATCAGGCACAATATGCTTGCGCCACTTAAACTAATTCTACAATGTACCTCTCGCGAGCAATTGCTTCACGACGTCCGTGCCGCCCTGGGCAGCGGCCACGCTGAGAACGGTCCTGCCTTCGTTGTCTATAGTGTCGACGCAGCAGCCCCAGTACAGCAAGAGCTTGACGACCGATCCGTGTCCCATGCTCGCGGCCGCCCACAAAGGCGTTCTCCCGGTGACGTCGCAATGATCCATATCCGCGTCGAATTCCAGAAGCAAATCGCAAACGTCGCGATGGCCCTCGAATGCGGCGACCAACAGCGGAGTCATGCCGTCTTTGTCCTCGTGATCCACGGTGGCACCTCGCTCTAAAAGTATCGTGACTACCTGCGACAGACAATTAACATACTTTTAATCAAAAAATCATTATCGCTATATTTATAGGATAGAATTGTACACACCAATTAATTATCAATTAATTCAAACATTCTCGGACGCTGACGATAGTGCAACGATTTACAGAAGTTTAATGCAAGATCTGTCTAATTGATATTCACGTGCCGGACGAACCTTCGCGTATCCGTGATTAGCAGGAACGCAAAGCGCGGCGACGCTGAGCGCAGTTCTACCGTCGCTGTCCGCGTGATCGATCTCGGCACCGAAGTCCAAAAGATGTTCCACGATCTCGCTGTGACCCATATACGCCGCGGCGATTAAAGCGGTTCTACCTTCGTCGTCCGTCCTGTTAACGTCCGCGCCGTGCTTTAAGAGAGCCTTAACGATATCCTCGTGGCCGCCCCATGCGGCGGCTCTTAACGCAGTTCGTTGATCCCAATCCGCGCAATCTACCATAGCCCCGTGCTTCAGAAGTTGCTCGACCACCTGAAACAGAACTCGTGAGAAACACCTGTTCCATTTACGACTCGCGAGACCTGCAATTTAATGATCTTGCTCAAATGAGACTATCTCTTACATATTATATATAACGCGGAGTTAATGAGACTTGCATGTGTTCTTAGATATTCGCCACTTAATCTAATTATACCTGAGTATGTCCTCCCCAGGCAGCGGCCCTGAGGGCGGTCCAGCCGTCACAGTCCGCATGATCCGCCCTCGCACCGGCAGCTAGAAGAACACGCACCACGTCCGAGTAACCGTGCCTGGCGGCCAAGTTCAGTGGCGTCTGTCCATTCCGGTCGACCGCTTCTAACTTTGCCTGTGTAAATTCAGAAATTCATCGAGCTATTTCAATAGTATCACGTGAAAAATAAACATTTAATGTTTTATTTTTTGAAAGAGACTACATCTATCCAAAAAATCTATTCTTTTTGCCAAAAAATACACAATAGAAGTCAGATTTATAATTAATAATGATTTAAACATTCTTGGTTACTTATACTGTAATTTATACGACGATACTATCGTGACTTTTTTTAAATTAATTAATTAAAAGTTGTATTAGTTTGAGAACGTATTTTGTGTACCTGGGGACAGGCTGCGAGCGCCAACTCCAGCAGAGATGCATTGCCATCGGCAGCTAAAGTGTGTAACACCGTTCGTCCGTAAGAGTCTGTTTGATTGATATCTCCGCTTTCACCGAGGAGCTCTGTTAATGGTTCACTCGGAGATTCTTCAATGGGGCTTACATCTTGCGAAACCTTTGTGTAGGAAACGCGAAATTAAACCTTCCTCCACTACAATTTTCGATAAAAAAATTTCTATTATGTATGAATATTCTCCATGACAATCAGTAAACTACGGTACAGTGTCGTCAAATGTATTACGAATCATATTGACGACATATGCGACTTAACGGTACTTGAGAGTTTCTATGGGTCGCATTGTCCTCTCTTATCATTTAAAAGTATACTGACCCCGAAAAACTAGATTAGATATTATTATATTTTATCATAGTTTCCTGTAACCGCTATGTTTCTATCAAAACTAGAGATTAGATATTATTACTATATTTATCACAGTTTCCTGAGAGATTTTTAAAAATAAATTCGTATGCATAATAAACTTCAACCGCTTGTCTTGAAAAAAAAATATTAAGCGTGCGCTGGATATCTCGAATATATATTTATTTCATCGATTAGCAATCAAAACTAGAGATTAGATATTACTACTATATTTATCACAGTTTCCTGAAAGATTTTTAAAAATAAATTTGTATGAATAATAAACTTCAACCATTTGTTTGTCTTTAAAAAAATATTAAACGTGCGCTAGAGAGAGATATATCTCGAATATTACGAATGTATATCTATTTCGTCGATTAGAAATCGCGTGCTCTTTTCACGCATTTAATAAAAAGGTATCTTCTTTTAACAAAAAGAATATGCTACCTGACTAGAAGAAATAGCATCTTTGCTAGCGTCGTCGTCGACCGTTTTCTCGGAGGGCCGAGCGCCGGCGTCGATCAGCAGTCTCAGGAGTTTAACGTCCTGCCTGGGCCAAAGAATACACTCGGAGCTATCCAGATAACAGCCTTCAATGGGCGCATTACTACCGATCATCCAGAGCACTTGAAGAGTGTGGACGTCCAGCGTGGTGTTAACCGGAATGCTCGTTATCGCGCGTTGCAGGTGTTGCCCCAGCACGCAGATCTCGTCGGGATTGAGCTCGGGGCCGCGTAGAGTGTAGTAGGCCGCCAGCATTGCGTGGCCCTCGGTAGCCGAGCAGAGATACTTCTGAGTGCAATGCTTCACGTCGAGGAGCCATTCGGCGAAGCTGTGGTGAAAGAGCATCAATGCGCCGGCACGCGAGACCGATATCACCCGGCGCAGCAAGTGGAGCCGGCGATTAAAGTCCTCGACGGTGATGCCGACGCAGGCAGTCTTCACGCTCTCGTACAAGATCTCCTGAGTGATGGGCAATTTGGCGGCGAGTATAACGTTGAGCAGCGGCTGCACCTTGCTGAATTGCTTCCTGCTGAAGAGTCGCTGGCAGAGCCAGAGGTATAGGCCGTTCAGCGTTCCCGGGATCTCCCGCACCTCGCGCAGAACAATAAAGTTCTCCGCCACGCCGTCGAGAACTTTCTCCAGGTACAGAAAGCAGCCGTTGCTCTTTATGTGCAGCTGGTTCAGCATCTCGGCGGTGTCGCGCGAGATGTGCTGCCTGTGAAAGTAGTTTACAAAAGTATTAAGTATTAATCGAAATCAACGATTACTCACGAGTAAATTTTGACTGTTTCTGTTATATTAATAAACTAACGCGAACTTTTGTGCGCTAAGTACCTATAAGTTTAATATTTATTTATTAAGATGTATTTTCTTTCAGTAAAAGAATTGAGTTTTTTTTTATCAATTAATCGTTTTCTCGAAAATAAATAATCGATGAAGCTGTGTTCCAGATGCACGTGGCGATTTGCGACAATCCTGTCCGTTACCTGAGCGCATCTTCCTGATCCAGCCGCGCGAGAATATACTGCTGAACGTCCCTAACGACCTGGGACTTTCTCAGGTCGTCCAGCGAGATCTTGCGAAAGCCGGTGAACATGCGCGAGATGGTCTTACTCTGCCGTCGAGCGGTGCAGACTAACAAGAGCCACTGTGGGAACAGATGGTGATGATTAGCCAGCAGCTCGGCTATTGTACGACTGACGTTGTCGTTCTCTCTCCGTGAGTCCCTGGTGCCGGTCTGCGGTGGATTCAGCGTCTGGCCCTCGTCGATGGAGTCCACCAGCAGGAAGAGACAGTTCTTCGGCGGCTCGACCTCCAACAGCGGGAACAGCAGGGCTTTCTTCAAGGCGTCGTCCGGATCCCGATCCAAAACGTCCGGCTGCAACGCGGCCTGAATCTCCGGATCGGTTCGCAGCTTCTCGGCGTAGGCCTCCGCGACGGTCTCCCTGGACGTGAGGGGCGGCGCGGTCGCGACAATCGTCGCCGCCGTCGGCGTCGTGGGTATCGCCGTCGTCGTCGTCGTCGTTGTCGTTGTCGTAGTGACCGTGGTCGCAGCCGCGGTGGTCGCGGACGTCGGCGGCGAGATCGGCGCGGACGACGCGCGATGATGAACGCCGTCCGAGCTCGCCTGCAGCAGCTGGGCGACCAGAGAACGCACGAATTGAGCTGGTGACAGAGAGGCCTCGCTCCTGGCCTGGCAGAAGTGTCGGGCCAGCAAGCGACGATTCAGGGACCGCTGATGCCTCGCGGATGCGCCATTCGACGGCCACGCCAGTTCGGCGCATAGCGCCGTCTTCCCGCTTCCTGGACCGCCCACGATCAGGGCCCCGCAGGTCTTCGACTGCGGCCGCTGCTCGATGCAGTGCGACAGCTTCGTGAAGGCCCATTCTCGGCAGAAGAAACGCTTCTTCTCGATCACCGGCGCCGCCATCTCGATGTACCGATATCTCTTTTCCTATAGACCTCTGTCCCCGAGATGATTCCCTCCTTCTCTCGGGATCTCGCGCGATCAAGCTTATCGGGGTTCCCTAGCGTAAGTCAATTGGCGTAAGTAGATCTTTGGCATGGGTTTCACTATATCGGTTTCAATCCGTGTGCGTTTCAGGTCGCCTGGACGTATCTGATCGGATATCTGATCGGGTGGACTGTTCTCTCCTCTGTTTCTCCTTGCTCTTCGGAGCACCGCGACTAAATGCAGATCTGGTGTAAATGGTCGAGATGGGGGGGAGGGGAGGGGCTGGCGGCTTCAGATCGGCTTAAGTGCAGCGACAAGATTGACCCGGTTGCGTTGCTCTGTCAACGGAACATCGGCGGGAGCCCCAGGGGGCTCTGAGGCTTCCTCTGCCTCCATTCAGCCTTCTCATCGCCTTGTGACCGCCGAACAATGCGCCTCGCGTCCTTGCATGCTATCTGGAACGAAAAAAAAAAGATCTCTCGCTCTTTTTCCCTCTTGTCCCTCCTGCGTTACGTGAGCGCTTATAAAATGTAGAACATGACGAACGTATAAAATTAATTTCTCGCCGCGGACTGACTGCACGCACGATAAAATCGCCTTCAAACAGAACGGAAGATCTAAATTTGTACAGCGATAAAACACGCAAGGTCGATACTTATTCGGTGGCAAATTGCGCAGTTGCGGCAAAATATCGCGCGCGTTTACAGCATGCGATAGACGCGGCGATATATAGCAGTCCGTAAAATTAAATTCGTAGAACTTTTATCCCCCATAAACACACATAGCTCGCGTTTACGCGAGCAATTTTGATTTATCTCGTATCTCCCGAAGACTTTTAAAAGATTTCCCCGTCTCCTCGTCGCAATTAGCCGGTCCAACTAACCGTCTAATTGATTCGCTCAGTGTTAATCTTTGGGCCGGGCGTCTCTCTTCTGGATGCCGCTAGACGCGGGGCTTGGATAGCCCTCCTTCCGAGGGACTTTAATCGTTTCCTCGCACCGTCCCAACTTGGCGCGCGATCTCGCCCGGAGGTAAAACGATATTAACTTAAGACGGTCTTCCGTTTAGCAAGATAGATTAGCGCGCTGTCCATTAATGCGATAATTAATAATCCTAACACGGCGGAAGGTTCGACGACCTCGCCCATCCGCGTTCCGCCGGATGGGTTTATTATCGCGCCGAGGGATAAAGAACCCGCGAGCGGGTTTCTCGCGATCTTTACGATTAACAATTTTTATCGATGGACAGGAGTTCGCTGAAGATTCTTGTTTCAGGCCGCGACGTCGCAAAATTTTTATAAAACGGTTTAATTCGCTCTCGCTGACACCCATTTCTGTTATCAGATGTGCGTTCTGCAAGAAAACGCACCCTCTTTTTCTTTCTCTCTCTCTCTCTTTTTCTCTCGCTTCAATAAATTATAAATACGTCCTCGCGGCGTATCGTAAATCGATTCGATTACACACCCGGCACCGTTAGCGTATAATTGCGTTACGCGCGACGAAATTGCCACACGACCATTTCTGACTATCCGCTATCACCGATCCCTCTTTCTCCCTCCTCTCCTGCAACGTGGGGAAAATGTGTTGCGCGAGAAAACGCGAAATACGGTTTTCGCCGAAAGCCACAAAATCCGACTGTCACGTCGACCGATACACGTACACGTAGTACGTGAGCGCGCGTGAATGTGTAACGAAAGGATCGCTCGGCACGTCGACCCCCCGCGCGTACGCAGGGACGATGGATCGCAAAATCTAACTCGTGCCCGGAAACTGGCGCGATAAAGTTCGCGTTTATCCGCCGGCCGAGAGGCAATCGCGGACGGCCTCCCCCCCCTCCGATATATCCCTTTATTTTCTTAATTGGACAACTGCTTAGTTACGGTCTTCCCGTAGCCAAGGCTCAAATTAAAATTCCGCTAAAGGTAGAATCCGCTTGAAATTAATGGAGATAAACGGCCCTCCTGTTTTGAAACTTCGTGCAGACCAAACTAAGTTCCGCGAGCGTTCGCGACTTTGAGAAGAGAGCCGTGCCGCGGCGGTGCCTGGAAAATTTAAAAAAAAAAAAAAAAAAAAAAAAGAAAAGGAAGATCGTTCGCTTTTATACAAAACCGCTACGCGAGTTCGGGGCATTCCCTCTGTCGGTGTGTCTTGATTTATTTCTCTGGCGATAAGATCCAAGTCTCGAGCGCGAAGTTGATAACTGTGTCGCGCGCTCCGCGGTCCATTCATTTCGACGACGAGACGTTTGCCTCGCGGTAACTTGTAAGCAGCCGAGGGACTCGAAAACTCGCGGCAAAGGTAAATGCACGCTCGCGTACACCCAGGGCACACGTACGGAACTGACGTTTCGTAAACGAACTCAGTAAATGCCAGAAGGCTCGACCTATATTCCGACAATGGCCGCCGACCCGTTTATTATTAGATGCGCGAGGCACACCACAACGCCATAAAGATGACACCGTCAACGTGCGCGCGGCGCGTTGCATTGTCACCCCCGATGCAGCCAGAACCGGCCATTGACAACCCTCTCCTCCCCTATCCGACGATCATTATGGCCGAATGATACGCGAACCGTGGACGAGAAACGAGACGATCGGCGAGAGAACCTGTTTCACAGAGAGAGAGAGAAAGCCCCAACGCGCTCGGTCAATTAAACTCCTCGAGACGGAAGCGCGTATCGAAATTGAAACCATTCATTTTCTACTGGACTGTTTAATATGGGTAATTAATAATATTTCAATCTGCGACATTGATAGCAAATTACAAAACGCGCCCAGAGATGAATTCAAGAAAAATATTCACGCCTTCAATATTTATAGATACATAGAACAATTATTTTAGAAACACGATGTGGTTATCACACAATTCATAAAATGTACTGACCGCGTGTGTCTATTAAAAAAGAAAAAAAAAACGGAACGAAACGCAGCCGGAGATATTCAAGAAAAATATTCACGCCTTCAATATTTAAGTAGAATAGAACAATTATTTTAAACACGATGTGGTTCTCGCACAATTAAATGTACTGACCGCGTCTCTATTAAAAAAAAATTTTTTTTGATTGTCGCAATAAAACACGATTCTTGGGAAAAAAAGTTTTTTACGGAGATTGATATATAACCGAATGAAGGCAATGCCCACTTTCATCTTTTCGTTTTATGGGAATGTCCATTACGCATTTCGTTCGGTTCAAAAGAATTGAAACGGCGCAAGACAATTTGAATAATTTTATTCGATCCTTTCCCGCGTGTGCGACAGACAGAAGGGGTTGGAAATATCACGGTTGTAAGCGAACGAAGGAAGGGGGAAAGGGGACAGCGCCCGATGTTTCCTTTCTCACGTTACGCTTTCTCCCTGTCTGTCTTGCACCCCTTAACCGATCGATTTCCGTTCCCCGACCCCCCCCCCCCCCCCCCCGCGGGTGAGAACTCCGCGCGGTGCCCGACCTCGGCGAACGCGAAATTTATCCTCGGCATGCAGAGGCCGCGGAACTGGATTCAATCAACGAATATAGGCGCTGGGTCCATTTACATGGAAAAAAGAAATACGCCGTCATCGATAAACGGTAGCGGGATTCATTTCGTGAGGAATACGGACGAACGGGAGCCTAGAGAAACGATCCTTTTTTTTCTTCTTCTTATCGCGGGACCATGCACGCGGGACGACAATAAACGACAGGATCGTTTCGTGGAGCTCATTTCTTTTAATTCTTAATTTACATATGGCAATTAAGATTTTTTTTCCTTCTTACGTTCGATATGACGAGAAAACCATTTGTTCGCAGATTTATTTTTGGCTCCTCTGTTGCGTTTACGCGGCTTGCTAGTTGTAAGAAATATACACGCAGGTTTATTTTCTTCGGTATCGCCGTATCGCGTTTCGATCTCGATCCTCGATCATTATTTCTCTTTCGGACGAAGGAACCCTGCGAGTGCATCTCGGCGAAAGTTACGACGGCTTACGTCGAAAAATAGTGGCGCAATTTTGGTTCCGCCGGCTAGACAGCGAGCGGCTGCCGAGACGCGTTCCCCTCGTTTCTCATCGCCGCGATGGCAGCAGAAACGGAGATAAAAGCGTGTGATTTTCTCAAGGTGGAATGATCTCGTCGTTTGTCTGAATGTACAAGAAGGGCGACCGCTCTGATATTACACAAAAGTTCGTCTAGACTTCGGATTCGCGCCGGGCGAAGGAGCAGCATCGTTGGAATTGCGAGGGAGGGTAGGGATATAATCAAAGAAAGCTCGCGCTAAGCTCGGATTTAGAGTTAATCCGAGAGAGACCACGGCCGTAACACCAGGCAGGTCGGTCAAGCGATACTCGTTGAATAATTATCCGCCGATACTTAAAGGCTCAGCGTCGAAGAAATACTCACTGGAATAATAATTAAAAAGATAAAAAATATATCGCATTTTTCCCGTGTATTCTTCGATCACTCCGGAATTCATTTTCTTCCTGGACAATTTGATTAGATTTGATTTGCTATATTTCTCGCTGTTTCTAATTGTTCTGTCTGAAATATTTCATTGCCTTCATTGGTTTTAACGTCGAATTAAAATTCTGCTTAAATAACTTTTGTATTAGAAACAAACTGACAATAGAATCATATTGCGTCTGCTAGCGATTACTGTGGCCTTCCCATTCTTAATCACGTTTCCAAAATATATACGCAAGGTCGATTCTGATTAGAAATCATCAACAAATCAATTCCTGCTATGTAGAGATCAATTATCAGCAATTGGAGCGAAAATAATCTCAAATAAAAAATAGTAAAGGTATTTTATAATCCGTAATAATCCGTCAAAGTTTCGTGCTGAGCTTTTACAAAAAAAAAAAAATCTACGAGACGATATGAAGAAACAACCCTCGAGGCATCTCCCATTCATCCCTCTCTTTTGATTTGGTCACACGGCGCGTTCCGTTGCACTCGTTGCACGCGAATACATTATGCATCGGGTTGCACGCGTGCTGGCCTAGCACCTACGCACCCATGCATGCCAGAAGTCTCGTTTGAAGACACAGGAAGAACCTCTTCCTGCGTGAAAAGAGAGAAAGAGACGGCCTCTCCGGCTCTCGTATTTCGAGTCGTAAAATGCGCGACGAGCCCTTCTTTGTATGAATGCCGTTTCTAGCGAGAGAATCCCGCGGACGAAAGTTAAAAACGTTGTCGCGCATGAAGATTAATACGGCGCGTTTATTTCCGAGTACGGCAGCCGAGTTTGTAATTTAACTTTAAATAAATATCCTTTGCGACGTCAGCGATATGGCGAAAACTTTGGCAAACGCCTTCCCGAAAAGAGTCTCGAATATCGCACGGATAGTCTTCTGTACTTATGTACATTTAAATTGTTCACGCTTCGAGAACTTTTATGAAGTGAAATATGTTTCCATTTAAAATTCTCTTTAACCCGGGGACCGATAAAAAAAATATTCTTTATCGGTCTCCAAGTCAGATTTCTTCTCTGGCGACGAAGATTAACGCGTTCTCGACTTAACGTATACGCGTGGGTTTGACAAAGTGCGGATTTCCCGTTACGTCACCGAGGCTCCTCCGCTCAAGGACGTAATCCGAAATCGAGTTCGGGTAAATGGGGCCGATTCTCTCTCTCTCTCTCCGGGGGCGGCGCGGAATTAACTTTCCGTTGGCGTAAAGCCGCGCCCGAACTTGCCCGCAAAATAGAGCTGACCGTCGTTTAATCCGTTCACGTCAGAGCAGGTACGTGCCCGCCGGACCGATCCCGTCGCAATTGCATTCCAATTAGTGCGAAAACGCAGACGCCGGGCTAGCTAGGACTGCAGGCGGCAGCGTCTTACCGCGTCAGCATCGTACCAACGGAGACAATAGCACGCGCGGCGGCGACACGACACTTCGACGTGTGTGAGATACGTGGGTAAAACATTCCTGACTGATTTTTTAAATAAACATTCGGGCACACACCTGAGAAGTCCGAGCTCGCACGTGCGACGACGCGTGTCCTCCGTGAGGATCGCGGATTCTTCGAGGAGCGGTGATTCCTTTCCCTCCATTATCTCTCGCGCTTCGCGAATACGAAACCAAACTTAAATGTAAGCGAAACGAAAGCGTGAGTTCGCTCCTTATTTAGCGGGGAACACGTATGGGTGCGTGGCGCGCGAGCACGGATTTTATATGCTTACGGAGAACGCGAAACGGACAGGTCGCCTTTACATTCGAGCGTATATAAATAGCCAAATGAAATCGTCAAAGACACGGTATTACTGCGTATTACAGCGTATTACTGCGAAACAGATTACGATCCAATATGAGGGGTTCCTATATCGAGGATATTATATATTTACCGCGATTATTAAGCTCACCGTGCAAAGCGATATCAATTTCCCCGAGCTATAATTTTTTCTTTTATTGCGCAACACGTATAATTTTTTTCTCTTAGTGACGATAGCGTTCTCATTTCATAATGTGGAATTATTATATAATTATTAAACATTATGTGTAATATTAAACACAAAGATCTTATGGGTATGGAAATTATTTCCGTTCTATGTTTCTCGCTCTAACATATTCAAACGGAACAGCTTTTGAACAAGCCTGCAATATAATACGGGTGACATATAATTTCCATTTTAGCTCTCGTGTTGCAGACCTCTTCGTGTGTACGAGCTTTTATATATATACGAGATATGTACATACATCCGATGTATACGACGCGCGCGGATCGCTTCCGAAAGAAGATTAGAGATCCGTGCCTCCCGGGCTATTGTGTCATTTCCCAGTTTCCGTCCCCGATTGCGATCCGCGTTCTGTATACACGCGTCGTCTAATCACGGCAATTAATTCCGGCCGCCTTTGTACGCGGCGCGGCGCGGCGCGTCGACACACGCGGCGCGTGCATAAATTTTGCAATGCACACAACCCGAGCGTGTGTCCCCGAGCGGCGCGGCGGCGCTTATAAACCGGTTTTCCGGTGGCATTCAATGGTCGCTTTCGCGTATAGCTGCATGTGCACGGTCGCGGAGTTCGGAGGCGCGGATAAGTTATATGTATACGAAATTAACGGGTCGCTTATCGCCTCCTTTCTCTCCCCCCCTCACCACCCCTCCCCCCTCGCGAATTCGTACGCGCAGGATTGCCGAAAACCCGCGGTCGTCATGTTACATGCGTGCAACAGCATCCATCGACAATGCGAACCTTAACAATCTATATAATTCTCAAAAATTAATTTCAATCTTATTTTGGGTTTTTTTACGTTCTTTTATGTTTACACTTATTGACGTAATATACTGATAAATCAATTTTAATTACCACTAAACGAGCGCGCGCTTGTAGATGCAGTTTTAACGCATCTCCTCAAGTTCAATTGTTCTTCAATCTGGACGAGCTGTTCAATTTTTCGACTCGAGAGTTCGAGACAAGCCCGACACACCTCTCAACTCATACGCGAATCTCTGAAGTGCCCGCTTCAGAATAATGCGGGGCATGCCCCGCGACACGTGATATTGCAAATGCAGCTCGGTATCGCGCGCATGATGCATTTAATTGACCGCGATAAACTCATGCGCTTTTCACCGTCGCGCTCTCTTATCGCAGGGTATAAAAATTCCTCCGCTCGCATTCTGTGTCCGTCTCCGATCGAAAATTATTGACTTGCGGATAATAATACTGCTACATAGTGATAAAGGGCGAGCTTGTGCAAGACTATGCAAAACTCGGCGATAACGCGAAACGCGAGGAGTGCGGGTACGTCGGCTTAAAGCGGGAGATGTTTAACATCGCATCGCTGTAAATAATGACGAAGATCCTACGGAGAAACCGAAAATTTCTTCGCCGAAAGTTGGGGCCGCGAGGCCGGTCTTAATGAATCCTCCGAGCGCGCGCGGTCGATGAAAAAGCGTGAATCGCATTTAGGCGGGAACGCGCGGTATTTACTCAAAGCGGTAAGGTATTTGCTCTCTCTCGAATTTCAGCGCACGGCGCGGCGGCGAATCCCGTTCCACCTAATTGGAATTGCGCGTGAGGCTCCACTTTAATTAGAACTCGAGTGTTTTTAATCCGCTAAAAACACTCCGATTTTGTTGAACCCCAAGAAGTCCCTCTTCTTTTCACATTCGCGTGCGCGATTCGGACGAGAACTCGAACGGCAACAAAAAAAAAGTGCATGCTGCAACATATTTGCGAGGCGATAGGTACGTTGGAAAATAGGAACGGACGATGACTTCCGTATGAATATTCAAGCTCTTCATTTGTCGCTCTTAGCCGGCCCGATTAAACGAAGAGCGTTGTGTGTGTCACAATCGTGCCTGTCTCTCTCTTTCTCTCTCTCCCTCTTTCCCCCCCTTCGTCGAAGGCTTTTAACCTAATTAGCATAATGTCAGTGGGAACGAAGTGAGCCGATGGAACACGCAATAGCGTCTATCTCAGTCCATCTACCTCGGCGGAGAAGATTAAAAGCGCAACGGCCGGGGCGATTCTAACAGCCCCGCCATATACCGGAAAAGTCCCTCTCTGCCGCAAGAAGGAGCGCAAATTAAATTATTCGAGAAGTCTCGCGGGCATAGTGGCCTCTATTATTCCCGTGCAAATCCCGCGTTTAAACGCAAAAAGTACCCTTTGAACGTTACTTCACAAAAGGCAACAAACGAATATCTCAAAACCGCGCTCGGGCTTACCGCGGTAATAAGACGCAGCCAAAGGGACCCTCTTTCCTTTCGCATCCAATCGCTCAGCTTCCAAATTCATAGGTTTACATTGCCTGTCCGGCAAGTTTTACATTTCTTACCATACGTATGTCACAGTATTAATTTTCATTATCGAAAGTATATATATGATAAAATATTATATAATATGATTTTATATAACGGGCACCTGGGATAATTTATATACCTCAGTATCAGAAAAATTAAGCTCACGTCACAGTAATTTTAATGTGCTTCTTTCGTTTAAAAAATTTTTTTTATTTCTTCTTACTTTTTCCTGTAAATGGTGAGTAAATCTATATAGATACATATTGTCCTCAAATACTAGTAAATTATAGAATAAAAAATATCCAATATGTAATAAAATAACAATGACATTTAATTGAGTTGTAAAAATCAGCCCAGATGACCATTTATGCAAAAAAAATCAGGCGTCCGTTCCCGGATTAAATAAGATTATATCCTGGGCAGTCACGCGCTTTTTATTCCACGTTGTTACCCATAGCTATTTTTACGTGACCCAAAATGTTGTATTAAATGGCATTTATCTTTTAAAAGCACATTAAAAAATGTCGACAATGTCAGTTCATCAGTGACCACCGAAAAGTCAGGTGCCGATCACGAATGAGTACCATGGCAGTCGACGAGAGCTCCAGTAATTTGTTAGTCAAATATTTCTGTCACGTATGAAAGTTTAAAAAGAGGAAAGTCTCTCTCTTGAGATCTAAAAGTACTTATACCTACAAAATTACGGTTGTTTGACGAAGACTCTTTCACGAGGCTAATGTATGATTGACTCGAACGAATAAGCGGCAGGGTCAAGAGCCTGTCTCGTTTTGAGGACGAGCTTTTCCTCTTCCTCTCCGATTAATTATTTGAGCTACCCGGATGCATGATATGCGCCGCGCGTCTATGCCTCGCCTTGCGCGACGCTCGGTTCCTCTCTCGAACGAAGAATCGCGCGCAACGAACTCACTTCGCATTCGGCACTCCGTTTACCATCTCGAAGATTCGCTTGTCGCGCGAGCACTTCGAGCGGACGTGCGCTGGGCGCGGATAGAGGATAGAGCTCCGAAATGTGTCGGACACGCGGGAGAGATAACACATGCCGCTCGCGCGCGCGAGAGCGGAGTTTACGAAGAGAGGATGTGATAAAAATAGTTTCTCGAAAAGTCGTTCCGATTGTGCCCGTTCGCTGTGCGGGAGTCCCGTCCTCCCGTCGTCGAGGCGAACGTATCTGGACTCGAGTATTCCGCGCGAGACGCGCCTCCTCCTCCATCCCCATACAAAGAGAAAGAGAGAGAATTTCGCGGAAACTTTTCGCGGATCGAGTTATCGCGTTTCGGCGCTCCGCTATTTTGTTTGTCTTGTTCGATTTGCCCGGGAGCCCCCTTCGCCGTAAATTCGAGTTAGGTAACTCGCACCGGGGCGGGGGTGCGGCCGTAGGCACTATGAATCATCTCGCCCCCCCCCCCCCCGCGCGCTACGTGGTACCACCCGGTCTAAAATTCGCGATCATTGCGCGTGTGCTCAGCAAGCCCTTTATATCGTCGCGCGAAGAAAAGAGGGAAAGCTTGAAATTTTCGCGATATCGTTCAGCGTCGCGAGGAGCATTATGCTGCTCAGAAGAGGGAACGATGACCGCGAGGGAACGATGATCTCTCCCCCTTCTCCCGTTCGGCTCGAAGTAATTTATTTATCGGATACGTGCGTCATTTGTAAGTCACGCCGCGACTGTCGCGCGAACAGCAGCCCCCCTGTGATCTCTCTCGTGCAAGTTCTCGAATGCGCGAATGTCATTTCTCGCGTAACGTATCGGCCAAAGTTCGCCGAGCTCGCGCGGACACGCACACACACACCGCGCGATAGGAACGCGCCGTAGGATTCCTCGCGGGTGTTCCAGCCCCCCCCCGTTCCGGGGAACGAATGACGGAAATATATGTGGAACGGCGTGCACGCGCGCTATCTGCCGCGCCGCGCCGCGAGCGCAGGAAACGCGCCCAAGAACGGAAATGAAGGATGTGACCGGGGCGGCGAGGAGCGGCGACCGCGCGCGTACACATGTTCCTAATGAAATTCTAACGACGCGTATGCGGCACAGAAACTCTTGCAGATATATTTGTACCGGGGCGCGAAACCGGAGCACAGCCTCGTCGGATTTGAGATCTTCTATATGCTACAGACGCGCGAGAAGAAGAGAGAAAAGAAAAGAAAAACGCATCTCGTGCTGGTCGCGCGGCGAGAACCGAGGAGTTGCAATGTTTCCCGTCCCGATTTTATACGGCGACGAAAGTGTGTTTTGTTACGACATATCGATAACGTAAATCGAGAGAAAGCCGAATGCACGCGCGAAGTCATGAAAACCACATTTAGCGCGGATATATATCTGCGTACCCCGGGTATCGGAAACGGGGATCGGCCGTGTGTTACAATTCGTACAGATTATATATATGGATGCGATTTCGTATCGCGCCGCGCCGCGCCCGCGCCGCTTCGATCCGATAAGTTTCGCAGCCGAATCTGCAGTCGAAGTTAAGCGGATTGCCAAGTTCGGGGAAAGGATTGCCGAACCACCGCGCCGGTACGATCGTAACTTCCGATCCCGCCGAATGCAATTCGTAATCCGTTATCGATCGGATCCCTCCCGATGTGCCTTTTCTCTCTTTCTCACTTTCTCCATTGCCCTCTTCGCACGGCTGAGTAACGCTCTTATCGTTCGCGATAACGCCCGTGTCGTTTATAAAATTTTTGGTGAATGAAATCTTTCGCGCAGACACGTCCTCGCCGATCTCTTTTTCAGATTCGTGTTTTGTATCATTAAAAAATTATCTTTTTTAAAAAAAGTCACCAAGTACAAACGCCAGTATGAAAAACTGTTGTACAATATTGTTTTAATATATCCAATCAAGAATATAAAACAATTGTGTTGTAACATAAATGATGTTGATTCTCGTAATAAAAATGCACTGCAAATCCAAGTGTGTTACTTTAGCTGAACATTTCTTGTTATTTTAAATCACGTCATTTAACACGATCGAGCGTATTAACTTTTAATTTAATATACGATTAAACGTGTTAAATGACGTAATTTAACGTCTAACGTTAAGAAACATGAGAACTGAAGAAACATGTATAAAGAGCTTCAATCAAATGTTTTTTAGACGTTTATGTGTGTAAAAATAACACACTTGGATTTACAGTATGTTTAAGTAAATAACAAGTGTTGTTAACATTTCTTAATATTAAAAATGTTTTTTAATTTTATACTTTAAGAGATTGTTACTCTCGTTTTCTATATCCTCTTTCATCACAGTAATTTCACGTTATTTTATAGCATCGCTGGAACGGAATAAATATTATATTACAACATAAATGCATTGCACGCATTACGAGATCTATCGGAAACTTACATATTTCACGTTTCATTTCGAACACATTTCAAATCGAAAAGCTAAAGCCCACTTTAATTAATCTCTAATTCGTGTCAGAATTAAATTCCAAATTATAATGTTACGTGTCATGTGATATGAAAAGAAAATCGGCACGAAGACGCTCTTCCGCTGGAGATTCATAAAATTTTTTATCGATCAGCGGACAATTTAGTCCGGGGGGCCCTTGACTCAGCAGGCAAGAGTCATTAAAATTTCGCCCGTAATTCTGTGATTTGAGAGGTCGAGCACGGGAGGTCGAGTCGCGCGCGAGTTGCCCAGCTGCATTAACAACCCCGGGGGCGCGTCAATTCACGGCAAGGTGCCCCGATATCGACGACGCCCGGAGGAGACTTCCTTTCTTCGCGCTCTCCGCACGTGCCCACGATGTTTAATGCAATTTCCCTTATCGCGGCCGGCGACGAGTTTTCCCTCGTCCTCGCCGTCGCCACCGCGTCCCGTCGCGTCCCGTCCGCCCACTCGCCCTTTCTCGCGAGAGAAAAAGTCTTGGCCGGAGCGCGCGCGGGGCAATAAATTGCAGCTACTCGAATCAACTTTTGAATTACGACTCGGGAGAGCTCGTTACGACAACCGGCGAAATCCTGTTAGCCGCGTTGCAGCCGTAATGAACTCGTCCGACGTGGCTGGTAGCGGCGCGAAAGGAGGACCGCACCGCCGATTCTGTCATCAGGAGCCGCGAGCGCGACCGAGAGTGTTCCGCGATGCTATCGAGCGCGTTGATTTCACTCGGCTCGGCTCTAGAAAACTTCTTGATTATTAATGGCTAATTCGACCTCTGCCTGTCTGCGATTTACTCCGGCGTCGCGCTATCGTATTCCCTTTAACGATACTCTCATTTATTCCGCGAAACTTCACCGCACCGCCCGACGCTGTATTCCTTTTGGGTAATAACGATTCTCGCGATTTACTTTCAATTCATCAAGAAGCGAGAACTTGCCCGGAGAGATAAAGTATTCCCGGAAATATTAATGCGATAACGTTCGCAATGTATAATATTTAATACGGCGTCGTGAACATATATTTAGAATTTTGTACAACCAAATTTTGGCATCGCATCTTCGTGGCTCACAAAAGAATATTTACACTGTTAAATTCGTAGTGTCAAATTATACTCAATTTGAGTCAAAATCATTCCTATAGGTCGCCACTGCTTCTGCTTAATGTCGTCGTTAATTTAATTAAACCAACGGAGTTAAAATAATAAATTTCGACACACATGATAATTAAAAGTAGCATCAAAATGTTATTTAACTCAAGGTATTGGTTTAACCTTCACCCTTTGATATTTTACAGTGTAGATAATAATGTCAGCCGTTGTTTTTCTTTATTCATCGTTCGTGCCAGTCACGTGCAACATCGTATTATATTCGTATACGCGATTTGACAAAATATCGCTGGTTTAAGGATAAGCATAAAGTTTCCGCAGATATACCGTGTATATTTCACGTGTACAGGGGCGTTTTTACGCGACGAGAGCATAAAGGTGTGACGGAAACTACGAGAGAGAAGAGCTCGCTCGTACGGTCCGCGCTCGTTCGAGGTCTCCTTCTTGCAGCTACTAAAAAGTTTGTTACCTTTTTAGAGGGGGTATTGTCTTTAGTAAGACGAGGGAGAGAAACGACGGGACTAAAGAGGGTTTTCACGCGAGCCACCGCGAGATAAGGCGCAGAGGGATGGGGAATGGGTGTCGCTATATACGACATACGACGGGATAGACGCCGATAAGAGCAATCCTGAGGGTGCGTTTCCACATAGGACGACCTAAGTGTCGACGACGAGAATGCACGATAAAGATCGCCGACGAGGGGTGAGGGGTTCTCCGACGTGATATTATTAGCGCGTAACTCACGGAAATAATATAGCCACGATATAGCGCGCCCCGCATGTATTACGTCTCGAAAAGTTATTATTAAGGTAGACTGGTTTATAATTAAAGGAGAATCGCATCGCACAGGATATCTCGCAAACGGAATGTTTAATGCTAACCGCATGAAATGAATTTTTCGTGACGCGCTTTTCAAATTTGTCGCTGGACGTCATTTCGCTCTCGCGCGACACGACGATTTAATTTCACGCGCAAAAGAAGAAGAGATTTACCGTGGAATCTTGCCTTGCCTCTCGCTACTCCTATTACGCGGGTAGCACACGTTCCGCAGAGCGATATCGCCGGCCCGATAAGGGGGTTCGGAGACTAAACGCCGGAGATCGCATCTGGCGAATAATGCAAGCTCCTCCGAAATAACGTCGTCATGATTTACCATACCGCAGGATATAATCAACAATTCCAATTCCGGACCGTTACTCCCCGATCTGTATCGCGCGCAAATTTATCGAGGATTTACCCATGTATTCCTGTCACAGATCTCGTATTCTCAGATACATGGCACGAGTGATCAAACTATAGTTGTAAGACTGTTGTAAAAAAAAAAAAAAAGATAATTTCTTAAGAAATTATCTGAAGAATTAATAATTTCGTCGACGTCTTCTTGAATTGTTTCACAATTCGAGTACAAGACAAAAAGCTCCTCTTCATTATTACATAGATCACGTTTAATTGATGCTATAATTATATTATTTTTGTGACATTAATGACCGCATCGGGATATTTCTCTGCGCGCGTATCTGTGACCTATTTAACTCTTTTTCGGATATATAACGCAAATATACGCCCGCGTAATGCGCACTGTATGCGACATGGCGATCCGCTGAGAGTCGTACCAGCTCTGCGCCCTGCATTAAATTACATTTATTATTCTCGCGACACACCGCCGTAATACATTTCGTCGACAGCAACGCTAATCTACACTCTCACAATGAATGCGCTCAGGCAGCACGCCTCATCAATCACACTTGCGAGGAAAGTCCTCCTC
This sequence comes from Leptothorax acervorum, assembly GCA_035220615.1. Lineage (NCBI taxonomy): Eukaryota > Metazoa > Arthropoda > Insecta > Hymenoptera > Formicidae > Leptothorax > Leptothorax acervorum. The sequence goes on along the minus strand of JASTWQ010000002.1, from coordinate 289,495 downwards.
CGGCCTCCAGAGGAACTGATTTTCATTAAATTGATATACCGATTCCCCGTATCTCCCGCGAACCTCTGGCAGCCGCTATTTCCTAAGCAGATGTTTGCGTGCAACGCGTTGGAGAAGTTAAAGGAGTCATATTTAATCTACTACTAGGGCATAGAAATGTATCATCGAGAAACCGCAAGAAAAATATTCAATAAAGAAAACATTTAAATATATTTAAAATTCTCCCTGAAAATTCTGATCGTTATTTTACCGGAAAAACATTTTCGAAAAAAAATTGTAAGCAATGTATAACGCAGTTATTAATTTCTCTTATTTGCAAGCAAACTTGTGATGTACTTATTAAGTTGTGAGAAATTATCTATACGTTTATTTATTAATTTCTTCCGTTAATTCTTTTTGAATCGATTTTAACAATTTATTTAGCCGCAGTCATGTCTGGTCGATTTACGGCTTGAAAAAATGAGACGGAGAAGGAGAGGAGAGAAATAGGGGAAGGGACGACAGAAATGGGTGAAAGGTAGACGATATCGAGAAGCGGAGTTCACGTCTCGGAAATACTATAAGCAGGGTTGTATTGTAGGAGTAGACCTCCACTGCCATTGTCCGCAGGCGTGCGGGCAAACCTAAGGTCTTAAGATCCAGCCTGGTTTCTTGGGACAAAGCCTCCGCGCGCGCGACGAGGCTGCCAACAGGGGAATGCACAATTACACACGCGTCGTCTGTTCCGTCTCGTCTGCTAAGAAGCCTTAATTAACGCGGGCTTTCGGCGCGACGTCTCGCCACCAAAGTCCATCTCGCTCCTTAAGCGCGAGCCCCTTTCTTTCTCCCGTCGCGATACGGTAATCCTTTAATGCGTTTATGATTAATCGTGTCAACCTCCTACGCGAGATACGTAATAGGAATAACGCAAGCGAAACAATAAAGATAGATCACGGTCGATGAAGTTGCACGATTCGAGGGGATGATCTAACGATAAAGGAAAAAGAATTCAACCCATGAAGTTTCATCTGTGACGATATATCCAATCTTCAAAAGTATCTTCAGAGCATCGGAGATGATTTTAAGTATGTACGTATATATGTTCCCTTCAGCTACCCCATTTTGTATGATCGACCCTTAACCAGGTTGTAACTCCGAATCCGGCATTCTCCCCGCGGGATATCGCGCATCGCACTCGCGTAGTTCCTGATTGAAGAAGCGATTCCGCGGCAGCAAAAGAACCGGGGAGCGCGTTATGTGCTCTGCATTATGGAGGTCGTCCGGCCACCCGAGAATGTCAGGGCGTTACATAAAGGCCGTTACCAGGCACACGGTGGTCGACGAGAATCGTCGGGGCACTCTCTGATCCTCCTCCCTCGTCGCCGCGCCAGGTCCGAAAAGGTCAAACGTGAGGGAAAGACGCGCGCTCCCGGCATTCGACAGTATAATCATCAGCGAACGACGTTGGCAACGATCTCCGTCGTCGAGCAACAGAAAAAAGAAAAACCGCGAGATACGAAGCTGACGCTTGAACGAGCGACTCTTCGTTTACCCAAGATCTCTGTACGTCTTTTAAAAGCAGCAAAAGCGACTCGGGAGATTAGATTTTATTTGAATCGCTATATTAAAAGTTCTCCGCGCGAGTAAATCATTGATCCTTACGAATCAACGTTTAAAAATATTTAAAAATGTATTTGAAAAAAATTGACAGAGAAAAATAATGATTTTACGAAGGCAACGTAATTTGGTCGTAGGTACGTCTAACGAAATAAAGATTGAAGTGTTTTATTGTGCCGGTCCCTATGGGCCACCCGACAGCTGGGAACAGTCCCTCGGAGTTTCGGGCTTTCACATCCCTTTCCCTTTCGATAACTACATAGGTACACATAAAAATAGCTAGTAACCTCTTCAGGTGAAGGGCTCCTGCGGGAGCTACGTTAGAAGCACGTGTCGTGAATTTTGGATACGATTCCGGGCGCGTACCTTCGTCATCCCCCTTCGTATCCCACCCTCCTTCGGCACGACATCGCCAATATCCGACGTTCTGAATCCACCTCTCGTCCTTTTTCCTCGGTCGTCTGTCTGCTCGACCACGATCGCGTTGTCTCTCAAAATCTATATAGACGACGCCTGCGAACCCAATGTTCGCGTACGGGCGACAATAAAGTATAATTCGATTCTCTCCCCGTTTTGAGGGGCACCGAGCCAGAAGGAAACGTCTGATTTATGCGAATTTCTCGCGAACTTCGATATTACGATAACGTAACACTGATCTCGAGTGAAAATTTTTCATCCGACCAACGACACGGTAAAACGGATTTCTCGCGAATCAAGCCGCGGGAACGTATAATCGCGGCTATCTTAATAGCTTCGTAAGACTTCTCTGTCGTTACTTTTTATCACGAATGAGAGAAGCTTAATACGACAGCGCCGCGCGAATTTCCCGCGAGGAGCCGAAACTCTTTTAAGCGCGGCATCGACGGCGCAACAAAGTTTTCCGTGTTAGCGCGGCGTCGCATAAAACAAAAGGAGAGAGAGAAAAAAGGGGGGAAAAAAAAAAAGAATATTTCCTACACACCGCCGGGACTCGTTTTGGATAAGTTTCGTGCTAGTTGGAGACGCGTCTCTCGAAGGATTTCAAAAATTACTTACCAACAACAAGCCCGCCGCGAGGTAGACTAATTTCCGGGGAAGTTCGTGATCTGAAAAAAGAACGAGAGCCGCTTGATGCATTTTGCGATTCTTAACTTCGCTCTGTAAAATTAAAGCGTGAAACGCGTGTAAAAGTATGCAGACAACAGATAAACGCGCACCCTTCAAAATGCTTCCACTTTTAATGCATATGTTATAACATGCGGAAAAGCATATAGCTTCCCCCGATGGGAGTTGGAAACAACATCCTACATCCTCATAGCAGTTTCATGATATTATCACGTTTATTATCACGGGATATCTCAATCCGCAAACAGAATGAAGAAAACAGATTACGATATCCATTACGATATACGATTACGATCTATTTATACGTTTATCAATCCCTACGCAAAAACGTTACGTTTTTACAGAGAAGAGAAAATGCGTCGCGTGGAATTTCGATTGCACATAGCTATACACAGATTATCTTCTCTGAGATAACCGTGTTTGCCTATAATTCAATTAATAACGTGTCATTGCGCACGTGAAAGACCTCGGTTCTCGCCGATCGATAGCCTGAGAACCTTCTGGTCCGCGGCACTCACAATCAGTTGTGAGCCGCGTAGTACGATTAGTTCGTAATCTCAGACAGCGCGAGAAGTTATATCCGCTACGGTTACACAACGGTAGTTACAAAGCCAGATACAGTAATGAGCGGTTTCTCCGTTTCTCGCTCCGCGAGGTAACGCGCGGACCGGGGGGGACTAAAGATTAATTCCGCGTCAGGGGCACACAAATCCGTGCGCATGGCATAAATCTCCGGGCCTCGGGAGCCCGAACTCCTCTTAAGGAGCGAGTACGCCGCGCGTCTGCCTCATTCACCTCGGTTTACCTCCACATTACACCCGGCGTCGCGTCGGTTTCGTCGTGGCACTTCATCGTCATCGCTTTTGTTCGGTTATCTTCTGTACGAGACAGGCTGGAGACAAATCGGATGCGCTTCGTTCTCGTGTTTATCGTGATTTCGAGAGAACAAAGGGATAATTATATACATATAAAGACTAAGAATTATGAAGAGAGAGGGAACTATAAAAGGCCGCTCATAATTCCGAATTATTCAGAATGTCTGTGATATTATATATACAAGTCTTAATCTTAATTTTAATTTGTTATATATATTCGTTTCACTTTTATTTTTTCACAGTTAGGATAATTCAAAAATTATTAGTTAAACTATATATATTTATTTTACTTCAATATTATGAATGACAAACTACTTACAATTAGTTGTCTCAGGTTTTCTTTGTCTTTTACAAATAATAGCTTAATATATTCACGTCTGTCCCGCAAACGATCCCTCGCGTAACATCATTAAATTCCAAAATTACGAACCAGACGAAATGTCTAAATCCACAGACGACCGACGTTCGTTTCAAGTCTGTTCCGCTCGTCAAGATAACGTAAGCTGTGCGGGAGCGGGCAAAAAAGTACGGAACAAAGTTGAATTGATGCAGCAGCCGGGATGCCCATTTGGTAACTTTGGTAAGTTATAAAGCAACTTTCTCCGTTTAAGACAAGATTAAACTGAACGCACACTGAATCGAACCGAGCTGAATAGACGGCGGAGTGTAGAGTGTAGGTACTGCCTGCTTTAGACTATGACACATTACACGGCGATCAAGATCGACAGTCGCAATTAGACGGTGGCTTCTTGGGAAACGGGGGCGAAGTAAGAAGTATATACAGTTGGAACTTTCTACGATGTCGCCGATGTGCAACGCGATGGCGCCCGGACGTATGGCGATAAAGAGCGTAATATAAAATGCCCGGCGTCGAATAAATCACGCTCGTTGCATCCGCGGTTCGCGTCACAATCGACGGCGACGTAAATCCGTGTTCGCGGAACAGCAGCTGTATTTGCCTTCATTGAACGTCGCGTCGAGCGAACGCGTTCCTGTCGATCTCGGGCGAGAAAAAGTAAGTTAGTCAGCGAGCGTCCGACCGACCGACTTTCTTCAATTCATCACGGTAATAATTGTTCCTGCAATACGGGGACGATTTACTAATACGAGTCTAAAACGAGTCGTTGCGGATCTATACGAGTCGTTCGTCGATTCCGGATACTTATTTATATCGTTCGCATTTAATTCTGCAATCATAATTCCAGTTAAAATAGAGTGTCGAATTTATTCGCTCGAGGGGGAGTCTCAATTAAGGGAGAAGGCGCGTCTTTAAGATAATTTCGGAGTCCTTATAAGATAGGAGAAAATTGTACGCGCGCCCTCGAAACGCTTCTTAACATTTACGATACACCGTCGAAATATAACGACGGGCTAAGTTTCACAGAATTCGTCCTTATTTCCCTCCGTTTTGTAAACGACTACGTACGTATGGTACCTCGGGGACTTTTCGTATTTCTCCACGCGAACGGCTCGCATAAAGACGCCATTATCAAAACGTCTAGACGGAATATTCCTCCGAGGGAAGAGTATCGTTCGATACGCACTGCCGGTATTATCTGTTGGATATTACGGTGCGAAAGAGCAGGTGGAATTAATGTAGAGTAAAAAAAAAACGTAAAGAGATCATGGTGCTGTTAAATACCGGCGCGAATTATTAGCAATCGACGCAAAAAGAATAATTGGAGGCGCTCTTCAACTCATGTTTATAATTTAATTAATCGTGCGTGAGGGCAACCGTTCGATCGAGCGTTATTTATTTTCGCGGATGCGGCGAGTTTTACGTTGTGTCTCGCATCGCGATTATATGACAGCGGAATTTTGCATACTAATGCATATTCATTCAGTATTTAGCGCCGGCAACGAGCTCGTGGCATTAAATAAAAATGTGATTTGCCGCTCTGTAATTTTGAGGCTGTTTCACCGCGGGTGTGATTCAATTAGCGTGAATGCAAATTGCGTAACGCGCCCGTTTATTTTCGTTTAGGAGTTCCGATGTAGATAACAGTTAGTATCAAGTATACCAAGTTAGTATCAAAGGTAATTGCGATCCACGAGAAATTTATTACATGCTAATTGAAACGAATTTGTCAAATTTTTTTGTATCACACTGAAAGAAATGGCACTCCTAAGCTTTAAATGATACACTCAATTTACAAATGCAGTGCGCGGTATTAAGCTGGTTAAACTGATTCAAGAGGGAAAAGCGATATTACGTTACTATATAGCGCGCGCTCAATATAACGCCGCGCGATGTAAAAATAGCTGTACTTTTATTTGATACACCGATGTTCATCGGGTACCTCGATATGTCGTTCGTCATTAAAACATTTCGTATCCACGGGGATACTGTAATTACGCGGGGAGAGAATGGAATCTCTGGCAGCGAGCGGTCCATAGCGTTTTGGACGGGAACGAAAACGCGACACTCGCATTGAAGTACGATCGAATTCCTGGCGTTCTCGGGTTGCCCGGGCAACCGAATTTTTTTCTCCAACGTCGATGGAATTACGCTGTTAATTGCAGTCAGGCACGAGATCTGTATAAAGTGCGAAAACGAAGTGGCAATTACGTTCTATCGACGAGCGAAATGTGCAGTTCGTCGGCCTAGTGCCGCCATCGATCGCCGCGGAGGCGATAATTTTATCCCCATAGTAGTGCATCTCCATTTTAGAATTTCAATATGAGTCGATAAAGCTCTGAATTTCTTCCAGAGAGTTCTAGTTTTGATATAAATTCCAAAAGAATTTTGGAGAAATTAAAAAAACAAGAAAATAGAATCTGGCGACCAGCCTCTCTTCCTCTCTCTTTTTGGTCTATCTCGTTTTTCTATTTTCCGCTTTTCCCTCTCCGCTTCTCTTTTCCCTTTGTAACCCTCTTCGTAATACTGTGACTTTGATTTTCTAAAGTACAAAGAGTAAACCGTTGAAAAATGTCCGTATAAAAGAGGCGCTGGCAGAAATTAGCGTGTGCACCTAACACTGTGATGTATAAAGAAGAGCTGCGAAGCTAAAATAGAAGAGAAGCATTTTCCCAAAAATTTAATTCGGATGCTAACGGAGGAAAGTAGTTCAGGGCTTACTTATATTAAAAATTAGGGAAAAAATAAATTAATGTATAGTATAAAAATAACTAAATACCACAGTAATATCAAAAAAATTACACAAATTGTATTAAAGATAATAATTGCTATGGTATTCAGTTATTTTTATTCGCTATTAAGAACTGAATATCTTTCGACTTTCGACTCCCTTTCACTTTGATACAATCGATAAGCACAACAAAACCTCGATGAGGATTTATATAGCGTCTTCATAAAATCTAATTAAAAAGATCAGTTTAAATTTAACTAAAATTTAACTCGTGTACAGACTTGATACCGAAGTATTCTTGTAGGTCTATTCGGATATCCCGCTCATCGATCCACTCTCGAGAGATGCTCGCTGACGGCGGCGGGCTTAGTTGATTGAAAGCCAGATTAAAGTTTTTCGTGGATTCCATTTTCGTGGATATGAAACGGCTAAAAGTTCATTTCGCCTCACAAACCGTCGGTTCCGGGCCTGGATTAAACATCCGAGGTTATCGAATTCAATCGGAAAAATGTGTACATTTGCATTCGTGATGAGAATACAGATTCGAGGAGTATATCTCTCTTTCTCTTTCCCTTTTTCTCTCTATCTCTCTCTTTCTCTCTCGCGCGCGTATCATGTAACTTTTGAAATAAGTTTATTTAAATGCATAAATGTATGCGTGTTTACGGCAGTCCGCGAAATGAAGCGAAACTCGAGAGCGAGTTCCCCGCCATTTATTTCGTCCAATGCACGCACGTCACAGCGATATCGAGGACTATTTACGGCGACATTATTTTTGATGAGAAAAAATATACAGCTGCGTTTCTTTTGATGCGCTTCGTTTCAGGACAATTTTTCAACAAAATTCAGAGATAATCTTTCCGAGATAGGAACGCCAACAAATTTCTGCAAATCGAATAATTTGTGTCTCCCCAAAGCTTAGTTTGTATAAAAATGCTCTCGCGTTCAATGTTTCGTAGCCAGAAACCTGTTAATTTTTCGATATATCGCCAGAGGCAATTAAGTCGGTTTCAAATAACGAATAACGAATAACGATTAATGTTAAACCGTCCGCTTTCTGTAAATTTCATGTGTAACAAGACGAAGCCCGGACGCTCATGACGTCGCGATGTGATACCATGATCGAGCTTATTGCGAACACATGGTGCTAGGAGCACGGTGCGAAAACCCGACGACACGCACACGAGTCACACGACCGGCCCCCTATGACGCACGTCGCGCGCGAAAAGCGTGTACACACGTTTCCGCGATATGTGCGTGCGTGCGTGGATGCGTGCGTGCGGGGACTGTCGGTCGTTGAGGACACCGGAGAGCCCGAGACATCCGGTACAATACCCTCTCGTCGCCGGCTCATATAATGGGCCGCCAGTTCCTCGCATTGTTCGACGGCTACATTATATACGCGCCTAAATTACCGCGACGCGAGATCCGCGTTTTCCAGACGCGGAAGTCTTGCGGGACGGGGGTTACCTCTCCAGAGAGAGAGAGAGAGAGAGAGTGAAAACGACAAAGCGCACTCTAATTCCGCGATATCCTCGCCCTCAGTGTTCGACATTCATTAAAGGCGACTCGCCAGATTTTTATTTTACGATAAAAAAAAAAAAAACAAAACACCTGATTTAAATGAAGTTTTTCCACGTAGGAATAACGAAGGGTCTCTTCTGATCGCGGCGTCGCGTCGCGTCGGTCTCGCCATATATGATATCGTACGCGTCGGGCTGTGCAGAATATTAGAGTTACGCACGGAATCGTGCGCGGGGTTCATTACCGCGCTTCCGGTCGCGCTTCGCGAAAGCTCGTCGAGTGATTACAGCGTTCCGCGCCCGTGTCGGGCCTCTCGGTACTTCGCACCGGTCCCCCCGTTAATGAATTTCATTTCTGCCTCGTACGTGACATTATTATCCTCGAGTAGATGAGGCAACGGCTCATTAGGGAAGTGTTACGGCTTTTGATCCGTGCGGATCCATCCTCTCGCGCGGTATGAATATGCACTTGATTGCAAGATAACAAGCCGCCCCGTGGACCCCCCCCCCCCCCCCCCCCCCCCCCCCCGCCGCGCGATGCAGCGCGCCCGGCGAGAAACACCGGGCTCGAATAGCGAGTGTAATAAATCGTTTGTCACATATATTGCACGGTATATCGACGCACGCGTTTAATAGAGATGTAACGGTTATTTCGGTGCAATACATTGCTCCAATCTTTCTCAATCGGGAGTAAAAGCTTTCGGGGTGACGTGTTTAGCGGACAAAGCGTACCGGAGACTCGATAGGACGTCTTTCTCAACCGCGCTGGTAAGACGCGATTACCGGAGGCAAGTAAATACGAGAAGCGTCGCATCCTCTCAGCCGCGAAAGTCTCATTTTATACAACCCGAGGCGAGGCAACACCCAATTTAGGTACCTAATCACCCCGGCGCGCGTCAGATAAGACGTGCCTCCATTCTTCGCCCACTCGCTCGTTGCTCGCTTGACAAGCGCGCAAGATTAATACGGGTATAATTCATCTTCCTTCGAAGACACCGCCGGTCCTTCTCGCGATCCTCGCTAATCAGCGAGCGAGCGCGAGACTAATTTATTCCGTTGGTATTAGCATCGTGTGCGGGGTTTACGGCGCGGATAATTAATCTCGCGCTACCGCGTGCGTGACCTTGGCGCCACGAGGAGGAGCGGAAGATCCGCGAGGAATCGACCGCGACGACGCGGAAATGCTGCTGCGGGCGACTCGCGACTCGTTAAGAATTCATTCTTGCATTATCTCCCGTGTTCAGTTCCGCGGTTCAGCCTCCGATCGCGTTTATGTTGCATTTGCCTCTCGCGATCGATATACAGAACAAAAAATATTCTCGTCTTGAAGATATCTTTAGTTTCAACGTGGAAATCTTGAAATAAGATTTATATTGCGATAAACGAAGAAAACTTGCTTGAATGAAGACATTTATATATAGTTAAACCAAGAAAAAAAAGTTGAAATAACACGTTAAAATTCTTATAAGAAGATCATAGTAATCTTGCATATATATGAAACAATATACCTATAATTCCTCCTCTCCGCTTCGACCGCGTTCTCGCGCTGTTTTCAACTTCGCACGTTCGCACCGCGGATCCGATAGGCTAAACGTTTACGTAATATTGTACCACGTCAGTCTTGAAATCGCGACAGCCACGTGACAGTCGAACGTCACGAATATATATGTATATACGAACGAGAATCCGCGGGCTTTAAAGGCCGGGAACGTAATTGAATCTCGCGAGAATCCCGTCTTTCTCCGAGGTGTTTTCTTACAATTTCCGAACGGAGGCTTCACGCTGACGCGAATCACGTAACGTCGTGTTGCGCGGCGAAAACACGGCGAAGTTTATACGCCGCGCCGCGAACGGTGCGGCGGTTGCGCGAGAAGAAGAAGAAGATGTTTCTGTAATCCACACGCGGCGCCGACCAGTTTTTCATCGCGGCCTCCCCTCGGAGAAATAAAACGCGGAGGCAAAGGGGCCTGGCCCCGCACTAAATATATCCGGAATATATACCCCCGACAAGAAAGCGTCGTGTCGAGTTCTCGAAACCTAAGACCAGCCTACTCTCAAGACCCTCGGGTCCGCGGGGAATATAAGCAGTATAGCAGCTAATAACCGCGTCGACTATTAACCTCTTTCGAGTTATCGTCACTTATACGGCCATTAATAACGTCGACACGTCGTACGTTGTTTCTAATTAAACCCCCCGAGTTGTAAGGTATCTCTGCTATTAAATTTCAAACATTGATACCGCCAGCTCCCCGTTTGTCTATTCGGTAACAAGTTTACGTTATTAACGCTTGTACGGTCTCGTCGCGAGCTGATTACTTTTCCAAGTTGTACATCCGATATCTCTCTTCGTATACATTGATATATAATTGATTTTAATTTTCATACAGTACGGTTCAACGAGTCTGCAACGAGAGTAACTCCTGCGCTCAGGTCGCGACGGAGCGAGATCTTGGTACCAACAAGCGTGCAAAGAAATAACGAAGGATCAAGCCTTAAAGACGCAATAAAGTATATCTCTAATCCCCGACGGGGTTTTCTCCCGGCCGTGATTTCCTCGAAACCCCCCGGCTAATTTGGAGCGATCGTATCGGACGTAACGTCGTTAAGTCTCGCGAGCGTCTCTATATGCACTCCGGTGCATAACGCTGATGCGCGTCGTCGGGGCGGGTTGCGCGCACGCGCCCACATGTTTAATTCATGACGATGCATTACTCATTCATTCATGCGATCATGCGGAAGGCACTTCCGAGAAGAATGCCGTAATAAGATTCTGGAAGAGATGTCTTCCTCGCTTCTTCCTACTATGCACCACTCTGCACCCGTCCTCTCGTATGATACTGTAAGACGCAACGGGAGCAAGGGGGAACGATATAAAATCGCGTGGACCGAACGAAAATAAAGAAATTCTTGCATCCGAATTGGCGAGGGAAAAATCCTCGCTAAAGAAATTCCCGGCGGGGATAGGATAGCGCGCGTCGTTGTTTTCCTCCATATCGTGGCGACAATGACCTGCAGGCATACGGTACGTCGCAGTTACATTAATGTAACAAAGATAGATACAGTTACGCTGCTCGCGCAAATTGGAGAAATACAAAGTCGCGACGAGAGCTAATAATCCTCGCTCGCGAACTGGACCGTACGTTCTCGTCCAATCAAACCCTCTACGTGACTCATCAATAATAGGCCCTTGAAACTTTCAGAAGAAAAGAAAAAAAGAGAACCGCTCGCATTGAGAATTACCTTTGATTAGGGGGCATCCGTCGCGCACGGCCGCGTCGTCAACGAAATTATTATATCTCTCCCCTTCACCTTAGGTACGTTACCGAGCATTGCGGCGCGCCGACGAACGCTCATACCGATCGCATACCGTTGCTAGAATGCAATCAAACCGCATCCGTAGCTCCGAATGCACGGTAACGCGGCACGATAGCTATTCCGCCAAGGTTTTTACTGAATCGAAAAGATCACTCTGGCAACGAAAAAGAGGAGTTTTAAGGGAATGCATTCGGTTACCCTTTGAAACGGCGTTACGCATGCAATTTCGGGACTTGCCTCTGCTAATGAACGACGATTTGAACAATCGAGATTGTGAAGAATCAAAAAAATGCGGTCCAAACTCGAAATTTCGAAACAAAGATTTTCTTGGTGAAAATAATACTTCCTTGCGTACAGAGTAGGTATATGCAAAATAGAAAATATGTATCAAATTAAGAATTTTAGCCTAGCGATACTCGGCGAAGAAAATTTAAAAACATTAATATTGTAAACGTATAAACAATTATACAATTGTATGTATCATATGCATACATATACAATGTATGTATACATGGTACTTTTTCAGACCCAAGGGTGCCCACGAAACTCGAGGTGTAACGCATCCGCGTAATTTATTTCTGACGATGGGCGTCTAAATATAAACTCATCCAATGTACTCTCACCTCACGGATGATTCATCCGAGGCTCATAGTCGAGAATAAAGCATGCAAATTTGTCTCCCTTATCTAATCTACCGCTATACATCTTGGCGCACCGACGTTATATTTAGCAATAAAGGCACTCTCGCTTCCTGGAGTCGATAAAACTTCCTCGACGGCGACGTCACTCACGTCGAGCCAAAAAGTTTTGCGGCGCGCGGCCGGGCAGAAGTTGCGAGACGTTAGGACAAGGACCGTGTAGAAACGTTGGAAAATGGGCGTTGAAAAAAAAAAAAAGGTACCCGGAGACGCGAGACATATTTCTCCGCCCCGCGGGATTTGTATAATCGACGCATAAAGAAACTCGTTTAAAGTCACCTCCGTCTTTTACACAGCGGTCGCCGAGTCGGTGCGCGAGAAAAATCGAGTCGAACTTCACGGGGGCGTAACGAACGTTATATGAAAAAATATAACGACGTTGGTCGAATCCGAGGTTATCCAGGGTTAACCCGGATTTTCCATGATCTTCAACACAGTGTAGAATTTCGCTGCTTCATATACTGCTACGTACTCTTCATTACGCGTTCTTTTTTCACCGCGCACTTCAAAAAGTCCTTTTAAAAGATTGCGAATGCACGCCGCGCAACTTTTCCTGATCTTTTTATAAAATCGCGAGGACTGTAAGTAATTATATATGTATGATAAGCGTGAAGAGTCAGACGCCCTAGAGAACATAATTAATTTTCTCCAGAGAGGATAATTAATTATAGTTTCATCTCAAGAGATGAAAATAGGAGATATATGAGGGATCAGATTGTTTCAGAGCACCTAACGCGAATAACATAAAAGTATATAGGCGCTTATCTCGAATATATTCTAAAATAAAAATTAGTTAATTATTTAAAATAAATCATTTTCTTCCATGATGCAGTTTCTTCCATATGTACGATGAATAATTCTCCGCAGTAACGAGGTGTCTCGCGAATATTGCAGATCGATACGCTTTTCTTAGTTTAGTATACTTGAAGTCGCGAGGGACCGGTTTTGTCGACGCCGATCGATAAGGTGCGACCTGATTTAGCGAAGATTCCAACGAGAGGTGTGCTCCCAAAACGGCGCCACAGCCAGCGTTCCAAAAACACGCGAATAAACATCGAATTTCGCATTAAATTTTCCAGTCTCCGTCTGCGCATACTCTGATATTGGCTGAACACTTTTTGTCTCGTAATCATCTATAAATTTCTTCTCACGTGAATAGACGATAACAGCGATAATTATTGAATGATATAACGAAATTATTTAAGTACTACTATAACAGCTTTCATCTTCTCGTAATAATAACTCTGTGTACAAGTTGCGTACAGGAAGAACCATTTCAACCGTCTCGACTTTACCGTCGAGTGCATCAAACGGCCCGGCTCGTCGTAGGCGCGACGGAATAAGGGTAAGTAAAGAAGGTAGCATAGACATCAGCTAGAGTAGACCCGTTCGGTGCAGCTGCACCGAGCGAATTTAATGTGTACGACTGTATGGTCGCGTGGAACAATAACTTCCGACGCAAATGCACAAGGCAGTAGGCACTAGGCACCGTAGCCTGCATCCGCCCTGGTTCGCTGCGCCTACATTGCGAGCCGCCGCTGCACTCGTATAGGTAGACAATTGAAAGCGACAATAGTGCACCGCGGTAAACCTCCGCGCTCTAAATTACGCTACCTAATAGTTAATAACGCGAAGAAAAGCAGGGCACCGAGGGAGAATCGAGTTTTGAGAAACATTTACCGTGCAGAATGCCTCTTTGAATGCATAAGCTTCCGCATCGTGCTTTCGCCGCGAAAGTATAATCAAAACTCATGTTTCCTCTCACGTACTATAAGAAAAGGAATCGAAGCTGCCGATATTCTGGAGATCTTTCGGAAATATCAGAGCTTTCGCTGGTCTCGACATTAAGGGATTTCAATGCGCTGCTTTTCTTCACGCTTAACTTTTCGCTTCGTGGATCTAGCAGCGAGTTCATGCTTGACGGGATACCTCGCGGTTACCCAGCGGACAGACCGCGGCCGGAAACGACGTTTCCTTCCTCGTGTATATAAGGATAGTGTCAGCGAATACTGCCCTACGGCTCCGTTCGCTCCGTTTGTCACTTGACAGCACAAGGAAAATCGATTGTATCAATGGAAAAACCATTTATATCAAACAGGATAGTCACTTTCAGCCAGCACTTTTGGCTGAAAGCGACTTTTAGCAATTGAAATAAAAGATTTCGTGTCAAAAAGCGACTGAGTGCTATTTCGTATTATTAAATCGATTTCTTCCCATTTTCTTTGCTCGATGCATTCGATTTTCTTTGTTACCAGGGAATTAATCATCAGATTTTAATATTAGAGAAATGCATCGTACATTTCAAATTATTCTATTATACTAATTTTTAAAAACTTTTATAAGATACTGACAAAGAATGAGAAAATATGTTCTCGTATATCGGAAATTCTATATTAATTTAGCATCTTTTATCAAAATAAAATCTATTAAAAACACTAACACGCGCTCTCTCTAATCTTACAAAAAAGTCCTTATTATTCAGATATAGTTTAATCTGCGTGCATAAATCGATTTCTACGGGTCCTTTATGTCGCTGATTACAGATTTTGAGATAAAGACCATTCAACTTACTATTACGATGGCTTTAGAGATTCCATTACGGACATCATTCAGCACAGTATTATTCGGGCCGGTGTACAGTATATCTCGTTCAATTTCTGACTTAGGCACTAGATAAATGGCCACCATATAAATGGCCAGTCGTCGTCGAGTAACCAGTTGGAGTAGCAACTCTGTGGCGCAGTTTCCAACTCGTATCCCACATCGAGACAGAGAGAAACAGAGAACGAGAGAGAACGAGAGAGAGAGAGAAACCATCGTGCTTTTACCCGTGCCGAGTCAAGCCGGGCGCGCTGATATCACGTGGGATTTGAGACAAGGTGGCCTCGAGTTGTTTCAGTGCTATATACGACGAGCGGGTTTATTATTGCGCGAGCGGGGAAACGTCGGCCGGCGAATACGTGCCGCCCCGTATAAAGCGATTACATTATCCGGGTGCGGTGCGCGCGCCCTGCCGCCTCTCCACTTCCGAGAAGAATATAACTTGCGACGGTTTTCGAATCAATTTTTGCGGGGGGGGGGGGGGGGGGAGGATCGATCCGCGAGATGATTTAATATCTCTCGCAACGGCGATATCGGCAGAATCAATACGCGGACGAGATAATAAAGGGGGGAAAGAGAGAGAGGGGGGGAGAAGGGGGTACCACGAGACGCGTATCGCGCGAAGCGCCGGTTGTGTTATCATCTGTTACCGAACGACGTGCAGGTATCTACGTAGCAACTTACGCCGAGTATTCATCCGTAAACTGGGGCACGCCGCGTGCTTTTGTAATTCTATCTCCGAAACGTCATCGTAACGGCGATGCCGGATAAAAGCTCACGATAACGAGTTTAGTTATCCTTCCCTCTCCCTCTCTCTCTCTCTCTCTTTACGCGCAAGTAAATTTGCAATCTCGGCTTCCTTCCGCCTGTATACCTTCCGCAAACGCGTCTCTCCGCGTTATCGTTTGTCTCTCGTGAAGGAATTAAACATTCCACTGTTCTCGTATTAAATTCCAATTACGCGGTGCACCATTCGCTCTCACTCGTGAATTAAAATTATATTATAGAATTGGCTAACCGTCAATTTATGAGTTAATATTATTTTATTACTTATACTTTACTGGGGTTAATTATCGAATAAAATATTTCATTTTTCCTTCAGTTATTACTCTGGATATTTTTACCTCAAAATTCATTTATCTCATTGCAACGATGAAAGAAGCTCAGTGTATCGTTGTTACATGCATCGATCAGCAGTTCAAATATTCCCCAAAAAAATTTTCATCGTGATATGCATATTTAACAATCATATTACGATGAGATTTCACTTTACCAGAAAATGTCCCGTGGTCAGCACGAATCTTTCTGTATCAAATTATTCACAATACGCATGTCGCATACGCATCGACCCGCTAACAACGGAAATATTCAAAGTAATCGGAGTTCTGCGGTTCACTCAGCCGCGTCATTTCTGTCGATTCCCGAAGATTGATGAAATGTGGAATGAAAATAACGATGGTGATCGCGATGAAAGGATATTGACGCCACGTGGAAAAAACGACGGACGAGCAGAACGAGAGAGATAAAGTTGCCAATAGCATTTTCCCAATAACGTCGAAAAGAAACCCGCGTCGAGGCGGTAAAGTACATGAGACAAGGAAAAGGGCCCCGGTGATGGTTTCGCGTAAAAAAAGTCCATCGGAGGGAAAACTCGGTGCCCGAACAGCAGCGTGGGTCTTACGAATAAACGCACGCCTAGTTCGCTCGCTTCCCTCGTCCAACCCTGAAGCCAAAGTACGAAATTTTGCGGCGCGGCGGCCCGTACGATAATTTTATCGCGCCAAGACTGGGTTTCTCGAATTTGCTGCTTCAGCTGCGCCTACCAGTTTACGAGGATCAGGTGTCTCGCGTCGCGTTCCTCACCGCCAAACGTCTTGCCTTGCAAAACCTAACGCGTAAAACGCGGAAAATAGCGCGCGTAAAGTCGCTAGGCCCGGTCGGCCCGAAAATCGCCTAAATACGGAAAGCACACGCGAAGTTATTAAACCTACGATTGCCTATAAAATTCCGGATGAACAATTCCGAGACCTGTGTCCCGACAGGCGCATTCGGACTTTAATATAGCATGTTCTTCCTCTGCGGGATCGTTGTAAATTACGAGACACAGGAACGTCCGTCTCGGTATGGGAGATTAGCTTATGCGGACATCGAAGGCACGTAATACGTGTGCATGCGCGCAATACTCTCTCATGCACATGTACGTACAACGTTTCTGTGCCCTACGATAGAGCACGTTCAACAGAGAGAACGCTACGTTGCGTTGCACACATATACACACGCGTATCAAGAATAGATGGTAACCGCGTGAAGAGAAGAATGGAGGACTGCCAGAAGGGCCGGAAAACGGAAGCAACGTCGTTGCTTCGGTCTTCGGTGGCGGTAGTTTAATTAGTTTGTTATCCTTTTCATTTAACTTTGTTTTTCCCTACTCTCTTTGCTTCCGAACGGCGACCATACGCTCTTTATCGCACGTGAAGATTTTACAAAATATTCCGTGCGAGCCTCGGCTCCACTTTCTTTCACGTCCTCTGGTATTTTTCATATCACGGAATTGGTATGTACATAGGATTAAATTATGCTTATATTTATTATACATATGCGCAGACAAAACATTTTCATCCTCCTAAGTGAGATAAATCTGCGTACATTGTGGAAGAACGGAGAAAAATGTAAGATTTAACGCTATTCTGAATTATTTGAATGTTATTCAATGCTTCTAAAAATATTTATTGCATTCGTAGGTAATGCGCATTAATTTTCTCTGTTGCAGAAAAATTGCATTATGTTAATTTAATGCTGTGTTCAATGCTTCTAAAAATGTATATTTATTGCATTCGCAATGCATTAATTTTCTCTGTTGCAGAAAAATTGCATTATGTTGATTTTATACGTAATCAAGATAGAAGTTGAGTCAGAAAGTGGAAGCATAAATTAAGGGAAATAAAACTCAACGAGATTTAAAAATATTCGATAGTCCGTGTTAAACTCGATCAATTTTATAATCAGGTACTCTCGAGAGTGCAAGGCTGTGATTTTGATTTTACTGCTTACATCTTTCTCGAATGCTTCGGCCCCGCGACGATTGCACGATCGAGAGACTTTACGGCAACAAAACGGGTATATGGCGTTAAAACGAGCACTCGTCCGCGATAGTTATTCTTAGCCGTGAGCGGTCGATGTAAATTTCAAATTTGCGATGAATCAGGCCGAGTGATTCAGCTATTAACCGTTACGCAAGATCGTAAAAATGCAAACGCCGTTTCGGACGAAACGGCGCTACGCGTTTAGCGGAGGCCCTAACGTTCGGGAGGAACCTATGACACGGAAACGTATTCGGCAATGCGAGATGGCCCGGGGAATCTCCCTCCGAAGCACCGCGTCGATTTAGGAGACGCGCCGTTACGGTATTCCCTCCGGGTATATCGACAATGGAGTAAATTACGCGCGCATTATGCGGCGCTCGCTGCTTACGTATACGAGAGAGTGTCGGCCGTCGTTATTTATTGAGACTTTTATCCGCGGTTATGGACGCGGCGAACGGAAGCCTTTGGGAAGGTCGCGATACCGTAACTTGAGATTCGAACGAATCCATCGAGAGGAGGGCTTATTGGTGATGGCGCGTTAAGTACTTCAAAAAGTGCGACGAGATCATTTTCGTCGCGATCGACGTTACGCCGTGTACGTTTTTTAACGTAAAACTGAGAGATGCAATGAGATACGAAAAGTTATCTCCGAGCTTTTAAGCAAACGCATCGCGCAAGTATCTCTATATTTCCTCCCGACATGAGGATTGAGTAAAGTAAACGTACTTGAAGCATCCGTTAGTCCCACGTGTCGTGATCGTCTTCAAGGCTCATCTCGCGTAAATAGACCTTTCACCGTCGATACGATGAGAAATCGACGAGATAAGATCCGTCGTGAAATTAAAACGAACGAGAGAGAGAATCGCGGAAGCGAGCTAGTGCTCCGCGCCCTATTATCCCCCGCCGGGTTCGAAAACAACGATTACGTTTCGCATTTCTGACAGGTGTCTGTCGAACATTGATATCTAACGATAGCTAACGAAGAGAGAGCGAGGGAACGAGAGACAGATAGAGGAATGTGCAAAACAACTCATATCGGGGGCATTGTTCGATCGTTCGCGCAATCAAGCGTGACGCGTTTCTTGCCTCTGTTCTCGCGTTCTCTCGGTCTCCGGAGATTCCATTGATCGCAATTCACTCGCGATCGTCGTCGTCGTCGTCGTCCTTCGTGCGGTCGTTGGATGCACCTTGCACCACGACCGGCTACTGCAGCTTGCCGACACAATTGCGCCCACCTCTCTGGCCGCGATAAATAAAGCGATATTACAGCCCGGCGGGCGGCGACCGTATTTTCGCCGATGCTTTCACTACCTGCGCTCGGAGCGTTTAAGAAGCGACCGGCAAACGCGTATTATTTCCGCTTCCGTCCTCATGGAGAAAGATGCCTCGACGAGAGGAATTCTCCCTCTCTATTTCGCGCGGTTCTCGATTGTGTTTTGATCTTATTACCGAATCGTAGCTTGCAAAATACGCGCATAATTTTGTGTGCAACAAGATCGCTCTCGACTCTTTGAGAAAAGAAGAGATTTACGTTAAAAACAAATTGTACCTGACAGTCATTTGTCACACAAATTGTTCGCTTAATGCCTTAATACGTTTATCCGATCGAGGTACGTTCGGGAAGCCCACCTGAATTTCGCTAAATCGATGTTAATTAAATTTTCAGTGCTACTATAGCAGGGCGCGCTTAAAGTGTAAATGGGATTGGAATTCATTGGAACAACGGTATAACGGCGGTAATTTTAGGATCGTCTTTTAATTCGGGCTATTCGAGTCGAACTTTTACACGCTCGCCGTAAAGGAGCTTTGATCATTTCATTAAAAGCGTAATCGCGGTGAAGAATTTTGCAATTTTAAATAAATGCGCGCCATGTCAAACCCGATTGACGGACTTGTCCGTCATATCATTCTTCTTTTTTTTCAACGATGCGAATCGACGCGTTTAATCGGGTCTTCAGGCACGGGGATGAACTCGTTGGCGCATTGTGCCATCTGTCACCGCACTCTCTGTCTGCAGCGAATTACGCGGCTTACGTCGCGAATAACAGCGCGCGCGTTGTACACGCTCGAAATTTACCCAACGACCGGGATCTGTCTGGTATCCCCAGGAAAATGCGCAGCGATATCGACACGGGCGCTGATCGATCGAATCGTATTCTCTTCTGTTGCATTCCGACCGGAAAATACGAACGTTGATATATTTGGAATTTGCGCGACGACGTGCGCCTATGTTGGATTCTCCCCTCCCAATGAAAGCCGCGAGTTTATCATTTTACAATTATAATTCTATGAAATATTCGACAGCTACGCTGTTATCCGGTCTGTTAAATATATAATATGTAGATGCGAGATGCGATTGTGCGCAATAATTCACGTTCCGTTAGCGAAAACTGCCTGCTCTCTTCGCTCTAATAATATTTTCCAAAGCTCATCAATAAAAATCAATAAATCCTTATCAATATTTATCGGTAGGATATTACCTGTTGTTTTCTACAGACATTTATTTGCATATTATATTGTACGTATGTATAATAAATACTTCGGCAATGGAGTAAATACAATTATACAAAAGCGCCCGCTGAACAGAACACCGCCAAGCCCTTTTGTTAATAAGAGGCAAATGCACTAACTATAATTATCTTATTAGTTTGATTCTATTATCTTCAGCAATTACCGCAGCGCGTTTTTAATAATTGGATTAATCGCGAAATTAGAATTATCCTTCATGAGCCATATAAATTCAGAATATATAGAAAAAGTTATGCATATATTTTACACTCGCGTTTTATACGATTCCATTACGAGATTGCATTCTAAAATTCCTACATTCAACGAATCCTATCAAAACTACAGTCTCGTCGGGATAGCATTTCATCGTCATACAATCGCGATACATGACAGATTTTCAAAGCAGCGATTTCCTAAAATTCCGATTTCGAAATTCTCATCTGGAAAACGATCTTTTACTCCAATCTAACGCGCCGATCTAATTGACTAAAGTAGCACGGAATTCGTAACATAAACGACATAATTTGAGTAATTAAGTTGACGTCATTGATAAATTAGGGGAATAACGAGAGCGTGGGACTCGAACCGTGGAAAATGTTCTCTGGCCGCTGCGCAAATTTCTCGCAGTGCGCTTTAATATTCGCGACGTAACGACTCGAGAAGAAATTTCATTTCAAAGGAACAATCATTTTCTCCGTATCGCTATCCGACACCTGGTGTAAACATCTATTAATTCATGAATCTTTCTATCGGCACTCTACTTCGTTGACGACTCCCTTCTAAAAAATGTGAGCAAGATAAGGAATGTATCCGGGCGAAAAAAAAAAACTTCATGTATAATACAGCTGGAGTATTTCGGCGGGGAACGAAGCGCGGGCCGCAATAACTTGCGGGCATAATGAGCAGGACGGAATACAAATGTTCAATAATCAAACGCGAACGGTGATATTTGCGTATTCCTTGCGTTGCACTATCGCGCGCGTTATCGCGCATTTTAAACGTTTCAATGTCGCGTCCGGCGACGAGTTACGCGAACACGGAGGGAAAGAAATTATTTACGTTACATGACCTCGGCGCGCCGTGAACCGTCGCGTTGGGATACTCGCGATAAATCGTATCAATTACCATATGCAAATGCAAGACAAAGCACCGTTTAATAAGAGCGCCCCGTGAGTCATGCGTGTAACGACCGTGGGCGATTGAACGACCGCGACGTTTCGTCTCGCAACGGTTCGCTGATTGTAGCTTAATTAATTTAAATAAAAACCCTCCGGGAAGCAATGCTTTCAAAGAAATCCCCTCCCCTCCCCGATACCTCTTTAAGAACATTGTACGACTAGACCATTTACCGCCATTCTTGAAACGAGAATAAAATGAACAAAATGCGAAGCACTTGATTATTTATGACTTTCCGCAGATGAAAATCGAGCGTCTGTAAAGAACCGGTTTGCATAGAAATTACAGAATGGATAATGAGAGAATGGGATAATGTGAAGCGAAGCGTCTGTTTTTGGACTCTAATTATAACGAGAGATAATTATGAACGATTTGTCTTTCTATATATCATTTATCTGTTTTGGAGATAACGCTTACTGGCCCATTACCGAAATGTTGATACGCGTGTCGCGAATTCATTGCAAGAATATTATATTTGCGATGCAATTAACTAGGATTCGTATGGGTGTGCTTGTTACCTTGTTGAACAATCAATCTATGTTACAATGCCCATCCTATTACCTTGCGACCGTACAAGGCAATAAACACAATCTCATTAATGAGTAAGATACACACACATAGTAGCACGGTCTATCCTTCGTGCTGATTATTGACGTTGACGCAGGTGAATCACGTCATTTGGCAAAATAGACTGCAGAAATTAGTCACGTTACAGCACATATTAAACCCCCGTACGTCGGTTGTAACCGAGGGATATCCGAGCCATTTCGTTCGGGATTATATCTCGACATTTGACCGCGGATGTTTAAACTAATATCATTTAAGCGAGAAATACTCGTGAAATTATAGGACTAGACTGTATTTATTAACAACATGATAGATATATATGCAATTAAAACGTGAAGCGTTGAAAGTTCGCTGCCCAATATATTAAAATATTCCGAATTCAATTCTCTTTCGTAAATTCTTTATTATTGCGTTTTCATTCCAACGAAATTGCTAGAGTATCAACAATTTAAAGCTACGACTATGCACATATTTGAGATTCGCGAATTGCTACGAATAATTTTGGAATTTAGAAGATATTCAGACGGACAAAATAAAAAGCGATTCTTCATTTAACTGTTAGAAAATAAATTCATATAATACCGAACGATGTAAAAATTATGGAAAAAAGGGAGTGTCTAATAATATATTAATAAAAAAAAATTAATCGACTTTAAATCGACAAAACAATCTGCAGATAAAAAATGAGACATCGAAAATTAAAGTATCCTGTTTATTTAAAGATTAGTAAAAAAACAGCAATACGATACGAATAAAGAACAGTAACATGCAAACAGTGCATTTTTACAT
Source organism: Leptothorax acervorum (assembly GCA_035220615.1). Lineage (NCBI taxonomy): Eukaryota > Metazoa > Arthropoda > Insecta > Hymenoptera > Formicidae > Leptothorax > Leptothorax acervorum. The sequence goes on along the minus strand of JASTWQ010000002.1, from coordinate 266,571 downwards.
AATACGACACAGTGCTACGCCATCATCGAACAGACTCCCGTTCTGGGTTATTGACATGTGGATCGTCAGGAAGCAAATCGATACTGCGAAAGGCTCGATGATACCCGCCCGCGGAAGCGGCATACCGATCGCTAGCATAAAGGCCATTCTCTGTCGGTGCTCCTCGTTTAAATATGGATCACGGAGGCACGGTCCGTGTACCATTCCTTGGAAACTCGCGTAACGCACGCGAAGGTAGCCCGAACGCGTCTGTCAGCGACTCGCGGAGAATCGTTTGACGAACGCGATTTGCCTGTCACGGTACGGGAGAATAACTGCCGAGATACCGAGAAAAATTATCTAAACACGAGTACGGAAATAGGTTTTACCACCGTCGGGAATCACGCCATCGTGTTGAAATAGTGTCGGCGACGTCCGCGAAAACCGACCTGCAGCTTTTTCGTTCGTCGGAGAACCATATAGATTTTCGACAAATGCGAGAGCACGGCCTGCTGTTAAAAAATTAACTTTCCGCCCTGTTCAGCTGTTGATATCTCTCTATTTCACCGAGAAATTACGGCTGTATTCTTTTTTTTTTTTTTAATCTGTTCGATAGACAGTTTCGAGCGACATGCGGAGGACTGGCCGATCGATCCGCGCTGCCTTCGTACAAATTGTAATCATGTAACGACGAGCAAAGCCAAACCTTTCTCGTGTCCACACAGCGGATATGCATATATGGTGTGTACACACAGGCGTGTAGGACGCGCCTATTTCATATTCGACACGACGACAGTAACGCAACAACAACGGAGATCGGGCATAATGGAAAAAATTGCGAAACCCGTACCGAGACAACTATCCGGTGCTGACATTTGCAAGTGAGATGCAATCTGGGACGTGCTAGCATAAATTTGTTTATAAGTTCTTTTCATAATTCACCCGGTTTAAAATTAGAGAAAAAAAAACGGGGAGCAACCTAAGTGCAGGGCTTAATCAAACTATTATCGCTGCTAACTATTCTCGCATATCTTCCAGAAAAAACGCGTGAGAAATGTATAAGAAACAAAAGTTAAAATATTACTAATCGCTGTACGTGAAATATGGTTTAGATACGCGTGCGTGCGAAACGCACGTCGAATTATTCAAATCAGAATCCCGATCAAATGTCGGGTCGTAATATGCAGATATTTACACCTCAAACACATCGATAAATCTAACAGAAAACGCCTATAGAGATAAAATCGCTTGCATACCGCGCTGTATAAGCGCCTAGTTTATAAATATCTAAATATGAAAAAACGTCTGCCGCACACTGTTGAATATTAAAGAATGAAATTTAAACCAATGAGTTACCTTGAGTTAAATAACATTTTGTTATTTTTAACTACCATGTGCGTCTCGAAATTTATTATTTTAACAACAAAACAATAATATTTTAACTCCATTAGGTTTAAAAATATTAATAGATCAGTTCGAAAATTTAAATCCATCGGTCTAGTTAAATTAAGGACATATTAAGTAGAAGCAGTAGCGACATATAATAGTAAAAAATGACTAAAATTGAGTATAATTTGACACGATGAATTTAACAGTGCAGCAGAGTTTTTACGCGCGGAGGCGACACATCGATCAAATAGATTATCTTTGACGATCGGCTGACGCGCCTTGGCGTGCATTCGTACATTCGAGTGTATTGATTGATAGATACTAGATAGCGTGCTCTTCGTGGCGAAAAATCGGTCGTGAATGGCCGAGGCGCACGATTTAATTTATGGCTACGAGAAGTACGATCGCTTCTAGGAATCGAACGATTATCGGCTCTTTCTCCCCGCCTGCTTTCTCTGAAAGTCCACAAATGTTACCACCTCACGGAAACACCGAGCCGATGGCAACGAGACTAGCGACCGTCGAAGTGCGCGTAAACAGCGGTAATTATATGTAATGAATATGGAAAGGAGAAACGAAATTGAATCGAAGAGAAACTATACAAAATCAGTATGAATACGCCGTCGCGGTAAAGTGTTGCAGAATGGTCAATTTAGACTTGGCGAAACACGAATATCTCGAGAAATGAAATCGACAACGCGCTTTCCCTCTCTCGCGAATACTCGCCGTGCGTCTATGATTTGTTGGACGCCATTTTATTCATATTTTATGGACCATTTCGCGACTTGCATAGAACGAATCGTACAATAAAACTCCTACACTCGAGGAGTCATCTCGCACGATGATTCACGATCCGTTGCAATAACGATTGAGATGCTGCGACGTTTCTTCTTCCTCATCCTCTTCTTCTTTGTGTCGTCTTCTTCACGGAAGCGATAATTCTTTAGAACCAAGCGCCCCGTTGGCGTTGTTGCACCGAATAATCGAAGCTATGTAGATATAAAGCGCGGCGAATTTATCTGATCTATGATAACTATGCGCGCGGTTATACTGTTATCATTACGCAGCTTGTTTTTATCGCGTTGCAAATTTTGTAGAAATCGAGGTAGACCATTCGAGCGATTGAAGCTTGATTGGGGAAAAATCCTGGATATTTATTCAAGGAAATGAATCAACATAGGCCTCTGTATATTTTCACAGAAAACATGGAACAGAAAATATTTGCGGAGGACAGATACTAACACGATATCGATAACAATAACAGTAATAATAAAACGGCTCTAAAACAATAATTTAAGAGGAATTTTAATAGATAAATAATATATATGACGAAGTTTAATTCGTGGATAAAATACTTTCTATCATACCGAATACGCGTATTATGTATGTCTATGCGTAGTATGCATGGTAAGATTAGATCGCAATGCGTGAAATCAATTTGAATAAATTAACAAATATGAAAAGCCAATCGTTAAACCGAAAGAAATCGATTAAACGCGCTTGTAGGTATGTCTTTGCCGTATGATACGGGTGTACCTACCTACATAAACGCGCATATCCGTTTCCATCCATATTTCCACGCAATTGCATGTGTTTAATTACGCGTTTAATTACCACGTTAATCCGGAGAAAGATACGACTCGATCGAGCAGGATTTTCTGCAAGGCACGATCCTATATCCGCGATTATTCTCGAGTCTACCATTCGGTGCCAAGCTAATTCGACGAGCGAAAGGTAGAAAATCAATTAAGCCGCAGCAACTGTACGTGAAAGATACGTTCGATACCTCAGACTTCTTCACAGTTTGCGCTTTCTTTCAACCGTGAATTCTTCGGCATATCAGAAAACAATTCTTTTTTTTAATCTGCACTTCAACAAGCATTGCTTAATGTAACTTGAAGCGCGAGAAAGATTTACAAAAATATAAGATTGTAAATCGCAACACTGACGGCATGACAAAAATTTCTTTTTTAATCTGTTAAAAATTAAAATATATTAAGTTAAATATATTATATTAAAATGCAAGTATAAGCAAATGAATAAATTACATGTACAGTTTGAGAGAGCGAAAAACGAGTGGTTTTATTATTACAAAATTACCGGCATTGTTTCGCAAATCGATTCTCTGGATCTTCTTAAAATTGTTCGTTATACTTGCCTAGATTCGTTAATTATATTTGTTTAAACGAAAAATTGAACATCTTTACACTTTCTAAAAGCCCTCATTTGTCGAAATATTACACGTGAATTGCAGCGAATTCGATCTGCCGCATTCCGGAAAGAAGCGTATCGACAGCATAATTCAGTTGAAACGTTCGCCGGTGCAAAGTGGCTTTAGCGCGGCTTCCATCTGGCGTACACGGGTCCATACGTTATATCTGCACGTGCCAATATTAAATTCGCGTACATTCCAGGGCGCGGTCCAACCACGAGCTGATATCGCGCACGTTTGCTCGTTCGCGTACTAAAGCATTATATTATGTCTGTTAAGTTAGCACCCCCCCCCACAAAAAACCGGAATAACACATATACAGAAATTAAGTGCTCTTTATGTGCTAATTATGTGCTCTATTTACGATTTTTGTGCTCGAGCGGTTTTGCGGGAAATCGCAATTGAAAGTGGGGGTGCTGGCTTAACGTAAGCTAGCACCCCCACTCATTAAAATTACATATAAAATAAAAAACTCAATAGGCTAGAATTATGTGCTTTTTATGTGCTTTCAAATGCCTCAAACAAAATTAGTCTATCTGTAATAGTTTAAAAGATATACGCAAAAAAAGATCCATATACTATTAATCTAAGAGTAAAGTACCTGTTATAATACAGATAGCTAATTGGTTTTAGTCTTAAAATGTTCCTTAATTTATGTGCTTTCCAAATATGCACAACGAGATTTCCGTGCTCATCCCCTTCGGCCGACCCGAACGTTAGTACCCCATACGTACAAGAGTAAAGTACCAGTTATAATACAGATAGCTAATTGGTTTTAGTCTTAAAATGTTCCTTAATTTATGTGCTTTCAAAATATGTAGAATAAGAGTTTTGTGCTTGTCCCCTTCAGCCGACAAACCTCCTTGAAAGTGAGCACCCCATACGTACAAGAGTAAAGTACCAGTTAAAATACAGATAGCGAATTGGTTTTAGTCTTAAAATGTTCCTTAATTTATGTGCTTTCCAAATATGCACAACGAGATTTCCGTGCTCATCCCCTTCGGCCGACCCGAACGTTAGTACCCCATACGTACAAGAGTAAAGTACCAGTTATAATACAGATAGCTAATTGATTTTAGTCTCAAAATGTTCCTTAATTTATGTGCTTTCCAAATATGCACAACGAGATTTCCGTGCTCATCCCCTTCGGCCGACCCGAACGTTAGTACCCCATACGTACAAGAGTAAAGTACCAGTTATAATACAGATAGCTAATTGATTTTAGTCTCAAAATGTTCCTTAATTTATGTGCTTTCCAAATATGCACAACGAGATTTCCGTGCTCATCCCCTTCGGCCGACCCGAACGTTAGTACCCCATACGTACAAGAGTAAAGTACCAGTTATAATACAGATAGCTAATTGATTTTAGTCTCAAAATGTTCCTTAATTTATGTGCTTTCCAAATATGCACAACGAGATTTCTGTGCTCATCCCCTTCGGCCGACCCGAACGTTAGTACCCCATACGTACAAGAGTAAAGTACCAGTTATAATACAGATAGCTAATTGATTTTAGTCTCAAAATGTTCCTTAATTTATGTGCTTTCCAAATATGCACAACGAGATTTCCGTGCTCATCCCCTTCGGCCGACCCGAACGTTAGTACCCCATACGTACAAGAGTAAAGTACCAGTTATAATACAGATAGCTAATTGGTTTTAGTCTTAAAATGTTCCTTAATTTATGTGCTTTCAAAATATGTAGAATAAGAGTTTTGTGCTTGTCCCCTTCAGCCGACAAACCTCCTTGAAAGTGAGCACCCCATACGTACAAGAGTAAAGTACCAGTTAAAATACAGATAGCAAATTGGTTTTATTCTTAAAATGTTCCTTAATTTATGTACTTTCAAAATATACAGAATAAGATTTTTGTGCTCAACCTTTTTAGCTGAGATAAATCTTCCTGAAAGTAAGCAACACTATACTTACAAGAGTAAAGTTCTCACTTTTTTGAAATTAGTATTTTTTACATAAATATTGTTATATGTTTGGAAAGCACATAAATTAAGGAACATTTTAAGACTAAAACCAATTAGCTATCTGTATTATAACTGGTACTTTACTCTTGTACGTATGGGGTACTAACGTTCGGGTCGGCCGAAGGGGATGAGCACGGAAATCTCGTTGTGCATATTTGGAAAGCACATAAATTAAGGAACATTTTAAGACTAAAACCAATTAGCTACCTGTATTATAACTGGTACTTTACTCTTATATTAATAGTATATGGATCTTTTTTTGCGTATATCTTTTAAACTATTACAGATAGACTAATTGTGTTTGAGGCATTTAAAAGCACATAAAAAGCACATAATTCTAGCCTATTGAGTTTCTTATTTTATATGTAATTTTAATGAGTGGGGGTGCTAGCTCACGTTAAGCCAGCACCCCCACTTTCAATTGCGATTTCCCGCGAAACCGCTCGAGCACAAAAATCGTGAATAGAGCACATAATTAGCACATAAAGAGCACTTAACTTCTGTATATGTGTTATTCCGGTTTTGTGTGGGGGGGGGTGCTAACTTAACAGACATCATTATATTCTCTATCGAACAGAACAAACCGCCATACTGTACGCCTCGATTATGGTTAAAGACGTCTATTAAGCTGGCACCGTTTGAGTACAATGGAAAATATGAAACATACATATACGGGAATATCTAGTATTGTTTTATCGCAAATTTTTCACTCTATTCCCGATTTTATTGCTCCATTTTTCGCGAAGGACAATCGCTGTGCCAGCTGCAATTCAAAATCAAATGAAAGAGAAAAAAAAGAAAGATATAATATTTGTTGCTAATTAGGCCATCGCTACGGGAAAAGATAAGCAAAAGTTTTAATATAATCGACATATTAGATGCGTTATCTATAAAATAAAAGGAAAGAATGTGAGGTGCGTAAATTTGCTGATTGAGAAAGCTAAGAGGAATATTGTGGGAACTGTTCAACGTTTTACGCGCTTGATAAATCTGATATCACTGGCGCTTTATCTGCACGCCATGTAACTTTTTAGTATACCGACAGATCCAGAAACGATGCTTGTTTCCCTCGCAGATCTATATACGCGATAAGACCGTAAACATTTTATCGTGGACGATCCATAATCGTTATCGCGAACGCTTACTCGTCCGCTTCTCGTTAAGCCGATACAACCGTGAGTAATTTTCTCGCAGGTTCTTCCACGTATATTCACTGCGTTATGCGCAGATGCCGCGCTCGGATAGTCGCGAGACGGCACTCTCGCGAGGAAAAGCGGGATAATTCAGGGACTCGGGAAAGAGAAGCTAAATTAGGAAGCGCAAGACATCCGAGATCCCGAGATCACGCTCTTCGTTGTCAGCGCGTAACACGCGCGGTTACGACGAGCGGCGGACAATCTCGGGTGCACGCGGGTAATAACTTCATACGCGCGCGCGATTTGCATATCGTACGTTACGTGTCGGTACGCCGGTACGCGGGATATCGCGCGGAAAGACGCGCATAAGGGACGAGCAGCTGGGTCAGTGACGTCAAGAGCCACCTTATATATCTCGGCAGCTACCTACCGCCGGAAGGGGATTCATACGAGGCTAACAAACGCACGCGCGCACGCGAACAGGCGCACACTGCATATATACGCGAGCCTGCGACAACTATCTTCGTACTTATATACGAGTGCTCTATGATGAATACGAAACGCAACGATCGCGAGTGCATCGTCGCGATAAGCACGGCCGCGGCGTAATCGCGCCGCGATACGGGCAGTATCTGTCCGGGCAGATCGACATATGTATTCCACCTGCGTGTCTCGAGAATTACGAGTCTCACGAGTCGTCGAGCGGCAACGTTTATTAAATCGTTACACTTAAATTCCGCGAATCTCATTTGTCTTTCGTCCTCTCTAAATCTGAATTAGTGAAAAGTCGCTGGAGTGGCATACTTTAGATAGACTGACGCATCAGTGACTATTCACTGATAAGGAGTCACCGAGTCATAGCTTGCTTCTTTCGACATTCACGAGGAAAGAGTCACTTCTGTGATCTCGGAATAAATTTTTCGCGCTATCGTACGTCGTTAAAAGCGATCGGATAACACGTTTTTCTTCGGGATATCTCGATCCGGCCTTTTGAGGAACGTTGAACTTAGCGGTGCGCTCTCAATGTAGGTACACGTCATAAATTTTCAAGACCGGGTGTTCCCAGAGCCTGTTGGCAAATCACGAAGTTTCGACGATGTTTGAATTTCAGCGACTGTGATAATAATTTATGTATAGTTCTTTGCTAATAGCATACCAAAGTTACTCTCAACTCGCCGCAAATAGGTGGTTGCACCGACGAGAGTTTCGCCGGTGACCATATCCCATCCCATACACATCCCCTGTCACATAAGAGCACACACTCTCGCCCGTGCAAGACTTAACCACTGGCAAAACCCAATGTCGGAAATCGTCGACTTGTACCGATGGCATCGATGGTCCACGTTTCCCAAAAGGCCAAATCAAAATCCGATAGAGACTATTTGTCCCAGTTTTAACTTCGATGCTCACGAAAGAGCTCTTCTAATGTGAGACTTCTTTTATACACTGTTAAATATTAAATAATAAAATTTAAACCAATACCTTTAAGTTAAATAGCACACATTTTGTTATCTTTAACTACCTTGCGTATCGAAATTTATACGAAATAGTATTACTTTAACTTTATTTGGTTTAGTTAAATTAATATTGTTTTAGTTAAATTAACGGGACGTATTTTAAGTAACGACCTACAGGAAATGGTTTAAAATGACTCAGATTTGAAATCAGTGTATTTAACAGTGTATATTAACAGTGTATTTGAAATCAACTTTGAAACACTTCAAACAGTTCCAGATAGTTGCGCAAAATATATCGAACTGATCTAGTTTCTACTTATATATAAAAAACCGGTCTCAATATACCTATAAATAGAAGTCCTTAATTTATATTTACGTTGTCTATGTCGTTTTCTTTAATATCTCGTTTCTTTAACATACGTACGGATATAATCGTCTTGCTGTACTAGTTAGTCCAGTGTGCAATATGGTACAAGATATAGAATTCGCGGTACGATGTAAGAAGGGCCCATACGTCCTCTTTACGTGATATCATTTTTAATAAATTCTAAAAGAACTCGGCGATTCTCCTTCAACCGGAAAGGAGATTCTCTCAATTCCTTCTTGAAATAATATTCCGTCAGTACACGTACACGTTCGCGTATTACGTTTAACGAAAGCCCCCGGAGCTATTACACGGGCGAACGTCTTCGAGAGAGGAAAGACGAGCACAAAAGAGAGAAGCAGCTGGATCGATGACGTCACTACCTGTCTTGCAACTCTGGTAGCACCCTAGGGTATGGGTCAGCATCGCGGAACATGCACGAGAAAGGGAGAGAAGACCTGCATTCTCAAGACTGTACTCTATATATGTATAAATTTTTGAATTTGAGAAACACTATCTGTGTGCATTGTAAAGGATTTTCTCACAACAAAAGCCAAGCCTTAATTCGCGAGGACGGAGAAACTCGTAACTCGATTTACATTAATTTCCTCGACTGCGAAATCTACCGACATATAACGTCGCGTGTGTAAAGTCTATAATAGTTAAAATAATAACATAATTTAGTATTATTTAAATTTATAAGTTAATTTTCTAAAGAATCATTATCATGTCGTTTCGACTGACATCATTTCATTGTCGTGACCATCTTGTCACAAGGGAACACAGCTTCGCCCGACGAATGGCCCGACCCCTCCCCCCCCGGAAATTCGATCGAACCCTGGGAGGCTGATGCATCGAATTGACACAGAAATCCTATCCGAATGCAGAGAGGGAGGAGGAGAGAGTGAACGAGGGAATGGCTAATTAGCTGACAATAAATTAACGTTACGGTCGACGGTACGTCACGCGAGATTAGTTACCGTACCACTGAGATCGATTATATCAAATGACTAATGCCCGTAAGTTATGCCTGCGTTCGGTGCGACGCGAACCGCGCCGCGAAGTAACAAGATTTATATTCGGAACTTGCTATTCAACTTTTTGAAGTGCCGAGATTAATTCACCAGCCGGTCGGCAGCGCGATAAAGATATCTCGATCCACCATATCTCCGGGGCCGGATCCAATTTTTCAACTTTGCCGAATAGCTCAAGGACGTACGCGGCGAATTGCACGGAAACTCTTGCCGCGTTTTCGATTTAACGCATTTAACAACGCGAAATACGCACCGGGGTTTTTACTCCTTTGCGCAATACGATTTCGTGGAATATCATAAACGTGTTTCACGTGTTAGAAAATTTCATTAAAAGTTCTATTAAGAGAACAAACTTGCTTGGGGCATTCGCGAGTTTAATAGAGAATGCTGAGAGAGAATTAATGTTGAATGCGTCTGTTATACGTTCTCAGATGAAATATTGTGCGAATGTACCATCTGTGCAAAGAGTAATGCACCGTACTTTGCACTTTTCATATGGCTTTCTCCTTTTTGTAACGCGAGAATAATGCCCTACTTTCCCGGAAATTCACAATATTATGAATTGAAACTGGTTAACGATGTTATATTTTGATCGTCCGTCGTCTCAAGCAATCGTAAAGCGTATTATTCTACTTAAGACAATAAAAAACTTGATACAGTATATACAATAAAATAGTTAAGCACTTTTAGAGATCTCTTGCAGGTCAGTCACTTCAAAGATCGGCATTTTGATATCCTAGATTATCCTAATTGTTTTGAATACAATCTTCGGAAGAATAATGCCGTAAGTTTTTCGGGATTTCAAAAAATTAAGAAAAAATCTCATTAATTCACTGTTCGTTTCTTTTCCTTTTCCGGTTCATTTCATGGCGGCAAAATGCGACAGTTGATGATTTAAAACAATTTTGATAAATAGGCATCTTAAAATGATATTTTATTCACGGATCGACGGAGACACTGCACGTCCTATTTTTACGGCATCTATTTGACACTTGTCTCTCTGGCGTCGCTTTCAGTTTCGACTTTTAGCTCCGAGACTTTTGTTTCAATTTCATGCTGCCTGCAGCAGATATGAAATGCAAAAAATCGCGGAGGGCTGTGACAAAGCGTCTCCTTTCAACGAAGAGCTTCCCCGCGGTAAGCGGCGATCGTTAAATATTAACTCGAGCTGCATATTTCAATCTCCTTTGTTTCTAAATCTCTCCAAAACTGTAAGACCGAAAGCGCGGCGCTTGCATGCACGCACGAAATTTTCCCGTGCAAGAGGGGGGAAAAAAAACGAGGCAGGCTTACAAAGATTAATAATAAATTTGCCGGGACTGTATTAATAGCCGCCTTCGCAAGGTTGCGATTTTTATCCCGCGGCGTCGCGTGTCCGCGACAGAATTTCGCGCTGAAACGGAAACGAACATCCGTCAAAGTTTTTGCTAAACACGGCACGTCGGGAGCGTTGATTCCGTCAATCGATCCCGGGGCATATAGACTCGATGCAGCGTAGAAAGTTGCACCAAGCCAATCCTAAAGTATTGATCGACGCGTCAAACGAGCGACGTGTGGCGTCAATCGTGCCGTTGAATTTTCGTCATTTGCGACCTATAATAATCGTCAGCGAAATATCGAAAAAGCGAGTGAATCTGGACGATAAGCATACCTCTCCTCCGCGATACCTCGGCTTCTGCGGCGGCACGGGAGAACGACCTGAACGAGCTGGCGTTGACAACTACGTTCGTCGGCTCGTCAAGCCGATAACACAAAGGGGAGGGGCACATCAGAAAGTATCGAGAATCGCGGAAGGTAAGTGCTCGGCGAAGTGCCAGAACGGACGAGTTCGCGACGTAAACCAGGTCATTTCCTCGGGTTAAGCCGGCGCGGCGGCCGCGGCGGGTTAGATCGAGGCATCCCCGGGTGGGCGGGCGGGCGAGTGCGTTCGTCACCGTCGCGGTTACTCGCTGCCTTAATTAGACCTCGCGTGCAATAAAAGTACGACTCGCGGAGGGTATTACGCGGCCACGAGGGGCGCGGGTCTAATTAGCGACGGTACGCCCCGTCGCGCGGCATAATCTCCGCCGTCCTGGAGGGCGTATCATCACCGGCGGCTTTCGCGAACGAGGTGCACGTGCAGCAGGCACGTCTGCAGGGTGCCACGGCCGCTAGATCGCAATAATACGCGAGAGAAAACACATGTGCGTTTTCGCGAGGAGCGTCCGACTATTCATTGTGTTGCGTCGTTTCTGCCCCAATCGGGATTATTGGAGTCTCGACGACGTAATCTTGATCCTTCGTTCCTAATCATTTAATCTTTCCGAGAATGTATAGAACTGAAAACTTACACGAACGAAATTTTTCTGCACTGAAAAGATTTATTATTTGCAAGAGAAATTGATTTCTAAAAATTAGTTTCCTTAATTCAAAGACGTATTAGATACAAATTTGAGAAAACATTTTTCTGAATTTAAAATATTTTCTCAAATCTATCTACCATTTCTTTGAATTAAGGAAATTAAATTCATAGAGATCAATTTTCTTGCAAATAAAACATTTTTTTTTCAGTGTAGCGTAAAAAAAAAACGAACGGGTCTAAGCGGAATAGTCGTCTTTCGAGTCGATCGAGGAAGGTGTCATAAAAAAAATAACGTGGCAAAAAAGAGACCGAAGTACCTTCGATGTCCATCACGTACGGCGAACGTTTCGCTTCCTACTTGTTATTCATTATACCGTAAGTTTATCGTGACCACAAAACAGCGTTCTTTAAATGTAAAAAAGAATTACGACACGCGGAACTATGTACGTCGTTGAGATATCTTTCAATGAGCTGTAATTTTACAGGCAGTTTAAGCATTTATCGTCGCAAGTTTCTAATAATAGCTCTTCGAGCTGTTTTGGTGTTGAGCGTGTGACGTTACAGATTTCTGAATCATCAAATAAATATCATAGATATATTCTCCTTCCGCCAAAAAGCGGAAGCGCTTATTATTATAGTAGTCGCAACGTCATTACATATATTGTAATCAATTTGTCATTTAACATTCGATCGCATATTCTTTCGGTGGTGTTTTCCGCTAAAATAGCGACAACATACATACAGCACGATAAATATTAATAATATCTATTTGCAATATATGAAATATGAATAATACAATACAACACAATACGACAATAGTGCGATAAATATCCACATTTGTTTAATACTGAAATAATGCTCAAAACTGTAACTCGTACAACTAGAACTCGTTCAGAGTTGACAATATCGTTAACGTAGAAAAATTTATCGCGAATTTAAATCATCAAAAGACAATTCTAATCTAATAAAATATTTATATATAATTCCTAATAAAATATAAAACCAATCTAATTCTTTTTAATAAATATAATATAGCCACATGCTTTATAAAATATATAAATGAACTTTTATGATTTGCATGAGAAAAAACACACTCTCACCGACATTACCATTAAAGAATTCGAATAAGTGTTATAAACTATAGTGAGATTGAGATACGATTGTCAGAAAACGACAAGTGCTCACAAGCGTCACGACGGCGTTCTGATACAACGTGATACAACGCACTGAATGGATCTAGAAGCAATTTGGCAACGAGTGTTTCGCGTTTGATGTCCTATCCGAGGACGTGCGAGGTATAAAGGAGGCCGGAGGCAGAATAAGGCTCCTTGTGCGTGATCGTGAACTTGATTCGGTGCGTAAGAACAGTTACCGACGAAGGTCGTTCGGTTCGCGCGACCAAGAGCATTATTTACGCGGGCCGAGAGCATTATTTCGCAAGCGTTATCGTATCGCACGTGGGACCATCCGTTCTAATGGTATTCCCGTTAAAGCGGAGCCCGTCGTCGGAGGGCAACGCCGCGCCGAAACGGGGAGAACGGAGCGTCCCATTCTCCGGCCTTGGTGTCACTAGACGAGACACCGGAGATCAGCAGTGGTATGAAACTCATCGACTTACCGTCAAGTGGGACCAGCTCTCGATCGATACGACGACTGTGTATGTGTGTATAGGTCTTCTCTCTCTCTCTGCCTCTCTTTCGCTCCTTCTCCTTCTCCCGTCCGTCGTTGGCCTCCCTAGCTGTCTCCCTTTGTTCCCTCGGCGCTAACGGGGCCTCGACGGAGAAAACATCATCGGCACACAGAGGAGGAGAATCGCGATGCGCGAAGGAAAGCAAAACCCGACTCTTGAACCGCGAGAGAACGCACAGAACAGAAGATTACAAACGAGAGAACACAGTGCACGGCATAATACACTCGCCTTCCTCCCCCCCCCCCCCCCCTGAGAGCGTGTCGCGTCGCCACAGCTGGTACAGTCGCGTAGAACAGCCCGATCCGATGTCGTCGCTCTCCGTCCAACGCACGAAACGCGCGCGCGCGCGCGCGCACGCGACAGAGAGAGAGAAAGAGAATATATACGGCCGGTCGGTCGGACTTCCGCTAAGGCCGCGGTTGGCTAGCCTCGCTCGTCTCGTCGCTGGAAAACGACGCGAGAAAAAGGCGTACGCGATCGTGCGAGCCGAACACGCGATATTTTTCTCTCTATTTCTCACCGCTCACCGCGGGAAGCCTCTTCACGAACCGGCCGAGTCGAAAGGAGAAACCGGGCGCTTTTGTCCCGAGCGGGAGAGAATACGTGACACGCGTCGACCGTACACCTCGAAAGACACCGCGGGACTGAGGCGCCGGCGTGTTTAATCCCCTCCCCTCGGTTGCCGCTCCTATCCCCATTCCCCTTTCCAGCGCGCTCGCGGCGTTCGTTTCGTGCCCGCGCTCGTGCATCTTCGCGGCCACTCGCGCTCGCCCGACGACTCGCCTCTCCCGCAGTCCGCGCCGCGCCGCCCGCGCCTAACCGTTTCGCCGTTTCCACTCATTCCACCGCGATACTCGCTCTCGTTCGCACGCATCGCTCGCACGCTCCCTCTTTCTTCTTTCTATCTCGCCCTCTTCATTCTCGATTCTCGTGCTCCCTTCTCGGGGAAAGCTGTGGCTCTCCGCCGAGGGACTCACCTGTCGTTCGGTGCGCTCTCCGGTTAAAGAGCCTTCGTCCTTTTCTTCTTCGTTTCTCATCCACTTTTTTACCCTTGTATTACGTCTCTTCGATCTCTTCTCCTCTCGTAATCGTCCTCTCCGCTTTTCTCCCCATCCGCGATTCCTCTCCGTGATTCTCCTCGCTTTACCACCTCCCGCGTCTACATCGTTTTATCCTCCGTAACGCTTACCTGTAATGACGCGCCTCTCAAGTTCTGTACATATATACGCGTTGTACGCGTTATGATCGTAAGCTTTGTTTTCTCTCTGAGTTCTTCTTCGGTAAAATTATTTATCTCGAGTTCAGGCGCGACGAATTCGGAGTACAATATCGATCGATCAGAACGTTACGAAATAAATAATTCGTACTTTAAAAAGTTAAACTAATATTAATACATATATAAAAATTACGATTAATATATTAACCGCGGTGTTCAAATATTTTAACAAAAATATCTTACATATTTCACTTCTCTTGTATCGCAATTTTTATCGATCTGAAATCACGATTAATTATGATACTTTGGTATTTATATCTTCCCGTGCACGATCTAAATAATTGTAATTTAAAAAGTTAAACTAATATTAATACATATATAAAAATTACGATTAATATATTAACTGCGGTGTTCAAATATTTTAACAAAAATATCTTACATATTTCACTTCTCTTGTATCGCAATTTTTATCGATCTGAAATCACAATTAATTATGATACTTTGGTATTTATATCTTCCCGTGCACGATCTAAATAATTGTACTTTAAAAAGTTAAACTAATATTAATACATATATAAAAACTACGATTAATATATTAACCGCGGTGTTCAAATATTTTAACAAAAATATTTTACATATTTCACTTCTCTTGTATCGCAATTTTTATCGATCTGAAATCACGATTAATTATGATACTTTGATATTTATATCTTCCCGTGCACGATCTCTGCGACGACGCGACGTCGATGGCGACGCATGTGTGTATATTTTAGGGTACGAAGGCTCGTGTGGGTGTACGTGCGTCAAAATAACGCTGCCGTATGTAATAATGTCACCGGCGCGTTCATTCTCGCTCTTACGTAAGTCTCGTCGTTATAAATAATATAAATTAACCGATAGGCGGTTAAAGACGCAAAGACGCGAGGATTCGTGGGGCGAATCTCGGTACGGCTGTTAAATCATTCACTGGGAGCCTCAATCCGTTTCCCGGCGTGTTTCTTCCCCGTCGATCTTGCCTTTCCTCGCCGTCGCTTAAATACGATTTCGTACGATAAGTAGTAAGTACATCTAGAACTCGTGAAGCGTACGGGGCAATCGCGTGGACGAGCGGCCGAAGTTTCCGAGCCACGCAAATTTAAGAGAATTTATCTCCGGACCGTCTTAAATTACCGTCAACGCGACATCGAAAATACAATTCAATCGTTCATTTTCAAACTATCCTCCCCAGTCGATCGTTGTTTGACAATGAACAATCGTAGTCTCGTAATTGTTCTAATTATTCAATCCATATTTAAAGATCTTTGTGCGTAAATCGTACAAATTTATAAGAGAATTTATCTCCGGATCGTCTTAAATTACCGTCAACGCGACATCAAAAATACAATTAAATCGTTCATTTTTACAATTACAATCCAATCTTTCGTGATTTCAGATCGATAAAAACTGAGATACAATACAAGTAAAATAAAATATCTAAAATATTTTTGTTAAAATATTTGAACATTGTTAATAAATTAATCGTAATTTTTATATATGTATTAATATTAGTTTAACTCGTTTAGTGTAATTCTTTCAATTTCAAACTATCCTCTCAGTCGAGCGTTATTCGGCGACGAACAATCGTAGTCTCGTAATTATTCTAAGTAATTATTCAATTCGTATTTAAAAATCTTCGTGTATGCAAATCGCGAATCACGACGTTTAACTTTCCGTTCTATTCGCCGCGCGCGCGCGTGCGGAGCGAGGAGATTCAATGAGTAAAAGATATACGCGTAAACATTCTACAGAGCCAAAATAAAAAATAAGATACGTCACACGCGCCGACAAAAACAGGTAGAGCCGTTATGGTGCGTCGCAGACGCGCGTTCGGTCAAAGTCACGCGGGGGTCGGCGGGGATCGACTAGGTCTTCATAACACAACGCGTTCTGTTACGTGCCGCAACTCGATATTTCACGTATTTATGAATTCCGTTTCTAATTCCGATAAGATAATTTATTCCAAACAAATATCTGAAAAACTAAATCCTAATAAACCTTTATCCAGACCTATATTTGTTTAGACCCATATTCCATGATTCACTTTTTATCTAAAATTCAGAATTCTTTTCCGTTTCTCCTTATATAATAATCACGTACAGCTTTAAATGACTACACTAAGAAAAAAATATTTGGATACGAAAAAATATTTATTAGGCTATTTCTAATAGCTTATTTACTTTATAATACACATATTTATTTGGAATTAGATAAAATACCTAATTCTAAGATATTTTATCTAAATAAATATTGTATTATATTAAGTAAATAAGCTATTAGAAATAACCTGTTAAATATTGCTTTTCGTTCGTATATTCGTCGTCGCGATTATTTGCAGACAGAAATAGGCAAATAGATATTTTGTGAAATCGAATTTGCGGTATATCGAGGAGCTTGGCTAGCGCAGCTTTGAAAGCCTAATTATTTTGTTCACGTGATTATTAATATTCGCGTAAAAATTATAGGTCTCGCTAACGTTGCGATTCTTGTACATGGTGTTACGAAAATACGTTCGATCTCCGCGTAAAGTTTGATTGAACACCCGCCTGAGGAACCTCAGTGACGAGAAACTTCTTGCTTCGTCATAATATTCTTTAAAATAAATTCGCAATTTATATTGTGGATATATCTACAACGGATTTTTCATCGCCGATCGATATCATGGATTCTTGTCGCGAGTAAACATGCGTGAAGGTTGTAAAGGTGCGTGAATTAAATACGACGAACAACTCTTTAATCGAATTCGCGGATTACAATAAGTGCATGTAATTATTAAATTCGTAAATTGTTATCCAGACTTGGTTTGAATTACAATCCCGCGAATTTCGCGTCGCGAGTGTATCGTGAGTGAAACAAAGTGAAATAATCGACGTGGAACGACGCAGAGAGGCTTCTCAACTATTTTCGAGTACTGTTGTAAATATAATTTCAGCCAGAAGGTGGACTAATGGACGCCGAGGGACGTCGCGATGTCGTGGTGAGTACTGAACATCAATTTATAATTCACAATTAATCTATTTTATTTAGCTGCGCTTTTTGGTACTTTGATATATATGTATTACTTCTTTATCCTATTATAAACAATATTATTAAATTTACGTTTAATTATACTTGAGCGCGAAATAAAATATTTAATTTTATTGCGATCTCTTCATAACAATCAGAGTATCAAAAATGTTTTATATATATATATATGACATTTATATACGCAAATATATAAAAGCGCGAATTTATATATATGTATTATTAAATTTATATACATATAGACATAATTTGTTGACTTTGCGAATATTAAAATTGTTAACATTCGTGTATGCAAAATATGTAAATATAAAAACGCAAAGCAGCTAAAAAGAATAGATTATATACGTATATACTATATAGTAATCCGCAATATTTCTCTCTCTCTCTCTCTCTCTCTCTCTCTCTCTCTCTTCTTTTACAGAGGGTAAAAATAAATTTAATAAAACCAAACGCGTGTCAAACTAATAATTTCGTATCTCGCGTGCCACGTCGCGAATTTTTATTTATCGTTATAATTCAATTTGCCATCATATTTTCGCATCCTGAATTGCAATCCGAAGTATGCGATACTTTTTAAAATTCATATTGAAAAGAAACGGAGCTGGCAATAAATAAATCGTGTTTTTTGAAATAGAACATCCCGCGGTCGTGCACCCGATATATGAAATTGTCTGGTTTCGCATTCTTGAGAGAGAGATAAGACGTATCTTATTACGCGTGACTCCTTCCCCCCCCCCCCCCTCCTCCGCCACTTCTAATATGCACGCCGAATAAATTAGCATTATTTCGCCGCGCTCGGCATCTCGTAGCTGCATGGCACCGTTATACATTTTGCATGCAAGGTAATAACGTACCACGCACGTGACATAGTAGCGTTGCTACCACGATGTCTATCCAAACTTTGTCAACGCTGCTCGCTGCCTGGTGCCCCGGCCGTCCTTTCGTCAAAGTACGCGTGTCTAATGTGCCTTACACAATATTCTCCCATTCCGAGGTCGCGTTACACGGATTACCTCGCTTAACGGCGTAACTTGCCGGGATCGCGTTCGTAATAGATATTAGACAAAAGGTGTCTTTGCGTAGGAAGCGCAAGCTAAAGTATATACGAAGAGAGAGACTTCACCGGTATCGATATCGGCGCTTTTGCTTGACCGATTTTCCTTTAACGTTATAAAATGCGAACCGTGTGTATTCATACCGGTGTTGAAGTCAACGAATTTCTCAAGCGAAAAATACGAAACGGTAGGTATATCGTGCCGGAAGATACGACGTCGAGTATCGAAAATACCTCCGTACTGTATTTGTTGCACTATTCCGAGAATGGTGGAAAACATATCCATATGTTTTTTAAAAATAAATTAATATATGATGCAGACTTTTATTATAGGTGTGTGCATGATTTTTAGTCTTTTTTGCAATATTTGGGCTTTATTTTAAAAAATATGAATTACAATTTTATCATTGAAACAATTGCCGTTATTTGCAATAACTTTCTTCCATTTTTCGGGAAGCTGGCGGATTCCGTTGCGATAGAAGTGTTTCGGTTTGGAGGCGATGAAGTCATCGATGAATTTTTGGATGTCGGACATATCACCTTCAAACGCCTTCATCGCTTCCAAACCGAGACACTTCTATCGCGACGGAATCCGCTATACAGCTTCCCGAAAGATATAAGAGTCATTGCAAATAAAGGCAATTTTTTCAATAATTAAATTGTAATTCATATTTTTTAAAATAAAGCCCAAATATTGCAAAAAACTAAAAAAATCATGCACACTCCTAATATAATACTAATGTATAAATAAAAAAGTACAGTTTTTATGAGCCTCCCTCAGTCTCTTTCAACTTCGTATTTCTCTTCGTTTTTCTGGAAGATCGCGAAATAATAGTCAATTTCAATAGCTTTCTATTCAGTTGTATTAATTTTGCATGTGCGCGGAGCAGAAAAATTGGAAAAAATTCTTGAATATCTCGATAGAGCTCGGGAGAGAGATGCATCTTTCGTTGCATCTGACGTGAGATGAGAAAGAATATGCACATTAGTATGTACAAAAGGAATATCACGCCTTTTTATGTTTAAAAGAGAATTTTGACTGTACTAATCAAGCTGTGAAGTAGAAAGATTCTTTGTAAGTATTTATATATTTCTGTCTTCTCGATGCCACCGTCGCGTCGCTGCCGGTGCAGAGAGCTCTTCTGAACTATTTGACAGGCTGAATGTGGTACGAAATAACTTGTTGTCGTTTGGCCTTCTTTCATTTCAAGCAATTTCCGTGGGCTTCGGCTCCACGCGGAGTGGCCCTGGCCAGTTCAATATCTTTCTGTTACTTTTGCCCTATTTACCCAGCCTCCGCCGTACCATTTATTTTCGTTCGCTCGGCTGCCCGCGGAATTGAGGCAGCAGAATCGCGGCCTTCCAATTAGTTGACTTTAAGTCGACTAGTTTTTCTAACGCGCTATTTCCGAAAGATAAACCGGTTCACCAATTCAAGCGTTTTTTTTCCTTTATAATAGTCCCTTTCCGCTCGCAATAAAATAGGAATGAGGGAAAATAAGATTCACATCGTAGATATTGAAGATAGATTTACAAATCCGTATTATTGTACATAAGTAATATTTATTAATAAACAGAAATTTAAAAAAAATAAAGAAAATATGTATAATCGTGTTCATCGAAATTCGTAAAAATGCATAAGAAAATCCAGAAACAAAATAATGTACCAATAAATAAACAATAAAATTATAGCTTTTTATTACAATAATAAAAATGCAAGAGGCATGTAAAGATTTGTTAATGTCGTATTATAATACTTCTTCGTACGGTCTTCTTCGTATTTCGCATGCATGAATTCCGTTCGAAAATGCCATAACTCTCAAGTGGTTAGGTGCAGTACTGGCGGGACACGACTGGTTGACACGATCACGTCTCGAAGACCACGTCACTCTCGCAATATCTCTTCGGGGACAGGTTCGCGGCTTTAGGGGAAGACAGTTTAAAGAGACAGCTGGCGGTGACGCGGACGGGGATGTGCGAAAAGAGCGAGAAACGGCGGGGTGAAGCGGGGGAGTAGTTTCTCGAAATTCGAAGAGAGCGGCCAATCCAAGGGGACTGCGGATCTCTGCTGCGGAGGAGACTTTCGCGAACGTGGCTGAGGTGCCAACGCGGCGAGACGCGGCCCATCGGTGGATTTCAAATAGCTGTAATACGCGAGAAGCGAAGGGGGCTTGGTGCTCGCAGCTTTAAAAGTCGCCAGCTTGCACACCTCGAGAAAAGATCGTTCAGCGGACAGCGGAGGATCATCTAGGGACTCGCGCGCGATTCGGGAAGCTCTATACCGCCGCAGGTAGGTTGTTTTCGGTATATAGCTTCTTAAAAAATGTAGGAGATAACGCGGTCTTCCTATAGTGGCGGTGGTATGAACGACGTGAAAAATGCAGCAGAACATTTGTCCGCGTGAAGTATTTACGACATTTATACGTTACCCCCGAGCTTCCTCAAGAATGTGCGGATAGTTCCACGTTACGTAAATTCATTAATAATGCGGAATGCATGGTATTACGAGGTAAAGATCGTTTCTCTTGAAATACGCGCTCTTCACATCGAAAGATCCTATCTTCGGATAATTTCGTAAATTGAGAGATAAACGCTCGTGATTAGAAATAATGCAGAATTTCAGTTAGTAGAAACGAGGTTGTTAATAAGAAGTTAGTAAACACAACGTTTGATTATGCAAGAAGATTACTAATATCTAAAATTACACCAACAGTGTATAAAAAAAGTATAGAAAAAGATTTTAGACAACCGTTCGATATCTCTAAAAAAGTGTTAAAAAAAATAAAAGTTGAAACTTTCTTCGATACAATTTATGTAAATAAAATTAATTTGCGGAGCAATCGCGGATTCGACGATCCGTATGAACTTTTAGTAAATTAAACGCGGGTCAAAGGGTTCATCGGCCTAATCGCTTAACTTGCACGGGCAAACGCGGTATCTCGTAGTACGGGAAAACCCGTCACGGAGCTTTGCGAAGCCAACTAACTCGGACTTACATCGCAGGGGGATGAGACGAGGCCACGAGCTGAAGCGCAAACCTGGAATTGTCATTTTATCTCGCTCGGTTGAAGTCACTCGAGGACTTCGGTTTTACGAAAAGTACGAAACTTTGAGACGAGAATTACGTATACGAGAGTACAGCTTGACGCTGAGTGTACAGTTAGAGCTTCAAAATCAGTTTTGATTCTTGCGACAGTAAATTGAAGACTTTAGAACAATAGAATAAAATGAAAACTATATAGGGGGAAAAAGGGATTGAAGTTTTTTTCCCGGTCGTCGAAATATTGATCGCCTTCCTATAAGACGCTATTCGGGGGCTACTCTCATTTATATAAAATGAGCTGTAAAAAAAACATCCGACTCGCGCTGACTGTATAGGATTAAAATTCGACGAGGGTGGCTGTATAAATAAAAGTATCCGCCGACGAGTGGGCGCGCTCGTGGACCGTACAATCACGAATTCTAGCACGTGGTTACCGCAGCCGTAGGAAGCTCGAGCCGGGCTCCTCCCCGGTGCAATAACGATCCCGTGTCCCGGACTCTGCGCGCCGAACGCTCCGGAATACTTTAACACTTCGTAGTCAAAGATACTGAATAGGCTATAACGATAACCGTTATCGTTACCCACCTCACTTCGATGCGCCCAATCAAACGGCGCCGGTCCGGCATTAGGTATCAACCTCGGACCTCGGACCTCCGTAACCGCCGGTGTTACCGCCGTGTGTACAGGGTATGTACGAGACGATGGACATCTTACGAGCTCGAACATACACACAAGTAGCGCCCGTAAAGGTGTCGATGGCGGTGCCGACGCGGTGGTATCGCTATGTAGGTACATGTACCATATATATACGCAAGTACATACATACCATACACCGTACATATATGTACCTACACGTGCGTTTTAAGCTTTCGAGCTTCCCGCATCAAACATCTCGAGTCCCTCGGTGGCTTGAAGGGGTGTTAACAATTTCACCGACGGGCACGTTCAGGCACTCGACGAGGTCGGTCAGAGAGGAGGACGAAGTTATAAACCTGGAAAACGAATTTATTTTCGCGATCGCGTGTCTTTATGCTCTCGAAACGCGGCGGTTTAAACCGCGGCTGTAAATTCGGTCGCGTCGGCGATAGATTCTCCGGGGTCAAATCGATCTTCAGAATTTGACGGCGCGGGGTGTTGCTACCTCATCCTCTCGAAAAAAAATATATATATATATCTGCATCTGTGTGTCGTTATTTTGCGTATTTTTATCGCTCCGCTGCTTAAAGCGCAGATTTATGTTAAAAATTCAACGCGTTTGATATGCATTGTTGCAAACTACACGAGCGGGTTACATACCGTGCCCGTTCCCGCGTATCTAGAAATAGCCTCTCGACGCTTATTTATGCGCGGTCTGTCCCTCCCCCTCCCCCCCTCCCCTCCCCCCGCAGCCCCCAAACGCGTCGCATGGTATTTGCGCCGGGATCAACAATGCACTTTTGCAAATTGTTGAAGCATGATGCGCGGGGCGTACAAATGATAAATGCGACAAACAACGCGTCCGACCTGTCCCACCTTTCACCGTATGAATGGCACGAAAATGAGTGCCCGGTGCCCGACATACAAGCGTTCCTTTTTTTTTTTTTTTTTATTCTCCCGTTCGCATGCATCGCGACATCAGCTCCCGCGCGGTTCTCTGTACCTGAATAAATAGAAATTTTCCCCGTGAAAGGAACGGTCGCCTCGCGTGTGGCATTGAAATGCGGAAACCGTTTAATATAACGGCTAGGAAATGCCTGCAAATTGCACGGTGTGTCGTCTCTCTTTAGGAGATTAAGATAATTACGAATTAAGAGAAGAAATCGTATAATAAAAGCGCGCGTAATGTCGTCCTTCCTGTGTTTTATAACGCTTAATAAATTGTCGTGTCTTAACGTAGAATTAAAAATAATATAGCGACGACGCAATACTTTACGTTCTGTAAAAATCGCGCGATTCGTATTGACGATAATCTATTAACGTGTTATGTCATTTATGTCGCTCTTATTTTCTATCTGTTCGTTATATCGTGCGATTGAAGCGAAGCGTGAAGATATTAATTGAAGCGCTTCGCAGGAGCGGACAATTCTTTTTGATTGGAGATGTTGCAACGGGAGTACGCTCGTTAAAAACAATCGATATAGTTCAATACCAGACACTTGTGTCGACGCGCCTTACAATCGATTCGCAAACTTGCAGCTGCATTGCATTTGAATGCAAAGCGCGTTTGTATATCAATGTCTGGCAACGGTTTGGAATATACTTTCATAAGAGTTATTGCGCTATTTATATTCTCTTCGGGCAACGGCGACGCAGCGGCGATAAGTAAAATAAGATGGTATAATTGATAAAAGCTCTTTGAAAAGCTCGCCCTCGCGAAAGATCCCCGTCGATCCCCGAGCAAGCGTCATGATGGCGAAAACCGCCTTTCGCTCTCGGCAGCAGTCGCTAAGCCCGTCCATTCATTCAAGAGACGCGAAAGGGTTGGAGGGTTTGAGAAAGGATCGTCGGAAGAGGCGGGTGGTGAACCCGGGGCACGGATATCTGCATGCAGGGCGAAACGCGCGCAATACGCGAGTTCTCAAATGGCTCGAAAGTAGAAGTGGTGCAAGTCGACGCGTCGCAGATTTAATGACGCGGCGGTAGACAAGAAAGAGAGAGAGAGAGAGAGAGAGAGGAGGGGTGGTTGAAAAAGAAAATCTGGAACGGGGAAACAACCCTGTGTGTTACGGAACTGTGCCATTTCTGGTTGTCAGACATTCCGTACACACGCGAAATTGCGGACGAAATATTGATAACTCGATTAACAACGGATATATGTAGAACTGAAAATCTGAATCCGTTTCCAGAAGTGAAGACAAAGTAACTTTCGCATTTCGGGGGGAAAATTCTTCGCTTCGCGCCGTCAATATCCATTTCCCGGAGAGGCGCATTGTCCGGCGCCCGGATACTTTTTCAGCGTATCGGGAATTCAGTATACACTCGAAACTGAAATGTTGTACTAAACGCGCGGCACGGAGTGGCTCTCCGCGGGCACGTTGGAAAACGCGAGTGGAATCGAAAGAGCTTCGTTACTCTGACAGAGGGGCTGAATCGCTCGAATCGGGTTACACATTCGATCTCCGTCGTGGAAGACGGCGCACCACCACCGTCATACATTTTCTTTACCGTTGAGATGAGATCGTCGTTTCCTCTGTGCAAACAGTGATTACATGGCAGCAAATAAATTCGGATTTTAACGATTTCGTGCCCGTTGCTCTAAATGTAAATCGAACGCGGGAGGTCAGGTTTGAACAATTGTAAAAGGATTTAGTCCCCTTTTTTTATCGTTTTTTATGCAGCCGTAAAAGTAAAATCTTTCGGACGTTTGAGCTCGTATAATATCACGAAATTAAGTTTTGAATAATAGATTTTAGACTAATGTCCTTAAAAATTGTTTAATATAATTTTTACTTTTAAGATAAAATTCATGAAAAGTTATAATTTACCGAAATTCATTGAGAATTCGATATAATATTTTATGTGCATGGCATTTAGTCTAAAATATGTCACGTATCAGCCATTCCGATTTTATCCAACGTTTTTATTAGGTTTCCCCTACCTCTCGCGAAATAAGCGAATATTCCCTGCTTGATCCGCTTATCCCGGTTTTACCCCAGTTTCTCCTATAAGTATAATATACATACGACAACCTTCCATAATAACATATATAAACATGGCATGTGGATATATCGTACCTACACGGAGTTATTCACAAAAATACCTTTCTGTTAATATAACTTTTAGTTATAGGAACGTACGAAAGTACATATCGCGTTCAGATGCACAGAGATATCCAAAAATGTTGTTGAACGTGTTTCAATTTTGATATGAACTTCATTGTGAAAAGAAAACCGATCTTTCATAAAACGAATGTTAAAACATATCCATCCAAGGCATCAAGCGCGTTTCTCAGAATTCGATTACTTTTTCTCGAAAGTCTAAAATTCTTACTTCTCGTCCAAAATTCATACTTTCCGAGATATATATTATTTGCCCCGCTTTACAACGTTTCACGATGTACATGCCGAGCTTGCGAGTGGGTTAAGGCGTGCATTTTGTACTTACAGATATGTATGCCGGAGGTGGGCGTATTGCAGCCGGAAAAGATTCAACGGAAGCTGCTTACACGTGTACACGTGCGCGTGTATCGTGTATATACAGCATAACGGGAAGGGATGCTTGTAGACACTCCGGCTGTACACACACACACACACAGAAGACAACCCCCGGGCTCTCTGAGGACATGTTAGCTTCGCACGTGATACTCCCAGCCTGTCTTTACGACAAGAGCTCCCGGCCCGTCTTCGGTTTCGAACTGCAAAAGAGAAGAGCGAATCAGTTTCTTCACACATTCTACGATAATCGCGCAACCTTTTTTTTCTACGAGATTCGGATAAAAATTACAGAATGAAACGCGAAGCTTCGAAAACCCATCAAAATTGTAATCTTAAGTCACCACCGATCATACATGTAATTAAGCGCCGTAAATTAATATCTGCATTAAAAAAATTTATGTCTGAATATGTAGATTGTTCGTAGGAAAAAAAATAAGCAATGCTATTCGAACAATAACTGACAGATAGCTTAAATGATATGTGAAAATAAAATTTATAAGTTATTGATATTATTGATATCAAACAAATTAGTGGGCAAGTCACTTCGATTTTCATTCAATAAATTAAATTTAAAAAATCTGATGTAATTTGTCGAAGCAGCTTTATTAATTTCAGCTAATCATCTATATATATTCCCGATAAATTTTCTATAATAGTCACGACGTGGATTAAGCATCGATACGTCAGAATTATGATTTACCAACACTACGTGCAATATACGAGCGACTTCTTTAGTCGAATAAACAGAATCGCAAAGGGTCATAAATATCCAGACGGCGACATTCGTTCCTGAATGCAACGAAGACATTCAAGGCGTCGAGCGTGCGTAATGTGTGCGCACCCTTGATTTTCTTTTCCCTCTGCTTTTACGCTGCTCGAATGACAAAACCACCGTTGTTTTCCTTCCAGCTTGCGTCCTAATTCAGGGGATTTCGCCGCTGTCACGGCGACAGTCTCAAGAGCGAAAATCTTGTTGCGCGCTATATGTTACTTATCGCTGTATTATCCAACACTGCTGTCGTCAAGCTGCGTCGACATGTGCAGCGATAAGAATTATTAGCTCACGTGCATTGTATTTTTACAACGACAAGTGTATGCATATATTATTCTCTCTCTATCGAGAGGAGAACAACGATGTCCTCAAAGAAAATTACAGACGTAACGTACGTACAGAATATCCTAAAATTAGCGGAAAAGTGCACCTATAACCGTTATTTTTTTTCTTTTTACAAAGATAAATCCACGAGACAAACGAACGCGAACAAACATGAATGAACAATTTATTTTAATAAATATTTCCGGCGCCGTTTGAACTCGTCAAAGTGATTCGTTCGCATTTGTTCGCGCTCGTTCGCTTGATCTAGATTCGATTCAAGTTTCGGGCTCAGCAACTCGATTTTTTCCATCGATTATCTGATTTCCGCGAAAAATCATTAGTCTCACCCTTGGTGCGCGCACGTGTCGCTTTATTAAAATCATCCCTACATCCTAAGACGGTAACAATAAATAACGCATTGACGTTCCCAGGTGAATTAAACACGCGTGGACGTTAAGGTCAAACGTGAACTCCCACGTTGCGAGAGCACCCTCATTAAACGTGTCGGCGTTAACGACGCATTTGTCCCCATGCGAGAACTATCATCCAGGAGCCTCCATTCCAGATGACAATGTCGCTTTATGTTTTAATGTCACGCTCGATGAAACTTTCACATTCACTAAGATAAAGCCTCTATCCATTTTTTATTCCGATCCTCACATTGCCACGCGTATTTTTTATACAACAGCAGCAGCGCCATTCGAAGTCCATTGTCGTACAAGAGGCGATATTATAATTCATAACCATACAGCCCCCTATCCAAGAGAGCTGTATCTTTTAGAATTTTCTTTCATGGCGCCGGCCAATATAGTGGAGACTCGTGTTGCACATTATACCTTGCGTTATCCGAACAGAAAAAAAAACCGATATAAAAAGCCCATGCACTTTAATGACTCTATCGAAAAGGAGATGTGAATTATGGGGGATTATAAATCCATCATAATATAAACCGAGGAGAGGTAGGTACGTGTTTTACACTGTCAGCTGATTAATATTATTTAACATATTGCTTACACAACCAATATCGAATAGACGTAGCTATGCAATATATGCGATCAACTCCGATAACCCGTTTATTGGTCACGGCATTGTTAACAAAAAAAAAAAGAAAGAAAAATATAACGTACAAAATGCCACTGCTCGGTATTACAGAAAAAATAACCATTAAATTACGATCCATCGGAAAACTCTTTACCGAATTTCGGCGAGCTTCGAGTTTGATTAAAGCGTGGTCGTGTCACGGAGCCAAAAATTCCAATAACGATGTCGATCCTATATCGCGTGATTGATATCGGTATTGCGGTCCCGCGCGCGCTCGTGAAAATTGGCATAAACTCTAATAAAGCAGTGTGTGTTGCGCCACGCTGGTCACGCGCGGTAATTAAATAAATTCTGCGGGGAGCGGTCACACACCGTAAATACTGCTGAAAGTATCCGGGAATTCACTGCGCCAGCTTTTTTTTTCACGTGGTTTTCCCCCCTTCGCCGGCCGACCAGCGGTATTAAGGTACCTGTGGCACGCGAGCACGCGGTAAATGGACAGTAAGGCGGAAAACTCGCCGTAATTCAAGCGGCCGGCGAGAGAAACGAGACGTCTCGGTGGCGCAAAACTGCCCGTTAGAACGTAAGGCGATCTTCCGGGATATATACAAGGGGGAAAAGAAAGAAGATAGAACGGAGTAGGTAAAAGGGAGGGATGCTTTATTACACCCCCCCGACAAAGTTTTATGTTCTTTAATCTGTGCGACGCTCTCCTCTCGTTTCACTTCGACGCCGCGCATTCGCGAAATTTTACGTCCATCTAGGACGAACGAGCTTTGTAAATGATGCAGTTAAGCGCCGCCAGAAGATTCAGATAGCGTGCGGATTAATGTATTATTAATGAAAAATATGCCTCTTCATTCATCTCTCCTTCTTATTCTCTCTTATTCTTCCTTTGTCTCTCCAATCTTATTCATTCTTTACACTGAAAGAAAATTTATTATTTGCAAGAAAATTGATTTTTATAAATTTAGTTTACAACTCAAAGAAGTATTAAGTTGATTTGAGAAAACATTTTTCTGAATTAAAAATATTTTCTCAAATCTACCTTATATTTCTTTAAATTAAGGAAACTAAAATTCAAATAAATCAATTTTCTTGCAAATAATAAATTTTCTTTTAGTGTAGATAACGTATCATTCTGGTCCATTTAGCGCACGGAAGCTTTTATGCACGCGAAGCGCTCTATAACGCGCGACTTACGAGCGATCGGGGTAATTCAAGTATCTCGAATTATTTGTCCGTGGCGATCCCGGGTCTGTCATAAACCAGGGCTGATCGATCGCGCGCGCACACACACGACGGGAGAGGTGACGGTGACGGCATACAAAACATTTGACTTCGGTTATAACCGGCCTGCCTTCAAGCGCAGCACCGCGCCGTTCGTTAAATGCATTTCAATCGCAGCACGTGCAACGCGACGCAACATTTTCAATCTGAATATGAGCGCGTATTCTCTCCCCCCCGAGTTTCTTACGGAGATTAAAATCGATCCGACCGACGGTTGCGGGCGCCCTTAGTGCACCGTCGCGACTCGCGAGAACCCACATCGCCTGTGATTAAAAAAATTGCCCATCCTCCTCGCTCCCGAGAACGTCACGTACGAGGCGCCACACGGAACCACGGTTTTTATTCGTTTTAATCGAGCGAATGAAATTCTACGAGATAAAGGATAATGGCAAAAAATCTCGAAATGCGAGAAAGACGACGTGTCGCGCCCGAAGCTTGGCAACCCGGCACCCTTACGAATAAGCGGCGCGTAATAAATTGATATCGCTGAGAGTGCAACTTTGTCGCTTAAATAAAATCAATAATATTCCATTAGATTTCCAATATTTTTAATATTACGGCACATTTTTAAAATTAATATTATGATGGATTTGTATTACCCTCCATGCATAATTGAAGGCTAATGAATCCATCATAGTATTAATTTTTAAAAATATGCTGTAATGTTAAAAATATTGGAGGTTTAATGGATTATTATTGATTTTATTTAAACGATAAAGTCGCATTTTCTTCTACCTCCAAGCCGACAAAAATAAATACAGGCAAGAGTCATGAAGAGAAATGCATCTTTACGAAAGCTGCAAAATTTAAAGACACGTCACAAGAGAAATTGTCGATTTATCTATAATGTAATATTATATCTCGTGATACAAACGTCAATTTTTTTGGCTTGTCGACTATTTCGCAGTTTTTTAAGCCGTTTGCGAAACTGCGGCTAACGCGCACGGCGTGGCGCCAGCAAAATCCCTGCAACGAAAGCTCGGGGGGAAGGCAAGAAAGCTCGAAGCATCGACCGCATTTCCGCAAGCATTTGATGCTTGAAAACAGGCGCCGCGGCGTCTAGACGCCCCGCCGTCCGTTCGCAACCGGCGCGGCGCGGACGGCGGGTCGTTCCCGTCTCACACCCGCGACATATCCCACTTTCGCGGCGAGAAACAAACCCTCCCCTGCGGATATTCGAATATTCATCGAGCCAGAAAAAAATAACAAGCGACCGAGCTCGGTGGGACACGTCGGTAATACGAAAAGTCCGCGCGTGATCGAATCACTCGCTGACGCAAGCAATGAGTTCCGCTCGCGTGAGACTCGAGCTCCGTTTAGCCAACATATTTTGCGGTCTCCACGTACGCAGAATATGACGCAAATAATTTGCGAGTGCAAGGGAATGATGCGTGGCAATTAGCGGAGACGTTTTCATTCTCGCGGCTGACATGTGGGAAAGGAAACCGAGGAGAGATGCGAGCGTCAATGACGGATCGAGATATTTTAAGACCCTGGAGGCGACGCGATGCGGATGAGAATGATCTAAGAACCAATTCTGGATATCTAAGAACAATTTAGGAGCATAATTACATTGAACAGGTACGCGCATCTATTTCGATAGAGACGCAGATTCGAGAAATCTATCAGGGGAGCGTATATACAATACGTATAATAAAAATAGACGAAATATAGTTCATCCGCTTAATATAGATTTGCAAATCAAATTGACAGAGAAATTACGGGCAATTTACTTACTTTGTGGAAGTCAAACTGCACGATGACACGTTTGCCGACATGACACGATTGAGACTGATAGCGTGCCAAAACATTGATAAGATAAGCAAATATCGCAAATCCAATTGTTCATCGTGATACATTGCGATTTGCATATAAATCGTTTCCACAAATAAAGTAAATTACCGTAATCGGTATGTCAATTTGCGAATTAATTCGACACTTTCTGTCTGTTTTTATGAGCGTCATGCGGATTTTCGGAGCTTTTATCTTTTGACCCGGAAACGGGCGCCTGGTTTTTTTTTATAAATGGTCACCTGGGGTGATTTTTACACCCCAATTAAAAGTCATTGTTATTGCACATTTTGGATTGTTCTATAATTTATTAGTATTTGAGAACAATATGTATATAGATTTATTCAACATTTTCTGAAAAAGTAAGAAGAATATTTAAAAAAATATTTAAAAAACGAAAGAACATTAAAATTATTGTGACGTAAGCTCATTTTTTCGATACTGGGGTATAAAATTCACCCTAGGTGTCCGTTTCCAGGTTAAATTATCCATCCAGAGTATCTCAAAATCATAATCTTTTTAGTGGATTGATTGTTTAGTCCTGCGTATAAGATTTTAAGCGTGCGCCCGGTGGATAATCCGCTACTGACTAGCATCTAACAATAATCTTGCGAAACCCGCATTTCACTCGTTTCTTTCCGTTCTCGTGGTAAAAATCCCAGGATGCAGGCCCTCTCTCCGTCCCTCTTCCTCTGTCCTTCCCTCTCTCGCTCTCACCGCGAGATTCGCATTTAATATGGGAGAGTAATCCCCGCTTTTTACACATTGTCGAAAGTGGGCCAGAAGGTTATAGCATGATCGCTGCTGAGTACCTGACTATCGTAACTGGGTCGAGTACAGAACGCAGAGATTAATTAGCAACTTCGTGGCCGTGTGGCGGTTTAGGAACTTAAACCAATATATCGAGAGTTTCAACTAAAACAGGTCGAACGCTTCACATGTTCGTTAATACGCGGCGATTTTATTATATTTTTCCCTGAGTTGCCCCCATCATATACATTACGTCGTTGACGCGTAAGAATATGTCGAACAAAAATCTATTTCGAACAAAATTTTAATATACCTGTCGAACTCTATAGTTCGTTAATCAGCACAAGTATTTAAATAGAGGAGTACCGTGTGAATCAAGTCCATTGTATTTATTTCAAGTTCTAGTATTATTCATATGAAAACTATTTATTTAAAGTACTCGTGAAGAAATAGAGACCGTGTCGTAAAATGCATGAAAATAACGCGTGTCTTTCTGAATCGGAGGAACAGATTTACCGCGTGTCATCGCATCGCATTTACAAATTCAGAAGTCTTATTCTTGCGACGAACTTTTTTATTCTCTCTCGCTCGATTGAGTCGTTTAAGTATCTATTCCTTTGGATAATGTAAATGCGATACCGTAAAGAAATTTAGAAGGTATTATTCAGGCATCTCTCACATTTTTAGCCTTTCGGACTGCACCGATTGATTCCGTATAGGCATAAGTTAGAAAATCCAAATATAGTACAGCATGAAATACATATATCTATGAAAGTAAAAAAATATTTTATCTGGTTACCTTGTTATCTGGTAGCAGCACTCGTTATATTTAATTAAATCTTCCTTCTCGATATTTCGCGCATAACGGGCGAAGGTCCAAACGTCGCGAGGAGCGTCTAAAAGACGTTTTTACAAACTTCTTCGCAGCGTCCCTTAGATGTTTGCGCTGCCTGAGTAATAACGCTACTTTATACGAGCGTCTCCAACAGCATTTTCTGAAAAATAAATTAGCAGCAGGTATTATATGCTATGCATAACGCGTAGCGCGCGTTACGGCATTAATCCTGCGTGGAAGAAGCCACTTACTCGCAACAAGGCGTGAAATATATCTTCAGGACGCCAGGCTGCAATTTCGCCGGCAAAAGAGAGAGAGAGAGAGAGAGAGAGAGAGAGAGAGAGAGAGAGAGAGCGAGAGAGAAAGGGAGGAAGAGAGAGGGATGTGCGACGCTTATAATAACAACACGAAAACCGCTTTCTCGCGCCGATCCGGGGCGCAGATTCACCCTTGTATCCGCTGAATTACATCGAGCGCGGAATAATGAAGTTCACGTAATACTGTAACGAGCGTGCGACGGGAGTAACCGACGGGCGTGTAACGACGGGATCACGTAATCGGCCAATTATACGAACGATCTAGACTTGATTACCGTTGCGAAGGTATTGCGGCGGTTGCGCAACATCTGCCATGACTGCACAATGTGTCGTTCTGACTGATTGATTAAAACCGTAAGATAATTAGCAATTAGCTACCGCGTCTGCCGGCGCCGCGCGCCGGGCGCCGGGCGTCGGCCAGGCCCACTTTCCATAACGAACATGCCAAGAGTTGAAATGTCAGAGGGTGAGGCACGTGCGCACGTCGATAACCCTAATAAAGTCGTTACCGCGCGAGCTACCGTCTTCCGTGGATGAAGCTCCGTAATAAAGGGCATGGACCGAAGTCGAGCTCGGTGAGCGTGAATAAATCAGCGGGATAAAAAACATCGACGTGACATCGTAGACATAATTGATCGACTTTATGACTCGCTATCAAGTTTCGCATTGACAAGAGAGACATTTTTCAGTGTGACAATTACTCCGATTGACGTCGAGTTTCTTTTATATACGCGTAAATACGCTCGTCTGTTTCACACAAAATTTAATATAACATATATCATTTATCTGTTTCACACAAAATTTAATACACGAGACTTACACGAAATAATCTAAAACTATATTCAGTCGTATCGTACGCATGGCTTCTTTTAAGTAATTTAAAACGTTTTTCTTTAGACGATGTAAACGAGTTCATAAAATAGAAGAGTAACATATACGCGCGACAGAAATCCATGAACCGAATTTACTTTGAAATACCTGAGATACGTATTAAACGCACACACCGTACATTATTATTTGTTTTGTAAGTTTAAAAATTTCGTTGCGTGACGTAGTAAGAATTAATTGTTTTGTTTACTCGCCGCGGGTAGGACGCGTGACTTTGCGTACACCTTGCCGCGCCGCGCCATTCTTACGGCGACACTCGAGCGAAGAGGGTAGCAGCGCGAGCCACGCGCGTTCATTCTGTGCTGCCGTAATTAATTAATTATAGTACATTAGATAAAATACTTGATATTTGTTTTATGATATTAAATATTTCATATCAGCGACGAACGTGCTGGCATACGAAACTCGGTGCTCATTCTCGCGGATTGTAAAACTAAATCGCACGGTTTCTGATCGCCGGCGATAAATTAATCCCCAAACGGGTACAACTTTGATACGACGGGGTGGCCCAGCAGTTTGAGAACCAAAAGTAAAAATCGAAAAACGGGAAAAGCAACTGTATTCATCGCACTGTTAACACAGCGCAGTGCCACGAAGCCTTCGTTTTCAAAGACTCTTATGTGACTTTAAATCGCCGCCGATCGCATAAGCGGTTCATCGCGTCGCATTTTCGGAAGCACAAAGTATCGTGCGATTGCAATTAGCGTTTTCTTAATTTCAATTTCGAAAATGTTGTACAAAGTGTCGCGCCAAATTGTCTTTACGTCGCGATGTATTTACGGGTGATAATTAAGAGCGGTGCCTTACTTATGTGTGTCCGGTACTCATTTTTTGTGTAAAATTCTCGGTAAAATTACTGAAAATTACACGGATTTTTTGCTGTGATAACCCTCTCCCAACGGGTACGACCTTACAGATGGTGGAGAGGTTCAGTACCCGAGGAGTTCAGGATACGTATTATGGAATTTTTCAAAATGGATTACGATCTGAATTTAGTTATTTCCTAGATTTCTATTGTATTTCTTTACGGAATAATTCCGATCAGAATCCATTCCAAAAAGTTTCATAATATGTACCCTGTACATAATATGTACATGTACTCCAAAGACGGGAAGCCAAAGGTACCCATTGCACTATATTAACACAGCATTTTCCACGATTCGCTCAATGGCTCTTATGTGGCGCCAAAGATTTTTTTAAATATATTAACACAGCATTGCTACAAGTCGCTCAATGGCTCTTATGTGGCATCACATATTGATGTGAGATTGGTCCATTGGTCAAGAGGACCCGCAACCGGAGAGGACAGCCCACCCAGCCTGAGAGGAGGAGGCCTAGGAAAGTCATCGGGCGCCGGACAACTTTACGGTAAATATAATTGATTTATATGTATCATATTTTATACGGAAGTCATCCATTTTTTAACTTTATATATAATTATTTAGAAAATAAAAATTTAAAAAAATAAGTTTTATTTTCGAAATTCTGTAGAAGCTTGTAATTTTAAATAAATAGAGTATTCTCAAGAAGTTACATGATTATTTCATTAATTTAATTAATAATCTAAAATATAAAATTCAGTGTCCTGTTCAATTATTTTTTGAAATATTGACTCTCTTTTCTGCATTACTTTAGTTTGTATTTTATATTTGCTTGTTACAGAATCGCAGTGACATCTTCCCCCGATCGTACGGTTCGTCGCATCGCGTTTTCGCGGGAGTGCCGTTTAAAGTCTAGATTTTCGGGAATGTCGCGACGCGATTTTAGTAATTATTTAATCATAGCATGTAACCGCGTTCTTTTCATGTTCTCGGGCGCGATTGCCGACTCGGCGATGGGGCCTTATCGCTGTCCCTCGCGTCAGGTGGACGAGCGTGTTCGTACCGGCAGGGAGTCGTAATAATCTTCGTAGTGGAGAGTTATTTCTCGTCGGTTCCCAAGGGATCCATCCACGACGCCTAGTTCGGTGTACCGTTGAAAGTTAGAGATTCGCGTTACAGGGATGGAAGATGGAATTAAACCCTGGTTTTCTCGGCGGTTCCCGGAAGCTGTCATTTTGACAGCGAATCAACGACGACTATCCATTCGTGTTCCACGATCGAGCCGCGAAGTAAATTAAATATGTATTTTGGAAGATTTTCTTCTTTCTTTTCTTCTTACATGTTCTTCCATTATATTAATAATAGAGTAGATATCAGTTTTATTTTAATGATAATAATACTCAACAGTAGTACGAATATGAATAGACCGATTGTTCAACATAAATTCCATTTACAATTAGTTTCCTTATTTCTACTTTAATGATTAACGTGGTTACGAATATATATATTTCAAATTTATTTTTTAAACTTTGGTTTTTTTTTTAGGAAACTAATTCTAGGTGCTGGGGATCCTGCCATTCCACAAATTAATTTTTTAATTAAATTTGGAATTTTTATTAATAAAATACGTGCATAAACGGTGACATTTTACCTAATAAAGATTAACTTCGTATCTTTATACAATTTGCTAAAGTGATGTGTACTTTTGCGTTTAGTGTCACGGTAAATGTAATTTAAAAAATGTGCGGGCACTTAACAAATTCGAGACAAGTCGAGTGGGTACCCCGATATCAGTCGGATATTCATAACTTCAATTATCTAATCTAAATGCTATATAGCATTTAGATAATTTTTTCTAAACGCATTTTCATAAACGTAATAGATATTACCGAAAAATTGATAAATTTTTTAACACTTGATTCATATATTTTTTAAAAAATCCGTCTGTTATCGGTTTCGATTTGTCTCGAACAGTTGGTACCCGAGAATTATTTGTGCCCGCACATATAACAATTAAGCTACAACGAAATGCATGTATTTTATTTTTTTTAAATATATTTATTCGTAACCATCTTTCTCCATAAGAATCGTTCTATTTCATTTATTTTCCAATAAAAGAAAACATGTTTTTAAATAATGGGAGAACATATATTCTCGCGCGAATTTGTATATCGCGTAACAACTGCATTATGCAGATTTAATTTAAGAAAAAAAAAGGTGACTGTCGTTGATTCGCTGCAAAAATGACCGCTATCGGGAGCGGTCTGGAAGATCCGGGATTCGTTCCCTCCTGCAACGGGCTCTTTCACGTTTAACGGGCTGCTTAACTTTCCTTTGTGGATTGATCTCATATGGGTCCCGAAAGAAATCAGGGTACGTTCAGCTCGCTCTCCGCCATCAAGATCGTTCTTCTCTGTGTCGGATACTAACCGGCGTACCACTCGGCGGAGGGACTTTGATCTGGTCAAATTGTCGGGCCAGTTATCCTCCTCTGAACGCGTTGACAACGCGGTTACTTTTCGCGGTTTTTCGCGGATGAAGTCGCTCGCTGTATCGCGTTCGGATCACGTTTTAATTAGTTTCAATTCACGGGAGTGCCATGCAAAGTATCGCGCGATTGTAATGGCCCGCGTTTTCCCGAGTGTTGTAAGTGCCTGCGACCTGGAGAGTGTCGCATCGAGGGAATCCTGCGAAGCCGACAACCCGAGCAGCCTGAGAGGAGGAGGCGACCAGGGAAAGGCATCAGAGGCGCCGGCGGAGCAGCACACGGTAAATATAATTGATTTATACATATATATCTTAAAAGGAAGGGTCGTTCACTTTTCAATTAGTTATTCAGAAAATAAAAATTAGAGAAAAATATATTTATTTTTTAAATCCCAGAAGTTTGTATTCAATACATAGAATATTCTCAAAATATTGCGCTATTATTTTATTAGACATTTGCTTAATAAACTAAAATATAGAATCAGAATTCAGTCTTCAATAATTATTTTTTGAAATATTGACTGTCTCTTTTCTGTCCTGCTTTAATTTGGATTTTATATTTGCTTGTTACAGTTCACCGTAGCGACTAGCATCAATCAACAACTCCGCTGTTGCGCATCGGTCGGTGAGTGATAAATAAATTTTTATAATTGAGGTAACCGATCTATGACAGTTATATCAAATATATTGCAGAGACGCTTATGTCAAATTACAACCATAAATTATTACATGTGTTACATTTCATAGATTCGTTACCTTAAAATGGATAGACTGGACAGATTAGGATTTAACATTTAATCCTGGATGAATCCCATAAATTGATTTATCGTGCATTCCATTGTGGAATCGATAAAATAAATATATATATAAAATTAAACGGAATAAAATATACAAAAACAACAAATAGGATCAATAAATAAATATATTACATTGGTTAGATTTATGTAATTGCATTGATAGGACGAAGTAGGACAAAATATTTGTAATAGGTGTGTAATATGTAATATTTGTTGAGTAAAATTTTCTCAAATGTCTTCCAGGATTAAATATTACCTACATAAATTGGTACAAGAATGCAATATACTCGTATACATGCTTAAAGATGTTTTTAGCATGTATATATTACGATCGAAGATAAATCAGTGCAGCATTTCGCAATATTTTAATCATTTATTGTTGGGGGTATATACATGTATATATAATCTGTTTAACAAAATCATATGTGTTCACGATTATTAATTCAAGTTATTTATTCCTATAACGCGCCAATTTTAGCCTAAACTTTCAGTCTATCCATATATATATATATATATATATATATATTCTGTACTGATAACTGGTTTTATACCAGTTAAAGGAATATGACGTGAGATCCAATAAATGTTATCTCGCGAAACAGAAAAATTTTTTTAAGCAATTATTTTAAAGTTTATCGATTTTTCGTTAATTTAAATACTTTATTTTGAGGAACAAATATTTATTTTTAATACATTACAAAATAATTTTGATAGGATTACATACAATATGTAGCAACAAGATGTAATTATCGAAATTCAAATTGTGTTCGCTTGAGTGCATGAAATATTCACATTAGCACAATATTGTGCTAATGTGAATATTTATACGGGAAATTAATTATATCTTTCGGATCTCACGTCATTAATTCTTTATTTCTCATCCACTTGAGGTGAGACTCGATCGAAACGATAAATCGAAAATATAGGCCATAGATTTTTAGTTCGCGTTTATCAATTGTCACTTATTTACTTTGCATTTTTATTAAAGTCTTACATGCTTATATCATATTTATAGTAAAAATCCTATTATTCGCAAAAAGTAATCGTATTTATTCGAGTTATACGCGGTCGATTAAAAGACTTTTTCAAGATTAATAGTTTCTGATTGATTAAAGTCTTTTTTATTCTTAATCGAAGATGTAATCACGCGTGTAAATTATAGTATACATACATATAAAGTAATAAATAGATTTTAGTAATTCCGTAATTAATTAGTTTAATTATTATAATTGGCCTTTCGCGACGCGGTCGTGTTTCGCGCATCGTGGGAAAGAGCGTAAAAACATTACGCATTACGCTCATTCGCCGGCTATGATCAGCCGGCAATAGAAGGAGTGTTCCTCATTCCTGTCTACACAAGGTAGGTTGGTGTTTAACACCACCAATTTATTGTACACTGTACAGGTAAGAAAATATTTCTTGCACAAATGTGCATGTGTAATCGGAGACGAAATAGTAATGTCTCCAGTAACATTTTACCGCGAATTAAGAATCTCAAACTCCCTTTTAAAATTTAATACACATTTTCCTAGTCGCGATCGCGACTAATTAATAATCAATTAACTAATACATTTTGGTGGGCAGAAATTCGGGTGGGCAGAAATATGTTAGTAAATAGAAATGTGGTTAGGTAGGAATTAGGAATAATTATCTCTATACATATATTCCCTACCAATTTATATACCAATATGAATTGGTAGGGAATACATGTAGAGATAATTATCTATACGTAGAGATAATTATCTATACAAAAGTCCGGGTAGGTAGAAACACGGGGAAATTATAATTCGTAATATTAATTGTATAGAATAACTACATATGTGATAAAATTATGTAAATCTTGAGTACATTGTAGCTAATGTAAGTAATATTGTATAATATTATTAAATTATCATGTTACTAATTATGTAATAAATTTTTAGTTTAATACATAATATATAATTTTAAATTATATTGTAAAACTATGTAATATTATACAATATTACTTAATTATATGTAATATTAGTTATAAAGAAATTATATTGTAATTATAAAAAATTGTAATCAAATTGAAATTTTGTGATACTAATGCCGGATATATTGCACGAAATCGAATTTCAGTATTATTATACTTATTACAAACTTATTCGTGTAATCTGGCATTAGTAAACTATCTCAAATATGTGCAGTATTTATAATATACATGTATGTACGTAAATATGTCAAAAGCTTTCTTTGTAATGTATTTTGTATAAATTTATTGTATTTTATATAAATATACAATATAATGTAAATATCTCATAATAATAAATATGTATGTAAATTTCTCAATTCAAATCCTTCGTATTTTATAATTCTGTACCTATACTTTCTACTTTTTGATATAAAATAAATTGTATTGTTATACACTGTTATATATTGTATATTTTTTGTATGACGAGAATAAATAATAAATAATAAAAAAGCACAGAACCAAAGAAAAAGAGGACCGCCGATGAAAATTGACGGGGGTGGTGGAGGGCCTCTTCACTG
Organism: Leptothorax acervorum; assembly: GCA_035220615.1. Taxonomy (NCBI): domain Eukaryota; kingdom Metazoa; phylum Arthropoda; class Insecta; order Hymenoptera; family Formicidae; genus Leptothorax; species Leptothorax acervorum. Next base: position 225,860 of record JASTWQ010000002.1, on the reverse strand, counting down.
AGATAAAAAAGTTAACTTGCTTAAATGCGTTCAACTAATTACCATTTTTTTAATTGGAATATTTAAATATTTAAGTCAAATTACGTCGTTAAATTTAATTTAAATACTTAAATATTTCAATTAAAAAAATAGTAATCAGTTGAACGTCAAGTTTACGTCAAGTTAACAACTTTTTTTCTCAGTGTACACTATTCTACAGATTAGTCTGTTTTTACCGAATAGAATTTTAATTAGCTCTGGAAATATATAGATATATAACAACTATTTTAATATGTATAATATACAATATATAACTAAAAAAACTACGAGATCAAGTTTAGCCAAAATGCATTTAATCGCATAATATTCAATAAAAGCAGAACAGTTTTATAAAAAGATAACATTGCTTATTCATTTTCCTCGCGATTATCGTTAGATAATCGTCTGTTAAAGTTAAATCGTATTATACATCATCAGATGAAACCGCGTTATTCTATTCATAGCGCAGCGTAGCATAAAAAGAAGAAGGTTCCATTTAATATTTCTAAAAAGATATAACTTATAATTTTCTATTTCAATGATGACAAGTTCAATTTCCGTTGGAATACCCTCTTCGCTCTGACGCAATGTTATCTTTGCCAATGTAATCTCACCTCTACTTTATGATGCATCTGATCTCCTCCCGTTCTCCCAGCGATGAAAGGAAACTCCGGAGAGTATTCCAAGTGCCAAACCCATCGAATATGACGCTCCAGTGGAAGAACACTGTAACAAATTGAAAACAAGGCCATCAGTACAGCTATCGCATTACATGGTATGTATCTTAACCGCTTTTGCTTCTGGTTGCGCTGTATCTCATTTTAAACTAGCTTATTTATTCATCGAAACAAATGCACTGAAATGAAAGCTGTCTGCGATATTTAACCGGGAATAACTATGCCTGCAGAAGAAAAGCAGATAATATGAAACTTGTATATATGCACTGATGCACATCGTTGAAATCAAACGCATGCGGTGATTGCGCGTTTATATTTCTACGTTTCGTTAAAACGAACTCTACCTCAGTAATAAAAATAATTTTACAGAAGCAAAAATTGAGATCAGAGAAATACATGATAAAAAGTATGGACGCGCACCGATCTTCAGTGTTTCATTGTCGGTTATTATTTATTGTTGAATTACATCACACAGGATGCGTACGCAAACATATACGATGAAAAAAGCAAACAACGTATGTCATAGGGAGAGAGTGCTTCAACAACTATCAGGAATAAAGATAATTAAATTTTTATTACGAGTCCATGGATTCCATAAAAATGTCACGATACTCAAAAGTTGCACATCCATTTACGCAAATATAATCTATTTACGGGTCTACGCAGGCTTTTGAATAACGCATACCTATACGCCGTATAAATCCTGGATTTATTACATTTTTACCATTGTTAACGCAGTTTATTTTAATATTTTCGAAAGAGAGCTTATATAACAAAGTTCTCGCCCATACTAAATCGATATATGAATGATCAAGAGCCAAACTCCAATGTAAGCTGAATTTTTTTTTTTTATTTCCCATTGTTGCGAGGTGTACGTTTCACGTATAGGTATCAGTTGCACATTCCGAAACTTGAAAACACCTCGTGAAATAAAATTTGGAAAATTCCATCGCGAACGCGAAATAACTTTCGGAACAATAACCCTCGAGATGCGTGCCAGTTTATAATGTACTGTCAAGGATCGTATTTTCGTCCTAAACAGGAGTGCATCACTTGCAAAACAATACTAAAGCGATTCGTATTAATTGCGCCACAAAGTTATTTGATTGAGATTATCGCCGGATAATTTAGAAAGCCGTTTTGAAACACGCCGCACCCGTCCGGTAATTTAACTAATAGCCGTTGCACTAAATCTCATTAAAATCAGAATGACGTACTAGCTTTAATCATGACCGTGGCAGCGTTACGTTTGCACAGAAGATGTGGAGTGTGTGTATAGGTATAATACGCGCTTTGTAATATATGGCGGACGGTAATCATCAAGAATCCTGTTTAGCCATATGTCGTCCACCAATTTGCGTCACGGCAATTGGCCGCGAAATTTAATCGCGTTATCGGGAGAGATTTTCCCCATTGACAGTTGCGTTGCGTGACGGTTCTCCAATTAAATATCCTGATAGTAGCGAATTTGTGTGCCCAACGGCTGTGGCTTATGCAAATGTAATTTCCCTCGAAAATATCGGAACTCGTACAAATCGCGCCGTGCGTTACGCCATGTAAATACTCGAAAAATTCTCCAAAGGCTCGGGAATATTACATTTAAAATTACGCGAGGTATCAAAAGGACTTGAGTACCTACTTCATCATTTTTGACGTATTAACAAACATCACTTTAAATAATTCTCTGACCGTACCTATCTCTCATACGATTTACAAGGATTCCCATGTAAAAACAGAATCTGATGATATTAAAGTAGAACTATCTATGTAATTTCTTAGATGCGCTTCGAATAGCAAAAGATTGATCTTATATAAATATAACAAGGATTAAAATAGCATTTTAATCCTTAAATACCCCATGTGATGCAAATTAATGCATATACTACGATGATATAATAGAATGTATCGACTATCATATGTGTGCAACGCGTATAAGAATATTTCATGATTTAGAAAAGAGAAATTTCGGAACAAGAGTTTAATCTATATTTCATTAGAGGTTTTTATTTACAATATTTAGAATATACCTCGAATATACCTTCAAAATATACAGTCCTTTTGTTGTCTCATTTACCTCTAATTAGATGATTTGTAAATCTGGAACGCTGTCTCGCATTCACGTCGTCGTCACGATGTTCTTAATAATCGTAGGAACGCATTTTCGGAGGCAAACGAAATTGCAATGTAGTTACGCGAAAAAGAAACAGTGCTACGCCACTGGACGGAATATTGATCGAGAGGGTGTAGAGAGACCCTTACACCGGGAGTGAGTCGCGAGCCAACCCTTACGTAGGCTCTCTCGCATACTCGCATTATGTCTCGGATGGCGACGAAATCAGGACCATTAAGCTGGAACGTTAATGTTTTCACGTTTCTCATTAAACCATCCAACATCGCCAACATCGCCAGTAATCGCTTGCAATACATGTCCAATTACTATTTCATTTATACCGTGTCATATAGAGTGTTCGGTAAATCATGGTAACAGGGAGATGACTCTTCGTGAAAAATCACGCAAAGAATAATATTGTTTCCTCGAGTGCGCGCGTAGCTTTCGAGAGAAAAGCACGTGAAACTCGTGAAAGTGGTGTGTGAGTGTGTATTCGAAATTGACATTACGTCTGTGTCGTCTAGTAACACATTTACACACAATTTTAGAATTTAACGAGTAAGGAAAAGTGGACTTTGAGAGTCAAATGCGGTTAATTGTGCATAAGTTAACGCTATGTAATATTTAAGTAATAATTAATATAAATTATACGTTTCGGCTCTACTTTGAGCCAGCTTCAACGACGGTGATAGATAAATTAAATAGTCTCAAGATCTCCGACGAGATGGCTCAAAGTAGAGCCATCCGAAACGATGTGATTTATAATTTGTATAAAATTATTAATTAAATGTTACATAACGTTAACTTATGCACATCTAACCGCGTTTGACTCTCAAAGCCCACTTTTCCTTGTTGCTCATTAATTTTAATATCGAAAGGAAAATCTTTAATTAATTACATATTTAAAAATTTGTTTACACGACGACATGTGTACTTATAGTGTGATTCCAGTTATCGATGTCGTTAATTTTCGCTAATCTCTCGAAACAGGAAGATACAATCGCGAATGTATATTTTAGCTACAAGTAATTATTACAAAATCTGCATTCAAATCGACACGAACATACAAATGGCAATATGTAATTAAACAGACATATACCAAACTTTCATGTTCAAAATAATTTTATCTCGAGAATTGTGCGATTAATCAAAAAAGACATTTTTTCTATACTTTTTGTTCGTCTCACCACACGTTATACTGTGAACGTACATGATCAGCTTCCAGCCGATATTATTTGAGAATTTGCTCGGATAACAATATTATCTAAACGAGAGAAATTTACGAATCGTCTGCTGTAATCTTCATGTTCACTTTAACAACCCTCCAATCCCCTACATAAATCAAGCTCGACTAAGGGTTGAGATGCTAACTGACCGTTGAAACGGATTCGAAACGGAGTGAATTGATATCCGTTCGCCGGACGGAATTTGTCAGTCTGAACCTTCGAGATCCCTTTCGCTCGATGGCGCCCGATCCGGTTTTGCTTTTGAGAATCGAAGTTACGATGCGCCAGGGTGTACCGCCATACCGGAGGGCCTTTTCTCTTTTGACGGGAGACAAAGGGATGCAGAGAGAATTGAAACCGCCACCTTGATGCTCGTGGTGAACCACGATAATTGGATCAGCCCACCCCTATGAGTCGCGACTGAAATTAAGTAACCTCCGGCGCGTATTCCTGCGACGGGCTGACGATCTCGTCGGGGACAACCCTGAAAAGCTCGCCCGACGCGGCGGAATAATGTTAGCGCGCGAGAACGAAGCAGTCGGGGGAATATAGGGGAATGCAACAAACGCACTTTGCTCGCATACGAAATCGCGGATAAAGCTCGCGGCAAACGATTGCTTCAATATAAAAAAAAAAAACGTCGTTTTCTTTATCACATAATGTCGTGTGTATTTAATGTATGTCAAGTGCTTTTATACACGCGGAATAACAATCAAATTAAATAAAAGTCACGTAATTCTACAGAAAGATGAAACAGTTGCACAAAGCAATCGCATTTCGCGAAAATGCATCGATGCACTTTTGCGAGAATCGCAAAGGATGCATAACTTGGATCGCCGAAAGGTAAAAAGCCGTGCAGAGTTCTCCCCTATAATTTTCTTCCATTCTCGCTTAAATAAGAGAAAAGAGCTACGGCTCGTCCCCGTATCCAGGATCACTCGGTATAAATCAACCCCGTCTTATGTACTAGGGTGAAAATATTTTTCCCCGGTAAAATAAATATTACATCTCGTTAGGTTGGCGTTACGCGAGCCCGCCTAAGAAAGGACTTAAGCCAGCAGAATGGCAAGGCCGTAAAGAAAGCAAGCGGAAAAAGCTTCGTCGGTACGACGAGAACGCTTTGTGCGACCGTGGCTTGCGGCGTGACAAAGCCACCCGAGTCGTCGGAAAAGGCAATTTGTACAGAGTGCTTAAGTTACACATATTAGTCATAACGTCGTGCTTTCGCAGTAACGACCAATTATATCGTGAAAGAAAGTCAGGGTGTCCGCAGATCGAGCCATCCCTCACCCACGAATTCTTTGACCAATTCTTTGGAATTGAATTCTTTGAATTTTTCTTTAACAAGGATTCGCTGAATCCTCCAAACGATCGAAAGATTCTTCGCCAATTAAACTTCGGGAATGCGCGAAAGGATAAGATAAAACTTTACGTTTCTTATTTTCAACATCAAAATATTAATATATTACGTGACGAGAACTGTCTTTTCTCTTCCGCGATTGTGTCTTAAATTCGCGCATAAATTAAACAGATAATTTCAGCGAGAAACTATAATTTATAATGTTTCTTCCATTAATAAGAAAAGATCTCAAGAGACTTAAAAGTGCTATCAAGCAAACGGACTTTACTTTTAATTTCTAATTCGAAGATTAGTTACAGAGATATTTAATGCAAAAAGTTTACAGTACTCACGGAAGAATATCGCAACAGTAAGATGAAAAACTTAGATTTTTTTTTTCTTCGCGCAGAAGAGTTAGCATTGGAATGAAATCCCTTCGATGCCCGGCAACAACAAAATACCCGAGGTTATTACTCGGTTGCGCGAATAGACAGATCTCCGGGGGTGAAAAGCAGTTTCAAAGCGTCTAGTCTAACAATGGGGCACAGGGGGGAGAAAAACGACGGGTATGAAAAGCGTCCCGGAAAATAAAGGGTAGATACGGTGAAAAGAGCACGTGGAAGACCCGTGGCCATTCAATGCCAAGGTTGTGTGGCGTACGAAGTTAAATCGATATTCAATACTCCACGTACGATAGTGACATTCGTACAGAGAATTCGTACAGAGAATTTAATCGTATTTTACAAATGATATCTTCGATTTCATGGCTGGCATCTCGGAGATTAAAGCTAACTCGCGATAGTAGGTCCGCTTCGTCAAAGCATTCTTCGTAATTCTTTGAAATTATAAAAAAATCGTTTAAAATACGCTCTAAATTCACTTTATAATCTTCCGAAAATTATATTACATGTGATTTGGAAAAAAACAACTCAAAATTGAACAATTTTCACGTTTTATAAAAATATATATATCCAAATCTTGGAAAAATGATGTGTTGCTACTGAGCGAATTTAACTCGTGATACTTTTTCAATAAAGATATAAGCGCTTTGAATAGAATCTTGTATAGAAAAGAAAAAATTTCTGAGATTTGTGACAATCTTTTCCCAACTTTATCAGTTTATATAAAATTCTTTTCTGGAATTTAATATTATATTACGGATGTAAAAATATGATTATAAGATAAATCGCTTATTTAATATTTTCTTTCAAGATTTAATATATTTTTATTCAATATTCTCTTTTCTCTGGGATTCTCTGTTCCTAGCAGAAAAAAATATTATATAATAAATCTGTTCATCGCTTGAAGTACCAATGCAATTCGTGCGCAAATTCAAGACACAATTGTGAGAGAACAATAGATTTTTGTCGTATATGATTCTCGTTTTCCAGCTCGCTTCGCGTAGTGAACATTTCGTTTTCCGTCGGATGTATACATATATTTCCGGATTATACATTCTATACGCGCGGGATGTACCTACGTTGCGTTGCTCGCGAGTATTTTGTGGCTTCGATTTGATCTATCCGATTGGACGAAAGAAATCAATCGTGTGCATTGTTCCGTGAATGACATCGATAGGCTCTATTTGATACTGTTTGAATGAGTGTACGTAAACTCTGCCACGAGCACCGCGTTTTCCTGATCTCCTCACAAATTTAACAGATATCCGATAACGCGAAGTCTTGAACTGTCAATTAATCAAATGTTTTAACAGCTTAACCAGACGGAAGAATATTTCATAACCATTTTAATTTAACAGTTAATGATTAATGGAATTGATCATGTTGACATTAAAATTACCGCTCTTTAGTAAACATCATAAATATCATTTTACATTGATGACATAATTAGTTATGGGATTTAAACAATGATAGGGATTTCTCACTTTTCCTTATAGTCTGAAAACTTATATTTGTAAAAATTCCATAGATATATTTATTAAACATAAAAACTACATAAATATATTTATAATAGTAGGTATGTCGATCAGATAAAAATATTTGTAGAAACATTTCGTTTTTAAATTTTACAAAACATTTTATATATTATTTTACCTTAAACATATTTGCTACAATTTTAACAGCCTGAAAAATATTTTCGGGAAGCATTCCTAATCTTTCTCGCCCTAAAAATGTTCTAGGATTCCATTTCATTTTAGTTACCTAACTTTTTTTCATCGCGTTTGAGAGGATCGATTACACGTTGCATGTTCGCGTCGATCGTGTACAGAAAACGCGAAAGATTGTTGCTTCTCGATTCCGAAAGTAACAATCAAATACGGATTTTCCAACGGAGGCACAGGCACGTTCTTAAATCCTGCCTAAAGCGAGCTATTCGGCGTATACAGTGTGTACCTCCTCATACAAAATGTAGCCAAGGTTCGAGACAACAGCGGACAGAACGGAATGGTATGCGCCCGAACTTTCCCGATAGCGGGATAGAATTCGCAGATTGCATGCTAAAACTTTCAGGCGAGGCGAACGAGGAGCGTGTTTTAGAAGAAAAAAAATAATCAGAATGCAATAATAAAATCGTATTCATGTCGATCGCACCTGTATATAGAACTCTCTTATCGATGGTACAAACAGAGAGAAGATTCTACGTGAAAAAAAATAAAAACTAATAAAATCTCTCATAAAACTTCGTTTTCGACTTTTAAAATCAGAAAATTAATGTGCCGTGACATTTTTAAGCTTAAGGAACTTTTAACTACTTTGCGATCTCTAAATCGTCTAACTAATCTTTTTTTTTTTTTCATATTTTTATAGTAGCAATATAATTGAAACTCGGCGACGTGACAAAATTCATTATAAATAAAAATTGATTAATTGACGTCTTAATCTTTTACGATCTCGGTAAAAAAAATACGATTTCAGAAACAAGAGATTAAACCACGATTGCCCGTCTGTCGCAATTGCGACCTTCTTGCGGCATTCAATGCGGAATACACCCTCCTCATCCTCCCTCTTCCCCCTTCCCCCTCCCCTTGTAGTCGACTGTACTTTTGCTAGCAGCAAGGGAAAAGGCACGTTAGCACGTGACTGGAATTCGTTTTACAAACTCTCCGCAACCACGCATATAGAGTTCGCGTTTTAGGCGGTCGCATTGCACGACATAAAGTGGAATCCATTTCTCTGAGATAAACTACCTACGAGAAGTGTTGTGAGAGATATAACAAGAAATAAATTGGTAGAATAAACTACGAGCATTCAAATAGCTGAATAGCATTTAGATAGAAGTGATTCACGATAAAGTCGGGAAAAATTCTGAACATATAGGAACTAGATATTATTTATAAAATATATGTTTATTACTGTTGCTTGTTATGACTATGTGCTATGAGAAAAAGAATATTTAGCTAAATCTCGAACGTTAACGTTATAAAAAATAAATTCATCGTCAATGCAACAGCAATGCGTTCTTTTACTTGAAAAATAACACGAATGTCACAAGATTAATGATATCATGATAATAGATTGATGCAAAATTTTTTGTCTTATTTTTAAAATAATATTTATACAAGCATATATAAATGTAATAAAATAAAAATATTTTCGAGCACCAACCTAATGCTATGTTTTTGGTTGTAATATGTAATGTCGGAAAGAATAATCGACGCGATTACATGTAGCGCGAGCTCATTAACTCGAGACTAATTCTTTGGCGTGCCGGTTCGACGCTAAGTACCTTCACTTCAACGCGCTGGCCTACATGTAGATCCCTTTTCATACGAGTGATGTGTATCAGTGCGTCGTTACCAACGCCCACGTCTACAAATGATCCAAAATGCGTGACGTTTCGCACGACGCCGCTCAATACGGTACCGACGGTCAAATCGTCGATATGTCGCACGCTGTTGCGAAACAGCGGCTTGCTCAATTTCGATCGTATATCGTCGTCCCTCCGCATGGTCAGAGCTTTAACTATTGTCTCTATCGTAGTCTCGTCGGTGCCGAATTGCGCGGCTAGCTTTCCGTGTGCAGTTCTCGCGTGAAAATTTATCCTCCCGATAAACGCCGGAGTGCCGATATCGTTCAATTTGCATTGGCAGTGTTTTACAAATTCATTCGCTATCGCGTACGATTCCGGATGGATCCACGTCTGATCCAGGGGATTAAGATCGTTCTCTGATTTACTGTTTCGTTCCGACGCGGTTTCGCTAATCGTTGCTGTCTCCGGCAGAATTCTTACAAATCCTGCGCACTGTTCGAACGTTTTGCTGCCGATACCCTTCACCTTCAACAACTGCCTTCTGTTCCTGAACGGTCCGTTTTTCGTTCGCCACTCGATGATATTCGTAGATCTAGAAAGCGTCAGACCGGCTACTCGTTGTAGAAGATAATGGGAAGCTGTATTGATATCAACTCCTACAAAACTCACGACCTCCGTGACAACCTGAAACATTTGATACTAATATCTCCTCTGCTATATCGAATTCCCCCCAAAAAGCTATCGCGTTATTATCTGAGAAATTTTTTGAAAAATCTCTAATCGCGATTGTTTTATAAAACAGAATGGGCATGAATCTGTCGCACATCCATTTAGATTTCTAAAATTATCGCTATAAGAGAAATATCAACTTCGAATTTATCAAAGAAATTTGCATTAAAAAATTATGCAATTATTTTTACATATCTATATAACAGTTAATATATAACGTCCAAAATTCTTAAGTTATTTTACATGTCCAATTCTCCATTTAATTAATATTAAACAGCAAATTCATACTAACTTCGGATAGCGTCTTGGTCAGTTTCGTCTCGGGAAGATCGTGCTGGTACATCCCGACTCCCAAGTGCTTCGGCTCTATTTTCACCAATTCCGCCAACGGGTCCTGCAAGCGTCTCGCTATCGAGACAGCCGACACTAAGTTCGGATCGAGATCCGGGAACTCGGATTTTGCCTGCGGGCTACAGCTGTAAATCGAGGCGCCGCACTCGTCGACAATGGTGTACATCGCGTTCAGCGAGCCGAGCAACTTCGACTCTATTACCTTCGTCAGGAACAGCTCGGTCTCCCTGCACGCCGTAGCGTTCCCCAGGGCAATTATCGTGCACCTGTATTTGTTGACTAATTTCGCCAGCACGTTAGACGCGTCTTTAAATGCCGATGGATGGTTGTGAGGATATATCACGGCGGTCTCGAGAACGTCGCCTTGCTCCGACACGACGGCGAGCTTGCATCCGTGACGGTAACCCGGGTCAATGCCGAGAACGATTTTTCCTCGTACAGGCGGGATGAGCAGCAATTGCTTAACGTTAGTGGCGAATACCTCGATAGACGCCTTTTCCGCGTTCTCCTTCATCTCGCTCCTCACGCGACGTATCACCTGAGGCTTGATCAGTTTCTTATAAGCGTGATCGATACCGTCGTTGAGTAATTCCCCGTGGAGCATTTTTGTGCCGTATCCTCGCTCTCGTTGATGCGCGTATCGCGACAAACAGCATTCCTTGAACGCGCGCTCGAAAGCATCGGGAAGGACGATCTTTACGCTGATTATTTTTTGCGATTCAGCCCGATTGATGGCCAGGATGTGGTGCGGCTTGATAGTGTTCACGCTCGATTTGAAATTAAAGTACTGCTCGTACTTCTGGCCGTTTACGTTCTTCGAATCCTCCGTTGCTTTACACTGCGTCGTGTGTATATCTATAACGGACGTTTTCCGGAGGGACGTTACCCTGTCAAAAATCTCCTTGTTCTTGCTGATGACGTCCGCTATTATGTGCGCGATACCGCTTCTCACTTCCTGCTCGTTTCGCAGACCTTCCTTCCGTTCGTCTATCAAGGATGCCAACGGTGGTGTATCGTCTCCCTGTAAAATCGCACCGCTGATAACTCCCAGGCCCAACTCTCTGGCCTTCTCCGCCAGACTTCGCTTCGACGCCGATGGTTTGTACAAAGAGTAAATATGCTCGAGATCGGCGAGGGATTTTGTAGACGTGACAGCGGAGTGAAGTTCCGGCGACCATTTCCCTAATTTGTCAATGTTCTTGATAATCGCCGCAGCGCGAAGCTTAATGATCTTCGCCTGCTCAAAACTCTCGAGAAGCGCTCTCAACTTATCCGACTCCATAGAACCGGTCATGTTCCTTCTGTATCTCGCGATGAAGGGTATAGTGTTGTCCTCCTTGAAAAGCCTCACCACGTTCTCCACGATACGTTTATCTACGTTGTTAATTTCGCTTACATAGTCAATATCGGTCCATTCCGCGCATTGCAAGAAGCTGGAGCTCAATCTTTCCTCGATCTTCGTATCTTCCTTTACACGAGTTTCAACCGAATCTTTCCGGTTTTGTTGTGACGCCTTTACATCTGCGGAATCGGTACACGACGATCCTTCCTTTAGCTTTATTTTCTTGTTACTTGTCACCAAGCTTTCTTCTCGATTTTTTCTCTTGACAGATTTAACATCCCCGCTCTGCGTGTTTCTCCTCGCTCTCTTCTTCGTCGGTTTTTCTTCTCCTTGATCTGCTACAATCTTCTCTTTCCTTTTATTTTCTTCTACTACATAGTCCTCATCTTCTGATTTCTTAGATGTCTTCTTACAATCATTATCATCGGAATCCGATGATAATTCAATTATCACTTGGTTTTGCTTACCTCGCAAATTTCTTTTCATCGTTTCCCTCAACGTTATCTCGTCTGTCAAATTAATAAATCAGTTCTCTCACAAATATATATATACAAATAAGGCAGGTATCTCATTCGTTCTTTTTGTAACTTGCATTGCTTTGTCAATATGTCTTGTATATGGACCGCACAATAATTGTATCATTCAGAATCTTAATGAAAATCAGTATAAATGTATAAATATCTAAATATGTTCATGTCGATTCTCCTAAAATTTAACTCTTTATGTATCTCAAGCCAAATACTCTTCTTCTAGTATGCTTGGACGTAAAGTCTTTATCTAGTAGAGTTGATTTTATAGAAACGAATATCTATCAAGTTGCAAAAAGAGTTAGATTAATCTAACAATAGGTATTAATTATTATTTAGTGTGACTGTTAGTTGTTACCTAAATAATTTAAACTAAAATTCGACGTAAACTCTCCGCACTCCAGTTGTCAACGTATACGCGGTGTGAATGGCAACCCTAACCTATCGCAACCAGTCGCAACGTGACTGGAGAGAACTGTAAACACCACTGCCGATAGTGCCGATATTCGAAGGTGGACCCGCCATCTTGACGATTTTACGTGTACTTGTTGCCAGGCGCAAGTCGCAAAACCACGCAACCGGCAACGTGAGAAAGAAATGAGAAAATATGCAGCAAAGAACATTTCTTTGCGCTTTCTTTAAATACGAAAAGGAAGAGAATAAAAAATAATATAAAAGTATCAAGGTTAGCTGCAAGATTAATAATAGATAAAATCGCTAACATTTCTCTGTTTCTCTTTCACGCAACATATGTATAATATCTTTAACAACAAGAGAGAGCAAAAATTAAATCTCGACGCAGCGAATTATAAATATATTAAGTATAAAATAAAATCGCCAGCGTTTTCTCCCATCCACCCCCCCCCCCCCCCCCCCCCTTCGATCGTCTCTCGATTCTCTCTCATATCTATAGTTCTCTTTCACGCAATATCTTTATAATAGCGAGAGAGCAAAGATTAATCTCGACGCAGCGAGTTATAAAGTATATTAAATCTAAAATAAAATTGCTAGCGTTTCTTCCATCTACTTCCCCCCCCCCCCCCCCCTTCGTCTCTTCTCACTCTGTTTCGATCTCTTTCATGCAATATCTTTAATAGAGCGAGAGAGCAGCAGGAATTAATCGCTCGACGCAGCTTGCAATTAAATATCTGAAGTACCTACCTGGCGAATGTGGCGATGATCGCATGCCGATGTCGCTTTCGCAGCAATCCAGCGATGAAACCGGGAACGGGAAGCAGGCGAAGGAGTAGATTCCGACCGACGCGACGCTGCATATGGCCGATCGCGCGAATCGCCGATCGCGCAAAGCACCGGCGCAAAATAAACGACCGCACGTACATGTTCGCGGCACTCATGTCGCTAGCCTTCAACGGAACACTCGCGGCGAGACGCAACGCTTTCGCGTGCGAGATTCACGGAATTTCGGAAGCGATGATCGGAGCTGATTCGGAGAGAAAAGAGCGCGGACTTGCGGGAGCGAGATTCGAGCGCGCGAAAAGAAATTCCACGACGACGCGCGTGCGCCGCGTGCGGTCGCGGTTCGAATTCCACCTCGAGAATCGCATTATCGAATCGCTTCGAATATCGCAATTGTCGAAATATCGAAACGATCGCGGCGATTCAATTGCGATTTCAGGATTTTGTGTTTTGCGTTTCCCGCGTTTTAACGTAAAACGGGTTCAAAAGAAAAAAGTACGGAAAAGGAATTAAATAAAAAACAAAAAGGCTAAAACAATTAAATGACGATGTTGTTAACTCGACATGAAATTCGAGATTCTTATCATGGTTTAATTTACTTTCTATCTTTTTCTAATTCTTAGAACTATAAAAAACAATTAAACTTGATCCGACAATTAATAAATTGCAACAATTCGTTTGATATGCTATTTTCGTTATTTATTTAATATTTAGCTGCGTTTAGCAAGAAAAGAATAGCTTAGTAAGCGCTGATACTGATAAGTGATATTCATTATATTACTAGAGCTGAAAATCGTATACGTATAGCGCAGGTCACGTGCATTATATAAAGTTTCATCACATTTCAGCACTGACAATGAATATAATTATCGGAATGCAGCCTAAACTACTGCTTGTCTGCCGAACAACGTGACCGTCCTGCTCGCGTCAATGCACGGATTGAAGGTTATGTTAACCTAGGTTAGACTCCAGATAGTTCAGAGTTGGAGACTAAGGTTCAGTTAGTCTCCGCGTTATTTCAATTCTGCCAGTACTCGTCTACAGTGTGTAATAATACAGTAAATTCAATCCCATTACTCTATATCGCATTGTCCGCATGACATAATGATGGAGCACTACCGACAGTTCATGAGGCTAGTGAACGAGCAATTGAAGAGATACGTCGTGCTTCACAATGCGACAACAAAGGGAATTATAAAAGATGCCGCGGGAAAAGCGCAGAGCAAGCTCGCCGATGCGCAGAGTATCGCGACTGAAAAGTACAATATCGTTGCGAAAGTAAGCAATAAATATCTAACAGATATAAGAACCGTTTTTATTTCTTGCAACCGGTTCTTCGACAAACACTGATTTCTGATAAAATCTCTCAGATCAACTTTCAGTCTTGTTCAGGAACCAAGTGACAATGTAAAACATATCCTGTTCTTATGTATTTACATAAAATTATCTCGTGACATTTATCAGCAAGCTACTCAAAATTTTTCAGATTTTTAGATTGGAACGTAATCGCACAGTAAAATACCAAATTTCTGAAGTAACATTTGTTTTATAATATATTTATCTAGTTTTTACTTTCCTCGTTTTCTCGCAACAATGTTACAAAAAGCTATGTCAATCTGAAACTTTATCCAAGGTTTTTTTACTTTCAGTTATTAATTGCTCGAAACCTATAAGTTAAGTTTACATTTTGATTGAAGAAAAAAATCGATTTTAAATTCACTCAATAATCTGAAGATTCTTCATTAAAAAAGGAGGATATCTTTTAGTTGGAGCTCTCTCTCTGTATGTAGTATGTAAGACAACTGTGTTACATGAAATTAACTTATGTTGTAGAAACTTAGTGACCAGGCTATCATAATGCAAGATTTAAACGCCAAGGCGTTAGAACAGAGTGGACCATTGCCAGGAAAAATCGTAAAATGGTGGCAATGGTACAACCACCTGGTAGGAATGGATACAGTTGAAACAGCCAGAAGGCAGGTGATCGCTCTTCAGAATAAACTGTTCGACTGTCAGGACAACAGGAGAACTTTGAATAAAGAATTAACGGATATCACTTCTAAACTGCAAGATATTTATGCGGAACTAATTCAGACGAAGCGAGACGATCCCAAGTACGTGCAATTAACAATGGTGGAACACAAGTCTTTGCAGGAACAAAAGAAAGTTATGAACCAGCTGGAGTTGTCCGAGAAAGAGGAGCGGGACAATTTCACGCAGCTGGCAACGGCGATAAAAGACTATCACGTTAGCCAAAATTTAAACGCACAGAAATACAAGTATTTATCTATCATCGCCTCCGCCGTATTAGCGATTGTATCGTTGATCGGTTCAATGATACTCAATAACAGGAGGATACAAGACGTACGAAATACCATAGAGGTAGCGCAAGAAAAGAATGAATCGTTACTTCAAACACAGACGAACGAACTGTCTAACATTAAAAATGTATTGCAGTCACTCAATACCACGGTTTCCCAACAATTAGCAGATATCGGTAAAAAACAGGAAAACGCGATAGATTCAAACAAAAACAGCAATCAATTTAGTACGTCTAATATCTTGGTGACTTCCGCCAAGTATTCAGCAAGTTTGTTAATTTCAGGAGCGAGTTATATCAAGAGAGGTATTTATGCATGTGGATCGTATATTTTTTATAAGTAACGCAAATTATTTATACATCATTTATACATCATTAAAAATCTATAACTGCTCAGACACACAAACCAAATATTATGCGAGTCTTGCGTATTTCCT
Organism: Leptothorax acervorum; assembly: GCA_035220615.1. Classification (NCBI taxonomy): domain Eukaryota; kingdom Metazoa; phylum Arthropoda; class Insecta; order Hymenoptera; family Formicidae; genus Leptothorax; species Leptothorax acervorum. The sequence goes on along the minus strand of JASTWQ010000002.1, from coordinate 209,876 downwards.
GAGTATTAAAACATTTATTAATTTTTTACAATAACAATCGGTAACATATATTAGAACCTGAGAATGTTGTAAAAGAGGCTATTAATAGAAGTAAACATTAAGAGTGAAACACAAAGTTTTTTTTCGTAAGGTGATAAAAGCTCTTGTTGTACACACTTGCCTATTTATTGTAACTTGTAAACATGTGTGAGCATTTATTTTCACTGGGATGCCGTATTATTATAATACTGTACAAATTATAACTGTAAATTATCTAGATAAATTGAAATGTTATATAAAAATCGTAATATAAGCAAATGTTAATAATTTTATATATTTCATTACAAGACCGAATAAATTTTAAAAACTGAAAATTATTATTGAGTCATTGTGTAAGATTCTCAAGTAAATATCAATATATGTTTACCATATTCATAAAATATACATTTGATAGATGTGGTAATTAAAAATTGAACATGATAATTGTATGCAAGCAGCGATTAAAATTTAAGAAAATTATTGTGAATTATGAGCACCAAGATTTCCACTCCATTCCGTCTGGTGGTTTCCTCTCAACCTCTTTTTCTTTTACTTCGTCCCAATTAGTGCTTAAGACAGTCCCGCCTGATTCTATCTGTATATTACAAAATGAAATATTTCTTACAAATGTGTCATATTGACTCGTTATACTCAATGTGTTTTACATGCATCTATATAAATTAATTTTTGTTTTTAGGAGAGAAATTCAGGTTCTAGTTATATAAATGGCTTCTATTATATTAATTCTTACTTGCAAACATACTTGCAAAAATATCTTCGTAAAGATTTTTCTGTTTTATATTAAAAGTTAATGTTTGGTAAAAAAAGGCACTGTTTTATAAGATAACTGCAATTTCTTTTGTTATACTATTTAATTTGTCAACGATAAAAATTTTACTTACAAAGGACTTATTCATCGCACGTCTCACTTCATCGGATCCGTTACCGTATATGCTTTGGAAGAGAGTATTTACCGCAGAATCACCCTCACTTTTTTCCGCTGCCTCTTCTTCCACTATTTCCTTTTCTATCTTATCCCAATCTCTGGATTTCTTACAGGAGCTTGGATACTTAAGCGGTTGTGTGCCGGCTTGAAGTATTTCTTAAACAATACGCATGGTTTAAAAAAACATGATTATCTGCATATATATTGTATCGATCATAATGACATTGTGGAAGAAATATGCAGTAACTGGCAGTAACTAAATGACATAAGATAGAAGTTTAAAAGTTTTATTGCATCATAAATAATTATAATTGTTAGACATTGTTAACGAAGTAAGTAAAGTAATAAATTCTAATATCTTGAACAAGCATTTTGCCAAACATTAATAAACATTACGTTTTTGTCTCACATTTTATTTGTTTGGCATTTATATCTTGTTTTAAACATCTTTTGATGAAGTGATGGATTCACAACTTACCGTTCGGTATAGGTTTCACTTTAGTTTGAACTGGATCTCCTTCTAGTGTCGTCCATCTAATACCATCCCCTTTCTTCAGTTTTATTTCTATCTTGGATGGCGTTACCTTGTGCAAACATAGTTCCGCCACTATAAAGTTAGCCAAATCTAACTCTAAACTATATTCATTGCCGGATGGTAAGTTTGCAGATACGCTTAGCTGAAAAACAATTTGTAACATGGTGAAAGTTGTATTTTACAATCCATTAAAAATTTCACTCAGCTATCTTTTTATTAACAATTACCATGATCTGTAATATTATGTGAGAATCTCGAGATAGCTCAAGCTAGTACTATCAAAGTACTTGGCTATCCAGATATCTGGATATCGAAAAGCGCGCAGCTTGGCTACAAATGCTTTAAAGCAAATTTCTTTGTCCTGATTGGTCAATCAAACGCTTCGAAGCATTTGTAGCACCAAGTAGATCGCAGTCTTAAGAGTCACTGTGAGATATTACAGCTGCTTTTGCTTTGGACGCTTTCGTGCTGAGAGCATCACCTTTCCTCCATCTTCTTTTAACATGTAATGAGTAATAAAGGTACACAATGACGCTTTCAGCACAAAAGCGTCCAAAGCGAACGCAGCCTATGCTATTCAAAACTCCCTTATCATGTGCTAGCAGATAAGCCGATGGAGATACGTACTGTATGGTCTCCGTAATTAGTTTTCACCTTTTCCGCATTCTTGGCGAGTATCGTCACGACCACATGGGTGTCTGTTTGATACCAATCGTATTTTATCTTTGGTTTGGGCATCTACGAATCACGAACGTTATTCTCAGCACAATCTCTTCTCTCGCGGTTACATATTTACATCAAATTATTTGTTATTACTTACCTCGTTATTACTTACCTCGTTGTTCTCAATTTTGGAGCTCTCCATTTTCTCGCCTGTGTCCATCGTACGCTTATTGCTCGATCAGATCATCAAGACGGTTGAGCTTAAAATGTGAAATCTGCAACCTCCGAACTTCTCGAATATTCGCGTCTTTGCGTGACCAAAATACCAAATAAATATTCGAGGGATGCTGCGAAACAACAGACAAGTTCGTTTGCGCAGCTCGTCGCGCATCACCGTGGCGGCCAATCCACGACTAGCGAGGAATATGCGTGGAAGATTATTGGCTGTCTAAAATCCATTACGAATTGGAATTGGGATTATTAAAAATAATTAATAATCTATTAATTTGGATTATTACTTATTTATTATTACTTTTTTATGTTTTAACTGCGTCAATTTCACATTATAGATATCAAAATTATAAATTTATTAATTTTATTTAAAATTTAGAATTATAAATATAGTCTTTTCCTATTGGCGGGCGTCAGCGACACCTCTGACCGCGATCCGAACGCGGCAGCAGCTGTTCCCGCGACATTAATAACGGAGAGTCGGAGACGGCGCGGTGCCTTCTAGGTACGCGCGACTGTTCTATGGCGCCAATGCAACAGCGACTGATTTCAGAATGGCGACTGTCTTCACCTAGGAGGGTACTGATTTCACGCTCGCTTGTGGCACTCCGTGTGACTTGACGTGTGTCCGCGAAGGCCTTCTATGCCAGACAGTGACGCGTCACCCGCCGAGGATGATAATCAACAATCCGGACCAGTTCAAGGCGTGGCTAACCACCGTGCTGGAGCCGCTGTAAGTAGGCCAAGTCCGCGCTCTCCCCCGTGAAGGCAGAGTGCACCACTCCGCGAATCCGCGCGCGGATATATGTGTGTACGCGCTCGGTGAGCTCGTTAAATGGCCGTACATGTGGCTGCGCCGCGCCACGCCGCGCTCCCCGTGCAACGTGCGACACGGTATTTACACGGGGTTGCAACGGCGACTGCCGCTCCTGCCTCCTGCCTCCTGCGCCCTCCTCCCCCATCCCCTGCGTGAACACCTTTTCGCTTCCTGTCTTCTTCGCTCGAGGCCTCGAGAGCACCAGCGCTGCCCCCAGCTTCTCCAACTCGGATCCACCGAGATAAACGTCTCTCCTTTGTCAGTTGTGAATATTAAATTCTGGGACCGTATTACTACGGTATTATTTGTTGGCCCCTTGTTTAATATGTCGTAAACGGTGTATGGCAACAATATGCACTTGTGTTGGATTGAGCAAATGGAAATTTTATTATTTTTATTTGGGATGTGACTGTAGTTTGTGTCCTGCAACGATTAGGACGATTAGAAAGTCGTTTCATCGAGTGACAACAGATATTGCATGCTTAGAGTGTTTTTAATATATGATTCTAATTCTCAGCGAGCAAATCTTATGGATGTACATGGTGTTGTAATTCTCCGCTTGATTGTACTGACATTTGATTTATTCTACATAATTGTTTAAAGAAAAAGCGCATTTTTACCTTAGGGATATACATATGGTATTAATTTATGCTTCAACTTCGTATGAGAAACTAAAAACTAATTCCTGAACAAATATAAGCTCTGCTTTCACATTAAGTTTTACAAAGTACACATATTGAATGATCTATTTGCATCCCAATGCTACAATTGGTGCATTGTGCATAGATTAACTGTAGATTATAGGATTATGATGGGATAGTGGAATTGAAATAGTAAAGAAGTAAAAGCATGCAAAATATAAACAAGTTACTCAAAAAGATAGCAAGCAATTAAGTTGTCATTAATTTGAGGCAATTAATTGTCATGTCCAGTAAAATCTGATTTAGATAATACAAAGAATTCTTTCTTAAATTAAAAAGGATATGGATTATGTTCTATATATGCATTATGTTTTTTTCTTATTCTAAATACAAGTAATATATGTGTGATACCTTTTTTTAAATTAGAACATTCTTGTATACATTTGTGTCTTATTTATGCATAATAGTAGATATTGTATAGTTAATTATTTTGCAATTTTAATTTAACTTATTAATAATAAGAAGTATTTTTTGCTAACAGTATCATTGAATTTAATCAAATATATATCATGCATAAAAAAAATTATATTTAACTAATATAGTGTGTTAGTGATTGAGTTTTATAACAATTACATTTCTGAATAATAAACCTTTCAGGTATTTATGCAGTAGAAGCATTTTTCTCTTTTTCTTTGATAATGAATGTCTGTTATTAAATAATCTATTTTCCTTTCCTAGATGTGATGCAGATCCTGCTGCTCTAGCCAAATATGTCTATGCGTTGGTCAAGAAAGACAAAACTTTAGAGGAACTACGTGGCTGCATGGTCGAGCAGTTGGATGTATTTCTACAACACGGTACATTTATACAAAATATTCGATAATGTAAATTGGAAATGGTCTATTGCTTTCCTGACATTAAAAAAGTGTTGCAATTATTGTTTCCAGAAACCAAAAACTTTGTGGAATTGCTCTTCAAGACGTTGGAGACTCAGGAGTATGTGCTCCCACCGCCTAAGAGCGATCCAGATGGTGGTGGGACACCACCACCCGGTGTAAATCCACCAGCTCCAATTGTACCATCGTCAACGGAGAAAGTAATGGATGCAACAATTCCAGTAGTACCTATAATTACGAACCCGCCTGTCCCACTTCAAATTAATGGATCCGCGCCTGCTGTAATTAGTAAACGCGAGACTAGAAAATCTGATTCAGATAAGGATAAAGAAAAGGAAAAACGATCTCGAAGCAGGTAATCTTTTCTCTTTTTTTAAAGACAAGTATAAAATTAATGCTTATATGAACCGCTTATTTATTCAATGCTTATCAATGTTTGTAGCTTATATGAAATAAGGAGAGCTAAGAGATACAAGAATTTTAGTACATTAAGTCTTAATAATACTTTTCTATTACTCAATAACATAATGCGTAAAATATAGGAGTGGAAGAATGAGATCGAGAACACGATCACGATCACGATCATGGGAAAGGGACAGACGTAGATCCAGAAGTAGAGAACACATCCGACGTGATAGAGAAAGAGATAGAAGTCGCCCATGGCGAAACGAATCCCCACCGATGAGTACCAGACGACATGATCGTAGGTGCGTATATTTCATGTGTTTGTATTTGAAACGTCTAATGAAATTTCATGAAAATTTCAGTAAGAACTTTTATCATAAATTCCGAGTGATTATTTTTCTCTTAACGCTTTGAGGAAAAATATCTTGCTAATAGTAGTTACTTCAACGCTGAGCGATGCGTATATCAGACTGTTTAATATTTATTAAGATATTTAGTTTGTTTCCTTTCAATTAACTATTGAATTTTCATTTCTTTAAAGTTTTAAAAGCAATCTTTGGATATCTTACTATGTATTTTTATCTTTTAGACGTACTAGGAGCCGCAGTTCATCGCCGATACGACCTAGAATACGCGACGGTCCAGACAGTCGCGATCATCGAGCAAGGTTCAGGAACAGATCTCCAACGCCGCTTCGATCCCGATCGCGTTCAAGATCAATAGAGCGGAAGAAGATCATCGATCGCTTTGAAAGGATAGAGGTAGATAGAACGGATCGAATCGAGGGAAGTCCTGGTGGTGGCACACCGACCCAAGATAGTAATCACGGAGATGTAGACATGAGGCTGTCTACGACTAGTCAATCGATACAAAGTGTTGTCGCCGTTGCGAGTAGTATTCCAAATAATCAGACAGGTTCTTTTCAACAACAAGCAAAGAGACGTTGCAGAGACTTCGACGGTATGTACCTCGACAATTTAAAAGACAGAATAACTATCGCGTTAAAAAAGTTGTTTCTTTAAAGGTTTAAACTTATAGTGAAAATATAGTGATTCTCTCGAAGTTGCAATACATGTCTCTTTTAAATGACATAATATTTAGACATTACTCGTTATTTCTTTTTTATTTATGTTTATAGAAAAGGGATACTGCATGAGGGGAGATCTTTGTCCTTATGATCACGGCACTGATCCCGTTGTATTGGAAGATGTGGCACTTAGTCGTGTTTTGAGTTTTGGGCCGCATAATGCTCAAGCTCCAGGGACAGTTCCAGTGTCCACAGTACCAGAACCACCGCAGGGTCCTAACGGTAATCCACCACCGCCACATCTCCCTCTTGCCAGTTTACCACCACCTCATTTAAGAAACCATCATTCTAATATGGGTATGTGTTTCCATCTTGTAATGTAATTGTTTCAATAATTTAATATGTCATGATAAAGCAATATTTTTTTAAAGAAGAAAACTACATTTTGGGTTATACATATTATTAAAAGAGGCATTAGTGAAAATTACAAAATTGACAATTTTTAACCAATTAATTTAGAATGTTAGCCAAATTGTGAACTATTAATAACTGTAATAATGCATAACTATAATAACATTTTATAACTGACTTTAACTAATTGTAAGATTAACGAATTAAAAAAGAAAGAATAGCTATAAAGTTGTATTATAATTGTGTATTATAGCATTACAGTTATAAACACGGTATTTTATATTTTTTTAATGTAATGAATTAAATATGTTAGATGTTTTCGCAGAATATAATCCGGACGCACCTAGCATGGAGCCACGAATGCCATGGGGTAGACATCCGCAATCCGCGCCTGGGATTTACGGCAGGGGGCAAAGAGAACTGATCAGTGTGCCGGTTATTCCCCACACAAATTCGTCGGAAATAACCCACACCCAGAGCAATCCGCTAAAACGCAAACAAACGTTTGATTTTAATCGTCTGGGACCGAAACAGAGAGTAGTGCATAACCCGGCCAATTGCTCTCTCGAAGTGAAAAAGGTCCCACGAAGCTTAAACAATATAACACAATTAAATAATCACTTTTCCAAATTCGGTAAAATTGTAAATATCCAAGTTAATTTTGGCGGCGATCCTGAGGCAGCGTTGGTTACCTTCCAGCTGCCAACCGAAGCAAAGTCTGCTTACAGAAGCACAGAGGCTGTGTTGAATAATAGATTTATTAAAGTATTTTGGCATAATAACGTCAATAATAATGCGGCTGCTGGAGCAATCGAAAATGTGCCACCGGGTAAGATAGCGCATCTTTTATTATCCACAATAAATATTGTAGACGTTAAATTGCTGAGCGTAACTTAGTAACGAAGAATATTTTATTCTATTCAGGATGCCGTCCCTCTGTGAAAGAAAGGCTAGGCGCCGCGGTACCATTACCGGCAAAAACCGAAGATAACGAGTACGTTCCCACGCGTCGTTCGACCGAAGAACAAGTCACGCAAACCTTAGTTCCGACTTCACCTAAAGCTGCCGTTGTTCCTACTCGAGAAGAAAAGGTTCTTGCAATAAAGAAAACGCAAGAGATATTAGCAGCTAAGGAAACGCTGAAGAAGAAGCAAGAGGAGAAGCGTAAGGAGGCGATAAAGCTGACTGCCGATCTGCGTAAGAGGAAACAAGAATTGCTGGACAAACATCTGATTGAATTGCGTGTTCTGATTGACAAAGCCGAAAAAAATCCAGAGCAAAAGGAATCGATCATGCAGACGATAAAAGCTATGCAGCAGTCGATCGACAATTTGCGTAAGGATTTGGCCGCGAACGGCCAGATTGGTGGTAACAAGTCGCAGGTGAAATCTAGGGAGCAGGCGCAGAAGGAGATCCTGGACGCCGAGTTAGATTTAATGACCGCGCAACAAGAAGGCCAAGACGCTGGTGAGTTGCAGAAGAGATTGAACGAACTTCGAGCCCAGGCGGCCGCGTTGGGCTTGAACACGAATCCTGCCGTGGGTAGAGGCGTGAAAATCAGCCGGGTTGCACGCGGCACCGCGCTGTCCTTCAGGGGCCGCGGCAGAGGAAGTTTCGCTCATGTCTCGGTGGATCACCGGCCGACGAGTCTTCTAGTCTCCGGTTATGAAACTGAAGAGAAGGCGGAGGTTCTAGCGCATTTTCAAGTAAGATTTATGCAATCGTATTATTTGTAATATTTATTACAAATAATGTAACATTTATTACAGCAATCTTTTTGTCGCTCAAAAATAACTGAAAGATGCAAAGAGATCTTGTATGTACGCTGTATCTGTATTTTTTGAAGTAGTTTTAATTATTTTCTGTAATCTTATTCTTTGTCAGTAGAAACAGATTAAGATTAAATCGATGTGTAACGTTATTTTTCTTTTGGTAACCGACAGTTTTGCATCGTATATTTATTAAATGTATATAACTAATGCTCCATATATTGCTTTTATTAACATTTTGACAAGCACACGACGTGCAATTAATATTGCTAATTTCTCTTGTGCTCCAGCAATTTGGTGAAATAGTGAATCAAATAGTCGACGACGCGACACCTTCGATTGTTATCAATTTCAAATCGAGGAAAGAAGCTGAAGTGGCCCTAGTGAAAGGACGCGCATTTCAAGACAGACTGTTATCAATAACTTGGGTATCCGGCCATCATCTACATCGTGGAGGAGCTGGTACTAACTCGAGCGCATCTATACAGCTTTCATCGCGTTCTGAACAAATTGCACCTACCGCAGACGAAGATATTGACTTGGAGGTAAACATAAGACTCGTATAATTCTAGTTTTAATAAGAATAATAATCCATTTAAGTAGAATACAAATAAGTTATTTAAAAAATGAAGAAATATTCTCTGATAATATATACAATAAGAATTTTTAGAATTTTAATTTTTTCAGATATTTTAGGTTTTATATTAATTAAGGAGATTTTTCTACGACTTTTATTATTTTGCAAATAGGCAAGAAGATATTTAATAGAAAGAATTTTTGTTTTATTTGTCTGAAATTTACATAAAACGCAGAACCGATACAGCATGTCATTTCTTTTGTGCAGTAAAGATTTAATTAACGTAAATATTCTACGATAAGAGCATCTCTATATCATCTGTTGGTTCTTCGAGCGTTAAGGATGTAATTTTTCCAGGGTACGGAGGCGTTTCTCTTAGAAGAGAACGAGGAGGAAGAAGACGAGGACGGGGAGTCGCGCAGCTGGCGGCGATAGCAGCATCGGCGTCAGCGTCAGCGCCGCTTGTGACAGGAGCTTGGTGTCAAATGTAACCACAGCGTGACCATCCGGGCCGATCGTCGTACGCGACCTGGTACTTACGCCTACATTGCTGCACCGCCGTTTGATGCATCCATTGCCATGATTTTCACGAAGAAATCGAATTACATCGTGCTCATCAGCGTTATCATGAGTGTTACACTATTTGTTAATATTATTAAATATACTATACATGTGCGCACCAGTGACGGTACATCGTACCACATTAAGTGGCGCATCACAAATAGAGAAAGGAAAAAGAAGGAGAAGTGAATCAACATGCAAATTTTCCGAACAGGAATAATTGAACAAAATTTATCCCCATTATTTGTAGAATAAAATCGCTATGTTTTTTATGGGAAGAAAAAAAAGGAACACTTGTCATTCTGAGTTTTACAAGTCCTCTTCTTTTTTACGTAGAACTCGAATTGTTTTTCCTAGCTCTTGTTATTTTGAAGGCTCGTTAACACAGTAGACGGACTTAGGATAAGTAGGAGCTTGTAATTTCGAGGATATCCAGAACTTTTTCATTCGAAGATGAGGAAACTATATTTGTAATTTATATAATATAAATAGGTATCTATATTATATAATTCAATCGTAAGTCGTAACATCTCGCTCGATTGGCTGTTGACTTTTATCTATTGTACCTATTTAAAACGGTTCTTGTAATAATGAGCAGTACAATGTATCATCTCTATTGTTTCTTTTTAAAAGATGTCAGTGGATTAGATTGCTAAAAAAAAAACGCAATGAGATATATATATCTATATATATATGAAATATTTCGCGCATTATTTACATAAATTCTTTCAATCCAGATTAAAACAGTAATACATCATTCTTACAAACCATTCCATCCAGTTTTAAGGTAAGTATTGAATTACACAATATATAACGATCATAAATAACACATAAATATTCGTACATCAAATTGCTCGTTCCAAAACGTAATCATTCCAAGTAATTTCGTTAACGAACGAATAAAATTATTAGGTAAAATGTAAAAGTGATTGAGCTTATTATACTCGGCATTGAGCTTATCTAATTACTTAACATCTTTAAAAAAATGTATAAAGATGTTGATATTGATATATTTATTCAATTTACCTATCTTCTTTCTATAATATTCCATGCTTTATTTATAATAAAACTTTTAATACTCCAATTTGCTTAAATACTTTCCAAAATTGATCTGTAATAATTTTTACGGGCTATTTCTTTAGGATGCGAAGATAGAGCACAAAAACGGAATGTTAATTACCATACATCTTACTTACACAAACGATAAACTTGGAAGGTACAACGATATATCTCTATAAAACGAATGTGGGCACCGTTGAGTAAGACCACTTTAACTTTTTTTATGGAGCCAGCCAGCTGGCTAACAAACTGCCTAACAACAATTGTGCAACAGGTAATATCGTTAATGGTAGGTTCACTGCTGGTCCATGAGCTGAGCCGTGATACGCCCCACGCAAAATCCAACCGCCCAGACTAACGGATTTGTGAGTGCTGGTAAATAACGCAGCCAGCAGAATATCCCGTGGCAACCACTGGGAGCACAAGATCCAGCATAGACTGCTAAGAAGGAGTTGGCCCAGGCATGCTTGAAAAGATGTATAGCGTATACAGGATGAGAAAAGTATTGTCAGTCGAGGGATCAAGTACAAGCTAAATAACTTACCAATAAGTACACAGAACAGTATATCCACCGCTTGCAACGATGAAGCATCTGCCAGAACAGCATCGCAAAACCAGTGATACGCTATTGCTAGCAATAAACCTTGGGAAAACCAACTCGTATTAACGTTCAAGCATCTGTTTTTCAGTACGAATGCCCGTAAGACGATACCCGTCCCCAATGGAATAAGCGTGCTGTATATAGTCTCTCTGATGTTAATTCCCACTAATGGTGGAGTAGATGTTCCTAACTGTTGAAAGAAATTATTTATGGCATCTTGTAGTCTTTCAGAATAACTATTTTAAAAATAAACTTTAATTGTAAATGTATGGTAGAACAGTATAAACATAAATACGTAAAGATAAATGACACTGTTGAATATGTGATGTGTTCTAGTAAGAAAACATATTTCTTGCGGATAAAAGAATTTACCATTAAATATAGTAAAAGAGGAGATAAGAATAATCCTCCAAAGTGCGACACCAGCGTGGTAATTACGCTCGTAGGCAAATCAGCCTGTGCTAAACGGCACAAGGCAAGTCCCGTACTGAATGGCGGTGGCATGCAATAAAGGACCTAAAAGATATAATAATTGCATTATCATTTGCAACTATAAGTATATTATGGCCATCAAATTTAGTATATCTATCTATCGTGTGTCAATGAGAATTAATTAATTGCAGATTACGAATGTTTTTGATCACCTCCATTCCTTTGAGTAGCCACACATTAACTTTCGCATAGGTCAACAGGTACGTCCCGAGTCGTGCTAGAGAGGGCATCAAAATGTACACGAAAACCATCACAAATGTCAGGAGATAGCCGTCCTTCAATGTGGAATAAAGAGATTTGGGATCGCATAATAATCCAGCTTCCAAGTACGTTAAAGGCACAGCGAAATAGCGAATAAGAAAGTTCCCATTGATTATACCTGTAACGCAAAACACAATGCTGTAACATCAATGCACTATTATCTCAATTGACACGATAAAAATATTGCAAGAATTCTTTCTGTATATAATATGGTTTCTCTTTTTTTTATTAAAATATGCATTGAAGTCTGGAGAACTGATTTACCGTTTGTTCCTCCAATATGCGGTTGAATAGTTGCAAATACCATGCATGCGAGCATTAAGAGCACATATCCGTATCGATAGAAAATATTAGTTTTCTTTCTTGGCTGTAGATTGATCTTCAAACACATTTTAAGTTATTTCAAAACGCACCTACCTAAATAAAAGAAAAATACATTATATTCTTCTTTATCAGATCTTACAGTAGAGATAAATTATTTTCATATAAATGCATTTATAAGGTAATATCATCTTTGATAATCTTACCTAAAGAAGCATGCGTGAAAGCTAAAATTTTCAGGCTCTACAGAAACCATTTTCAATGAAGTGAAAAGAGCAAAGAGAAATCAAATTGACTCTTCAACTATAATATAAGACATCATTACCAATAGCATAAATTCATTTCTGGCAGTATTCTAATTATACAAACTTGTGTTCAAATAATTTAATTAAGTTAATTGAGGCCGTAGCTGTATATCCATCATCTTATCGAGTGGAGTAACATTGAAAATAACATTCTTAGAAACAAGATGCATAAAATATCGGTAGATGAAAAATTGTAAGAAACTTGCTGCAAACGCATCCTATTAATTACTAGTAATTATAATTAATTAAAGGCATTAAAGCAGGATAGAAATAACTTCAAGATAGATTCTTATGATATTCTCATATGTATATTATATGATCTTCTCATATCTGATCGTTCGAATTCTATTGCAGACAGAAAAACCAGCGTTCTTATAAAAGAAATAGAATTAATTCCTCAATATAGATTCTTATATTCTGATACATTTAATCGTTCGAATTTTGTTGCAGATAAAAAAAATTTGTTGTAGATAAAAAAAACAGCATTACACAAAAGAAATATAAATAATTGCAATGTAGATTCCTATGGTATTCTCATATATCTGATCGAATTTTGTTGCAGAGAAACAAAACGCTACACAAAAGAGAACAGTATTGATCAATGTCCAATTATACAAAATTTGTAGGAAGCGCCGATGTTGGTGACTTATCTATGCGATCCTCTTATCGTCTCATCGTGCTAAATGCAAGCGTATTATCTGCAGGTATCTGGAAGCGATGGAAAAAAAAGAGTGTAAAAAAAAAAAAGAAAACTTGTTGCACAGGACTACCTCCCGTGAAATAATCGAGGAATTGAAATTGGTGCCGATTAAATAAGGGTTCGAATTCCTTTCGTACACAGAAGATTATTTATTTGACAGCCATTATAGCGTAACCGTTACATGCATTATTGTTACACCGCTATCGTACAATTGTCTATAGTCGACAAAAAATATAACGAGAACATTGCGAGCTATATATATCTGTGAATCTAAGAAGGAAAAACTCGTGAACTTGTCGTGAAGGTAGCTTTCGCTAGACGTAATAACATGCGGAATTATTTACGACATTGAAGGTTATCTAGTTAGTTGGCGACACGGTTCGCGTTGAATTATTATTATTGTTCTTCGTTTAATTTCGAGGCTCCTCTCTTTGCGTTAACGGAACTGCACCGGGCAACGTGAACGAGCCACAGTCCTCCGTGACATCTTCGAGGGCAGGAATGACAGGTGATGACAGGTCACAGGATACGCAGGATGAGACCAACGAAACGTTTCCGTGGATACGAGTGACGTAAGACGACCATAGACGTAACAAGACCGTGCATTCCCTCTCCGGTGGAAAAATATCTCAAATTTTGATATATTATTAATCTATTAATATTATTTAAAAATTTTATATTATTAATAAAAGAATTTCTATGAAAATTTTTAGATTTTCTTAGAATTTAATTTCAAATTTTTTATACGAATTAGAATGTTTTTCAGAAAAACTCAGATAAAATAATAGTGAAATATTTCAGATTTTTTCCGCCAACATATCTGTAGAAATATGAATAAATGTAAGAAAATACGCACAATTTATCAAAAATTTTTACACATACAGATACTGAATTCAAATATTCCGAAAATCTGAAAATTATTTCTGAAAGTATCTGAAAAATTGGACATATTTTTTCAGAAGTCCCAATTAAGTTATGGATCCTTATGTGCTTGGTCGCTTTTGATTATTTTTCCACATATTAAAGAAAGTTACAATACGAATTTAACAAGTCTTGTGCAAAATAAACCGATTAACACTTAATAAGTAATTATTTTAGGCGAATGTCAACTCGAAGCAGAAAGAAAAATAAATTTAAAAAATAACACGCTGCATTTATTTGAAGTTTAAACGGTGCTTTTGTAGTTAACAATAGCATCTGTTAAGTGACGCAATCGACGAAAGCAAGTAAGCTCTCTTCACCTTTTAATATCTATAATTTAATTATATTATAATAATTGTAGAACAAATCTCTTTCGGCCCTTTTAAATTTAAAAGCATTCTCGACCCTGATCGATTTAGGATCGATCTTATTTAGATGTTTCTTTAAACTGTTAATTCTTGACATTTAGTGTCTAAACATCAAGTTAGATTTTATCGAAATAAAGTTCACCTGAGGGGGAAAGAATTAATCTTTACGAATTATGTATTCACGAAAGTCTTTTTTTAGATCCTCAATTAGGGATGTTGGATAATTTAATTTAATGCAATCGCCAATCGGGCGAAAAACGGATTTGATTTCTGGCCTGTTTATTTTCACCTGACAAGAAACTTTAAATGGTAATACTTCGGATACTGTATATCCGAAACGTAAACAGATCCAAAGTCAATTTGATACGTTATGGAACTGTGCTACTTTATTTCAACAGGAAAGAAACGACTCTGGTCCCCCTGAAACGACTTTATTTTGATTCTCCGTAATTGTACCCGTTACAAAAACATTATGCGAGATAATCCTCGACGGACATTCTCAGTTTTGTATCCCCCCTGAGGATAAATCATGGGATAAATTATCATGGTCGGAATAAATCGTTCGTCGTTTCTTTTTCTCTCCTTTTATTGAATTTTGAAGTGTTATCTCACAAAATGTCAGTAGGAGTAAATTCAATGATGAAGAAATGCAAACCATACAACATTAACAACCCAATCGAATCACAGTGTGTGATGTATTACGCCCGTTGAGAAATCAGCTGAAACACGCTCTAAGATACTGTCGATTTTTACATAGGAGGGCTCCTATGAGCCAAGTCCGCTAATTTGTACACGTTAACTAGCACCATATTTACCAGTGCTCGTCGAAAACTGTCAGAGTCAGATCTTGCGCGAAGTAACGTTCTTTGTAATTACATGATGGAGAGATTGTAAGAATGGAAAGCGTAACAATCAGTTAATAATCATTCATAATAATAATAATAATGATAATAATATAATAATTAATAATAATTGAAACAATTTAAGCTTAAGCATTTGCTTAGCAGGGTATGAACTTGTTCACATTTAAAAATCGTCCCGCTGCTGGTGCATCTTGCAACTTCACTTTCCCTTCTTCGTTTAAAAAAGACATTCATGCATGTTTTTCTACATATGACATTTTCAAAATTGTTTTTTTTTTCATATATAAATACAGTAACGTCTTAAAACTAGGCACATTGTGCGAATATGCGTACAAAAGTCGTAAACTTTCCCTTCGCATGTATCACATTCGATAAACGAGCGCAGGATTTTCGGCTCCGTGTCAAAAAGAAAAAAAAAAGGGAAAGATAACATTTGTATGAGAAACTAGCAGGAAATATGTTAACGTATGTCGGGATCTATTAATTAGATAATATATAACTAGCGATGTATTATATGTATAAAACGGAGATATTGACTGGCATGCTATGTTCGTTAGAATCGATGAAAGTAAAAAATCTTACAAGGCGAGCTTGGAACATGCGACTAATCGGTTCTTTTTAATCTTTTCCGAGCGTAACGCGACTTGTAAGAAATAATACGTTTGTATAATAAAGATGTATTGGAATGTGTCACACTGTTGTATAAAACGATACAAATCTCAATATAAAAGACACAAAATATAATTTAAATCTTCCGTTTTGCTTATATTATATTGGAATTATCTGTTGATGTAATCAATAAATTATATATTGATCGATCGATCAATATATAAATTAATAAATCCATTAAAGTCATTCATTCATTCATTTATATTAATTGATTAATCGTATATTTTGCGTCATTATATTGTTAATTTCTATCGTTCTATAACATATTAAACTGTAATAAACACTTATTATACAAACAACTCGTGTAAAAGATATGTAAGAAAATAATGCATAAAACAATTTGATGTTACTATCTTACGGATATAATCATACAGTTTAAATTCAAAATTTTATGCTAACATATAAGTTTAACAATGGCATTTGCATATTCTTGTTAGCAGTATGATTTTTTCTTAAGATAATCTTAAAAAATACGCTGTTTTATTTTATATAGTGGCACAGTTCACTTGCTCGGAACAGATGAAAACAATCATCCAAGTCGCTTTTCACAAGCTTCCCCTTATTAATACCAAGGATTCGAATTACATCAGCATGCTTTACGACTTGGCAGAGTGACGAAGTTGGCTTCAGAGCAACATCTACAGAAGTCAACGTGTATATTAACGATAACATCAATCTTTGGAAAACATAGTAAAAATCCTGCAAACTAAATGCTAACATATCACCTGAGCATGAATGTCTATTATTGGCAATTGTTCTCGCCGTGGAAATAAAAGCTTCAATATACAGAAAAATAGCAGCATGTGAAAAACATAGGAACTATGAACTTGTTATTCACGATTGGAAACTGTCATGTTGATAATTGCTCGTGTCATATTCTTATTTCGAGCGAAACTTTGTTGAAATTTGACATTTTCAAATAGATATTCAATCTAAAATTTAAGAAACAGGTTTTTCATTTTATTATCTTATCGTTTCAATTTTGTAATAACTATAGCACTTATTTAATAGTATTTTAATAAACAAATTAAAGAAACGTGTGCATATATCTATCAAGGATTATTCTATAATAAATGATCAGATACAAATTTCCAAGAATGTTGAAAATAATAAGTGTAAGTAAATAATATAAAAAAAGTTCATAATTTTGTACTTGTAATCGTTTAGAAAATGTAGACACTCGCGTGTCTAATCTTAACACGTTATTCCAACTATAAATAAAAACGATTTTGTATTGCATGTAAGAAAACATGCCTTATCTTATCTTTCTAAACAAAGAAGCAAATTTACAAAATGACCAGCACAAAGATAAATTTGATTAAAACAATCGATCCTAGCAGTATATTTAATTTCACATATGTTACTTGTATAACTTGTATCTGAAATAATCCTTGATATATAACGTGCGTATTAATTTGCATTTCTTCAATTTGTCTGGTGCTATTAAATAAATGCTAATTAGTGTAAAAAATAGCTCTTTTCGAAAAGATATTAAAAACCTGTTTCTTAAATTTCATGAATATGAAATGTCATGCCTGTGATTTTATAAACCGATTGTTACTCCGTTTAACTGTGTAAAGTTGAATAGTACTTATTTCAAGTTAGATACGGACAAAATCACTTGATAAAATCATTTTGCGATCATAACCGGTAAAAGTAGTTAACGGAAACATGCGTGTCGATAGAAATGCTGATAAAAATAACAAGGAACGTTAGTTTCTTATATTATAGCATAAACCATAAACGCACAGGCGGTAAATGGTTATCTAAATAGTATTGTCTAAATATTATATACTTTTAATACTTAGCTAATCTCTAATGAAATAAAAAATCATGAGTCACGAATCATTAATATAAACAAATGTTTTCTCTACATTATGAAATTTATGCAGTTCATAGTCTACATAATATCGTAACGCAAAATTGTTATCTTCATGACAAATAAGAAAAGGCACTTGGCGATGAGCTAAGTAGTAAACGGCACATTGTATAAAACGTTATATTACAGTAGAAAAATATATTCGTCAACCTGAGATTTCGCGCTATATAGCTAAAGCTTACATTTTTAAGGCATAAATAATGACGTTCCTATTATTTTTTGGCAAAATACTGACTGAAGTAAAAAGACAATAAGATAGACAAGTGTATGTATGGGCGTACTTATTATTTTTATACAGGTAAAAACTAGGTTTTTTACGAGATACAAAATAGTCCGTGCATTGTTGTTGAGATTGTAAGGAAAGCGTTACAATCGGCAAGCAAAAGCAGGTTAAGAAGATATAAGAACAATTTTCGTTGTTACTAATGCAACTAGAACATACTTGTTCAGACGTGCATTGTCATTTTTACAAAAAAGAAAAGTTTGTTGTTTATAAAGTATAAAAGGAAAAAAACGTATAAACGTTAAGAAAATGATTATAAACCTTACATTCCTGAGATAACTTTTAGATTTTATAACATATAAATATTGAACGTGCAAAAATTGTAAAAGACGCAAATAGTTACTTTCATTCGCTTACATGCGATTTTTACATATTATACTCCGCGTGCACTGCATACAGAGATAGAATAAAATTGTTTTAATGAAAAAACTTTATATCGAGTTAAGAAAAGTTTTAGAGCCCAGTATTAAAAAAAAAACCATCGATAAGCGCAAGAGATTCTATCAACGTTGAAACAGGAAAGAATACTTATCAAGTGGCCTCAAAAACTTTCTTACTGCACAAAATTAGCCTGCTATAATGCAGTTTTATTTCATAATTTAGAAAAAAGATTTATGCCAATCGACTCTACTACTATTATATTATCTTGTCATATTCGAGCATAAATTACACCTTGCATTAAATCAAACTTTGTTCCCTCAGCGCTCTCCCCAAAAATTACTCCAAACTTGCTCGCTACACGTTCGTATACTAACAAATTTCGTTTTTTGATAACAATTCAAGAAAAAAAATACACAACCATATTATAGTATAATAAGAGTACTAAGATATTACGTTGTTTACAGCTACATAATAAACGTCAATTGTATTACAGGAGATAATCATCATCGGGAGGAGTGCTCTTTACAATCGTATGTAATTTTATTCTGGTGTGTAAACGTCTTATTTTACTGGAATCATACTTAAAAAAAACTAGATACGGTATCACATGTTAAGGTGACTTCAGGAAACCGATCCCTCAAGTTCCACCTTCCGAAACTTTACCGGTGTCAAAAATTCAACGACAAAAAGATTCAAAAGTTCGTAGTGCTATTACTACGATTGACTTTTTTGCCTATAATACGGGATGATGATAATCTGGTGGCTATCGGTCGCAACTGTCGATCGCTATTACCACCCTCTCCGACAACATTCGGTGTAATAGACTTCAGGTACAGCGCCGCGTCATGGAGTCGTTTGGACAAGATCTCATTCTTGAGCTTTTCAGCATTCAATTCCCTTCGCAATTGCGCTTTGGTTTTCTTCCCGAGCGGACATAGGACTCGGTGTTGCATCAAAGATATCGCTGATGGCCTCATTTCCGGATTGGGATGAATCATCAGCTGCGAATAACACAAAACAGCAAACGTCAAAAATGAGTAATAATTTTTGTTTGGAAAATAACCGCTGTACGTAAGACTCTTATACACAGCGGATAGATCGGTAGAAAAAGAAACAATTATTGCCATTGTCATTAAAACTTTGGAAATAAGGTCTCACCTTCAACAAGTTGTTCAGATCGCGACTACAGTGAGGCAAGTCTGGTAATTTCCCCTGTCTAATGTCGTGCCACGCGGATCCGTTTTTCGGTAGAGGTCCACCGCCACCTGCCTCATAAACGGTCAGCCCTAGGGCAAAGATGTCGGCCTTCGGTAGATGATTAAAGTCTTCTTGCAGAATCTCGGTCGGGAGATATCTGCAATCACCCTCTTCCACCTGCGGATTGTTGACGCAAGTGACATGGCCGAGATCGCCAATCTTGTACGTGATCTCCTCGTCGACGACCTCGTCATCGTCAAATCCGTCGTCGGTGGAGTCATAGTTGATGGCGAGCAATCTCTTTTCCTTGGTGATGAAGATGTTGCCAGGCTTGATATCCATGTGCACAAGCTGCATGCTGTGTATATACCTCAGTCCTTCAGCCACGTGCAGCAGCAACTGGCGCATCTCAGCCTGGCTGAAATACTGCTTCTGCTCCTGCATCAAAAGGATCGTGTCCGCGAGACTGCCGCCGTTGCAGTATTCGTTCTGGATGATCATGTGATTGTCCTCCGCCCAAGCAGAATAGTAGCGGACCACGTGCTGATGTTTGCCGAGCACGGCATGCGCGTACACCTCGTTCAATGCATTCTTCTCGTTGGTGCTGCCCGTTACAGGCTTGATGCTCTTCTTGACAGCGTACGTACACCCGTCCAACCGATTGATGCACTTGTACACAGAGCCGAATTCGCCGACCCCGATCAAACCGAGCTCGTGGAATTCCTTGTGGTAACGTGATATATTCGAGTCCTGCAGTGCTACGCGTTTCGTCGCGTGTTCATACTCGTTGTCGGAGTCTTCGGAGTCAACGAGGTCAAACTTTGGTATTTGCATATCCGGCGAGCTACTACTACTGTTATAAAAGAAAGAAACGTACTTAAGAACCTGAGATATATAGATCTTTCTCTAATAAAAACAATTAATAACGGACCAATATATTTTAGCATCTTCGGTATTAAATGACACGTCAAAAATAAAATCTCAAATTTAATCTCTGCAGATATAAAATAATAAATATGGAAAAAATATCTATTTTTTTTATTTGTGAATAATAAGGACAGGCATCTTAGTTATGTTTCATTGTTGGGCATCATGATTAGTCACATATGTAAGTAGATTGTATGGAAAATATAAATAACAGTTATAGAATATACGGTTTGAATACATACCCATTGAGACTACGTTTGGATCTGCTTCTTTTTCTTGCTGTTATTAACATGCCAGTAGGTGTGAACGGATTTACATTTGCGGCGGGTTTTTCCACCTTATTCTGGTAATTGGGACTTATCTTGGAAAGCTTGGGTTTTTCTAGATTAAAAAATCTAGAACACCTCAGCGGTATTGGAGTTTGTAATACGCTCTTCTCTATCAAAGTTTTCGGGGTGGTGGGCGAATCGAATAAACGTAATGCCCTAACACGCTTGTACGGTGGACTGCAACCCACTGAGCTCTTTTGAGAAGCAGTTTCGCGACTAATAGGAGCTTTGATGGCTGGAGTACCTGCAAATAAACGTTTATTCAACATAGAAAACTTGTATTCATCGTAATGATACCTTGCAACTTAAAAAAAGAACTTTCGCAAGCATATATATCACAGGTAATTGAAAGGTCGATCTAAATTAATCAGCTTTTTATTATATTATACTCTTAAACTACATTTTCTTTTTCTCTGAGAGTAAAAAAGAGACTGTTTACTATTATTAAAAGGAATACATTAAAATCATCTTAAAATAATGGAACAGAATATAAAAAAATAATCATAAGAACGGGGTTTTTTCAAACTTTCATAAAACAGTGAAAAAATTTTTAATAAAAAACAAAGAAAATAAGATAATGTACGCTCTTAAATATGTTTAGTGAAAACTGGTTATAAAATTTTACTTCAAAGCAATCAATATTAAAACACAAGCTCAATATTTAAAAACTCATTCACAAGAATGATACTTTTTAATAACTAAAAAGTTAAGTTTTATGTTTATTTGAACATACATATGTTTTTGCCAACAGAGTGAAAGCATCAGAGATTAGATGTTACACACACTTGTGACGTCATCAGTACACAGAGAATTTAGAATCACTGATGCTGCAATTTTAACTTGAAAAACGATCGTAATCGAAGTGTACGATTGTAACTTTATTGGAGAACACTTTATAGAAGATACTTGTGCACGATGCAAAAGAATTGTCTAAATGTATATATCAATCATTTCGCACCATGCGCTAATACGATTTCAAACAAGTGTTTGAGATATTAACGAGAAGAGAAATTACAGGAGACAGAAGATAGTAGACGTACAAGAAGAAATGCAGAGAGAACACAATACAAAGGAATACAAGAGGAAATACAGTCATTTAGAAACACATTCGAACTGGAGCTTTTCTGAAGAAACTGGCAAGAGATATGTCTACTTCTCACATCTGTATCCGCTGCCAGAATCCATGGTTTCGCGCGACAAAACCGAATTTCTCTTTGCTGCGTAAGACTCTTCGCTCGGTTGGATCTTTTCTGGCCGCGCGTACGAACTTGCGATTAACGTCGCGATTATTTCCTTCTTTAATTAGCGACGAGGAGCGGGATCGCGCGCAAGAATTCCCGGCTCCTCCGTCTCGCTGCGAACCGTTTCCGCAAACCGTTTCAGACGGGATCCGTTTTCCCGACAGTAGATTCGATTCGTAAATGAAAACATGAGGTCACTTTCGACTTAATTCGACCCCGTGCGCAGTACGCACCGGGGGGGTGAAGGGGGGGGGGGCAGGGACGCCGTGACGTAGCGCGGAGAGGAAGGGTCGCTCGGCGCCCCTTTGTGCGACTGTACCACGTTGTGCTTCTCTCATTTAAAATGCAGCAGGTATATAATTAGACGTCGGATAGAGAGGGATGAGAGATACAAAGAGTTCGGGGCACAATGAATAGACGTAGTTTCCTTCCAACCATTTCGTTCTTCCGTAGCCGCACCCGTGTCATACTTTCTGCACTTAAAACACGTACAAATAAGGTACAACAGTACATAATAAATAAAACAGGTGATAAGTGGACATTAAAGGGAGAAGGATGAAAAGTGCGGAGAGTTTCAGACGCGACGAACAAACCACGTAGGGATTTCCTTTTTCGCACCTGCGCCGTATATACTTTCTGCACTTTAAAATGATACAAGATACAATTATAAAGTACATACATAATAAAACAGGTGGTTTGTAAACATTAGGATTAAAAAAAAGAGGAAAAGTGCAAAGAGTTTCAGAGCTTTCAGATGCAACAAACAAACGTAAAGTTCCATTCTACGTAGCTGCACTTAAAATTCATATACAACAACGTGTAAAAATTATAGCTAATAAAATTGGAGCGAGCGAGAGAGAGAGAGAGAAAGGAGAGACAAGACATACGCAAATTTAACAGGCGAAGGGATCAGGATTCTAACCTGTCACGAAGACGGAAATCTTGTTGTTGTTGTTGTTGTTGTTCATGGGCTCGTCGTCGTTGCAGTCCGCCGCGTTGAAGAGCTTGCGCGGCTGCAACGGGGGCGGCGAGCCGAAGTCGTCGACGGATGTGTCGAGGGCGTCGAGGCAGTCGACGTAGGGGCACTCGGAGCTGTTGCTGCGGTCGCCGTCGCCGTCGCCGTCGGCCACGCTGCCACCGCCGTTGCCGCCGCAGCTCCATGTGAGCTCGCCGTTCTGCATGTCGCAGGCGTCGTAGTGCACCTTCCGCGCGACCTCCATGTTCGCAAGCATCTGCCCACGTAGGGATTGAAGGATCACGTCACGCACGTGCGGCGTGCGCGCCGCGACGCTCGCGATTCACGTCCTGCACGCTTCACGAGGAGAAGAGCCGAAGTGGAACTACTCGGGGGAAAGAAACGCCGAACCACGGCCTGCGGGCTGAAGAAGTGAAGAAGAGGAAAATCGTGGGGAAACGACCGGAGGATCGACGACGTTATCACGCTATCGCGGCTGCGCACTTTCAGTTCAAATCCCACGGGACGGGACGGGAGTACCGCTCGCTCCGACGTTCGCGTTCATTGTGGCACTAATGGCCGCCGGTCGCAGGTCGGGGCGGCGCACGGCGTGATCGCCGTCGCCGGCTCGCTCTCGGCGACCGGGCCAATCGGCGCGCGCGACACGGAGACCGGGGGCGTTGTGACGCGGCCACTGATTGGCCGTCGCGCGGCGCACCTTCGTCCGCTCCGTCCGCTTTTCCACCACCACCGCCGGCCACCTTACCGGCCGTTCGGGGGTTGGTGAATTTTTGTCAAAAATTCAAGCACTCCAAACAGGATTTCTCGACGGACGTATCTCGACGGGGAGTAATATAATAATAGGCTATTTCCTGCATCGGTCGTTGCATTTTCTGCGAAATTTGAGGAAATTACGATGGACGCGGTTACGAATCTGGAGCCGCCGATCGAGTTCGTCGATTCGTTCGCGACATGCGCGAGGTGAGGAGAGGAATGGCGTTTCAAAATTCTTTTTCAAAATTTAAATTGCCCGTCCGCTCGATCGCTAGGCGGCCGCCACTCGCGTCCGCGGGCCTCACTTGAGCGATACGATAGCTCGATTGCTCGATACGCAAGTATCACGCCCCCGTATTTCCTTTTATATGTATGTAATAGTAAATAGAATATGTTATCTTCTGAGTAATACATAGATATATATGCGACATTATCGAATGCATAGGGGAGGATCGCTTCTGGAATACCGTTTGAAAGGATCGAGTAAAGATATGAAAAGCTGCGTTTCAAGACCGAACAGTGATCGGCACTCGATTCAGAAGAATATAAGGTAGAAAATATAAGGGCAAGGTCAAGAAGAAGAGAGGATATAAGAATATAAGTGTAAAATTTAAAAGGATTTTAAATAATATATATTTTTGATATATAAGTATTAAATTTAAAAAGATTTTAAATAATATATATTCAATATGATATGTTACTTAAAAACTCTCTACATTTTATATTTAACATTCTTATATATTAATTTATTTAATTTTATATTATATATGTTATTTAAATTCTTCAATTTTAAATAATATATCTCATGTAGCAGGATGACGTCTAAATAAGATGTCTTAATGATGTTAGACATTATTAGTACATCATTTGACGTTACTCTGCTGCCTGGGATATTAAATAATATCTATATAATTGCATTACACACATAATATACATACTTATAGTATTAAATAATTTTATTATTTAATATAATGTAATGTGTTCTTTTCCAGAAAAATTATTAGGCCTACGATATATTCTGCCCGAAACGTCTTTGCAATTCAAGCTATTCTCGCAAATGAACGAAGATTAAATATTTCCTCCTCAACTTCATCCAGTCAGCTTGTTTGACATAAAGAACTCTTACTTGTTACTTAGGTAGAGGACTTTACAACGATCCCAAGAATATAATTTGTCAACCACAGATTTAAATGCTCGAGGAACTATCAGGCTACCGCAACGCGCTGTGTCGAATTTAATCCACTCGACGTAGAGCAAAGGTCCTTTAAAGATAAAAAAAAGACTTTGGAGCATTTTCGAACATTTTAAATGCACGGTAAAGTTAAATTTCTCAGCTGATGTTTTTTTTCTACCAATGCAGATTAACTTTAATCTCGGTTCAACTTACTTTTTATCTTTTTCTAGTTTTAAGAAAACTAGAAAAACCAGTTAGTTATTAGAAAAAGATAAAACGCAAGTTGAACCGAGATTAAAGTTAATCTGCATTGATACAGAAATGACATTAGATTCGGATTACTGACATTTAAACTTCTCGACGCTCGACGTTCGTGATTGATTATTATAGAGTGTACTTAATTCTTAATTCTTAAATAAAGGATCGTCGGCGCAGCGTAAGAACGACAGGATCGCGAGGTAGCAATTATTGGGCCGAGTATCGCGGGCGATATCTACAGCCTACGCTGTGCGATACTGCAGCAGCTGTTCGGCCCGGGCCGGACATCTGCCGCCGACTATTTCATCTCTTTGGGCCCGCCTCGTCTCGGGACCGAGGGCCCCGAAGGTTTTGACGACAAATCGCATCCAGAATTTCGTCATCGAGCTGGATTTACTGGCTGTTAATCAACGCAAAAGGACACGGCTTCCCGCGGTATGTAACCCGTTCTTCACACGTAGTATCTACAACGTCTGCGACTCCTCGCGGGAGTTCTCGTCTTCTTTTACAGAGACAAAGAAACGCGTCCTTGCGACAGAAGTTTCACGGCAGAGGAATTTTCGTCGAGCAGCTGCAACCTGTGGCTGGCCAACGCGTGCAACGTGGAAAGAAGCATCGCAAAACAGGGACGGCTTACGCGGCGGCGGCGCCCTTATACGCCGATATCTCTCCTTTATCATCCTTTTTTCTCCGCCCTTCCTTCATTCGATGAATTAACGACTCTTATTCAGATATAATTATATTTTTATTAGTTTATTCAGTATAGAGGATAGAGGGTACAGTGGCCAAAGGAGTTGTCATGCGAGCAATTCCAAACCGACGGTCGTTCTCAGTCAGAAAATTGAAGATTAAATATTTGGCACCGCGTTGTAGAAAGGAAAATTATTCTATTATTCCAAATTATTCTTACACGTGCATTTTATGACTTTCCTCATGATTTTTTTTAGCGTAGTTATTTAAAAAATTGTAATGACGATATTATCCCCGATAACATTATTTAAAATTATTTTTTAACGCAATACGAATTAATTTATCTTTTTATTCTTCTGATAATTAGTTCAATGTATTTTCATTAATGACGTTACAAAATTATAAAAAAATATTATTTCTAAAATCACCTGTTGCGAAAGAACGACTGTATTTTAAAATATTCAAGTTACAAAACAGGAGATGACATCCACTTTGCATTTATTGCAAGTCGATCTTCGATTTGCACCTTACAATGTGCTGATGTTGTCAACTTTCTCCTTAACATTCTGCGGATACTGAAAGTAAAACGTTATTGAGAATAAAGGACGAAGTCCGTGACGAAAAATTTGATAAAAGAAGAGAAAAGGATAGTTAAAAAGAAAATATGTTGACCATTATATAAGTATATGGTACTGAAAAAGATCGAAAGGATCGACAACAGCTGTTGATAAGTTGTGTCAACAAATTTTATTTCTTTCTTTCTACGAATTCATAATTAGATTCATCTTATTTTACAATCGCGCGGCATTTAATTTCTGGCTATTCTGGTAAATCAGGAAAAAACTGGTAAAAGCTTTTTGCCAAACTCGGCGCGCAATTCTACTAAAGGCCACAACATACGAAACATATAAAATTGTGTAAGAATGTAATTTCTTAAAATACGAACGTCTCGGTTAATGAAATATTCCTCAACAATTGTATTTTTCCGTGTCAAAACATTCTTTAAAAAATTAAAAGACAGTTTAAAAGTAATTTGCGTACACGAGGGAAATAGCAGGTAAAGAGAATTTGTAAAAAAGGTCTCTCTCTTTTACCTGCTTTCACTTTATTCTGGCCACGACAATAGTTGTCTTCAAATTAGATGTCTCATAAATTCAGCGTGTCGAGTTTGCAGAAATAGATATCTCCAACATTTTTTGTCGAGAGGTCTAATTGCCTTACGCTCATCTTAGACAATCCCTAATCTCAATAACTCTATGTGGAAAAGAAAAGATTGGACGGTTGGAAAAAGAGATTACAAAAGAACATAGGTCGAGCGTAAAGGGAATATATTTTAGAAAGCGTAAATTTTGAAACGAAATTTAAAAGACATTTATATCTTTTAAAACGCCGTTTTAAAAACACAAATTAAATATCTTTTACATTCGGTTTCTGTTTCAGAAATACAGAAATAGTACCTAGGTAACAAGGAAGAAAAGAAAGCTGAAGTGGGAATATTTGGACAGATTTTTTGACATGAAAGGAGAGAAAAATGAGATAGAAGATGCAAGATAAGAAAAATGCAACGAGCGTTTCAAATAATCTCGCGCGCGCGAAAAGCTAAATTTTTCTTTCTTTTTAAAATTAAATTAAAGATCAAACATTTTTAAATTTATTTTCTAAAGAAGAAATTGTATCACACGTCGCACAAAATTACAAGTGGAGTCCTATCCTGAATTCTGACACGAAGATTGTAGATCGTATATTTGGGTACTGCCACTGTTACCTTGCATGGATAATTGAGAACCACCCGGTATATAAGCGTTGGCTATTAAATCACAAATCCATTCGTTCTGCAGCGGCTCTTCGCGTTTTCTGCTACTTTTAAAAGGAGAAAAAGACGTGTGCGTTCACATACGCCTTTTGTGGAGAAGGAGCAAAAGACACGAAGCGTAAGAAATAAACTTAAATAATAAACCGAGCTGGAATAAAGAAACGGGAAACGGATCTTCAGGAATAGAAAGTACATTTGGAGTGAACGAGAGAATCGTTTTGCCTTAGGAAATCATGGCACACGTAGAGGTCCCGATGGGGGAGATGCAGGACCTGCCAGAAAAGCTCAAAGAGCTCAAATCTACAAACGGGTAATGATCAACGTGCAATTTCTTGTTAGATCTGCGTTAGAATTTAGTTTACCTAACTTAACCTGTAAGCGAGCGTCACACCGTATGTTGTAGCAACGCAGAAAAATCACGATTTAATTAGCTTGTTATGGGTATATTAATCAACGTGAATAATTTAGCGATATTTTGCGAAAGTAATTTTGATTTGTTGAACGTGCAATCGGAAGCGCAGACTAAATCGAAAATTAGGATGTAGAGAATCCATTGTTTGATTTCTTTTGTATTGTTCGATTATTGTTATATTATTCAATTTTTTTTTTTGCTTACGCTATTCCGCAGATTTGAATTTTTGCAACTACCTCAGCTACCGCTTGGACAGATAGTAGGCTATCCTCAGGCCCACAACTGGATCGAGCATAGGAAAGCGAATGTTCGACCGTGGTCGTTGTTCCTTAACACAACCAACATCAGACCGCCACCTAATATAAGCAGACTGGGCAAACGGATTGTGAAGAATATTGAATATTTCCAGAGCAATTACCTGTTTGTGTTTATTGGATTAGTGATATATTGCTTGTAAGTACTTCATGTTTTAATAATGCAGGAGTATAATTCTATTAATTAATTATTACTTCAATGTGATTTTGATACGGCTTGATGGGCTTGATGTGACGAAATCTGTAATATCCTCTTTTTTAGAATCACCTCACCTCTGTTGCTGCTGACAGTTGTCGCCTCTCTCGGGATATGTTACAAGCTGTCTCAGCGGCATTCGAGGCAGGAATTGATGATACTGAATCATAGATTAACCCTGGCGCAAGTGTATTCTTTAGTCGGAATTTGTTCGCTGCCTGTATTTTTCCTAGTTGGTGCACACGCAGCTGTCTTTTGGGTACTTGGTAGGTAAAAGAGCATCTCTGAAATATAAATTTATGACATTCAAAACAATTTATAGCTTTTCTCTTTCAGGGGTTTCTTGGCTTATGATAACGCTTCACGCCGCCTTTTATAACATCGATGCAGTACTGTGTCCAGGAGAGGAAGAACTCAATGCGTTAGTTATGCAGGAAGTATGATTACAAAATGCTCATTTTCCACTAAAAAAAATTGATTCTTCAATTTCTTAAAATATTCAGAGTAACAGAAATTTAATTTTACTTCGTATACATTTGGATAGTAAAATAAGACTTATATAGAAACTGCATAATATATTTACATATTTAATAATTTGACAAATGTTACTTTTTTCCTGTACATAATGTGTATATATAGGAACAAGCTGTATCAATTAAAATCTATTCATGTAATTCTTATATCTCAATAATAAGTATTTTACTAAATACATTGCAAACGTGTTTATAGGATAATAAGCACACTGGCGAAAGGGCATGCGTTTCTTGCACAAAGCTATAATTATATTATGTATATAGTACTTGTACGAGTAATGTGTAAAACATTTTAGGGTTCACTCAAATTAGTAAAATTAGAAAATTTGTTACTGAAAAATGATATATAAGTCCGACGCTTTGTATACGGATTTTAAATAAACTTCCATTTTCCAACAAAATAACACTGCAACAAGGGCTGGTGAGCTAGTCGTTAAATGGAGTACATTCTACGATAGCGTGTAATATCTGCGGAAATTCACTTCCGATATTATATATACTATACATATTTATTTTCTAGATGCGATTAATTATACAGGATGTAATTTACAAGTCGCTAATCAGTCAGTCGCGGAGATAGTCGCTCATGCTAATACTAAGTTTGTCAAATAATTTTACGTATTTTTACAGGAGAGAATGATTTATATATCACACGCGCAGAAGTGATAAATAAAATCGAAATATTCTATTTCGGTTCTAGACGAACGAAAATAACATCTAAAAATAAAAGTCTAAAGTCTAATAATTTTAGACTTCTAAGAAATGAAAAATCTCTGCTGGACTCCACTTTCTCCTAATAATTACAATTAAATATTCATGTTTTAAATAATATTTAATTTTTTTCGTATTACAAGAAATGAAACGGCTGTATAGTTTTCGCGTTTCGTGGCGGTAAACATGGTGCAGCCATAGGACGAACAAACCCGAAGGTTCAAGTCCATTAGTCATGACTTCCAATGACTTATTGCAACGGCCCCGGACACCGCGTGTGTGTGCAGTGTGCACGCTACTGCGCCTGCATCGCCGGTCCCTGGGATCTTTAAATGGAGACGGCCACGCGCGTGACGTGCTCCTATCATTCGGTATGTGACACAGCATGTAACTGTCGTTTCGAAGTTCGAATCATGTAGCATTGTAGTTAGAGCAATAATAGAATTCTTACTCTGTTTTTTTTATTTTTACAACGACGACGCAGCCGTGCCTCGCGAGAGCAGTGTTCGCGATCAAAACGTAGTCTTCCAGAGATAGACGTGGCGGTATCGCTCGATAAATGGACCCGAGGGCATTAGGTAAGAGTACGCTTTTTACGATAACATTGCTGGAAAAGAATAAAATAAAGTAAAAGAGCAACAGTCTTGAAAAATGGGCTTTGTTCATCGCGATTGTACTTTACCGGCGCGAGCTTAATCTCGGAAGCACGTTACATTTTGGTTAGCTTTAGCAAGTGAAAGCAGCAGATTATAATTTCTAATTGGTTTTATTTCCACACACACACACACACACACACACATCGCATATATATGCATACAATATTAAAAACGTGTATGTTTAGAGAATGAAGATAATGCATTGCAGAGTTGCTGAAATGTGGGAGGCCTCTCAATTACAGATTTTCACCTGTCGCTGTTCGAATCATATTCCCACATATGTATATATATTGTTAAGATATTATCTTTATTATATAAGAAGATAACGATGGGAACGTTTTTTTGCTCCATATGCTTCTTGATCGCAGCACTCCTGATTTCCCCTGGGTTTGCATGACGCACACGTTTGTTTGGTTTGCAAAAAGTAGGGCTTGACAATCGACGAATTTATTGAGCGATGGAAGAGGATGACGAGGAGGTTTCTCTTACATGCGCGCAACGACGTGAAAGCAGCGTTCCTGGGTCCAGCGTGTATCGATCGGTGCAGAACAGCTTGAATCAATCTGGGTCGCAACAAACATTGTATCAAAGCGTTCGTAACACTTTATACGAGGACGCTATGAGTACGAACAGCATGCGCAGCGCAGTCTCCCTGGATAATCTCTACCCTACACATACGGATGATTCGTCCACTGTAAATAATGACACAAATGATACAGTTTTAGATGGAAGTTACACAGAGACGAAAAATAATGTACATGATACAAGATTGGTAAGAATCAATCTTCTCATATGTTCTATGATTTATATATAATATGCTAGGCATTGTGTTCTTTTCATTATTTTTATTTCATTGTTATATAATATATATTTTAACTTATAATTGTACTTAATAATTAATAACATGAATTGATTGACTATAACAATATCTTTAAAAGTATCAATTTTAGAAGTTATTTCAAAGTTTTAAAAAATACTTATGGAATTAAGTTGCGTAACTGGAAACTGAGATAAATAAGTTGAACCATGTTAAACTGACTGTTGTTTTTTAGAAAATATGAATATAATATTACGATATATTCCAGCTTTCTCATTCCGGTACAAGATATAGTTTATATTTTCATGATGAAATACGTTCAATTGATTTCGTACTCGTGTGGGACGAGCATCACGGAGAAGCACAGACCTATCGCAATGTTGAACGTAGAATGGTAAGTACAAATTGTAATTTAAATAATATGCACTATCAGTTTTGTCACTTATGAAATTTGTACCATATTTTCAGACATTTGAGAAAAATCTGGAAAAAGAAGGATTACAATTGGAGTACGAACAAGTGGAACCAAACGGCTTGCACTTCATAAAGATTCACGCGCCCAAGGAAGTTTTACGACGATATGCCGAAATATTGAAACTCCGACTGCCAATGAGAGAACTGCCTGGTTGTCAAATGCCTGAAACGAGCAGTAACGTTATTATCAAGGAAGTCAATTCGTTTTTTCGACGAATTATGAGTAAATATTATGTCGACACGACTATCTTCCCGACGATGAAGCAGAACTTTACAGCGGTGTATAGTAGAGACAAAGATTATTTATTCGATCTGGATTCGCCAAATTTTTTCACATCGGCAACTCGATCGCGTATCGTGCAATTTATCTTGGACAGAACTAGATTTACGGAAACCAAGGAGGACGATTTCGCATTTGGTATCGACAGATTGATATCCGAACACGCATACGTTGCAGCGTATCCGCTTCATGATGTAAGTTACTTTATCTTATTATTGTGGTCGCGGTTAAAATATTATTCTAGAGCCTAAAGCAAAATGACTCACTTGCTATATATATATATATAAATATGCTACTTATATTTCAGGGAAATCTGCATACTCCAGACTCAATGCGATATCTTTTGTACACCGAATGGGCCAGTTTGAGAAAATGCCTTCATTATCAGCCCTTGGATTATATCAAAGAATACTTTGGGGTGAAGATCGGGCTTTATTTCGCTTGGCTGGGATTTTACACTCACATGCTGATTCCAGCCAGTATCGTCGGTCTCTTAAGCTTCATATACAGTTGCGCTACTTTGTACTACAACCAACCGAGCGAAGATATTTGCAACCGTAACGGTACTATCCAGATGTGTCCATTGTGTGATCATTTTTGTGGATATTGGGACCTAAAGGAAACATGTTTACACTCGAGGATTACATATTTGTTCGACAATCCATCGACGGTGTTTTTCTCTTTTTTTATGTCACTATACGGTATGCTAAAGTTATTCATAACAATTTATTAACGAATAGTTTATAAAATTAATTATTATACTTGATTTATATTTGAATTAAATTTTCATATAACATAGGCCGGTATTCATAGTCGGATCTTATATTTAAGATTGTCTTAAGTCTGGTCAAAGGCAGTCTTAAGACTCCATCCAGCCAATGAAATGACCGTATTAGCATCTTAAGACATTACTTAAGACAATCATGAAATAAGATCCGACTATGAATACCGGCTATAGTATAATCATTTTTATAGCCACACTGTTCCTTGAACTATGGAAGAAATATTCTGCCGAAATAACCCACAGATGGGATTTGACTGGTTTAGATGCTCAAGAAGAATATCCTAGGCCGCAGTACTTAGCACGGCTTGCGCATATTAAGAAGAAGTCTGTCAATATTGTTACAAATGTGGAAGAGCCGAAAGTGCCGTACTGGAAAATGAGATTGCCTGCTACGATTCTCAGTTTTTCAGTTGTTTTACTTTTGGTATGTTTAATTATTTCTATAATAATTATATTATTTAATAATATGTATATATTAAAATTGTCTCTTGTAAAAATTTGTTAATTAACCTTATATTTTAATTTTATAGATAGTTGTAGCTATGGCTGCTGTACTTGGAGTAGTCCTATATAGGATGTCGGTTTTAACTGCGTTAAGCGTTTCTGGACATCCAATGATAACCAGTTATGCTATATTGTTCACTACCGCGACCGCCGCGTGCATTAATCTCTGTTGTATCGTTTTGTTCAATTTGCTCTACGTTTGGCTGGCAGAATATTTGACAGAGGTAATTTTATGAAGGTATACTTTTTGTAAGAAACATTAAAATATTTTGAAGATTTTCAAGATCTTATCTATTTATTAACACGTTAATTATAACGAGCAATAAGAGTATATAGTTTTAATTAAAATCTTACTGCAAAATGCAGTTTGAATAAACAAAAATAAAGATTTTAAACATATTTTATTGGTTTCAATAAATGAGAAAATTCTTGTTACTGTTTTCAGATTGAATTACTTCGTACCCAGACTGAATTTGACGACAGCTTGACTCTGAAAATTTACTTATTGGAATTTATAAATTATTACGCTTCTATATTTTACATAGCGTTTTTCAAAGGAAAGTTCACCGGTTATCCAGGAAATTATAATCGTTTCTTGGGAGTTTATCGGCAAGAAGAGTGCGGGCCAGGCGGTTGTCTCTTGGAATTATGCATCCAACTGAGCATTATTATGATTGGCAAACAAGCCATGAACACTATCTTGGAAATGCTTTTTCCGCTATTTTATAAATGGTTAAACACTTTGAAAGTTCATGTTGGCTCGAAAAAGTTGAAAGATCCACATAAAAGATATACACCTAGAAAATATTTGCAATGGGTCAGGGATTATAAATTAGTCCAATGGGGACCTAGAAGTCTTTTTCCCGAATACTTAGAAATGGGTACGTAGAAGAAAAATTAAATCTTGTTTATAATACTGAAGAATAATAAATTATATGATTGAAGTAATACATGCTAGAAATACTCGGAGCTGAAAATGTTTTCCGAAAAAGTTATAATTTTCTTCTTTGTAGTGCTACAATATGGATTTGTTACGATTTTCGTTGCTGCGTTTCCATTAGCGCCATTCTTTGCATTACTAAATAACATTTTCGAGATGAGATTGGACGCGAAAAAGTTGTTGACCATGTACAGAAGACCAGTGGGACAGCGTGTCAGAGACATAGGCATATGGTATCGCATTCTCGATTCCATTTCCAAATTAGCTGTTATCACGAATGTAAGTCTTATAATTCAAGAGCAACTTTTCAAGATCAATTGCAACTTGAAATTTGTCGAAAGATTTTGTAAATGAAAAGAAGCATTATTTTACAAAGATGTTATTAACCCGTTCGTTTAATAATCTTTTCAATTCCATTTTTCAGGCATTCATCATAGCTTTTACTTCGAACTTTATACCGAGGCTAGTTTACCGTATGACAATTTCTGATAATTATTCATTAGAAGGTTTCCTGGATCATTCTCTATCCAAGTTCGATACTAGCGATCTGCCAAGTGGAAATCAGCCAAATACGACGTTTAAAGTCGAGATCTGCCGCTATCCAGATTAT
This sequence comes from Leptothorax acervorum, assembly GCA_035220615.1. Lineage (NCBI taxonomy): Eukaryota > Metazoa > Arthropoda > Insecta > Hymenoptera > Formicidae > Leptothorax > Leptothorax acervorum. Next base: position 174,687 of record JASTWQ010000002.1, on the reverse strand, counting down.
AGAGAATCACCAGACTCGCTAAAAAAGTACGAATACTCCAGCATATTCTGGCATATACTAGCGGCTAGATTAGCTTTTATCGTCGTATTTGAGGTACGTTTTTTTTTTTATTTAGGTGTATACTAATTTGTAAAATGTCTTTATCTTATGTCGACTTACTTATTTTAGCTTAACAAATTAGGAAGATAGTAATTATCATATTGCAATGTATTCGCGTAATTTTCAGAATATTGTGGCACTTGTGATGATCCTTATACGATGGTGCATTCCTGATATGAGTTCCAAGTTACGCAACAGGATTCGTCGCGAAGCGTACATCACCAACGAAATTATTATACATCAAGAGGCGCTACGAGCTTGTGAGAGGCCCGAGACAGATGGTATAGAGCCAAGAATCGCAAAAACATACGTGGTTGCCAACGAGAGTGCCGACAGATGGAACCGAGTCATGGGAGATTGCCTGACGACTTCGGATTTCGATCTGGAAGTCCACGGGACTCCTATCTCGCCCGTCAGCACAGCCCCGCGTATCAGTCCTGCTGTGGTCTGATATAGGATTCGTCAAATCTGTGGGATTCGCGAGTAGCATAAGTTTTTGAAAACTTATTAGGTCGGGGTGCAAAAAGTTCGTCGTTTATGTCAAAAAATAGGATTAACGAAATTGATATTAAAAGGCTGTTTTTATAAGTGATTTTTATTAATTACAATAGTCACTATTGTGACTTCAATATACATCTTTTATCTAGATAAGGAGGACGAGAATTTTTATCTCTTTTTTTAGAAAACTTATCAGTAGCTTTAAAAACTCTAACTTAATGTAAAAAAAAAGAAACGGCAAACTTTTTGCACCACTTTATTAATATCGTGATTTTTCGCTAGTCGTGGTATTATCTGAAGATCTGACGAAAAAAGATATTATTTTTGAAAGTAAGTACTTTATGTACATTGAAAGTATATTTTTAATGCAAAGGCCACCATTTTAATTACCTCTAGCTTATCTAACTGTAACAGATGCCATATAAAACTTATGCTATATTTTTTATAGTGAATAAGAATCTCTACAAATTTTGTGAACTTTATTAACACGTTAACTGCCATGGTGATCATCCGTGATCGACGCCTGACTTTTTAGCAGCGCCCTGATGGTCGCCGACGCTATCAAAAAAATTTAAAACACTTGTAAAAAATAAGTGCCGTCTAATATAAAATCTTGGATGATATAAAAGCTAGAAAACAATGTACTTAAAGTAAAAGGACAGAATTCGACATGCTAGTTATGAGGATATAGTTTTATTTAGTCATATTACACTATATTTTATTATTATATACCTACCATGATAAAAATTTCATGGTGTGTGTGGTAAAATATACAAAACTCACTGGGCAGATAACGTGTTAACAATTGAAATTTGATGTTCATATATAAATTGCGACCAAGAGTATATTTTACCAAGCGATATTGTAACATTGATATATATATATATAATTGTTATTTCTGTGGGAGTATATTAACTTTATCGCAACGATTTTATTATTATTAGCAATGTTTCTGAATTATACATTTTTACTACAAGTTTCTATTATTTTTATAACGTTATGTAAAATAGTGAAGCGATATATGGAGCATTATTGTATCCAATGTTTTAATTTCGGAGAAAATGGAATTATTTGATATTGCTATTCAGTTTATCAGCTGTACACATACGGTTAAGAGTAACAAGCATGTTACAACAGCCATAATCACTTGTCAGTATTAGATATTATGATCTCTAACTATAAATTATACGCACAGTAATTGTATTGATCAACAATTTGCAAATATCAAAAAATGCATCATTTAGTTGTCGATCGATTAAGAATTATTTCATATCCGAAGTAAATCATTGGGCACGATGTTAAGAGACGTCTTGTAATGGATAACAACTGAATTGTGTGTCGCCGAAGATTTTAATATATAAAATTATGTCCATATTCATATATTATCATGTTAAGAACACGGATTTTTCTCAGAAACATTGTATAAACTGTATGGGGTGTACTTTGGGAAGAATCTCAGACTTACTTAAGCCTGAGTTACCTTAACTATTAGAGCACTACTGTGAGAAAGAGATATTTACAGATATTTTTATTATATTCCTTCTAGAAGATCTTGAAACACACACAAAACTAATTGTTCCTTCTGTCAATATTTTATTGTTACATTACTATAAGGATATACATCTCAAGTTTATAATCTATACTTAAATATTTTAAATAAAAGAAGAAAGAATAATTGAACTGCTGCTGAATTAATTTAAGTCAAATTTAACGATCTTTTTTCTGATATTTAGGATTAAACGAGATACGATCACTTATGTTTTGGCAAGAAAAAAATATATTTGTTATAAAAGCGTTAATTAAATGCGGCTTGATCTCTTTAGCTTTAAATTTCCTGATGTAATATGTATTTAATGTGTAATTGTATTTAATTTCTCTTTGGTCATGCATTTGTTTCATACAGATCGTGGAGAAAAGCACGCTCGAAGCGAACGCAGTTTTGGATCGTTTACAATCCGAACACCCTGTATGAAGAACGTGTCACGTGACTCACGTGTCGCGTTTTAACGTGGTGCTGCGCCGCGGTCGCACCGGTGTTCGATATATGTTTTTTTTTCCGCATTCGATATTTTAAATTGTAAGTTCATCGCACGTTTTCCTCGTCGACGTTATCGCGACTGATTTGGCATGAGATTTTAACGTGGCAGCCACGAAGAGGCAGGGCAGAAATTCGTCGACGAAATAATGGGCACTGTCCACGCTAAGGCACGTATTTATTATTAGAAGTTACGGCATAACCTAAAACCCCATTAAGATTCTCGGAATGAGTAATCTCTAATAATATCACCCGAGTTGGATAATTTTAATTTTCACCCCAATTTCCGCAATATTAATCTGTGCCTATTGGCACCGCGGCAAATTTCACGTAACTCGCATGTTGTAGCTTTTTATTGAGGAATGCTGTGTACACAATTGTGATCTAACAGAGGTATCTTTTTTTTTTAGGAACCCAGTAATTCTTCAGGCTTGGGTCAATTACCTAAGGATGCAAATCCAAATGCAAACCATGACCATGTACGTCTACAATTTATATATAAATTTATATATAAAACACGATTTAATTCATTCTTATGATATTCTGCTTAGATCTGTAGTTTCTTTGCTTTAAAAACTAAACAATAAATAAAAATATATTAATGTTATTTGATTTTAAAAACTAAAATTTTATTATTTTTCTTGCAGCCACCATTTCCCAGTAGCAAATCTCAGTTACATAGGGAAGAAGAGAATGTGCAGGCGAAGAACATTCTCCTGCAGGCAGTACAGGTATGTCAATGAAGTTATTTAGATGTAGAAGTTATGCAGTGCTATTTGTGGATTTTGATCATTGCTCTTTATCATCTTTTTCCAGGCACGAGTCGACAAGATACATGTGGATGGACTTGTACGAACGAAGGACGACATAATTAAGTCACAAGTGACAGACTTGTTTAAAGCTAGAAACTTTGAAGATGTTATTATACGCGCTTACAAAGTGCGGGAGAAGCTGGACGCACTGGGATGCTTTAGAAATATCGGAATTTACATCGACACCAGTCAAGGACCCGACGCCACCCCTGATGGTGTTGAAGTGGGTCTATATAATTACACAATTAATTCGACAAAGAATAAGTAATTTTTCAGATTTAAATGTAACACAGTTCATTGTTTATTGTATGTCACGTGTAATAGTGCATTTATCTGTGAAGCTCACTGTGTCATGATTGTCGTTAGGTCACTTTTAGGGTGCGTGAAATGAGGCGTTTGGTCGGCGGGATCAGCACGATGATCGGGAACAACGAGGGATCCCTGATAATCGGCGCGAAAGCGCCGAATCTATTCGGCCGAGCGGAACGCATCCAGATGGAATACTCTCACGGTAACAAAAGTTCGATCAACTTCAATGTATCCGCCATTAAACCATTTCCGCAGAGCTTATACAACGCAGTGTGAGTAGCGATATCCATATCTGTATCTGATTCTTAATGCACGTTATTTACAGCTGTATATTAATAGTCGAATTAATGCTTTGCAGATTAACCGGTACTGTGTTTAGCACGACGCACGATTTTCCGTGGTCCGGTTTCAAGCAAAACGACAAAGGACTGCTCCTCGACATGGAGCTCAATCAAACTGACACCTCCAAGCACAACATACAGTACGAAGCTGCATTTAGGAACATTAGCTGCTCGAAACAGGCGGCCTTTCGCGTTCGAGAACAGTGCGGCCCGAATTTGAAGTCCGCGCTGAGGTACATCTGGACGATAGATAAGAGGGACTCTTCTATATTCCCCGTTACCGGAAGTCTCATGCGATTAACGACAGAAATGGCTGGCCTGGGCGGCGATATTGGTTTCTTGAAGAACGAGCTTGCCATACAGACTAATTGGTCGCCGCACGAGTACCTTGTAAGTACTCGTTTCTTATGAAACGTTATTTGCTTTCAGCTGAACCGACAATTTCTACATACATTATACAATATTTCATCGACGACTTTTCTATTTTTGAACAGACATTCCAGCTGGGCTTTCAGTCCGGGCTGTTGAGTGCAATCAGCAACGACATGAAGATAAGTATAGCCGATAATTTCTTTTTGGGCGGTCCGCTGAATCTACGCGGATTCGACATGAGAGGATGCGGGCCTCGCTACGATGGAAATTCCGTGGGCGGCGAGATGTATTGGGCAGCCGCCCTTCACGTATACACGCCGCTCCCGTTCAGACCTGGCCGTAACAGTTTCGGGGATTTATTTAGACTGCACGGTTTCATCAATGGTGGCAACCTGTCCAATTTCACGTTTGCATACGGTGAGCGAAGTAATTCGATAGATTATTTCTGTCATCAACGCACAGTTTCTCTCTAGGAATTGATCGCCTAATTTATTTATAATAGTTCTAAATATAATTTAAATGAGATTTTAGAAGTAAAATAATTTATTGACAATTGTGCGATCAATAATGATTGTCTGTTTTTGCAATTGTATTTTTACGTCTATATTGGTTTTAATAATTTGTTTACGGAGCATTGCTTTAGTCTCTGAATATAATTCTTGCTCAGTCTCGTTATGTTTCATGAAGTTAGATCTTTGATTAATTTATATGATGCTTATGCGTATTCGAAATATTCAGGTAATCTGTACAGTGAAAACATGAAGATCTTCACGGAAAACGTTCGCTGCGCCGTCGGCGGGGGCCTCGCGATGAAACTGGGGAACATTGCCCGTATAGAATTGAACCTAGTTACACCATTGTTGTTCATGAGGAGCGACATGCTCCAACAATTTCAATTCGGTATTGGCGTTCAATACCTCTGAGCATTTTTTATCTTTCGATAGTCTTGTATTATTACGATGGATTTGAATGTAAAAAAGAAATAGAGGGATTATGTGTAAATTTATTTCCGTTACTTGTCCGAGACACAACGGAGTGTATAATATTTTCAATAAAGTCACAAAGAGAGAAGTTGAACGCTATCTTCGCTTTGCGAGCCGGTAAGAACAAAACACAGTTCCGAAACCCGCTTATCCACGTTGTTAATTAATCAAATCACAGCGAATCAATGAAGAATTCGGTCTTTCACGTGTACGTTTTGTCAATAATTTAATTGATATAATTATCAGCGTACTCGTGAAAGAAAGAATGATTTATTCTCTGAAAAGTGTGCTTTAACATTGCGAGCCTATCGTCTTTCCTTCTGCTTCTTACAACAGAAAAGCCGTTAGATGAAAAATGCCATGTCACGCTGTTATATACAATGCTACACATACTTTGAAACTACAGCTCTGCACCGAAAAATTCTAACAGAAAAATTCCGGTTATTTTTGAATTTGTAAGAAAAGGAAACGTGTGTATGTGTGTGTGAAAAGGTATTACGTGTAGTCGAGATTGTATCTCGGCGTGTTATTCTAACACGTGGACTTCGACTTCGACTATCGTAAGGTCCTTTTCTGACGCAATTATTTCACATGTTCCGTCGATTCGCACAGCGTGATTTGCACACGTTCGATAAATGCTGTTAACATTGCTCGTGAAATGATCATTGACAGTAATGATCGTGCGTGTAAGAGATGGATAGCGATAAAAGGAGGGCGGAAGGAGAGGTGGAGGGAGCTGGAAAGTTACTCATGACCCTGAGTAACCCGAGAGCGACCGGTACGGAGGAAAAATAAAAACATTGTGACAATAACGAGAAACGGCAGAACGATCTACAGTGAAATCGTTTCTCGCTTTGATATCTCGCGCGGCAGCGAATATCGAATGTGTGTATGTACTTGCGTTACGCAATACCTGCATTCATAAATTATACTCGAATTTTATATTCGCGTTGCATTTACATTCCTTTTACTGATACACGTGATACAATTCCGAGAAATATTTCGTCACGCGTTGCATACGTGAATCAGCCGATTGTTTCTAAAGGAAATCTGGATGACACACGTCTGCTAATTTTAGAATTTCTCCCAGCGTTAGATCAGTGGTTCAAATGTTCACCGATAAATTTATTTAATATTTCGGAGATTATCGCGCGCAATCCTATATGTGTAATAACAATGTTTGTGGGTTTTATACAGTTCGCCTGTTTTAAATCACCGACTACTTGAAACGTAATCTTATTTCCAGCTTTAGAAAACATTGAAACCAGAAATAAGACTACCTACGTTTCAGTATCGAATAGTAATTGGTGATTCGAAAGCGTGGTTCAAGAGCATAAAAATGTAATGTGAGCAAAATGTATGAAACTTAAAATTATTAATCAATAATATTTCGCTCGATAATCGAAAATTTTTTAATCAAATATTTATTTATATAAAACGATGTTATACACATCGGTCGTTACTATATTTGCTCGTCACATTTTTTTCGTGTCTCTTCAGCTTTGAAGGCGTGACCAATGCGATGTTTTTTCTTCTCCCCCTTCTTTCACAGTATGCTCCCTATTGTTCCATTTGAAAACACAGACCTGTGATAACTGGAACGGAGAGAAAGCACGCATCCGACTTAATGAGGGATGACTATATGGCCTTTCGTTCTCAGATTCACTTTTATATCACGTAGACCGGTATTCGTAATATATATATTCAAGATTGTCTTAAACAATTTCGAGACGCTGTACGATCGTTTTATTGATTTGTTGGAATTTCAGGATTATCAGTTACCAGACTTAGGTAGTCTCGGTGGTCTTGAATAAAAGATCTGACTGAATACCGCCCCTAGGGGCTGTTGTGACCTGGGGCTGGTCTATAGACATCCAGCGGCGACCGATGGGATTCTTCATTCTGCAGACAGTATGGACAGCTCAGATTGCAGACAAACCAGATAACGCGATATACGCCGCATTCTTCAACTTAAATGCAGGCTATCGTTGAACGAGCATACATAAAAATTTACAAATCGGACGTGCATAATCGCGACGGAAATCGATTGTATCGGCAAAATTGCGTTAAAAGTAGATAGCGAATACAAAAATGACGCTGCGTCGAATTGCCCGCTTGTTGCTTATTATTATTAGAACAATGTTCGAGTCTTTCCTTTGTTATTATTAGTGCAAAGTTCGACTCTTTCCTTTGTTGCACTATAGGCAATGTATTTTCAATCCTTTATTATTAATAGAACAATGCTCGAGTCTTCCTTTATACGCTGCACATTCTAGAGAATGTGTAAGTTGTAAATAATTCCTCTCGCTCACTTTCTCTTTCTTTCCGTTAAAAATCGAAAGTCTTTTACGTCGAAAACTATATGTATAGTAGGTAGGCACATTCCAAGAAATCTTTTTCCTTTTTCTTCCATCAGGTAGTCTCTCGACTAAAATCGAAAAACAACTTACACGGCCGGCTCTGCCGGTTTTAAGAATACATTTATCTATTATGAGAACCGTCGTAAAATTAAAATATTACAAAACGCAGCGATAGAGGCGAGAGCTAAGTGAAACGCGAGAGCCGAGAAAACCTGATATATGCGTTCGCGATATGCGTCGCGTTTTCCGAGCGCGGGTCGCCGCGGTAGTTCGCTTTGTGAATCAAATCTATACCGAGATTATTAACCAACAGACATCGGAGAAAGGATATTAAAGCCTTCTCTGTCTCCCCTCATCGACCTCTCGCTCTCGACGTTAATCTCGGCGTACCTATCCTAGACAAAAGCGCAAAAAGCGAGAAGTCAGTAAGAGCGACGATCGTAATTCGCGAAGTCAAGATTATTGGATATTTATTTGAAAAATTCCGCGACTCTCGGTCCGAGATGAATTCGCCCGAAGCGATGACGAATGACGATATCTCCTCGTTATCTAGCTGGTCATCTAGCCGGTAGCGACTGACCGATAACGAGCGTTAGATAACGGTAATCGTGCACAGTCGCGGTCAGAGTAGTTGCAACACTTAAAAAACTAAACTTATTTTTAAAAAACTATAACTATAACTTATAACTATACCTTATTTTCCTAAACTTATTTTAAAAAAAAGTGTTGCAACTATTCTGACCGTGACCCTACGCACTACGCCTTCTCGATGTCTCTAGCTTCCTTGACACCGAGACCTTCGGACCGGATAATTAAACAGTATTATGCACCTAAAGCCGACGCGGCGTCGCGTCGCCGAGCGTCACGAATTATATCGTCGCGTCGGGGCGACTTCCGTGTCGTCGGAACATATATTCCGGTTAGATTTTCTCTCCGTTTCATTTTTACTCTCCGGAAGTTCATTGTCATCTGAAAGTTTAACATTCTTTAAAATTATTGCGCTTTTAGTTGCTCCTGCTTCGAACAAAGATTCGTCACGCAATATTGCCCGATTGTTTTGCAACAATTCAGGTAGACGCCGGATGAATCAAGAGATTTCCAAAAACCCGCCGTTTCTCACGCGCATTTTCGAGAATTCCCCGCCTGCCCCGCGGGGTCGGTCACGTGACCGTTTCGGCAGGCTCGTGCCTGAACGCGAGGCGCCGATCGCGTATTTGCTTTTCGAGGGAATCGAATGTAAGAAAAATTATTCGTCGTGTTCCTTCCTAGAAACTGCAGCGAAGTTTTATTCGAAATATCTTTTTCTAAAGTGAAAAAATGGCGGTGTATTTAGGATATACGATTAAAATAAAATACTCCGTGTAATGCGGTTGGGAGAATTGTCCTTCGATACGTGCCTGAGAGGCCTTCGCGTCTGCTGTCGCGTCGCGCCGCGCATGCGCGGCGCCCCGCGCCGTCGCGTCGACAGCTGGGAAGTGGTAACGGTGCGGGGCGCGGGCCTGCGGGGTGCGCGCCGCGAGCTCCGCTCATATCACTTGAGCTCATTCTCTTTTCACAGTTTAAGATGGCCGCTTGAAGTATCTCGTCAACATGTGTGCTGTAAAAATGTGCCCGTTTGAGCTAAGCAACCTCGCCTACGCGAAATCGACTGGAATTAACACGGAAATCGACGCTGATCTGCGAATCAAGGAAATCACACCCGAATCGTGCTGCTTCCATCGTTTTGCGGAAAATCCGTGGCGTTGCGGACGACATTGCCCGCTGTGTCGCTACGAGAATTGCAGTATTGGCACATGTAAGTTTTCCTTATTTCCTAATGTATGCGAATGTGTATGTATGACCTGACCAGTAAATATGACGTACGACGTGCGTCGCGCGCCCGCGCGTCGCGCAATATGTTTGTGCGCGTAGATGAGTCGACTGACTTTTGCGTCACGTGCTAAATCGTACGCGCTGAATAATGCCATTGACGCCGGACGCGACGCACGGTCGAAACGTGCCCGAGGAATGGTAGCGTCATGGGGCACGCGACACGCGACGTTTCCCGCGGCACGCAGCCGTTTCTCTCGCGGCTGGCTGTGTTGCCTGTGTTTATCGATCCTCGTAGGACTCAAGACTGTAGAGATAAATATGTGTTATCGTTAGTAAGGTAGATAGTAATATAATATAGATGTATACTAGCGATAACACACACTTATATATGAAGAAAAATTCCTGATTACATTCCCGCCATAGGCGTTCTGAGTTCCGACGGGCACGTACCTACGCGCTTTTGGCCAATTGGAAGGCGAGCTTTACCAAAAGAAAACCCTTTGGTTGCCAGTAGCTTTGTAACAATTAGTAGCCGGAAATATGGATTTTTTTTTTAAGCTGAGCTTTAGAAATCTGAGATCTTTAGAGATCCTTATTTTATTGATTTTTAATGGATAAGATTATTGATCAATTGGAATTTAAAATTCAATTATGAAGATATGTAGTGAAATTAGGCGAATTATGAAGAAATTAACTTCGTTTTTTTTTTACATTTTCGAAAAATGTAAATGTAAATTTTAATGTAAGTTTTTTTAATTTTAGAGAGAAATTTATTTCGAGCCAAAGAAGGAAACATATGTGATACACAAGCAGGATAATTAGTCTAACAAATGAAAATTAACAAATGTTTTAGGAAAGAAGTGTTTGAAAAGGCCACATTTATTAATTACAATAGTTCCGTAACACCGTTTTTCAACGGTAATGTCAAACGTTCTTATTAAACAAAATTCGATTCTTTCTAAAATATAAAATATCTAAAGGGAGTCTCAAACGAAAATGATAATTCAAAATGTTTTTCTTTTTTACATTTTGTAATGACTAATGAAAAATCTGATTGTGTTTAATTTAATTCAGTTTCTTATTTGTCTACACTTTACCGAGATCGACACAGTGTTGACGGTAACTGTTTATATCCGAGTACGTCTTGATATCGGTATATAAATATAATGTTAGCGAATCTGTCCCCTGACACGCAATACGTTTGCAAGAGCATCGATAAACTGAATAGATTTTTCTTCTACAAATCTTTTTTACTGCGCGATAGTTTAAAATTAAGTTAAGAAGCATAGCTTATATCGACTTCTTTTTTTTTATTATTGTCATCATTATATCTACTTATTTATATGTGATATAATAGTTTTAATTCGCAGTTTTAATATCCAACATTAAAAAATTCTGGAGTACAAAAAGTCCACTGTTATTTTGCATTAAATCTCACATTATCGTAATTTTTTCATTTGCGGATAAATATATTCTAATCAGCGTATATGTTTTTTTTTTCAGCACACTTAACATTGAGAAGAATACCAACAGGCAGAATACCAATTTGAGTTGGAACACGCCAGGGATTCCTTTGCTCCTTGGATCTGCACGTTTAGACCTCTCCAGTATCACGTGTTCGTCAATCTTTCTCCTCCTGTGGGAGATCCAAGATGTATTCCGCGCCACACACAATAATGTCTCAAATCGCGATAAAGAAGAGGAACTTCCACGTTTTGCGTGGAGAAGACGACGCACCATCGTCGAATGATCAGAGGACATCTCTCGTTCGAAAATTGAATAATTGTTTACGGAATATGTTTCCAGCGACTAATCAGTTGTCCGTTACGGTCGTAAATCATGAAATACTGACTTCTGGTATTTCACCGACGACCAAGAGTCTGGAAGATATTCTGCACGATTTGAAGGAAAGTCACCCTAAAGATTATATCGATTCCATGCTTCCTATTTCTAAATTAAGACATGCGCCCGAGACGGATTACCTGCAAGATTGGCATATCGTCGAGGACTCTGACTCAGTTAAAATAAAAAATGATGTAAACCTTATAAAGAATTCTAGTGACATACACGACGATAATAGTAGAACGGAATCTCACTCTATGCTGGAAGTTAACGAGACAGAAAAAACAACGAACATTGTGATTGATGCTTCTGGTATTTTGAACGCCGATCCACAGAAGCGCGAAGCTGACATCCACAGAGACACGGATGTCGAATCTTTCCTCGTGGTTTCTCACTCGGATGTGCCAGCTACACCCGTAGATTTCGTTAAGGAAAATTCAATGTCGCGTTTTTCCAGCGTCTGTCGAAATGCTTGGAGGTCGACTTGGAACATCTTGACTAGTCGACTTCCCTGCAAAACAGGATCAGCGAGGATGTCCGTAAAGCGCCCGTTGTATTCAACAAAGCAACACTATCGGAGAAAGGCCAACGCCATCGCGATGGGACGTGGTCGCGGTAGAGCGAAGTGTCAGCTGAGGCGGTCTGGGGTGAGTCAAACCATACGCCGGAAGGAATGTATCAAGTACGGAGATTATGAGACTTTGCAGAACAATCTTGTCGGTGCGGCACCAAGCGATCGCCCGTTAGACAGTAAACTTGATAGCTTAAACAACATAAACGTCATAAAACAGATCGATAATCCGTCAATATCTAACTTCCCCAGAACAACAGCGAAAGGGAAATCGAAGGCGCGCAAGAGGAAGATTAAAGCGAAACACGTGACCAAGGTGCGTTACATAGCTAAGTCTTCGAGGATGAAAGATCGCGATTATTGCAAGGACAGTAACGGCGAAATGTCTGATGCACAGGATTCATCCCGATCGCGGACATTGTCGGAGCACTCCGCTGAGATCGAGGATGACTGGATCGTTTTCGAAGACGATGATGATGAAAAATTGCCCGAGACACGTGAGAAACGAGGAGCGACAGAATACCCTATCAGAGCACGTTATGTACCTAATTCTTCGATGAGGAAGAGGGATAGTTCCTACGAAGATCCCAACAGCAAAACTCACGATTCCGAGGAAGTTTCGTTTCGGATGCGATCGTCGTCGGAGAGTTCCACCGATTCGGAGGACAGTGATCATAGTTGCACAGTTTTAGATGAGCAGAAAGCGATGCAATGCCCAAGAATGCATGATAGTTTAATGAATATTATCGACGAACATTGCGAAGATATCCGAATGCAAAAGCATTTGTTTCAACGCTGCCGATTACTGTCGGATAGTTCCGAAACTTCTAATGATTCTAATAGTTCCGAAGCTTCTGATGATTCTAATATTTCTGATACTTCTAATAGTTCCTTTGTTACTGAAGAGAACGACGACGTCGACGGCTATGAGATCAGCTTCCACGATGGAGACTCGATCATCTTTGCCGCTGAAGACAACGAGGAATCAACAGCGCAAATAAAGAAGGTACTTAAAAATTCTCAATACTTACGTTAGCCATCTTGTAATTTCAAAAGCGAGAAAATTACGATAAGAAATATTCTATATATCTTATATATAATTTAAGAACTTTAACATTTGCAAGTTTGCTTTGCCGAATTAGATAATTTAATTGATGATATTTATTGCGCGCGTATAAATTGCAAGATTTTGCGTGTATCTTCCGCTTGACATCCTTGTGACTAACAATCCTGACCATTTTAACGCAACTGTGCGCTAAGTGAATTAGAAATATTAATATTAAATATTGAGATATATTAATATTAATATTAAATATGAGTTAAATATTAATATTAAAATAAAGTAAATTCCTTTTCTTTGCCAGTGAATAATAATAATAAGAAAACTTTCTTTTCGACCAAAACTGGCAACATTTATTCATCAGTTAACACGACGTTTCGACTGAGATTCCAGTCCTTATCAAGTGTAAATGTATAATATATATACGCCTACGCAACACTTCATAATTTCAGATATTGTTCCAGCAATAAAATTAAATCTACAAACTGAAATATTATAACAATAACTAAAGAGTATCGAGTAAAATTATACATCTAGATTTCTTTTTGTTTGTCCGATATAAAAGCAGAAAAACGGAAGTAGTATATAAGATTGACTGTGCTAATTGTGACGCGTATTATATCGGACAAACAAAAAGAAATCTAGAAACTAGACTTAAGGAACATATAGCGAACATCAAAAAACACCCTGATAACCACTCTGTGGTCAGCAATCATAAAGTTTCTCTTAACCACGATTTCGATTGGGCTAATCCCAAAATACTACACAATGAGAAACATTTTAAGAAAAGAGAAATCGCGGAGATGGTTTTCATCAAAAAAGAAAATAACTCGATTAACCTACAGAAGGACACAGACAACCTTTCCGAACTCTATGACAAAATAATAAATTCTTTATGATTTTCGTTGTCGTCATTGTTTATATTTGTCATTACGTTGTCCGTTGCTGTTCAGTCTAGACGTGCTTTTAATTATATTAATCTGTCACCTCGCGTTACGAAAATGGACAATTTTAATGTCGAACGTTGCACAAAACACGTAAGTGCTCTGTCTTTTTTATGGACTCGATGTATAATTTTACTCGATACTCTTTAGTTATTGTTATAATATTTCAGTTTGTAGATTTAATTTTATTGCTGGAACAATATCTGAGATTATGAAGTGTTGCGTAGGCGTATATATATTATACATTTACACTTGATAAGAGGACTGGAATCTCAGTCGAAACGTCGTGTTAACTGATGAATAAATGTTGCCAGTTTTGGTCGAAAAAAAAGTTTTCTTATTATTAATATTAAATGTAAAATATTTTACGTATATATCTATATCGTATTAACACAGATAATACAGAGATTTGAAATTCTATTTCAGGTGAGTTTCGACCCGACTCCAATCGTACACGTCATGGTAACATGGAATTATGCGTATCGAGCAGCTCGAAGAGGTCCTTGGGAAGAAATTGCGCGGGACACCGAGAGATTCAGGGGACGTATAAATTCTATTGCGATTGTCCTTGATCCAATTTTAAAAAGTACACACCGCTCGCAAATTTGGCAAGAACGATTCGCTTTTCCGATTCGCACGGAATAATTTTAGCCCGATTAATGGTTGATATCTTCTTAAATACCGCAAATGTGAACATTGAAGAATATATGTAGAAAATTTTCTCTTCTCATGTAGCTAAAATATATGTCATATTCAATAGAGTTTTTTGTCGGAATGTTTGTTGATCAAAGTAGTTGCTATTGGTAACACTTGTAACACTTCTTTCTCTCTAAAGAAATTTTCCAATTTTTTTAGAAAGAAAAACAAAGGGATAAATCGATATCCTGATTTAAAACGGGATTTAATAAGAAAAAAAATTAATTTTCTTTGTCAATTTAATGAAAAATTGCGTTATTTCCTAAAATGTTACTGCATCTCACATAACAAGATGTGATAGTTCCAAAAAATATTAAAATGTAAGTCTCTGAATCATTGAAGTATCAATATACAGGATGTCTGGTAATTACCGTGCGATTTCTCGTATGTAAGTAGAGTGATTTGAACTGAATAGAAAAGTCTTTTACTGTTTTACGAGTTTTTAAAATAATTAATGGAGATCCGCGAATCTGTGTGCGTCCGCGCGATTCGGCGAGATGAGACAGCTCAGCGACAGTTGCGGTTGCTACGTGCGGCAAGGCTTTGGGAGCAGTGTGGTTCTAGCAGCAACAAGTAATGCGTAATGCTGTCTCTTGTCATTGAATCGCACGAGTGCACGCATAATTCGCAAATCTTTATTAATTAATTTCTTATTATTGAGAAACTAGCAAAATAGTAAAAGACTTTACTATTCAATTTAATCCGCTCTCTACATGCTTACGAGAAATGTAGGCATGGTAATTACCAGACACTCTGTATGTGGAATCTTGAAAGAGGTATATGTCGTATATCTCTATTATGAAAAAACATGAGCACGTTTTGGAATTTTTCTATTGCAACGATATACTATACAGCGTTTCTTTTTAAATTGTTTTTTAAATTAAAGAGAAATGTGTGCAATCATCCCTTAGCTAATATATTTTCCACGTAACCCTGATAATTGATACATTAAAAAGCATCCAAAAACAAAATTTCTCATTTTCTTGTATATTTTTTAACAATTGTAACATTTAACTTGTAACACGACGTTTCGTTAGGGTGACGCAAAAAGTCTATCATTTTTCCATTAAATCCTGTTTTAAATTAGGATGCTGATTTTTATCTCATTTTCTTTATTTAAAAATAAAAAGGATTGGAAAATTTCTTTAGAGAGAGAGAAACAGAAAGAAAAAAGAAGAGAGGTTTTCAATAAAAATTCTAACGACAAGTTGTATTGAATATTATGTGTATTTCAGCTATGCGCTAACAAAAAATATATTTTTTATAAGTTTATAGCCATCTTCTATATAAATGTAACAAGTTATATGAGAAAATGAAAAATTTTGCTTTTGGATAATTTTAAACGTTTAAATATGAATGAAACGTACAATCACTACATATATCGTGATATTCTGGCAACAAAAGTATGCTTACTTAAAATAGGAACATTTATCATGGAATATCAATTGTTAAATGTATCTTCGATTAAAAAGTTCTTGATAGATTGCGTGGAAAATATATTAGCTAAAAGATGATTGTACGTATTTCCTGTCGTCTTGTCGTTAACTCAAAAGAAACGTTGTACAATACATCGTTTGTAATACAAAAATTCTGAAACGCACTCATATTTTTTCATAATAGTGAGATATGCGACATTTACTTCTTTCAAGACTCCACGTTTATATGTATGTAAAAGATATTGTAACGTTTCATGTTCACGCGTATTTCAATTGTTTTTAGAGTTGCCGTGTCGTATCCTTTATAATTTTGTTTCTTTCGTAACATCGACGTGCACAACAATACAGAATCGAAAATATATAATTCATGTCAGCAAAATATAAAAGGCATACAAAAAAAGAATTAATGAGAAACAATAAAACAAAAGACAAATGTATAATGGAGCATGCAAAAAGAATTTTATGTATCGTTTAAAATATTTTTCTTTGTCAAGTGTGAATTATCTGATCGTATCCTATATATGTAGTATGTATGTTCTGTTCCTTTTTTTTCATTCGACGATAACTGGATCAGAACAGCTGCCTTATCGGTTTCTTTTTTTTTACGGATACATAACGCGTGACGATCGATACTGTTCGACTTGGTTCGACCGGAATAATCAAGCGAAGATGAAAGTGCCGCGCAAACGAAATCTTGGAAACCTTACAAAATTCCATTAATAGTAATTAGTCTCTGTAAATAATAGAACATTACCTAGATTACTTCGCACTAGATAATCGTCGATGTATATAACTATGTATATATATAGCATCACATACGTGGAGGAGTTATGTATGTACATATATAGTTTGTATGGACCGTGATATTTGTACGCGAAACAAGTTTTAGGTCGATATTGTCATATGTATGTCACGATGTTTTTTTATTTCTTATCGCAAAATTACTTTGACATTCGAGAATTTAATAAAAGCAAATAAAAAAGAAGAAACGATTTTATCATGAGTAGAAAGTTTTCATGACTTCGTTTATTAATATTTTTCTCCTTTCGCTGTGAGTTTTTCTACCTCACAAAAATGTAAAAATTTGTCGAAAGAATTGTTACTTAAAGCATTAAGCTGTAGAATATAATTATAATTTAATTATGTATATATAATAATTATAATTTATATATAATTGTAATTATAATTATAAATGTATAGCGATAGCGTTAAGTACGTCGCTGGATGGGAATAGTCAGGTATAAATTATTTCGAGTTATATATAAGAGAGGCAAAAGGATAGAGAGAGAGTGTGAGAGTCGATTTATTTATTTGTTTTTCTGAATATACGTTCATGCAAAGGATGCCGTCCCGATGGCGTCGCCGTGTACATTTGTTTCAAACACTCGCATTACTTTCAAAAATTACTTTGGTTCTCTTTCACATTAATATATTTACTTTTGATTTAGTTAATAAATGATAAATACTCGCGAATTTAATCTTAGAACAAATGGACTAAATTAACAAATTGTGGGCACAGTTTTCTCAGTTTTTATTTACTACCCAATAAACTTTGCCGTATTATTGTATACGTCAAGCACATATAAATTTAATATACTATTTTTATGATATTTTTTTGAGAGAGTGGCAAGTAAATAAACGAAAAGAGGAAAAGTTTTATTTGGGGTTATCGCAGTTTATTTTCCGCGGAGTTTATGTTTGTTCGCGTAATACGTTTTGACGACAAGCCGACAAGAATGAATTAATGTTACACGTGCAAACAGAATAATTTTCATTTACACTTGCGATAATTGAGATCGACTTGCTCGCGATTCTCGCGAAACACTCTCAATATTGAAGCAAAGTGAAATTTCTTTTTGAAGTACAAACTAACTTGCGACTTTATACGCTCAAAATTAAATTGTCAACAACCTGATGTTCAAATGCAGGCTAATTCTAATTTAAACTTTTATATTATGATTTTTGGTAGTGCAAAAAAATGGCGGACAGTAATTTATCATTTGCGTTGTGTGCTGGATACTAAATTAAATTTTTTTATTTAAGTTTACCGTTGTCGAGACAGTCTGGCAAAATATGTCGAAAATCCACTCTTTATCGTTCCTTTGTCGATGCGCGATTATCTTATAATCAAAATGTGATTTCGTATTGTTTCCCAATAGTTAATTTAATATTAAATTAATTATTTCTATAAATATTAATATTTATATTCCGTCTTTTGCAACGACGGTTTCTTTCTCATGAATATTTCATAGTTGTCTTTTCGCGCGCGTACCTATCCGCAGGCCACTTTGCACCGTCTCGCAAGCATAATTTTCAGACGCATCGATTTCATTTTTCTCGCCGATTGTCTACGCAGTTAGCCGCACGTTCGCTTACAATAATTACTTGCACTGGGAAACTTCTCATGATAACGTAACAATGAGTGAATGATAGGACTGGAACTGTGTCAAGGGCAAGTTACGCGACTCTTGCTCACCGAGTCCATGATCACTAAAATTAAGACTACGGATTAGAGCGTTTGTCGTTTTCGAATTGGCTCGACATACGAGTTTACGATCTTTTTATGCGAACTCCTTTTCCGATAAGATTTAATTATAAGAAACCATCCAGAGAATATGACGCAGCAAAATGTCGTCTAAGAGATATATGTTTTAAAATTTTGAAAACGTCTTATAGAGTTCTTGCAGAAAATATAATCTGTATGAAATCTTTAAAACGTTTTATGTGTTACAATTTATGACGTCTTTGAGATATTTTAAAATGTGTTTTAGACGTTTCATTTAGGATCGCTTACCATGTATAATTTTGATCGGTAAAACAGTTTAGGTAATATTATGTAAATATGTAAACACACAGAAAGATGCTAAGAATTGCTCGATAAATTATTTAGTATTTCGATAATTTAATGTATAGGTACATAATTATAGTAACGACGATTATTTAATGTCTATTTGTCAAAAAATGTATGTAATTAATGCTAATATATGGGCAAAAGATCTGCATATGTATGTATGTATATATGTATCACTAATGTATGATATATGTAATTTTTATATGTAATTTGTAAAAATGTAATAATAATGTGCATTGTTATACAAAACATTTTTTTTTACTCCATCTTACTCCTAATATTCTGACTTCCTCTGAACTAAAATTCGACGAAGTATCAGAAGAATATAATCATTATAAGGATGTTGCGTTATCTAAAATTTCAAGAATTTTTAAAGAATTTCTAGAGAGATGTAATTCTAAAACTCCTGATAATTTTAAGCTGTGTTGTATGTTTGGGAATTTAAACTCTATAAAAATCTAAATTTTTAAAAATTTTTTCACTTGTGAGCAGGATTATGATCACATAGGTACGTAAAATTAATTAATTACAAATTATTATTAAATACCAAAAGAAGTTGGCGAAGGGTCAAGTTGCAGCAGAAAGCGAACAGGAAGAGGATGGGCATGTCTTTAATTGACTGGGCCGGATAGATGACAGATCCCCATCGCGCGAGCTGTTGCAACGAGCGCGTTATGCGCCGTTGCATTGACCTAGCACGTTTACACGTTGTGAAAAAAACGGCGAGGCGCATCGTAAATCCCGGCAATCTTCATTATGGAAATTTCCGTCGCGGCTTGGCCAATTTCCATAATGTAATCCGCCTGATATTCGTATACGTGTCTCTCGGGAGCCAAACTGATAGCCTCCGCCAAAAACTCTTAATTTCGATTAGTTTGTATTTCATTAATTTCTTTTCTGCTCTCTCTTTCACAGATTTCATCGGTTTGGCTTCTAAGAAGCACATATATGTATACTCGTATATAATATCGCGAATTATTGCCGAACATTTAATCTCATATTTTTATATAATATATCTCGCGTGCATCAGCGGATTTCTGAAAGACAAAAATTTAAAGTGAAAATGAGATCATCTTGATAAACTCACTTGATTAACGCTTGTGCGCACGATAAAAATATCGGTTATTGTTATTGTCATCTTCGGCATTTTTCGCAATCCTTATTTTATACCTGAGAACCAAAGAACGTATTTCACGTCGTTGTGTTTGCGGTTTAAGGCAACCAGTGGACGAGCCATTTCATAAATGAAAACGAAAACGCAAGGCAACCATTTGGAAAAGAAAAAGTATTTGAAGTATACTTTTAATTAAACTAGTTGAATTGACGTAATATATTTGGCTCATTGTATTAATTGTCGAGAAAGACACAGAAAGAGACGTAATTGTGTTTTATTTGACGTTGTAAATTCAACGTTTAACTCTTTCATTCAAAGTTAATTGCTTTGTCACGTTCAACAGTGCACCAACAATTCGTTAATTTATTCATTAATTATTATATTATTAATGTATAATATAATTTTCGAATTTATTTGCGACAAAAATTGTGTTTTGACCAGTTTAACGAATATTCAATGTACAGGCAGCATCTTCACTTGCACTTTCACGTGGAAAGTTTCAAAAGTTCACTGCCGCTTTCTCGCCTATCCTCCACAAACAACCATTTACCGTGTTACAGTTGACTTTAGTTTCTCCTCGACAAGTAATAACGAACTGATGTCGTTTGATTCGCCTAGGCGACATAAGCGTTCAAAATATTGGGTCATTCCAAATAAAAATAAATAATACGGTATAAAAGGTAGCTTGATTTATTCTTCTGCTCAAAACCGAAAGGCTTCTATCGCCAGAGAATTGAAAATTTAAGATTAAGATAGGAAGAAGTAGTAAATAATAATGGAAAATATATTTTGGATTAAAATCAAAATTTCAAATTTTTTGTTTTATTTCAAAAATATCTTTAAAAAATTGCATTACTTATGGGATAATCCAATAATACGCGGCAAGTCGGAGAAATTCAGATGTAACAACTCAGGGCTGCGTTCCAAAACATTACCCGAGTGCCCTCGAGTATCATTTTATCCTTGTTGTTCACTGAATGTTAAACAAGGATAAAATGATACTCGGAGGCACTCGGGTAATGTTTTGGAACGCAGCCCAGAGATTCTTTTAAATCAGTTCCTGTCGTTTTACAATTTGACAATCTATATTTTCAGTAAATGTAGAACAGTCAATCTGCCCAATTACATTATTACATAACAACAGCCGAATGCGTCGATAGACGTGTTCCTCATAAATAAAGACCTAAATTCTACCATCCGGTGTGTCAAGGCTTAGTTCCAGATTCGTCATACTGGTCATACATGGAGAACGCGCTCGAGAGATCGTTGTCTCTCTTTTTTTCCTTATTACACGGGACTTCTCTCCACGGATTATTCCATACGATCTGCTTTCACCTTTTCACGCTGTACTCTGGAGCCAACCCGGCTACATGCGAGAGTGGATGAGATATATAGATATATACATACATATGTATTACATTAATATTGTTAATTATTATCATTTACCGAGTTTTATCTTACAATTTCATTTTACTTATTACGCCATAATAAAACGATAAATAATAATAATTAAAAATATTAATGTAATACTGTACGTAAAAAAAGTAATGTGATAAATAAAATTTTAAGTCCGCCCACGCATTCGAAGTAATTTTCGTCGCGAATTTAATGCCATATCTTAATATTATTGCGAAAAGATATTTGTTTGCTCGGACATCGTCATATTTCTTTGTTATCAACAGCACGTTTCAATTAGCTTACATTTAATTATTTAAGTTATAAAGTAGTTCGAATATTCGACGAATGTTGTCAGCAAGAATAACTATAGTTTCACGTACAAGCAGTTTTTTATAAATAAAAATTTGATTACTGCGAACCCCTATACTCTGTTTCCTGGTATATTTCCTACATTACATTCCTTCAGGCGTTGGTTGACATTTTACAATTCACTCATTCCTGAAACTTATATGTACACAAATCTCAGTCTTCCTATTGCCCTATATTTTATGACTCACGTTTATGATAACACATGCATATACAGTTCTTACGTAGGCAGCCTTACATAAGTCGGATTCCCAATTAGTTACAACCAGCGACAACGTTCGACTTTCCTACGTCAAGTGGCGTTTCCCTGCGATTTATTTCTACAATTATCTCAAACGCTGTACAGGATAAACACGGTGGGGTACCGGTGCGCGGAGAAGGAGGTGGTATAGAAATCACACGTGATGTAATTGAGGAAGTTACGCTGTTAGAGGTGTAATCGTAATATGAAAAGTAAACTTTAAAGCCGCAATTATTTTTCCTTCTCTACAGATTTTAGAATAATACTACGGGATCACCAGATAGATGATTTTCTTATTATTTTCTGTGTATCTAATCTTTTCCGCTCGTCGCTGTATTCCTCGTTATTCTGACAGAGGCGACGAGCAGCGAAGTAAATAGCGTGCAACGCCGATTCTCGCGTGCGCGAAAATCAACCCGGGAACTTTCTCCAATTTGGGCAGATCCCAAATTACCATTAGTTAGGCGTTGGTCGTGCCATGCACCTCGGAGCCGTGCCCCAGTCCGGCCGTTGTCCCGTCCCGCAATCTCGGCGCACAATATATCGCCCCAATTGAGTCCCGTCGGCTTCGCAGCAATTACATCACACGCGCATCCGGCACGAATTCACGTTTGCCAGAGGTTTGCCCCTTCCCAGAGTTTGCGACAAATTATTTTCCCTCTCTTTCTCCTTTTATCTGTCGAGCTTAATACACGCGACGATATAAAGATTAATTTATTCTTTTAACAGCTAATTTACTTAACTTGAAAAGTTTAACTCGTTCTGGAGTCGAACTGAAGAATCGATTCTATCTAAGCAAAAATTTACTGGGAATATTTAACTGTTCTTATAATTCTTATATTAAACAGTTCTTTATATAATTCTTTCATTATAGCAATCAATAATTCTCTTAATAATTCTCGTTCTGGAGTCGAACTGAAGAATCGACTCTATCTAGGCAAAAATTCAATGGAAATACTTAACAGTTCTTATAATTCTTATATTAAACAGTTCTTTAACAGTTCTTTCAATTACTAAGTACGATAATTAAAGTAATTTTATATTAAAAGAGAGGAAGAATATCAAACATTCTCGTATAGTCTTGGAAATTACAACGAAATTTACCGTTGTTGGAATACGATTCCTCCCCTCTTGCAACATGATTAAACACGTGTCATGTATGTACATACATATATAAGCAAGTATATGAGAAATTTCTTTGAATCCTTCTTCCGACTTCTTGTCAAATTGTTAAACAAATATTAGCGATTAGCGAGCTGTCGGGTGTTTCTCGGCCCGGAGCAGTCACTCGCCGGTTGCCCCGGCTGTTTCTTTCTCAACGAACGATCTCTTCTCAGCAACCAAGCCAAGTCAAAGCGGAAGTGAGAACGGTAGAGTCCGTGCGAGCATCGAGATCAAAGCGAGGACGGAAGCGTCGACAAAGGCCGATGTCGAGGCGAAGACTGATGTGAGACCAAGGCTATCGCTGTCAATGCCAATTACCTAGCTCATCATCTATAATTGAATATAATTGGATCGAGGAGGGTCCAAAATCGGATCGGTTCGACCAAGAGCGAGGTCGAGATCGGCCGGGATCGCGAAGTCAAGGGTGGAATCGTCCACGACGGCATCGCCAGTCGCTGACGAAAGACATCTCCTCAGCCTCCGCTTCGTTCGAGGCCGACAGCCGGGTGGTGAAGGTTTTCTCGGTGAACGATGCAACCCATTAATTGTCTACCCTCCAGTCGCATCTGGCACACGTAGAGAGAGAGAGAAGAGACTGTTCCGACGGAGAATATTAATAGATTAACGAGACTGGACGTGCCAAATTTGCAGAAAGCAATTAAGATGGACAATTAAGTAAGAGTAAACATATTATGTAAATTGTGGCTGCTATATATAGATTTAACTCCTTTCATCTCGATGATTTCTTCACGCACAAACCCTTTGATATATCGATTTAAACAGGACTTTCGAGAGAACACCAGTTGTATTATTTCTCTAGATTCCAATTAATATTTATATAATACCGTATGTCGTACAATCTTGTTTGCCGGATATTCCGTGCAGCGCGCGGCGTGCATATATTAAGTCGGCATTCGAATGAAAGAATCATCCGGAGGTTCAATCTCACACGTGCGACGAGGATATATATACCTACTTATTGTGCAACACACGCGCGCGACATTGCCCAACGTGCGTTTCCGCGCCTAATCGGCGTTACTTACAAAACATATACGAATTATATTATACAAACGTGTCGCCGTCTTTTGAGCAACTCCTTCACGCTGAAATGAATCACCTGCGCTCGCGGCTTTCCTAACGTTCACCGTTCACTAATGGCTATATGTTAATTTCTTCCCGGGAAGCCCGTATTAATGACGCTTCGAGATTCCTGTGTATATCGACGGTTGCTCAATTGCTTTTCGAGGGAAAAATTTCGCGCGAGTTACACGCAAAATCGCCTCCGAGAAGCCGAGACGAGCGCGGCGTTTTAAATCGTCGTTCTCTGCAGCGCGGCGCCGGAATAAAACAGAGAATGATTATCGTGATGTTAATTTCTTCCCGAGAAGCCCGTATTAATTGCGCTTCGAGATTTCTCATGTGTACATCGACAGTTGCTCAATCGCTTTTCGAGGGAAAAATTTCGCGCGAGTTACACAAAATCGCCTCCGAGAAGCCGAGACGAGCGCAGCGTTAAATCGTCGTTCTGGCAGCATCGCCGGAATAAAACAGAGAATGCGATTATCGTGATTAATTGCGGGATGCTAATATGCGGACTATTTTTACCGGTATAGCATTTCCATAAAAAGCTTGCAGCTACAATACCAGTTTCTCGAGCTGGTTCTACATTGTATAATCCGCTTCGTAAATTATTCATCGCCATAAATCCCGATCTAAATCGATTTCAAGCGGGCGGCGGAATTTAAATCCCGATTAAATTTACTGAACATTCGGCGAGAGGATCTTGTTTAACGAGTAAAATTCCCCTGAGGTTCCCCCTTTCTCTCTTTCTTCGAAATGTTCCACAGTATCGGTCCGTAAAACTGTATTCATCTTCAGCTACACGCCTTTCTTCTTCGTTAACGCGCGGGTGCGGCATCCAAATTACGGACAACGGTATTTTATTATAATTCTGTCATGTTAACGTTTCAACACGTATCACTGTTATCCTCGTGTAATTGCTGAAAACGAGCGGTGTAGATTTTCCATACTATTATCCTAACGTGACAACTAAACTCCTCTCGCATGCCGCACGCAAGTGCGCACGGAACCGCAACGTATACGCGCGCATCTCGATATGCAGGGTGTTAATTACAATTACAATTTATCTGGCTGAAATTGAGCCTTTGGCCAAGTACGCTAAATTATACTCAATTTGAATGATTTTTAACCATTCCTATAAGTCGCCACTGTTTCTACTTAAAATACATCTCGTTAATTTAACTAAAACAATGTTAAAATAATAAATTTTGATATACATAGTAGTTAAAAATAGCAAAATGTTTTTCTACTTAAGATATTAGTTTAAATTTCATCCTTTAATTTTTTAACAGTATAACAGAATCACATAACCGTAGACGGATAATTATTAATTTTACACGAATCACCACGTCATTCACTGTCGTGATCCAATATCGCTGATCTGAAATTATATTAACTTATTGTTAGATAGAACAGTTGAGAATTTTACAAGCGCCACGCCACGCCGGCTTGTTTTAAACGCGCTAATGAGCGTTTGTGAGATTTACTAATGAACGGATGAAAGTTAACGACAACCTATTAGTCTCCGAAGACACGTATGCAGCAATTTCACGATTACAGTACAAGATAATAAACGGTTGTCCGTCAATTAATCTCGCTGCGTGCCTTATTAAAGATTATCACGCTGATCTATAAACTAACCGTGATACCTGATCCATTAAACTCACGAGCGTGCTGTCAATATATATTGCAATAAACATATTTAGTCTACTCTTGAAAGTACTAGATAAGCAATAGTATTTCTTAGAATAATTTTATTTGATATAGATTATCTTAGAATAATCTCTTGCATTTCTCTGGCACTGAGATAAATTAACTCGGCATATTATAAAAATGAAAATAAAACTCATTCTGTACATGTATTATATCTCTTAAAGATATCTCAAAACCATCAAACAAAAGTTCTTTCAGTGACAGATTCTCTGGCCAATTTGCCGCCGACTTTTCCTCAACGGAAATGTCAAGTTGGTCATCATCTATTGCAGTTCTCCAACTTCGTACGTCCTTGTGACATCAAACGTCAAATTAAATCCCTACCTATTAAAGTTATCTTCATCGAAAATTAATTGTGGAATGTAGTTTTGTTAGCCATTTGGCTCTTCGACGAAGCTCGATTCGCTTGTAAGTCGAGGAACATCCTCGCTGTTTAGCAATCGGAAATTTTTATTTTCCCACGTCGAACGAAACTCGCACCGGGATGGGGCACGACCAAAGTCAGCGGCCACGTCGGTCCCCCATGCGTGATGTACGCGTCCCTACCCACCTGCCGCGTGGACCCCGGCGGTGTCCCCGGCGTCACTTGGAGCCCCGGTCGCGAACGATGCCTCGGTGACTGGTGGTTCAAGAGGTGAGAGACCACACGTCTGATCCATGGAGGGGACAACAGGGACCCCGCCCGATGGCCGGCTATAAAATGCCGCCACGGGGATCGGGCCCAACCAGTCGTAATCGATACAAGAAGCTCCATTTTTCTGCTCCTCTCTACACTTCATCCCTCTCCCATCGCGAAGGAGGCCTCCCCACGTGAATCCGTCTGTCGCCCGGCTCGAGACTATGAAGATCGTCTTCAGACTCGCCCTGTTGTGCGTCGCGGTGGCCTACGTCGCCGCCGAGGATGCCCAGGAACAGGAGCGGCCGAAAACCTTCCGGAGGCTGATACCCGCCGACGTTCTTCGTGGTGAGTTAGCTCGAGCCAAACCCTTTCCAGAGTTGAATCTTACTCCGCGGCAAACTCGTGTTCTAAGAGACTACCGTTGTTTCCTTCTAGATAATTTCGTTATAAGAATTTATATATTTATATTTCTACTTATATTTCTATTTCTATTTCTACTTCTTAAGATTGCCGAGTATTTACTTTACTCTTTTTACTTAAAACTTTTTACTTTATTACTCTTTTTATTTAAAAAGACCAGTCGGAGAAGTCTCGATTCAATGTTCGATTGTTGGCACTCGACAGTTATACGAGCATTGCTTAACATTGCTAAAGATAGCTTCGAGAAGATATTTCTTCACGAAAGAACATTTTTATCGCGATGCATCTCGCGCGCTGTTGAAGTAGCGATCTTTATCTTCGTAACGCGATGCTAATATCGCTTGATATTATCACGTAAGATGGAAGCAATTAAACAATATATCTGACAGCAGATGGTATGTGTCAGCTATTAGCGTAATAAGTTGTATGCTAATTTGTTGTCGAAGAAGAGATATCGCCTTTAGAATGGCGTGATTTCGCATGCTTCTCAGCTCGCGCGAAAAAAATAAGAAAATAGTATATATTAATTATTTTCACTGAATTTTAATTCCCAATTATGTTCTCTGAAATAATTTTTTTTGCGTTTGCAAGATAAATGTTTGTAAATTGGATCTATTTTTTTAAAGCTCGTTAGTGCGTTTCAATCAAGGATAATAAAAATGCGTATTATAAAATGTTGAATTAATGTTCGCGTCCTGTCAGTCCGTGTAATATTTATATAAACGGGATTGATTTTTCTCGAAGATTCGCAAGTAGATTCGCCTACGCGAACAATGACGAAGAGAACGAGGCGTGAAACACTGGCTGAGAATCACTGCGTTAGGTGTCTGGCCGAATTCAAAGAACTGTATATGTACATTGACCGACAAGTGGAACGATTGTCGTTATTTTTAACCGGTGCTCGGAAGACATTCGGCTTTCTTACGATGCATTGTCACGCGTATTAAACAGCTGTCTCTGAATCCCGATGACATACCGTGTAGCGTTACAAATGCCATCCGTGACGGAAATAAGCGATTCGCGATTCAAATCGGTCATCTTAAAAGTCGAATTCTTCTGTTAAAAAAAGTATAAAAAGAGTTTAGAAATGTTCCATCTAATCTAAAAAATCTAAAAAAAAAAGAAATGTAGATTCAATTCCATTTTTATAATTGGTTCTACTTTGCGCTTGTTTATTCTGAAAAATAGAATTTTCAGCTGTCATTTAAGACATCTCATGCTATTTTCATCAATCTTGCTTGGAGAATAAGTATAAATCCAAGATTCGCTCTCGATTCTGCGTGAACTGAGAATTTTTATCATCCGCAGTCGAATCGCGAGAAATATTACGACTCGCTAAAGCTCCCGTGAATTATTCCGAGACAGAGATAATCCCATTTCCTCGCCCACACCTCGCGGTTCTTCGCTTCCGTTCTCGCGCGTCGGCCTCGATTATCACTTTTTTCTCGCTCCATAATAATCGCGTCCCGGCATTTTATCCCAAGTATTTATCTATGCGTGAGTCGACCATGATGAACGTAACTGCCGCGGACGTCTTTTTGCGTCGGCTCGCCCATTATCTCGTAACGCGGGGCGCGGTCCCTTGTGAATCTCTGATTCACAAGGATACATCGCATGATGTATCACGGCACGACGAGATCTCACGAATGCGAATTGGTCGAGGGGAAACAGCGTACCGCTCTGCTCGGGCGTCAAGATCACGAGACCCCGCGTGAAAGTTTCGTGCCGTAACCATCACCTCTTATGATCCGCTTATAATCTTTCCCCTCCAACTTCTTTCCGTTCCTTCTCCCTTTACCGATATCACTTTCTTCTTTATACGGTCCGCGGGGTGGCAGTGATGCGTTTCTCTTTCTCTCGATCAGTTAAGAAGATACCGTTACGAAACCTGTCGCTTTTAGGAGAAGTTCTTTAAAAAACGACGCGTGTAATAGAAGAGGTAGTTTAACAAGGCAGTGCAAATGACGATGTGCCATTAAGGGCCAGTCTTTCAATAATCGCTTAACTTTAATCTTATAGCTTAACTCACTCTTCGTCTTTTTCTAACTATCCCTTTTAGAAAAAGACGAGGAGTGAGTTTATCTAAACTTCAGTTTAAACGACTATTGAAAAACTGACCCTAAGTGCTGCTGTCCACGGAGAGCGTGTACACTTAACTCAGATTTATCCTGACGATTATATATGCTACATTTAAGAAAATAGATAAAATTCTCGTCAATTTTACGACGCGACTAATTAAGGAATTCCATGCACTATAAAAGCGTCGGTTTTCATTTACCATTCGACGCGAATCGCGAAATTACGTTCTCCAATGGGACCGCGTGACCGCGAGCGATAGATCAGTTTGAGCGCCTTCCAGAGAGAAAATCCTTGATATTCGCGTAGACGCAACTATGACTCTGGTTGGTCTTTAATTACCCGTGGCCGCGTTATTTCTTATTTGTCTGCGCAGACCTGGATTTCCATGAGTAATCGAATTAGTCACGGAGAGCGACGGGGGGGAGAGGGAAATTACGGGCGACCTCGTTGCTCGAATTGTAGCGCTAGCGAAGGCAAGGTAGAATCGCACGAGTAGGTATATGGAAGCTCATGGGAAGGATAGAATTATTTGCTCGCCGTCTCGGAAGGTCGCGGATACGCGCGAGGCGAAGGCCTCGCGGAATACGCGAGCTCGCGTGTCTTGACAAACAATACCTATTAGCATCCACACATAAGCACGAACGATCACCTTCGATCTGAATTCCTTCAACCTTTTTTAGAGCGAAAGAAAAAAAAATAAGAATATGGATCTCTTCGTACACGTTTAAGACATATATCGACTCCGATGATATTGTTCGATCGAAAGGATTGTACGAAATTACGGTGACGCTATGCGCGTTCGAACGCAGAAAGTATCCTCGCTATTTGAAAGCGAGAAGCGCACCCAGGAAAGTGGTATCCGGACCAGAATATGACGACCGATGGAAAGTGCGGGCGGGGATATCGAGCGCGGTAAAATCAGGGAAAGAGTAGCCTGCGTAGCGAGACTTTCGAGATTAACAAGAAATCACACATATCTGCATGTATCACGGTATAATTTTATATACCACAGTAATACACTGTTAAATACTAAAGGAATGAAATTTAAACCAATATCTTGAGTTGAATGTATTGAAATTTATTATTTTAATACAAGACAGTATTATTTTAACTCCACTGGTTTGGTTAAATTAACATTGTTTCAGTTAAATTAACGACATGTCGAGTAGGAGCAGTGGCGACCTACAGGAATGGTTAAAGATTATTCAAATTGAGTATAATTTGACACTACGAATTTAACAGTATATCACTACATATATCGTGACAATTAAATTGTAAATTTCCGTTCACTTCCTCACATTATGTTAGCTTCTTGAGGAAGCCGGTTTTGCTTAGGAGGACGCAGGATATTCCTCCCGAACGAGACAAATATCAATGTCCATTTCGAAAAAGTATCAGCGATATGTTATCGCTGTTATCGGTGCTTCAAACAATGTGCATTCATAATTCTTAATTTCAGAGTCATAATTCTTAATTTCGGAGTCTCGAGAATGGTTGCTTGCTTCTTGCAATCCCAGTGAAAGTCTGCCAATATTTCCTCGCTTCTCCTTTTAACCCTTTAAGGACGGGCGTGGCAAATAAGCCACAGTTTACTTTGCTGTTTTAGAGAAGGGTGTGGCTTACATACAAATTTTCCAACGAAGACTCAGGAATTGATGATGATTGACGATTCATTTCCGGTTACTAAAACTTCACCAATAGTTGATTACTTTTTGACATACATAAATAGTTTATTTTTCCTTTTTTTGCGTCCTGCGCGATAAGGCTCGTTTAAAATACCCGTCCTCAAAGGGTTAATAGGTTTTCTTGCGACTCCAGCGATACTTTATAGTAATTTATATTTAAGTGTGCTGTCGAGAAAATTAATCTCTCGCAGAAGAATTTACTTTCTCAAGGCGCAGCCGAAGGAACAGCAATAACGATATAATAAAGCATGACGCGAAAAACGTAGGAATGATTTTCGTCGAGTCGTAAAACGCTAAAAACGTGACGTCTGTAATTTTTATTGCAATATCCTCTTTCTAAAATTTAGTTAAACTCTACCTTTCACAATCAGTTCTAAATCTGACAATGAGTTCTGCGTTTCTAATTGAATCGGCATGAATTTGTTCGTAATCTCTGCGCCTGCTGGTCGCTTTAACAAGTGTCCTTGTTTACTATTTCATGACGACCGGTAAAACGAGAGAACCGCAGCGGCTTAAGTCGGCATCGCCGTAAACGCCGATCGCACGCAGCCGGCATTGAGAAAACGGTAACGAACACGTCATTGTTTAAGCCTCGCGAAACAGCACGCTCGCTCGGAACGAAGCTTAATTAGACCGGATTAACACCGGCCAGACGTCCTGACGTCCGTGCGAGGCGCGTAATCCTCGTGTTCGGTCTTATCTGCCGCGCGGATATCGCGCGTGGACGTGAAATCGCGACGAGAGATAGCGGTCGACGTGACTCATGAATTACAATACGAAACACACTGTTAAATATTACAGGGTGAAATTTAAACCAATTTAAACTTTAAGTTAAATAACATTTTATCATTTTTAAGTACCATGTGCACGTAAAAAAAAATTTGCTACTATAGGGACAGCTAACATTTTTTGCAGTGAGAGCTAAAAGTTTTGCTATTTAAATATTTAAATATTTAGCAATAGTAGCTAAATAATTTAGCTACAGTAGTAAAACTTTTAGCTCTCACTGCAAAAAATGTTAGCTGTCCCAATAGTAGCAAATCCTTTTTTTACGTGTGTGTAGAAATTTATTTTTTTAACAGTATTACACAGAACAGTTATTTTAACTCCATTTAGTTAAATTAACGATATATCAAGTAGAAGCAGTGGCGACCTGTGGGAATGGTTAAAAATGATTCTAAATTGAGTCTAATTTGACACTGCGAATTTAACAATGCAAGTTTTTTTCAAATTGCTTGATCACGCAGACATTGAAAATCGATAAATTATCCGCCCGCGATCGGTTCCCTCTTTCTCGTTTTCTTTTTTTTAATTTCTCCAGCCTCGATCGAAGAACCGGATCGTCGATCCGGAATCTTTCGCAGATCTGCATGTCCTCGCCTTGACATGTCTCCTCCGCGAGCTCTCGAGTGAAACGATCTCGTCGTGAGTCATCGGTCTCGACAGGCCTCGAAGGGCTCTTATGTAACCGCGAGCAGAATAAAATCAACGCGTCGACGTCCGTCGCGGTCGTAACGACCGCCCAACATTTGTCGTCGGCGCGTTGCGTAAAAGCGGCGCGCAACCGACCGGCCCGGTGTATGACAGTGAAAGTGCTTCTCCTTGAAGTTTCTAGCACGATCACCGGGTGTTCCCCGTTCGTAGATTGGTATCGAGGCAATCGTTCGTCGTCGGCGATTACAAATCGTATTAGCCCCGTAATGCCGTCATCCGTTGCACCCGTCGTCGTCGTCGTCGTCTTCGTCATCGTCGCGCGTAGCTCCGCGTCGAGGAAGTGAAATTCGCGACTGTCATTATTAGCGTGTTGCAGGTTGACGGACTGACTCGGAAATAGGATGCCGAACCCAGCGGGCTTTGTTGCGTTCGTTGTCGAGTCGTTTATAATGGGGATAATGATGCGAACGCGCCGACGTTGTTAAAGCGAAGCGTTCGCCGGTGCGGGAAAATTATTTCCAAACGTTCGGGCTATACTCGATTTAGAGAAATAAAATTATGCAACAAATAAATGGTAAAAAAAATAAATAAATCAAATAATTGTAAGATAATGAAGGATAAAATGAGATAATTAAAAATCGAAGCAGAGACTCCAATGAGCGTAATATTGCTTTATCGCTCGCAATAATAAAAAGATGATAATATTAGCGCGATGATTGGAATGCGAAAATTTGGAATTAACCGTGGAATCGGTAATTAATTGATCTGTTGCGAAATAAATAGATAGATAGGTGCAGTTAATTATTTCGTGCCTTTCAGCTTTGAAAGGGTTTACAATTCCAACAATACAAAATATATCATTATTTACCGATAACGTGTCATAAGTTTGACAAATAGAATGACAGTATCATTTTAAACCGTAGATATAATTTTAACTAGCATAATTTCTTACATTTTCTATTACTACGCTTATTGTTGCCCTATTATTATTATTATTATTTCTATCCTAAAGAGATATCCTCTAGCTTTCTTTAATTCTATTCTTTTTCCTCATTTTAAGGAAATGATTTTCTTCATCCAACTTCTTCATCTAAAACTTATTTTAAGGAAAGGATTTTCTTTATCTAACTGATTCCCTTCTCCCTACTGTAGAAATAAATGCAAAAGTAAATTAATGACGGTCCTATGCGAAACATTGTCAAGTTCGACGGCCCCGATTTCACCGTGCATCGCGATGTGCAACGCGATATTAAAAATACATCAGCTCTTTTATCTTTCCCGGATATAATTCAGACTATAATAATTAACTGCAGGCAACATTGTACGGACATTAGCGTCAGTTTAGGTCCGGCGCGCACGGCGCGTTAGAAAGTAATACCGACACTTTTGCGGGATTGCGCGTGACGAGGTAACGAGCGAGCGTGTTATTAAGGAAACGCAATCACCGCGTTATTTCGTCGTTCGACTTCGACGAGCCGCCGTTTCGGATGGCTTTTTCCCTCTCGTTTACTGACGGTGAAAACCGTGCGAAAGAGATTTCGCGAATCCCTATATATAATATACAGGTCGGCCAAAGCGGATTAAAATGTTAAGGCGTCGTTAAACTTGAAAAGGTGACGTTCGTCACCTTTCCAAGTTTGCACAAAGCAATTATCGGCGCAAAGATTCGTTAACCGTTATTATGCATTATTTCGTACATTATTTCATTTGTATATATTAACGAATTATTACGTTCTACAATAATTTGCATTATTTATACAACTGTATATAATTATAGAAACTTTTTGACGATAAGGTAAAATACGATAAGATAAAATAAAATAAATTTAATTTTGGGATTGCATGCAACTCGTCGTTCTAACGAGAGCGATTTGCCATGTTGCAGACTTCCCGGGCATGTGCTTCGCGTCGACCAAGTGCGCGACCATCGAGCCGACGAAGTCGTGGGAGCTGTCGCCGTTCTGCGGCCGTTCGACCTGCGTGCCCGCCGACGACAACTCCGGCCGTCTGTTCGAGCTAGTGGAGGACTGCGGCCCGCTGCCCAAGGCCAACCCCAAGTGCAAGCTCTCCGACAAGACCAACAAGACCGCGAGCTTCCCCGACTGCTGTCCGATCTTCGAGTGCGAGGACGGCGCCAAGCTCGAGTACCCGGAGATCCCGACCCTGCCGCCGCCGAGCGAGGCTGACGCGGCGGCCACGAAGGCGCAGCCGGAGGCGCCGAAGCCCTAAACACCCGAAACAAAGCAGCGAAAGGCCACCTTACTCCCGAGGGGGGGGTGAAGGTTGCGGTGTGGCCTCCTCGACGAGATCGATCGTGCCCGGTCGCGTTCCAATGGACGTCGACGATGCGAACATTCGAGGACTATATGCCTCCTCTCCGAGAGCGACTCTCTACAGAAAGACCAGCGGACGCCTAGCGCAACGCGAAGCGAAGACGCGTATACGATCGCACGAAATAATTCTATTTTTTTTTTTTTTGGCATCCGAGTACCAGGATCTGTCTTGATACGAGGGAACGATTATAGTCACGCTGTTTCACTCTATTTCTTCTCGGGGAAAGGATAAATTGATCGTGTAACAGTCAAACGACGTCGCTGTACGTTGCGCTAGGTACGCAGATCCTGTCCGGCTCGATTGTGGATCGTTCGACGGGATTGCGCAAGGATTTCTGCCGATCGCGACGAGGCCATACCGCTGTACCGCTCACCCGCCTAACGTGATCCGATCCCTACATGATCCAGATTAAGCTAATTGTATATATAAATTCAGGCGGCGCCTTTGCATGCCACGAGCACGACGAAAGCTTCTCCGATGCACTCGTTCTTCTCACCCCTGTCCCTCCCCGATTTTTAATCTTCCCGTAATCCACCCCCCCGCGATCCTCTCATTAGCCTCCCCCGTATTCTTTAGCTGCTCAATCCTCGAATGTATGGTATACTTACAAAAATCTAAAAGAAGAAACGGGCACCGCATAATCTATAACAGAAGACAGGAAATGTAATGAATGTCTCACGAAGAATGGTATAAACGTGTGCTAAGAAGTTAAGTCAATATTTCGGCGTATTCTGTTTCGTGATATATGAAATATTATATTTTGCACAGGAGCGTTCGAGAGGTTTAGACACTTTTCGACGACATATCTTCTAACGATAATCGGTAATGGCGCACTTTTCTAGTTAAGTTTTCGACTTAAGCTCTTTCTCAGCATATGACAAATTATCCCGTAGCAGAGTCTGGCAGTATGTATCGCAAATACGTGTGATTGTAATTATATGTGATTAAATTAATACTTATTTAATTCAACGCACGCGTCGCATTTGTCTCCCTCACCCGTCCCGTTTCCACAGTTTTTGCTCTCAGGATTAAGCTCAAGATTAGAAGTCACGTAAGAAATTCAGCCAATATCGATAAATTGTAGGTATAACTTGACTTTGATTCCGACAGAGACGTAAAAATGCGCTAGTTTCTTAATTACGGCTGTTGATGGATAATGTTATTTTTTATTTAAAACATTGCAATAAATGCTTGGAACTCTTTAGTGTCACGAGAGTATGACGACTAACGACTAAAGAAGTGGGCAGGATAAAAAATGACAGTCAACCTCGCCTACAAAGTATTTCTGAAATAATGAGGCAATCGAATATTGATTTATACATGCATATTTGAAGGCCAAGTTAGAAGAAAAAACAATTATTCAATATATAAAACCATTAACTGTGTAGAAGTTTTTAAATTATATTTACATTATATATTATTACATATTTAATATATATTAAATTATATATTAATTATACTGAAATTTGAAGTTAATTATATTAAAATTAATTATATTGAAAGTATATTGAAATTATTTAGTGTTGAAGAAACCATTAATCGCAGAGGTAGATATCTAATTTTACATTACATATTATTATATACTTTATAATATAATATTAAATTATATATTAATTATACTGAAAATTGAAATAAATGATATTAAAATTAATTATATTAAAATTATATAAAGCAAAGAAACAAATAAAAAGATAAAGCGCTGTCTTCCAGCCAATTGCAAAACTTCGATTTCACTCTAATTTAAGAGAAACATAATTGAAAAGTAGCGCATTAAAATAACAATACCCGAGTGATTGAAAGACGCAGTCCATCTCGTTTTAACTTCGAATTCTTATTTTCGCCTTATAAATCGCTTGTTCGCCACTTCTTCTGCGAGTTTTTCTTTCTCCTCCCTTTCTTTTTATAAAATTCAAGAAAATGCAAGTGACGAACGCCGTAAAAAAATAGGCGCAAGCCGCGCAAGGAGACGAACAAGATTTTCGGTTTCTGCCCGAATAGACCGCGAGACCTACTTTCACCCGGCTATCATCTCCGCTATCCGCCTCTCTCATTTCGAGTTTCGAATATTTTCTGGTTAAAGAAGATATCCCTCTATCTTCTTTAGGAAACGTTACGATGCCGACGTTACCGATTCGCGAAATTTCTGCGAATCTTACTAATTAAATGCCAATTTCGTAACGCGTTTAAGTTTAGCGGCAACGAAATCAAATGCCGCCAGATTGATTATTAAATTCGCCCGGGATGTGAAGCCTTCGATAAGGCTGCGAAACGCCTCTCCGTAACTTTCCGTTCGACCGCGTCTTTAGCAATATATTGAGTAACATTAATTAGCATCGCGGCTTCGTCGCCTACACTGTCGCTCGCGTGTCTTCGCGTAATTAATTGAGAATCATATTAAGCGACAGCTTAAATCCCAATTCCCATTTTTCAGACGCGTACACACAGAAAAAAAGAATATTCTTGATTTGAAAATATCTTTAGTTTCAACGTGGAAATCTTGAAATAAGATCATATTGTGTTAAGCGAAGAAAACTTATTTGAATCAATCATTTATATACTTCAACCAAGAAAAAATAGTTGAAATAAAAAGTTGAAATTCTTATAAGAAGATTATAGTTGTTTCGTACCTATATATAAGAGCAAGATAATTATAATCTTCTTATAAGAATTTCAATTTATTATTTCAACATTTTTTTCTTGGCTAAATTATATAAATGATTCATTCAAGCAAGTTTTCTTCGTTTAACGCAATATAATTTTATTTCAAGATTTCCACGTTGAAACTAAAGATATTTTGCAATCAAAAATCTATTCTTTATTTCTGTGTACTGAATTGTCTAGAAATTCCTGCGAAATTCCGCTTCGGGCGAGAAGTTTGTAAATAAAATATGCGTCTATAATTCCAAGCAGAATCCCCAAGAAGTCACGAAGACGTCGAAGTTGAAGTGGCGTTAGAGCGACTTTTAATAATATCATTTTGAAGCGATTTCGACACCATTTCGACGACTTTGTCGTGACTTTTTGTCTCCCTGGAGATTCTACGGTTCGTCTGTCCTTGTTCTCAAGAATTCGAACGAGGTTTCGATTGCCAAATGGCTATTTCCGAGACATCCTGTTCGACATTCGCGACAATTAAATTCGTAAAGTGAATCGCTAACTTAACTCGCGATTAATTTGTCTGCGGCATCGTAAAATTCCGCAATCTACATATTCCATAGAGCCTTTTTTTTCCTCTACGTTCGCGAGATATGCCAAGGATGCATGGCGATTAAAAACGCAGATTTTATTCCGCTGCGGCCCGCAAAATGTCAACGCGATTAGCACCAGATTTATATTCGCTATTGCATATTTATGCGGCCCGCAATTCGTATGGAGAAATCGATTCATGCTTTTAGCTAATCGACAGTGAAAAACATACATCCTTTTCCGCAAGAAAATAAATTTCTTTTTCGTAAAAATTTATAAATATAATGATCAATAGGATCAATATTTTTTAAGAGTATTGGAAAAAGAGAGTCAAGCTTATCTGAATTACAAGCTGTTCCCATGGGATCGGCTTGTAATTAACGAGTTATTCTTTCACCGAAAACCAGATTTAATTGTTTTAAAAGTAAAGAAAGTAAAAAGAGGTTCAACTTGATTCTCGAATCTCTTTCTCTAATGTATTTTTTTATTAATGTAGATTATATTAACTTTAATCTCGGGTTAAGATAAACTTACCGTTTATCTTTCTTTTCAATTCAGAACTAGAACAAGATAAAAAGCAAGTTGACTCTGAGATTAAAGTTAATTAATCTGCATTGATAGAAATAGACATTATTCAATTAGCACACGAGTGCTCTTTCTAGCAGTTTAACTTTAACATAATAGTTTTAATACATTTAATACATACATTTTGGGGTATTCGTTATTCCGTTTTTCTAAGGATAATAAATATATACTTAATACTGAAAGGTTAAGTTTTCCGCGTCGTTCTTCTTCGCGCGAGATGCATAGGTAAATTTGAAGATGCGCGTCGATCACCTAAAGTAGAACAAGAGCAGGTGGTTGAAGTGGCATTATACCCTTTTATAATTAATAGAGTGACCTTTACTTAATAATTATTTTGGGCGTTATTTTGGCGTTTGTCAGGTCTCTTTTGTTCTTGGATTCTCGGACATTACGGAGCGCGTCACGAAGCCGACCGCGAAGTGAGCTGCAAAATTCAAATCTCGAAGGGCGAGTTATCGCGCGCGTACGCGTCTCGCGAGTATCGATACATCGATCGCGAGTTGCCTCTCTGCGATCGACCCTCTCGCCGCGCGAGCGCGAGCGGACGCACGCCACACCGGGCCGCCGCGCGAGAGTGATGCACTCGATTGCACTCGGTCGATAAGGGAGGCGAGGCGAAACAGGTGACGACATATCGTTGTCATACTCTCGTGATTTCATAACACGCCATTTTCTTTGTGCGAAGCGCTGGAGCGCGGAGGTGTTTTCACAGGCCGTGTTCCCTGACGAGTGTTCCCCCAGGTAACGAACACCCCGCGCGACCACCCGACCTTCCCATCCTTCCGTTCCTCGAGGATTCGCGTCGTCCACGGGGGACGCGCGGTCGACGTGGACGTGGATCGCGCCCATTCCGTTCCCCTGGTACGCGCCGTGGCTCCGAGTTTAACCGAGTGTCCGGGAGCAGCTCCCCGCGGGTGACAGGTTTCGTGTCGGGAGACGCGCAGTTGAACGGATTCCGCTCTCGCGTCGCGACGCTTATCTCCGCGTCCACCCCCTGTTCGCTCGTTACAGTCTCATTACATTACGGACTCACTTCCGGAAGTAAGAATTGTTCGACGGTAATCGCCGAAAACCTCGCGCGCGCTCTCGGGAGGAAAGTCGCTCTCTTTCTCTCTCTCTCTTTCTCTCGCTCGTTTTTTTTTTTTGGCGAGTGCGTTGTACGTGTTATACGTCATTGCTACTGATTTCCTCGTCAACGCTGTTAGATGATTCAATATTCATGTGATCGACCATTCCTCCCGGACGCTCGGCGTTTGATGATCGAGTGCGAGAGTAGTGGCTTTTTTTTTTTATTCGGAGCATTTGACAGATTATGTAAATAGCGCGAAAGGGCACGGGGGAATGTAATGTCAGAAGCTGATCTCGCTGGTATTTACGGGTCGAGAGGCACCTGGTGCTCCGTCCTCGATAACCGAGATTCTTTGGGCTTTGTGTGTAGCATGATGAAACTTTTGAGAAATTATATATAAATTATTTTAGCGCTGAAGCAATAGCAATGTTTAAATTGCAGCTAATCAATTTTTGGAGATACAGCTTGTATAATAATATTTTTTGATATAAAGTAATAATATTTTTAAATTTTAGCTTTGCTTACAAAGACGCTAAAAAATATCGCGGTATTTTAAATCGTTTTTACGCTGATACTAATTTTCTAAAAGATGTAAGAATGTAACACATACAATTTTTATTATATATTTGTCTAAAAAAACGAAGTAAATATTTATTATATCTATGTATGCTTAAATTTTTATGTGAGGTATTTTTATAGATAAATTTGGAAGATTAAAGCGACGTCTACAATAGCCGTAAGCGTATGGAGTAAGATGTAAGCAGTAAGCTATTGAGTAATGGGATTTTTACAATTCAAAAATAATCGACTGTGGTTGGTCAATAGCTCACTGCTTACATCTTACTACATACGCTTACAGCTATTGTAGACGACGCTTTATATTGATGTAAATTTATACAATATATGAAGTCACTAAAAATTCTTTGCTGCGTATCATGAATCATCTACGGTCTGATATCAAAGAAGAATCATATTACATGCTTGATGATAAGAAAGTTCTGTATTAGTCACAGTAGCTTCTAGTTTTAAATTGTGCGATGATCTTTGCTCCAAGAATTTATTTATGCAAGAATTAATTTTTAACTTTATCTTTCCAGCGAAGAATGGCGTCCCGCAAGAAAGTGCTGCTGAAAGTCATTATCCTCGGGGATTCGGGAGTCGGGAAGACTTCTCTGATGAATCAGTATGTCAATAAGAAGTTTAGTAACCAATACAAAGCGACAATAGGGGCGGATTTTTTGACCAAGGAAGTGATGGTGGAGGATAGAATAGTCACCATGCAGGTAATCCTCGCGTCTATTTACTTACCTTAACGTGTCGCCGATACTTTGTACCTCTAACGGAGTTCCTTTTTATCTTAGATTTGGGATACCGCCGGACAGGAGAGGTTTCAATCGTTAGGAGTGGCTTTTTACAGAGGCGCGGACTGTTGCGTGCTGGTATTTGATGTATCCGCTCCGACTAGCTTCAAATCCTTAGATTCATGGAGGGATGAATTTTTAATTCAAGCGTCTCCGCGAGATCCCGACAACTTTCCGTTTGTCGTGCTCGGGAACAAAGTAGACCTTGAATCAAGAGCGGTGAGTAAAATAATTTTAAAATCTTCAACATAATTTAATCTTTTACTTACAATTGGTTTCATATAGTTTGATGAACGTGCTAAATATTATTTAAAGATAGTTGTGATTTGTTCTTTCGACATTTATATATAAATCATATTTAATGTACGTTCTTTCTATGTCTTGTGCTTTAGGTCTCCAGCAAGAGAGCACAACAGTGGTGTCAATCAAAGAACAATATTCCATATTTTGAAACTAGTGCAAAAGAGGCTATTAATGTCGAGCAAGCTTTCCAAACGATAGCTAAAAACGCTTTAGCTCAAGAAAGTGAAGTGAGTATATTAGTAGGCGTAATGCGGGAGTTCTTTCTCGATCCGCGTATTTCCGGTATTTCAACTTTATATCTTTGTAAATTCTAGGTCGAACTTTACAATGAATTCCCGGATCAAATCAAATTGACCAACGACCAAAGAAGCAATGGCAGAGGTGATTCATGTGCTTGCTAGGTCTTGGAACAGTGGTAATATCTCGAATGACTAATAAAGAATGCACAGGTCAGATACACTCACGTCACCTGCGCGTAAAGGACGCGGAGAATATATTGCGATGAGCTTTATGTGTGCACTGTGCAGGAAGTCACGAAATTTCTTTCTTTATCTCAACGTGTTATTAATACAAACTTCCTCTGTGTCCGTGAAACAAAAAGAAAACATTTCAATATTCTCGAAATAGTTTTGAAACAGTCGCATTAGTGCACGGTAAAGAAAAAAAAAAGCAACAAGTTAAATCCATACGTAAAGGAACGTGTACAAACTATCTTGATATACATACATATATATAATTGTTTTTATAAACGTGCGTATGGGAGTAAGATATATTTATCCGACTTCCTGACCTGGAATATCGCAATTTTGAATTATGTACTCCCGCTGGACTTGTCATATATAGGTCCTCTATGTTATTCTTTAAGTCAAGGATTCGCATCTCGTTTTTAAGTATTGTAATATGCTCTCTTATCGGGTATGGCGAAACATAACTATCTTTTCCCCTTTTCTTTTTATCTCGAGTCTTGATAGTTTGTTGTCGATAAATTTTCACCGGAACAATAATAGCTCGAGGTTTTTGAAAC
Organism: Leptothorax acervorum; assembly: GCA_035220615.1. Taxonomy (NCBI): domain Eukaryota; kingdom Metazoa; phylum Arthropoda; class Insecta; order Hymenoptera; family Formicidae; genus Leptothorax; species Leptothorax acervorum. The sequence continues at coordinate 132,491 of JASTWQ010000002.1, read as the reverse complement.
GATATGTAGGAGTCGTTGTTGCACCAGAGAAGATAATATATGGGTCGGGAACACAGTTAGCGGTACACTGTTAGTAAATTATAATAAAAGAATTTGCTCATAATTTGTTAAGTACAATTGCATTTACAGAGGAGCTCTAGTGCATATAGCTTATTATACTTAGACAGAACCGAATATTTGCTGTCAGTAAAAATGGTTCGTATGAAATAGAACGAAAATAAGATAAAGTTACAATAAAGTTACTAAGATACTTTGTAGTATGTCTCGTAAGATGTTTTAACGAGTCTGAAATTCACACGAATGGCATGGTGTAAACTCCTCTAAACCTTTGTTTTCTATTCGGAAAAATTCTCAATTGTTATATATATACATATATATATAATATACATATATATTGAAATATAAAATTATATAAAGATTTTGGCTTGTTGCGCACGTATTATGATGCTAAATGTTATTTTGTTCATATAAATAATTATTTTAACTTAGGGATGTTTGTATGGCCATCCCGATTTAGGAAGAAAAAGAAGGGAATTCGTTGCAGATACGACTTAAAAAAAATTTCCCTTTCGCTGGATATGTTGTCTGTGTAATACGTTTTGCAAAAGGTACTTTTCAAGTTTTTTTTCAAGCGCGCGTTTCGGCGAAGTCCCGAATTTCCCCCTCTGAAACGAGATTCCTCTTCTTGTACCGCGATGCACATCGATTTTTAAGATTTTTTACTGTACATAAAACAGTAGGATCCCGAGTGCGCGGTAAGTTAATCGTCAATTGTATGGTCTATCGAACAGTTTTACGCAGACTATATTTTGTAAATAAGACAGCATATATAATCCACTTAGGAAAATTTAATGTTATGAAAATGAATCTTTATATCTTGATAGCCATATCAATAAGTATGCGCTTGTAATATTTTAATTCTACTTATAGTCCTTATTAGAGCAGTAACTAAACCTAACGGCGTGTGATATTTATTTCGATGGAGGGAGCGAGCTTTTACATAGTTGGTGCGAGAGACACGAGGAGTATTCACATTAATGCTGTATTTCAGATTTTTGTAGTAAAAAAAAAAAAAGAAAAGAAATGATTGTGCGCCCATTAAGATGTGTTTAAATGTTTTAAGATTCGATTTTCTAGGAAGATAGAGAGAGCAAGGTAAGCATGCTTTTCCGCAGTAGTAATGTAGCACGATAGTATTATGCATCGCGGTACCGGTAATTGCCAGCCAAGTCGGTTCTGTTAATCCTCGGTTGTTTGCCAGTCTCTGGATTATAATTAGATTTGGCGAAACTTTTACTTCGTGTCAGGGGCTTCTAATACACGATCCCTCCCTTCCCTCGTTCCGAATTACGTTTGCTTAACGATTATTATTATGACCATCAGCGGGCACATGAAATTACTTTCCGTGTGGGCGAAATCTTTAATAATTGACGTCTAAACTGATCTACTTAAAAGTCTTCATCAAGGAACAATCAAACTCAATCATTGATATCCGCTATTTCTGGGCCACCCTGTGTATATATATAACATTCTAATGAAGTAAAAATTTAGCCTGTAAAATATATGCATACGCATGGTATCCCAAAAATCGCACACATCTACATTACTTGCCGAAGAATGATGATTAACTGTATTAATAGCTTTTTTGATTGCTAAACGATTAACACTTTAAGAGCTCCTGAAGGGACTCAAGAGTTTTCTAGGGATGCAGATGAATAATAAAAATTTAACAGACTTCTAATATTTAATGCGCAGCTGTCAAGATGTTTGATATGTGTGAAGTGTAATAGATGTAAAAGGCGAAGTCCAATCGAGCTTTCATTACGGAAAAGTTGATTTTAATTTTTGTCGAAGAATTAATCACGGAGAAGGTGCGCGATTTCTGAGACGCTCTGTATATATGACAGTGCGAGGTATTCACGCTGTCAAGTGTGCTTTCATGGGTCTACGCATATATACGTATGCACGTGTATATAAATGAAGATAATCATGACCACGGCGATTATAATTAAATGATATGTATAATTCTATCGAAGTATGTTAATGATAAATATAATTATAAATAATACTATTGTTATTATTGCTGCCGCTATTGCTGTTACTGTTACTATCCCCACTACTGTCATTATCCCTAACAATCAATACGTTTACAGTGAAGATTAAAGTAATCGAATATAAATCCTTTGATATAACCAGCATAATTTGCTTGTCATTTATATTTTATTTTCCTAAAACTGAAGAAAAATCACTAAAAAGAACGTGTGCAAAATATTAAAATATGTTAATCACGCACTTCTATTCGGCGCACTTTGATGTATTCATCGGAAAATACCTCATTTGTATTTTGCTCCCGCAGACTAAACACAGGTGGACGATGATAATGATTTGTCTAGTAAAATCTTATCTAACGCGGCACTGTTCCCCATTGCGAGAATAGATTCACTTTTTATTAATCGCGTATATATGAATAAATGTTTTAAATTTTTTTTACACACAGTACTTCAAAGAAATTTCATAGAATTTATGCCACTTGAAATAAAATAATCGCGTGGACTTCTTGTTATGACAATCAACTATTTTTCACCTATGTCATTATAGGTGAAAAAAATTGCATAAGATGATTGCACATGTAATTTGCATACAAGTCTATCAATGTGACATAAACGGATTGTACGTGTACTTACTTATAACGCAATATATTTTCCGTGTGCCATCCTAGAATTTTTGAGAAGGCTTGCTTATCTGTCTATGGAAATATTCTCAGCACTTTTATAATCAATACTATAGAGTACGCATGTGGCGTTTATCCTGAAGAAATTTACATTTATATAATCTTGCATCTGAAAAATCACAATTTATTTCAACGGCAAGTTTAAAAGAGAAAACCCTTCATTATCATTCATCATTAAAATAATTTAATTTATAATAAAATTTTCATTAATGAATTAAAATCAGCAGTACATTGAAACTGAATACAGAATGAAGATCGATACATATCGAACGCGCGTTGAGATCGGTAGATTTAAGATAAATCGGTCATCGGAAAAGCCGACGTACCCCGTCACAATGGGTATCGTCCAAGCGTTTATCAACAAACGCGACAAGCTCTTCGTGACTTCGGACAGCCTGGAAGAACCGTCATGCGTTCCCTGTTTCGAGGAGGTGGACAGGAAGCCCGGTAATCCCAGCAGCTTCGAGGACCTTCACGCTAAAACCAAGGAGCTCTATCCGCAGAACTTCGAGGGCGCGTACTTGCTGCTGAGGAAAACCCTGAGCAAGCACTTCAACGTGACTTACAAGATAACTCTGAGCTCCGTGACGCCGTACGGTCTCAAGTTCGGCGTGAATTACGTCGGCACCAAGCGGGTGGGACTAACGGAGAAGTACCCGGTGATCTCGGGCGAGATCACGCCCAGCGGCAACATGAGCGCCAGCTTCGTGCACACGCTCGGCTGCCGATACAGATTCAAGCTCGCTACGCAGATCGTCGACAAGAGGTACAAGGCGTTCAGTTCCGGTCTGGAGTACCGCTCGGACGACTGCACCTTGGCGCTCACCCTGGCGAATCCGGACCTCGCGAGGTTGCACGGCACGCTGGTGTTGCACTATCTGCAGGCAATCACGCCGAGGATCACCCTCGGCACGGAGATCGCGTGTCTACGCGGCTCCCTGATACCCGGCGGCCAACAGACGGTGATGTGCGCCGCGTTCCGGCACAGCACCGGCCCCACCACGCTGTCCGCCACGTTCGGCGAGGCCGGCATCCACGTCTGCTACCATCGGAAGGCGAGCGAGCAGCTGCAGCTCGGCGTCGAGATCGAGACGAACACGCGGATACAGGAGTCCGTGGGCACGATTGTGTACCGCGTCGACATCCCGTACGCGGACTTTATCTGCCGGGGATTCGTCAATTCGGAGACCAGCATGGGCGCCGTGTTCGAGAAGAGGCTGCACCCGATCCCCGGGGCCTCGTTAATCATAAGCGGCTTCCTGAATCACAAGAGGCAGCAGTTCCGCGTCGGCGTCGGCCTGAACGTCGGCTAACGGCGTGCCTTAATTCCTGACCAGGAGTACAATACTGTATACTGCAAATTTTGGACATTCTCTTAGAGACGCCACCTTCTCCGTAGAATCTGGAAGCTTATTATTTCGTGTATCGCGATATCGCTCGGATAAAGAGAAGACAATACGAAATAGAAAGTTTCATGTCCCTGATTCAGCTTAAAGAAAATCATTTTCCAAAAGTCTGTTTGAATATTAGGACACGTAAACCTAATTGCATATACTGGAACACGATTTTGATATGCACTCATTTTTACGTGACAGAAGAATATCTACGCGCGAAAACTACTAAATACTTATATTGTTAGATAGTTTGGAATGCGAGCCTTTTTACAATAATATCAAACGCAATCATATGTAAACTAGTTAACTAATTTCAATTTCACTCATTAGTGTTTTATATAAAGTAATTTTTTATACTCAATAAACCATTTTTATAATTGCGATATTTAAACAATGCCTTTGATGGTTTTTAACCAACATTGAGAAAACAAATTAATTGCTCTAATCGTCTCCGTTAGCTATTCGCTCATCTAAATTGTCCTGTTCCGCGTGCAAGGCCGTAGACTTCAACTTATCGAAATTCGCTTCGAACTTGTCGCTCAGAAGTCCATTTTCGTCGGCGTATTCTAAGATATCACAGATTAACGGTGATTCGACTCCTAGAACGTATTCACACGTTTTTGGTTCCAATAAAAATAACGATACACTAGATGGACTTGCAGTATGGTTCTCCACGCACTTCAATTTCACCTAAAACAAAGACAATCAGTGAGTGAAGCGTACAAAATTGTTTGACAAATTATAATATTTATAGGACGCCACTTTTTGGTTTGGAGGAAGACTGTTACGGATCAAGACTTCATGAAAGCACAACGCATACCTCGGTTTGCCTAGAAGTTCCAGTCTTATCGCAGCTACTTCCGTCGCTGTAAAAGTGTGAGAGGTGTTTCCTTAATTCTAACGGTTTAGGTTTCTTGTGTGGATGCGCGGCGATCCAATCCAAATGCTTCTGCTTGTCAAATCTACCAAGATTGACAATCGTCTTTGTGCCATCTCGTTCTATGTGGTACTGAACGACAGAACGTCCGTAACAAAATTCGTACTTCCACCAACCGTTTCCCTAATAACGCATAAAAAAACACCGTTAAAAATGTACGTTCAATGAGAATGAAATAAATCATAGCTATGGATACTTGCTCCGTGTAGGCAGTTTTTCCCGCTGAGGAAATTCTGGACAGGACTAACTTCGGCAGGACTAACATTCTGATCAGTCTGTATTGCATTGATAGATTCGTCGATATTACCATGCTTATCCGGAACATCCAGTGGATGTATCTCAACCCTGACTCTTGGCTCGCCATCCTACAATCAATTTATTTACAATAAACCCTATGCGTTGAAATTACATAATTAACATTTATAAAAAGCACCCCATTTCTCTTGATTATGAAAATGATCATTATCGTGCATATGTACAATTAATATGTGCAAACTGTAGCATGATATAATGGATCGTCTGAAGTGCATACGAAGTGATTATATATCATTATTACGTTTCTCATTCAATGCTTTTGTTACTATATGATGTAGCAACGATAACGACATACATATAACTGCATAATGTATATAATACTAGCGAGATGTAAGGATAAGAAATTATATCTTATAAATAATATAATTTTACAAGAAAAGGACGAATTAAACATTCGTGAAGTAATAGTGGACAACACGTCGAAATATGTAGATAAAGAAGGGACAGAATGAAAATAACATTTGCACAAGCTAATGATACTACATAATGATCAACAAGCGTTAATCCTGTTCCCATATATGCAAAATATTCTAACCTGGCCCTCCTTATCTACATGGAGGATTGCAAACACTTTCTGCTGCTTGTCATCCTGTGCAAAAAATAATTAAGACAGTAAATAAATAGTAAATAAACTAGAACAAAGAGAAAGAAATAAAAAATCTAGTGTCAAAAACTAAAAAGTTCTAGACTGTTATTAGATTGCTATTATTAATCAAAACTATACAAGCTTTAATTAAATCTAAGTGTACAAATTTTTTGTTTAGACAGTAGAAGCAGTATTTTCTATATTACTCTGTGAAATTTTTTAGATCTAAAAATCATTTAAAGATTTTAGTACGCGATACAAGCCTCTGCTATTGATACATATCGCTAATTTCTACAGAATACTCTGTTCGATAAAAACTAAAAAGATACGGCTATTAATATACGTAAACAAAATTATAAATATGTGCCAAAAAAATATTTCAAGGTAGAAAGAGAAGATTAAAAAAAAGTCTGCAAACGCCAAATACTCTACGGATTTACCCTTGTTTGTTGATGTCGCATCTTTAGACTTTCAAGCTCCATCATCATAAGTGACTTTGGTTTCTTTGGTGCATTGTCCACTGGCTGGCATGTGATTTGATTCTCCCCGGTGTCTTGCGGCTTGTAATCGGGATGATTGCACAACACCGGCGATAGTACAATCGCCTCGTATTCGCAGGACATGGTTTCCTTCAGCGAATACACATCGTGTTTACCGTGCTTATAACAAACGTACAGTACCTTGACGGTTCTCGGCTTGTTATTCAAGTCGCACATCGTGCCGTCGGTCATCTCGATCTCGACGTACGGCATATTAATCCCGTCGATCTTCTTGATGGGTATATTCAACTTCCTGTTCGGATTCTTCGCCTGCTCGTCGTAGTAGGCCGAGAGCTTCGTCTTTTGCGCCTTGTCCAGCGTGCCGAGGTAGTATTCCTGCATCTTGATCTTCTTCCCTTCTCTGTCCTCATGATACTGCCGTACAAATCTACCGTGGCACAACTCGTAAGTCCAGTATGACTCTAGCTATGTGACAGAATTAAATCGAGTTGAGAAATGGTGCTAATGAACAATATTCGTTGATGAAAATGTACAACTGACAAAAAGGAATTATAATATAAGTAAATAAAGAGATATAATTAAATATGTAAATAAAGCAAATATATAATTAAAAATTTAAGTAATAAACGTAGAAGTAATAGCAGACGCTTGTATTGCGTACCCTGTAGGAGCAGCTGTTTTGAGCAAATATCGGCTGCAGAAGCTGTATCGGATTCGGCCCGTCGTACGTCTCGCTGTAGTCATGCTCCTGCTCCGTCGTGTCCGGGATCACGCACCTGTACCGCTCGTTGTTCGCGGTGGTGATGAAATACGGCTCCGCGTTCGGGTGAGGCTCCTGGAGAATGTATAGAAACCGGACGGAGCACACGTCGGTACAAAATGACGGTATCGTCGCCCGCGAGTTCACGGCGATCGGGACACAGACGGGGGGATCGGCGCGCCGGGTGTACTCACCAGTAATTCCGTGTCGCTCTTCCCGGGCCAGTTTATCTTGAATATAACCGTGTCGTCGAAGTGCCGAAAGTCGTGGCCGTGAACGAGGGTGATCAGCACGCACAGCGCATTGTAGACGCCCCAGTAGTTTTCCCACATCTTTCTCGGCTATTCTATCATGTTTTGATCGCCGCGCATACGGTCATGTGCGTAAAACGTGGATTACAATTGACAGCCTTGCGCGGCTTTGAGTTTCGTGTCCGCTCGCGATTGCCTGCGCTGCGGCGACAGGTGGACGGCACGGAGGGGGTGAACGTATCAGCGAGAAAAAAATATTTTCAAACACATCGTCTACGTGACCTGACTGACCTAAAGCCCCCGAAAGCCGGTATCGTATGAGCGCGATGACTCCGATGAGCTGCGCGTCGAGCTAAAAATTGCCTAAAACTTAACTTAACCTATATTTTAATACTACAATACGTTTTATCTTTTTCTAATAACTAATTAGTTTTCTAGCTTTCTTAAAAACTAGAAAGAGATAAAAAGCAAGTTAAATCGAGATTAAGGTTAATCTAATTGGTAGAAATAATAGTAGAATTAAGAAATGGACACAACCTGACATATATAACCTCCCATTGGTGGACCCGCGACGGAGTAGTCCGGAGTGTTTCGCGCTTCCGGTTCCGTTCCGCTGCCAGGGTGTCCGCGCGAGAGTCGCGAGGGATCGATTCGAGTTCAACACTCGCCCCTCTCGTCGATCCTCGCTAATACATGGTCGTTCGGTTTCGTGACGAGGGTGGACGAGAAAGAGAGAGAGGGAGAGAGAGAGAGAGATCGGCCCGACGCATCGCGAGAGGTATATTCCGCGGAAAATCGAAACGGTTTTTACCTCCCTTATCTGCCGTTCGTTCTCGCTCGGGGCTGACACACGAGGAAACGGAACGCTTGATACATTTCCGTGCTGGACGCAGCAATGTCGGACGCACGGCGACGTCGTAGATCCAACCAGTCATGCGGTTCCGACGATCTCTCGGACTCGTACGAGGAGGAGCTGAACGCGACGAAGGAGACCCAGGTAAGCCCGCAGGTAACCCCCTCGGCAACGAGGGGTGGATCCGCGAGGGGCGAGTCACGCCGCGGGGGTTCCTCCCTCGTCTACCTCGGTGTCGCGCACCGTTTCCGCGCGATTCTACTATACCCTTTCCTCGGCGAGTGTTGGAACACGGCAGAAAGGTCTGGGGCCAAGACTCGAGAATCGCCAGCTGCAAAACATGCGGCAATTATGCGGGCCGCGATATTCAACTCTATTATTAATTTTAATCTTTGATTACCGTCACGGGAGTCTACGCTTCGTGACTTCGTGCGCCGACCTGTCGATGATGCGAGCCGATCATCCCGCGAATATCGTCTTTTCCTCATTCCTCACGAATGTATATAATTATTGTAATATGGATGTCTCATTTTATATATTTTTGGAATGTTCTTTTATCGCTTTATCAATTGCTTCATCAACCTTCTCGCTTCTAGTTACTGTAGTCGAGAGAAAAGAGGGAACAAGCTACTGTCTGTTGGCTTATTTGAGTATATTGAAATTTTCGACTGTGTGAGTTGCGACTAACATGGTTCTATTAAAGTTAAAACTTTGCGACAAATACATTTTTAAATTATGATTAAAAATGATATATAAATCAGGCTTACAATCAGTCTTTTTGGTTAGCTAATCTAAATCTCAACTTTATTTCAACGTTTAATTAGAGAAATGTATAGATATTATTGATATTAAAATTAACGAAGAAATGTTACGGTTAATCAAATCTTTTGTTTACAGAAAATTAGCTGTTCTTATTTGCCAGAGAATTATTGCGCAAAATAGCTATTTAAAATACAATTTTTTAATATGCACTTTACACTTTTTAATATAGTTTTACACTTTGATAAATGTGAAAGAAGAGAGAGAAGAAAGGAAGAAAAAAACCTGTTACCTTCACTTTAGTTAGTTTATGTAGTTTAATAGGATTATGTTGTTTTTCTGCCTTTCCTTTGATGACCACATTGGCTAAATAAAGAACCACAGATAACTAATCAGTGGAATTAATCAATCGACTGAAGGAGATATCTGTTAATTGCAGGAAAAAGAAAATGTTACATATATTGTAATTATTACATATAAATCAAAAACACAATAAATGATTAAATTTTGAACTATTGAATACATCTATGAAGCTTTTAATTTGGAATTAATTTGGACATGTATTAACCAATCTTTTTTTTTTTTTACAGAGTAGCGAACAGACTGATGGGCATCAAGATTCAGAATGTGACATTTATGAAAGCGACTCTGATGCCGAATCGCAAGAAGGCGGGGAACAACGTGAAAGTGGGGATGGGCAGGAAGAGGAGAAACCGCAGAAGAAGTTGGACGACGATGAGGACAGGCGTAACCCACAGTATATACCGAAACGGGGGACGTTTTACGAGCATGATGATCGTACGACTGACGAAGTAACTGATAATAACACGGAACAGCCGACGAATGTGAAGGAGACCAAGGAGAAAAAGGTGTGGAAAGATAAGGAAGACAGGTGGGATCACGACCGATACAATGACGAAGAGCAAGCTCCAAAAAGACCCGAGGAATTGATAGCGACGTACGGTTATGATATTAGAAACGAAGAAGGGCCACCTAGAGCTAGGAGGAGAAGAAGATATGGGTGAGTTTATCATGGAGTTTTGTTTTTCGTAAATTCTGATTTTATCGTGTTTTATATGTCACGTATTTTCTCAGTCGTGGACCCAACAAGTACACAAGGAATTGGGAGGACGAAGACGCTTATGGAAAGACTACACCTGGTAAACCAACCAACAGACGCTTCCAAAAAAATAACGAAGATTTTCCCGCTCTTGGTAATAGTAAGGTAAATGCCGCAAAATATACATTGATTATCGCGATTGATTATTGCAAGTTTTATTGAATATATTTTTTTCGCTTTTTCTCTTAATTGATACAGAATACTCCGAGCAAGGTAGAGGAACCTGTAATTTCGTCAGCTTGGTACAGCAGCAAGAACAAAACTCAGAACAAACCCCAAAACTTCCCGCCGCTTCAGTCCCAACAGGATAATGTAAAAACTAAGCCTGCTAGCGCCTCGAATACATCCATGTATGTGTAACATTTCTTCTTATTTAAACGATTTTTTATTGTGCGTCACAAGACTTTGACGGAATTTTAAGCAAATATGTTATTACAGAAATGAAAAAGCATCAGATGAATCCACTAATACATCTTGGAAAAAGGACGGTAGACACGTTACTCAAAATCAAAGTACGAACGGAAGCACTGGTTCTGGCGGTGATGCGGAAAAATTAGCTAATACCAAGCCATCACTAAGGGAGAATAACAAGAGGAACACCCAAGAGTCTGTAAGCTTGGCCGCGAGTAGGACGCGCGGAAGAGGTTTCAAGCCCAATGCTAATAACAACATGGTCACTAACAGAATGGTTGAGAATAAATCGAAAGGACGTGGCCCGGGTCCGGTTACAGTAGAGAATAGAAGGAATACTACCGCGCAGCATAATGAAGAGCATCAACTTGCTCATGACATGAAGCAGCAACTCAATATTAATGACGGTGGTCAATATCACCAGCCTGCACGACACAACAGTGAGTTTTTGTCAAGTATAGTGATATCGAAGGAATAAGAAATTTTATAAATATATTAATAATAGTCAAATTTTTGACGATAAGACTTGTCGAGACTGTTTTAAGAGATTAGAGAAAATTAAAAAAAAATTAACTGTTTAATTTAATTATTGATTAATTATACCTCTAACTTTTTTTTAATTGTTTGCGAGATTATTTTTTTAGTATCTTTAATAACTAAAAGATCTCTAATTTAAAATATTTATTTGATAATTAAATTGATGTAAAAACTAATTTGAACATTCTGAGAGACATTTTCAGGAATGTAGATATAAAAAATTGATTTGTTTCTTCTCTTAGAAAATTTCTTATCGATGCCTTTACCTTACATTTTTACTGTACAGCTGCAAATGTCTAATTTTTATCTTTTTTTCTAATTTGTATAGAAGGTTTTTTCACGTCCTCCAACCAACACAGATCAAACACAGTACCACCTAGAATGCAGCAGCAGCAACAACAACAACCACAACAATCACATCAGCAACAAACGCATTCGCAATCACAGACAATACAACAACAACAACAGGATAGTTCTGGAAATAGACCTAAACGATATTCCAGTCTTCGTCAACGACCTACCATTTCGGAAACTTCCGCGCAACCGAATTATCCATCTCAACATGCTCAACACGGGTATTTTCCGCCTCAAGGTAATTACGCACATTGACATTTTATCTCACTTTAACGCATGATCCTAATCCATTTTTATGATATATGCTTTTACATGGCCTAATACAAGCATGTACTTAACATTAATCTGTTGCTTGTGCATATGCGTACCTAGCTGGAAATTCAAGAGCCGTTTTAGAATCACCAGGTAAGAAAAAACAATATATTATATATATATAGATATAGAAGTTAAAAGTACGTATATAGAAGTTATCCCCAGATAAATATCTCTGTTAAGCCTTTTACAATATATTGCTCTTTCCGTAAAAACTATTTTAAAAAATGCTAAAAAGAATATAAAAGCAAAAATTGTTAATCCATATATAAAATTTTTCAATGGTGATAATAGGATATAGAATTCTTTTTATGTACAGATCTTGTTTGATTGATTAAAAATATTTTTTCAATTAGTTCATAAGGTAGTTCAAACTGATTTATCATGCGTTAATGTTTAGGTTATCCACAAGGTCATTTTGAGCAGTCTTCTCCAGTCGCTCCAGCCACGGCACCCATGACAGGGCAACCTGTCATTTCTCTACCACCTGGTGGGCAAGCTGCTAGCTACGCGCCACCACCATTCTTAGTACCACCACCGCAATTCATACCACCTCAAACAGCACCTCCTAGTATAATTAATTATGTTCCCGGTCCAAATGGCCCGACGTTTCCACCAAACTTTCAAGGTTACCAAGGATATAATCCTCCGGTGCAGGTGAGAAGAATAAATCTTTTTAAATATAAATAAAAAGAAAATCGCAAAAAGATAGGTGCAATATAATACGAATACTCCGTATTTAATTTTGTATGCTTTAATGTTGTAGCCTCAGGGTCCACCACCGCCCCAAGAACTGTACCAACCGCAAGGGTGTACTTACTATAGTCCCGCACAGCAACAGCAACAAGCAGTTCCTTTGCGGCGACCGAAAGCGGCTATACCTATTCTTCCACCACCTGATACTCAGCAGAGCGGTAGAGGAAGAGGTAGAAGTACTCAGCAGTATCAGAATAATCAATCTGGTTGTAACACGCAACAGACTGAACAAGAAGTCAAGAGTGGTAACGCGATGGAAAGTGACGAGAAACCCGTGCCGGGACAATTTGACAGTGCGCAAGTCGAGCAGCCGAGCACGCCGAGTCAGGAATCCCAGAAGCATCAAGATCCGGATGCGGTCAGAGCAGTGAACGATACGGACGGGAAGGTAGAGATCATTGCCAATGCCGACGCTCATATAAATATTGACGCGTCACCCGTTAGAAAAGATAATTTAGACGATAGCGTCAGTGTCAAGGAACTATTAGAAGCAACTTCTAACGAGAAGAACACGGTTTCTGACAGTCCAACGACATTGGCTAGCGTCGAGACTGAATTAGGTAACATTGAATCCGCAATTCCCGAAAGTACCATCGTCGAGAAAGCTGCAGCCTAAAAATCGTGATCATTAACATTTGCGCTTCGTATTCATACGACGTTTTTCCCCGCGATTTGCCGCGCGTTGAAGTGTCGCTTCGTGAATTATACGCGACGCGTTTGGGTAAAACGTTGCTTTGAAAACGTGTAGTTTACTCGCATACCCATAATCGTATATTTATTCTGTAATGCAATTGTGCATGCAATCTTTCGCTATAGAATCAGGGATGCAGAATAATTATTAATTAATTCGTATTCGGAGAAGTGCGTTAGTGAATATGCTATATTTTATAACAGATCGAGAGATACTAAAATAATTTTCTCGAATGCAGTTGTTGCAGTAAATTAGCTATCTGACGTGTACATCGCGACATGTAGCCATTAATCCGCCACTATAGCCATTGATTGAAAATTGAAAAATCATTTATTTTATAATGATTTATATAATTTATTTTGTGTATCAAAATAAATCAGTCTTTTACTCATATGAATTTCGCTGAAAATGGGCTTACAAAGATATCTTATAAGATAAGATAAAACGATACAATGCATGTAAATTAAGTTACGCGAAAAAATCCAAAAACATTTTTTTTATTTTTATTAAAAGAAAATAAAAAGATTCATAATTTTCCAACATCTGTGTTGTCGGAAAATTATATCTTTATCGAAACGGATTTTTTCACGCAATAATGAGGCAACATGACTGCAGTGACGGATTTGAAACTACTGATAATTGCTTCGGGGCAAAGAAGTATTTCAAAAAAATCGATACGCGAATAATGCTATTAAATATAAGTTTAAAGCATGTAAAAAAGCGTATTAACATATGGGAACTATAATCCGTATTTGTAATATCTAAAATAGCAGCCTCGTAACGCGCTGACGTTATTATTGCCTGGAATATAAAGTAACGATGATTTTTTCATATGCGAAGTCTACCTATGGTCACTATTTAGCGAGGAACGCTATCGTGTACTAATGTAATATACTCGGCAGCTGCGCGGGCCATGGACTGTGACACGGTAATTCTATACATATACTTTTTCAATGTTATGACTACCTACAGTGCAGAAATGTTTGTAGTTATAATATTAACGAAATACATTTCATTGAGTAATGTAAGTGTGCATCTTTTTGTATGTGTATAGAAATAATCTTTTTTTTTTATATACAATCAGGATTATTTAATTTAACAGATGTCTATGTTCTTTCCGTCTGCCTTCCTCACGCATTTCTGCACTCTTTTCTCTCGTTTCCTAGCTTCGTTTGAAAAGAGAAAAGACTAGCTACGTTAGTCTCTTATTTTGCAGAACAGAAAATATGCGGAAGCAACAGGAATGAACAGTTATCAGATATCTATTTAGTTTTCTCTTCCATATTATGATGAATTCTCTTTTATTACATTTTATTTACATGTTTCAAGTTTCACAAACCGGTCGCTTTTGCAAGTTCTATTAAGATGCAAATCGGCCGTTGTCATGAAGATAATATAAAGTACTTTTTTTTTCTTTTGCGATATTAAGCTATGCCTCTAAGATCTAACTCGAATATACTAGAGTGTTTAATCAATGAAGTAAAATAATTATTTTTGTGAATATATTAAAAACAGCGAGAGCGCGTATTGAGACGAAGCGATAAATTAATTTTATTTCTAACTCGCCATGGTTATTACGTCTAGAAATGTAACTATGGCAAAGTTATGCAAAGCCTTAAACAAAATTCTATGGAAAAAAAGATATGAAAACTCTCGATAGGGGATTTATATATGATGAACGGCACTTCTGCGCAATAAAAATGTAAATTTAAGTGGAAACGAAGCGAGAGCTAGAACACGTCATTCGCTGTAGCATATTGTACAGTTTATAAAAACTAATACCACTAGTAATAACTTTATATAATAATTTTAAGCTTTAAACGTTAGGATTACGTACACTTTATTAAACTTTGTAGATATATTTTGATTGATATGTCGAATGTATTATAGGAAAAATAAATAATCGCAAGTGGTGACACGAAAACAGAGCATAACTGAGTGCTTTAAGTGCCGGAGTAGGTAGAATATAACGCTTTATATTTACACTATTGGGTTTATTCCATTGGATTTTAACGTGCGTCTCTTTTTAGGTCTCTAACTTTCAGTTATCGATCTGTGATGTACATTGTTATCTACATCTATATCTACAGTATAATAAAGTAAACTGTTTGAAGCAGCAACAATCTCAACGATATCGTGCGGACCTTCGTATACACCATAATCGCCTATTTACATATTAAATGAATACTATATGTGACTCGGTTTATTTCAATTCAGCGAAACTTGAAGAAAGTTTGTTAAACGAGGCTTACTTAAACGGTACGTAGGAACAACTCGATTACATGTACGAATATTACTGAGCTATTGACTTTAGAGAACTATACTTTATTGCAGTATACAAAGCGCGCCTCGCCAAATGTTCTTTTAACTACAATTTTCTTTTCTTCTCAATCTTGATGACTTTTCTCTTCTGAATAAATGACAAAGATCATTTATCGCAATTTTTTCAATTTGATTCGTCAGGAATCGGTTGCTTTCAGTTGCTAATTATTGAAAAACTGTAGATGCCTCGACATTTTCCCTAAGAAAAGCTAGATTCCAAATTGGTCAGAGAATCTGGAAAAGAACATTTGGCGTAGTTTTAGGATACGAGAAACGAAGCTCATTCCTGTTTCTCGTTTTGCGGTACATTAATTATGGCACTGAGAGGTATGACCTCGGTGCTTTGCTGAACATTATTATTGTTGGACATCGTGTGAATTGATCTCATGTAATTCCGAGATCTGTGTTTGAGCGGGTCCACGACACCCGCGTATCCGCATTTGTGGGCGCAGGTTCCGCCGCTGTGGGAACACCGGAAGGTACGGCTGAACTCCTTGCGAAACTTCCCTGCAACAAATGAGCCGTATCGTGTAGACTTCATCATTTAAGTTATTTCAGCTTCCGTCGAAATATCCTTTGTAATGACGTAAAAGAAAGGTTTGATATATAAGAGGAAAATACATATATAATTATGTGAAGGGGAAATTTTTTGAGCTTTTGCTTTAAAGAAAGTTTTAAGGAAGCTTTTACTTTAAGAATATTTTAAGAAAGCTTTTGCTTTGCACGTTAAACTTAGACGCTACGGGATCGTCTTATATAGCGTGGAGGATATATTGTTACAGTTAATGGAGAAGCGTGAGAAAAGTGAGATATAAAAGATTTATGCGATAGAAACTCGACACCGTGCATTCCAGTTTAGTTTTACTGAAACAAGTGAAACAAATTAATTAGTAAATTACGTTACAGAAGAATTAAACTGCAAGGAATAACAACGTTCGGATGGAAAAGAATAAAATAATTATTTTTATATAATATAAAAGGGAATAATATTTGAGAATTTTTGCTAACTTCGAAGATTAGGCATATTTAATTTTTCGACCTTCTGATAATTCGTACGTTCGACAGTACGCGATTTACTTAAATGCGGTCAACGAATTGTTTCCGCCGCACACTTTAATATTTTAATCTATCATTCTCATGTGTCAAAGATTACATAAAGAAAAAGGAATTATCGCGATTGAACTCATTTTGAACGTTTTTCAGGTATCATCGAAGTATTTCGGAATTTCGTTCTCGCGCTGATTGACCGTCGCGATTAATTGGTCCGCTTCGATCGCGGTATCGAGAGTGCGATATTGCGATTCTCGAAGTCGATCAGCGGCCACTCCGCGGCCAGCGCTCATCTCGATATCCGTGAAGGACCGCGTCCGGCCGTCTCGCGATTGGCTCGTCGCGTCGCGTCGCCTCGGTGCTCCGTAGATTTCAAATCTCCAGTTTCGGGTGCTGGTGAAGGCCGGAAGCGTCGCGAATTTCGCTTCGCGGAAGGAGTCGCGTTCGTTTCGTTGGCTTAGTTGGTTCCTCGGCGACTTTCGTCAATTTCGTCATGTGCGAGAGTCGAGTCCGAGTCGTGCGCGTCGTGAATCGCATCTCCACAAAGCGCCGCGCGCGAGGCTCATCGTAATACGCTCGTTGTAACACCTATCGCGATTTTGGGTTATCGGTTCGTCATCGGCACGCTTCTCGTCCGCGCGCTCCGGTTGCCGACGGTCAGCGGGGAGGAAGAGGAATCGGTCGGAATCGCATCCCGAGAGCGTTGTACATCGTATCTTCTCGCCGGAGCGGAGCGCGATTACTGCCCAGGTACGTCGCCGGTCGTTGCCCTTGTAACGATTCAGCATCAGTTTTATCTTCTTGCGACGACTCGCTGATTTTCGACAAAAAAAAAAAAAAAATGCCTCAATTACGACACTACTGTACTGTACGCAAAATGGCGGCTCCGCGTTCGCCTCAACCGCGGACTTCCGAGCTTGCTCGCTTTGCGAATCACTTAAATTCTTTCTCTAAAGCCTCGTGTCCACGAAGCTGGAACCGCGTCCGAGTTTCGGTTTAAGCCAATCAACTTGCAGAAAAGTGTAGCAGTTTCATTGGCTCAAACCGAAACTCGGGCGCAGTTCTAGTAGAGCTCTAAAAAAGTAGGTATTCTACGTCCGCCATTTTTGATCCAACACGTCTAATCAATTAAGAATCAATTAATACTTATTTTCAGTTTTACAGAATCGATATTTCAGCTTCATTTTTACATTAATCGCGAGACCGAAAAGCGTATTGACGCTTAACGAAAAGGTTATGTTTTCACAGATGATTGGATCCAAATGGGCGGACGAGAATACTCACTTTTATAGAGCCTTAGTTCCAGCATCGTGGACACAAGGCTTAATAGCGGACGTCGAGTGCCTATACTTACGCACGATTTCATGGTGAACCAGAAGCGAACGAGCACGCACAAACGTAAGTGAACCGCCTGCTTCAACCCTTTCGGCCCGAGCGGTACACATAGATAAAGATACTATATAATAGGTTAAATAGGTACAATAATTTATATATTCAGGGACGAAAGGGTTAACGAGCTTGCAATTTCCTTCGCTGCAGTTGATTCGCGTTCGTTTTATCTGAGATTCGGAAGATTCAGAACTGGCGCCGTTAACCTTTAGAGGGCCGGAGTGGCCCCCCAAAAAGGGGCCAGAAAAAAACTTGGAAACTTTTCGGAACATGGTTGTATATATGCATAAATTTTGCGTTAAAAAACTTAAGATTTCAATGGAAAAATGCCGGCCCTCCACAGGTTAACGGAGGGAAATAAACGAGCAGTAAATAAATTGGGATGTGTCCTTTCCAATATACACACAAGTATATAGATTTCCAGTAAATTAAAATAATGTAACTTGAGATAACAAAACAATAACAAAAAATACCGGCCCTCCACAGGTTAACGGAGGGAAATAAACGAGCAGTAAATAAATTGGGATGTGTCCTTTCCAATATACACACAAGTATATAGATTTCCAGTAAATTAAAATAATGTAACTTGAGATAACAAAACAATAACAAAACTTTAAACTGTACGCACTCTCCTTTTGTTTTTATGTATTTATTTATGTTTCTCGTTTAGTTTCCAAAGTCCCCCTGAAAATTTATGTTACAGCTAACAGAGCGCCAGCGTGCAGACGTTCGTCTCTATACACATAATAATTGCGACTGACAAACTTGTATAATTGTCCGATAAATCATACAATCGCTAACGTGACACGTTAATATATTGTGACTTCAGTATCAGCGCGAGCGATCGGAACAACCTAGCTGTGCGCCCGGAAATCTCGATTAGAATCCTCTTCACCCTGTTATCGTTTCATCGAGGCGCAGTAGCCGATCATCCTCGGGTAAGTCAACGTTCCACAATCCACTTGCGTTATTTTCGTTACCTTCTGCGCTTTCGTTACTAGAAAGATGATATTTTCTTATTTCGCCCTTGGCGAAAAATTATATACGTACGATTTAACAAAGCAATCTCAGTATACAAAAAAAAAAAATTGATCTACCTTTCCCATTATGTTCTGAGAAAATAGGATTTTATCAAATATAGTGTATCTCGTGCTCGAGTTCCAATTGATATAATGCAATGAATAATGAGTAAGCCCGTAAGCTAAACCCGCGAATAATGTATAACGTCATTATTTCGATGTCACCGACGATCTCGAGCGGTTGAAAGTTTCCTTGATGTTATCTTTCCAGACAGTCGGGACAGTCTCGTTAAGCTTCAGCAGCGAGATTTTCAATAGCGCTCCGTCATCACACGTTCACTGAATTGGATCGGGGAAGGGGAGGGAGGGAGGGAGGGAGGGGGGAGGAGGGGAATGGTTGAGAATGGCCAAGTTATACTATCGTACGTCATGTGCTTTACGGCTCACCCTTTGTGGCTCACCCTTTGTGGCCTTGCACCCTAAGCGCGTACGGTCTAAGCGTGTGGGCCGATATCCGAGTCCGTTCTCGTCCCACCGTTAAACGCCGTCTCGGCAACGACGACGCTCGTTCGCACGTCAGGCGCCGCGGCCGCCGCGTGGTCGAGATGTATTTTCGTCGCTTTCCACGGTACCTTGCCGCGTATCGTCGCGCCCCGTCAAAACGGCCGATTTGCTCGCATGCTCGTCGTGCGGCACCCCCTCGTGTACTCGACGTCGCTGTTCGGCGCCGGATGCCCGCGATGACGTACCGCCGCGGCCGCCCGCTCCTTGCTCGGCGTGCACTCCCGAAAACTACGGCGGAACTCCCGCCGGAACTTACCTGCAAAGTAGAGCACCGAATGATTTCCTGGGATGGCGGAATGTGATTTTTTTTTTTTTTTTTTTTTTTTTTTTTTTTTTTTATAACAGCGGGACGCGAATTCTCGAGCGAGACTCTCCGGCGCGCGGCCTCGCTTAATCGAGTTTCCGCGTTTAATCCTCTCGTAAATTGAAAATTCGTAAACCGTCGCCCGGGGTCCACTAAATCCATTTTTCTGCACGAAATATTTTCTTCTCTTTTTTTTTTTCCCCCCTGATCCTTCAAATCTCTCTAACACACTCCCGAAATTTTTAATATAATTTTTGTCATACACTGTACGTCGTGTGCTTCAAAAACACTCGTATACAATACTTTAATAGCTTGTTCTGGAGATTAATCGAGTCGAAAATTTTGATAGAAAAATGTTAAGATTGCTATAATTTTAAAGTTATAATTTTAAGGTAAGGAGAGGCTATTTGTGTCTGCAGTAAAAAACAAAATTGGATAACATTTTTCAAGACGAAAAGCCAAAAAGCTAAAAAGCCCCCAAAAGCCAAAAAGCCCCATGATTCAAAAAGCTCTTCTCTACCCTGAAAATTGAAAAGCCTCTCCCAGTCTTGAACATTTTTTACCCATCACAGACAGAATTTTCTCTCAAAATTTACCCTGAAAATCTGGTAATTGTGGGACAACTTGGCACCAATCAAAATATTATCGGTATAGCGATAGGAATTTTTGAAATATACAAAAGACATTTTACACACAATTGTAATAAAAATTACCAAGCAGATTGGCAATTTTCAATACAATTGTGTGTAAAATGTCTTTTGTATATTTCAAAAATTCCTATCGCTACCGATAATACTTTGATTGGTGCCAAGTTGTTCCACAATTACCAGATTTTCAGAGAAAATCTTAAGAGAAAATTCTTTCCATTTTTTCTTCAACTGACTCAAATAGCCCCTTTTTACCCTAACAATATGAGCAACGATATCGCATAAAATTTAACAAGCGCACGCAATCTCAGTACAAAAAATTAATCTACCTTTCCATATTTTATTATTCCATTATGTTCTGAAAATAGGATTTTATCAAATAGTGTCTCGTGCTTGTACCAATTGATATAATGCAATAAACGTATCGATTGTTAGCTGATATTGATTTTGCATAATTGAGATCATTTTTACTGCTCAACTGATTCTACTTTTTTATTCCTTGTGCGTAAGTAAATACAAAACGCACACAGTTGTTATTGGCAGATTGATCACTCGGCAAGTTTTAATTGTTACACGTAAATTATTTGAGTCCTCTTTTACTGCAAACTTTAATGTTCGAGATTAATTATCAAATCTCTAACGAGATATATATCAAAGTTTAAAGAATAAAATTTATCTTCCTGTTTGGCATTTCGATAATAGTAAAATTTTAATTAGCCAAGAAAATAAGCCGTGCACTTTTGTTCCGATTTAATTTCATTTTCTCGAGTTATTAAAATCTTGCTTTTCTTAGAAGAACTTTCCGAGATAATTAATACCAATAAATAAATTTATATGTAAACATATTTTCTGATAAAGCTAAATGTAATCCTTCATTCAATTTAAAACGCGATTTATTCAACGTAGAAATCAAAGCGACGAAAGGCAATTGTAAATCATCTCGTAATATTCGTAGATTGCGATTGCTTCTTTATAACGATATCTC
This sequence comes from Leptothorax acervorum, assembly GCA_035220615.1. Lineage (NCBI taxonomy): Eukaryota > Metazoa > Arthropoda > Insecta > Hymenoptera > Formicidae > Leptothorax > Leptothorax acervorum. Next base: position 110,944 of record JASTWQ010000002.1, on the reverse strand, counting down.
AACATTAACAGATACAGAGTGCGATATCCACTTGGCGCTCCAAACGCTCTTGGAAACATTTTATCCTTGTTGTTTATCAAATGTTAAACAAGGACGAAATGATGTTCTGAAGCGTTTGAAGCGTCTAGTGGATTGCATCCACAGATCGCATTTTGAATTTAAACGTTTAACGTAACAAATGCGGATCGAGGGGTGCGGACTGCGGAGTAATACGCGAATCTTTCTTCAAGTAATTCAAGCAACAACGGAGAGCCGCGCGATATCGACCGTATGCCGGATAATTGATCGGGATCGCAAGAGACGTTATAATATATTCGTTATATCTCGTTATATATCGTAATTTCCTAAAAGATACCTCGTAACTGACATATAAGTGATACGCGACGCCTACGACGATTGTTTTTGTGACGACGCCTACCGCGCGCGGTATTTTATTTATCCGAGGTCGCGCTCGGTCGTCATGGTTGACATGGTCGTTATCATTCGTAAGGTGAGATTCGAGATGAGCAGCGGCTCGTGCCGCTACGTGGGTTATTCGCTCATGAGACGTTGTTGTGGGAGATATTACGAGACGCAAAATGCGATCGTGCTACGCGACTATTGATCCTCAGCCTCCTCTCGTGATCACGAACTAATTAACTAGCTCATCATGCAACTAATAACGGCTCGTTAAAGCGCAGAAATTTAGCCGGGGGAAATTTATTCGGGCGAGCATACCGCGTAAAACTATGTTCTCTCGGATAATTCATACCCGAGATATTTACCTTTTATTTTATTTTAGCTCGCATATATAGGGTTTCCGTAATTAATACGAGGTGATAAAAGGGCAAGCGTATACACGTAATATTCAACATTGTTTTACACGTGCGGGTGATATATACTATGTACGTTGAAATAGCTAAAAGCAACAGGTTATCGCGGCACCGTGAAAATTGACCGCGGATTAATTTTCGCGAATTCCCACTGCGGTACGAGATTCGTTGATCGACTTTAATTCCCGAGACACACCGCGGCTTTGCGCGATAGTACCTACGATTTTCGAGTTGCGTTTTCATCGTGTTATGCCTACATAAGCGGTCGTCGCACGAGATTCGCGAGTGTGATCGGTAATTAATCGCGTTCTCGCGAGTGTGTGTCGTGTGTGAGTGTAACGAACTTCGACAACCTGAGAGGGAGGAGAGGCATCTGGCAATGGCGGAGCAACCATGAGGTGAGTAATGTGTAATTATCCGATAAATACCTAATGCCACTTACCGTCATTTGCGCGAAATTAATTAATATTCGAAAATTGTATAAATTTTGTTATGTCTATTTGAAAGAGAAAAAGGAATAATTAACGCGCGCATTGATTACTTTTGAATATTAATTGTTGTTTGTGCCGCTGTTGTAATACGGATATGTCTGTATTTTACAGATCAATGTAGTTGGTGCTGCAACTCGTCCGTTGTACACATCGCGTCGGTGAGTGGCAGATAATTTTCATGTTAATTTGAGATAATGGATCGTTGAAGATTGTTATTCATTTTATCGTTGACAATCAGCTGAGCAGAAAATTTGCATGGTGCATAGCATGAAAGTGACATCAGTAATAACACATGACAGGCCGATACGCGTCTCGCGCGTAATTACGGGTTTTAACGGGTTTACAGTTCGCATTAGGATCATCTACTTTAATTAATCTCCAGAATACACTATTAAAATATGATACGGTGATTGCATGATACCTTGTGCACACAAAATATCACGATGGTAAAAGGTATCGTTTTAATCAGTTTGGTACACGTATTCCCCCGGAAACGCATACAGACTTAATGGACCTGTACGGTATAGATAAAGGGTTAATATAATCTTCTAGGAATCCAGCCGAAAAGACAAAATGTTTAATGTGAGTAAAATTAAATCGCTAATCTTCGAAATTAGGAATAAAATGTCAAGCAATTGCAGAAACTTTGTTTGAAGACTTTTTAAGGCAACGGAGAGATGTTATATTTATACAAAAATATTATATATAGTAATATATCAATTATCAATCTTTCTCTTAACATTTTTTATCTTTTCTTTTCATATTTGATCTTTTCAATTTAATCACGAGAAAATGAAATGTCAGTTCGAACCATTTGCATAGATAAATGAATAACAATCTTCACCGATCCATTATCTCAAATTAAGAGTAAAACACAAACATGTCCGTATTACAACAGCGGTACGAACAACGATTATTAATCAAAAATAATGAATGCGCGCGTTGATTATTCTTTTTTCTTTTTCAATAAATAGAGGTAACAAAAAAATTATACAATTTTCGAATAATAATTAATTTTTGCGCAAATAACGATAAGTGACATTAGGTATTTATTACATAATTACACATTACTCATCTCATGGTTGCTCCGCTGTTGCCGCGGATGCCTCTCCTAAGTTTCCTCCTCTTCTCAGGTTGTCGAAGTTCGTTACACTCACACGGCACACACTCGCTAGAACGCGATTAATTACCGATCACACTCCCGAATCTCGTGCGACGCGCGCTTATGTATATTGTGTTCCCTTGTCAGTAAAAGATGCGAAAAAAATCTATCGTAATTAAGAATTCAATTATCTCAAATTTATACGTACATACGTATATTCGGTATATTTAATAAAGCGTTTATATATAGACGACTCGTTTTCACGTTGTGTTCGTTGTTATCTGCACGAGTTTATTTATAAAGTCCGACGTGGACTCCACGTCGCGGCGGTCTTTTTACAGAAGCGGGGAAAAAAGTGAAATGAGATTTTTGGCAGCCGTTGCCGCGGGAGGTTAATTCAGCGTGAGGAACAGACTAGTTTCGCGCGGTAAATAAGCAGCAGGTAGGAAACAGCTGTAGGCGAGCATTGCGTATCTCGGACACGTCATGCATTTTAATAGAAGTCACTACGTACATTCCGGTAATCTTGTAATACGCCTCTGCATCCGGAAAATATTACCGGTATATCTGTACATGCGAGATATTCCGGAATAAATCCGGCCGGATAGGAGATTTTTTTCAGCATGACGGCGTTCGAGAGACGTAACGTTAGGGCATTGTTAGGCGTTAAAAGCGTCGTGTCAGTATCTCTCCGCGAATTCTTACCACTCATAAAATTATAGATGACAGGATTCACCGCGCTGTTGAAATAACAAAGCCAATGGGCGATCAGGCTAAAAGCGATCGTCCATTGATTCGACGGTAATTCCATGGTGCATCTAAAACAATAAATTCACATTAATTACAAGCGATTATGTAATATATAAGTTTTTAATATCGTCAGCGAACGCTTATTCGAAAATTGTACTCTATTTGAAAAAGAAAAAAAAGATAATCAACGCACGCATTGATTACTTTTGAATATTAATTGTTTTTTTTTTTCGCTGTTGTAATACGGATATGTTTGTATTTTAATTACAGATCAATATAGTTGTGCTGCAATTCCGCCGTTGCAACTCCGTCGTATCGGTGAGTGACAGATAATTTTTATGAATTTGAGATATAATAAAGCGAAGATTGCTTTATTATTACGTCAAGATTGTTTTTACATATGAAACGACAGGTAGTACTAATATTGTTAAAATTTCATACATTTAGGAACTTGTATAAAATATTCAACTGTTTTGTTTCAAAACATCCAATTTTACTATCAATTTTTCTTACTTCTCAAAATAAAATAGCATTTATTTTACCTTGTCTACCTATAACGTTTTACTCTTTTTTATACGAGATGACACAATTAGATCTTTTGTTAGCAAGACATTTTTTACTCATGGATTTTTTGACTAATTTAAAGTCGCTCCTTAACAAAAAAAAATTTAATAGTCATAGATTTAAGTTATGAGCGATTGAGAAAGATAAAAAAAAATAAAACTTGTTTCACATTTAATATGAAATAGATTTATTTTAATTGACTAGATTGATTTAATTGAATAAATTAATTTTAATTGAAATAGAGGTATTGATATATTATATATATTGAAGAATAGAGCAAAAATTATATGCTCGCTATAAAATTGGTTTTTAATTGTGGCAGAATTTATGAATAAAAAATGGCTTTACGTCGAGAGAACGCTTATACAGATTATCTGCGATAAAAGAACAAGAAAAATTATTACTCGTACGGCACACACGAAACTAATTTACAATATATTGGAAAAAAGTGCTGCTGGAACACCTGGTGTTCCGGCAAATCGGAAATTTTATAAATAATATAAATTCTCGACTATTATACACATATTTTATGTCCACCCGTTTTTGTATAATAATTATTGTCATGAGATCGATTAATTGAATGGAATTTTGTGAGATAAAATGTACTCAAAATTTTATAAAGGGCTTATTCTTTAATTTTTAGAGCTTAATTTAATTTTACGTTCGTAATATAGTATTTGATTCAATAATACATATATTTGATAACGTTTTGCACAGATTTTAATAAAAATTATAGAATGGTAACATATTGCACGTACGGAATTTACCGTCTGTTGTTTTATATGTAAAAGTAACTTTGACACAATAATAAAGCTTTGTTTGCTTTGTCGTTTTACGTCGATATCGAATGGTTGATATCAAATAACATCCCTATCGATACCTATTGAAATAGAACATTTCACTACGCACTTGAAATATTTCCGTGCAACAAAAAAAACAGAAATCATGTGCACGTGTTAAAAGTTACTACACTAATGTACTATACCAAAACGAGAAAAAACGCAAAATAATATCGCAAAACACACCTTAGGATAGAGAGCAAATGCACCGGAAAGAAACATATCGCGAATGTGATGACTACGGCGACTAACATCTTCGCCGCTTTCCGTCGAGATCTTAATTGACCCTCCGGGTTTCCACCCCTGGACAGCGGAATCTCAGATGAATGACAGACTCTGGTAGACACTGTAAAAATTGATACAAAATGATTAGTTAATTGATGACTTTATTTCAAACCTCATTTTCAAAATTTTATTTTTAATTTATTTCGTGCAAATCGAAACAAAATTATATTTTGTTTTTAAAGATCGTGCCTTTGGCCAGAATCGTCTTTCAGTCCTCATAAGAAATATTTGATTGTATTTTTATATGAGTTATAAAAAATTAAACAAAATAGTAATGGCTATAAGAGCCGACGCAAGGTCTAATATGCGAAAAAATATATTTTTAACAATTCAGTAGTCAATACATTAAAGAATCATGATTTTTTAATGTATTGACTACTGAATTGTTAAAAATATATTTTTTCGCATATCAGACCTTGCGTCGGCTCTTATAGCCCATTATTATTTTGTTTAATTTGTTTGTCAGAGCCTTATTATATATTTAGTTATAAAAAAGTTCAATTTGAAATTTTAATAATATTCGGTACATGCAATGATGAGTAGTTATTAATGTAAATAACAATATTACATTTATAACCACTGAATAATATTTTGTGTATTTTAAAACGAATAAACTAAAAACTAAATAAATTTATGACAAAAATGTATTTAAAACTTGCTTGTGTGTAAAATAAAAGAGCAAAGAAAAACAACATAACGTTAAAGTCAATCTGCTTCATTAATCTTTACGCGTTATATGAATTTTTTAAATTCAAAGTTGTTAACTTTCATTGTTATAGCTATATTTGCAATTTTTGTTTCGTTTCGGTTTGTTTTTCTCCCTGCAATTTGGTCGTTTTGAAATACAGTACAATGTCGACGAGCCATTCTACTCGTTTAAATCGGATAATTGTGACTTTTATTTCGAATTTTATTTTGAAACGCGACTTACATCGCCTTGCATAATAAGCGGCTTTTGTTATAATCCGGATATAATGATTCCAATTTCAATTGTATACAGGATCGATCTTTACTTATTATAGCAGATGAAATGGCGAGAATATCGGACTTGTGTGGGAAATTTATATCGACACGTGCCACTTATCGCGTGCGAAACTCCCTCGGAAAATCCTGTAGATTTTTTCAGCGCGGAATTATATATATTGATGTAGTGGGTAACATATCATTGTCAGATCCTTGCAAAAAGCAAAAAGAAGAGTTTTCCTCATAATTTTCGATGAAACGTCATATAAATTTTTATGCATTTGGAGAGCACTCGCATATGTTCTTTATTGTCTATTCGAAACATATTTCTTTCTATAAACTTTTTCGAACTGTTATAAAAACGTATTCAGGCATTTTATGTGCTAATATTAAATGATTTACTCAATACGTTCCAATATTACACAATGGAAAAGATAAATTTTTATTCTTTTTCTTTTTGCAATGGGATTTAGGAGAAGGTTCCAGGAGAACTTTTCAAGCGTTTCTTGAAACATATGTTCCCTGTTGGTATTGAAAGAGTTAAAAAATTACTTCAATGAGTATAATAAATCGCTATTATTTAGCAAGAGTTCTCATAAAAACAAAATCAAAAGGAATAATTTATATAAATAAATATGAAAAAATGCATTAAATTATTTAAAATTAATTAATTAGGAGATTAACGGGTATAAAATAGAACCTTTCTTACAATTATGTCCTGGAATAGCGCTTCTCCAAAGAACGCGCACAATCTGCCAGTACGCCACGCTCATGAAGAGCAACGGCATCGTGTACAGAAAGATCAACTTGACAATCGTGAAGGTAGTTTGACTTTCTCGGCTCCACGACCAAACACACTGCGTAAATAATACAGTCTGCACTCTACTGTTTGACGGCACCGTGTGTAACACCAGTAATTCTGGAATGTCTGATCACAAAAGACACAGGATATCAATAAAATCGTACTTTTGCCCCACTTGCAAGCGAATTTCCGTTCGGCAACTGTTGTAATAAAAAATTGATGCGGGCAAATACATCGATTTTATATCGTGTGCAACAAAATCTTAAAAATAAAATTTATGACACTCGATAAATAAATGTTTAGAGAGCAACCTTAAAAATTCTACGAAATGAAATATAGTGTCGAAATATAGCATCGTTGGAGTATACAGTATCCCAGAATTGATGCGAAGTAAACACATTCTGTAAAAGTTCGGAATTAATTTTTCCCATGCAAAAAAACATTCGAGCCATAACAAGTTTCACATAAAAAACGAAAGGCTTTTTGACGAATTAAACTTTACATGAACGAATAAATAAAGTATCGTTCGTTTTCCAGCGAACAGACAGGCTAGAATAATATTTATTAGTTGATTAAAATACGTCAATTGATATAGCTATAAGATACTAACTTTCTATCGATTAACGAGAAAATATATATTAATTCCGACAACGATTGGCTAGATAAAGGATGTTAATTAGAATTTAGAATTTATTGCGAAAATATTTCTATCGATTATATTTATTTAAAAAAATAAAATAATTCGTCGTTCGTTAAAATGCTTGCGCGTGATAATGTGTGCTTACCAAGAAGTAGCGATATCACCCAGATCACTATGATAGCGGTTTTCGCTCGGGCTGTCGTAGACTTGAATCTCAATGGGAAGCATATAGCGTACCACCGGTCGATCGATATGAAAGTCAGCGTCAAAATGCTGATACTCACCGACACTGTCTAAAATAATAATCTCTGATTAGGCCAATTTGTCTCTCTGTCAATTCTGCGAGTTGTTGTTGCAATTGGTATTTTAAAGGTCAAATCAGAATATTGCTTACGACGAGGATACCGTTCGTAATTGAGAGACAAAAGATATACGAGCAAAAATGCTGTTCGTTCGTTAGTTAAAATCGCAAACTAATATTTAATCCCTTTTAAAATTCTCTGCCGAAACATTTCCAATCTCATATGTTTTTTGTGGTCACGATGCAAGTGCTCTAATGCGAAATTCATGCTACTTTTAAGGTCTGTCAGAAACAAATCATTCATTTTCATTAACATTATATCAGTGATACCATTTAAATGAAAACATCCATCATTTACATCATATGATAAATGAATGGTTTGAAGGATTACTGCATATCAGTTTCGCTTAATATGCATCCGAGCGAATGTAGACAGAGGAATAACAGGGAGAAAATAAGAAAGGGTTAATGAGATTTATTAGCAGTTTCGCAAATAGCGACGCGCATTTAATTTTCTCGTTTCTACTCGTTTCTGCTCTTGTCTTTCTATCCGGCGACAAGGAACTATTTGATTGTCAATAGATTTACAAAGAGACTGAGGCTGGAGTCCCATGGCAGGTATTTTCCGCGTAACGCGTAACCGCGTGACCAAGCAGAAGCGTTTCGCATTTAAAGGTAATATTTTAAAGGTTAAATCAGAATATTGCTTACGACGAGGATACCGTTCGTAATTGAAGGAAAAAAGATATATATGAGCAAAAATGCTTCGTTCGTTAGTTAAAATTGAAAACTGATATTTAATCCCTTTTAAAATTCTCTGCCGAAACATTTCCAATCTCATAAGTTTCTTGTGGTCACGATGCAAGTCTTTTGACGCAAAATTCATGCTACTTTTAAGATCTGTCAGAAACAAATCATTCATTTTCATTAACATTATACCAGTGATACCATTTAAATGAAAACATCCATCATTTACATCATATGATAAATGAATGGTTTACTGCATATCAGTTTCGCTTAATATGCATCCGAGCAAATGTAGACAGAGGAATAACAGGGAGAAAATAGGAAAGGGTTAATGAGATTTATTAGCAGTTTCGCAAATAACAACGCGCATTTAATTTTCTCGTTTCTGCTATTGTCTTTCTATCCGGCGACAAAAAACTATTTGATTGTCAATAGATTTACAAAGAGACTGAGGCTGGAGTCCCATGGCAGGTATTTTCCGCGTAACGCGTAACTGCGTGACCAAGCCAGAAGCGTTTCGCATTTTCTGTTGCGCATATTCACGCATGTTCTGATTGGTTACGCGGTTACGCGTTACGCGGAAAATATCTGCCATGGGACTCCAGCCTCGAGAGCTCTAACTTTGCAGCTGCTTTGCGTCAGTTTGTGACTGTAAAACGCAATTGGATATTATTCGAGCGCGAAATCTGCAAGGGAAGGAGATATACTCGTAACCGGAAAAATGTCCGATGTCCATTTCTACCAATGCAAATTAACTTTAATCTCGGTTTAGCTTGCCTTTCATCTTTTTCTAATTCTTAAAACTAGAAAAAGATGAAAAGCAAGTTAAACCGAGATTAAAGTTAATCTACATTGATAGAAATAAACACGTGTCGGACGAAAAATCTCAACGCAAATACTCAGAAATAAATTAAAAGCCATAATATATCCGAATATCTGCGGCATTAAACAAGTGATTGAATAAATTTACGTTAAAATTTCGCAATTTTTGTCGCGGTCATATCTGTAATGAAAAATGCAGCGAAATAAGCGAATTCAAAGCGACCAAAATGAAATCAGAAATCCATACAAACGTACTCGTTTCTATTGAACTCGAGTTCATACTTCTTGTTATCGTGAAGCGTGCATTCTCGAGATTAGTTTAGTTCCGTTTGCCCGTTTGGCTTCGCCGTTTACGATGCAGTTTCTTCGATTTCTTTCAAATCTTTCTGTTTGGTCGAAAAATACCTCTCCTGTATTTGTATGAATTTATTTTACGATATAAATTGAAATAAATGTCATATTAATTAGTCAGATTACGGTAGATTTAATCTGATTATGCGGATTGATTCGTGACAAAGATGATTGGGAAAATTGAGTTAATAAAGGCAAACATTTTCATTTGCATAGGAATATTATTATAGTATTTTTATGTACCTTACACGCGTGTATCATTATAATAAAATTAAAAATACTTGAAATAAAATACAGAGATATACAATCATGAGATAAAAGAAACTGCATAGTAGACTACCCATGGTGCTAATATTTTAAATCATTTAGCAAAGTCTAAAAATTAAAAGTTATAAAAAAAAAAAATTGTGCAGTATAACATAGGTATGACTACAATAATGAAGAAAATTTCAGGAATAAGTAAAATTCGATATAATGTAGAGATATAAATAAATATAAATAAATTCTTTTAATTTTTAAATTGTCAAGCATTTCGTTATATTAATTAATATATATTTAATAAAAATATATATTATTCTCTCTCTTTTGATCGATCGATAATTGCGAAGCACTTGTGAATGTGAAAAACACACAAGTGGTGGGCTACTAATATTATTTTGATCTACTGCCGCGTGTACGTTGTAACAAAGACAACGCGTATATCTTTTCTTTTTCTCATATCTGACACGAAACAATTTCGTGAACATTTTCGCCACTGCGTGTACACCGCAATGCAGCACGTTTTAATTAAACTGCGGCTATCACTTGCCGTTCGCATTCGCAAGTGTTGTATCCGTCACGCTAGCGCACGTAATCCGCACGATAGCGACAATGGCACACGTGGCATATAACGCATGTGACACGTGCCACGACGTGGTCGCGTTTCTTCGTACTAAAATAATCCCTCGATTCTATAAAAGTCATTCATTTTCTCTCGAAGTTTTATCCTCGCTTCAATCTTGAGTGAGATAAAATTAGACTTTCAGAAAATTTAAATTGAGCGATTAAAATTAATTAAACGACGCAGCGTGTGCGCGAAGAAGTTATAAGTATAAAACAAAAATTTCTCTTATTCGAATAAAGAGGGGAAATTTTTAGAAAATGCTCGGTAATAATGGAACCAATAATACGATGATTTCAAAATAAATCGCCAAATCTCGGAGATTTTTGGTGAAATTGAACTAATTTTTCTTCAGTAAAAGCATAGCTTTTGAGTTATAAAATTGAAAGTAAGGAAAGCTTTTCGCCAATTTATAAAATAAAATATATATAGTGATAAAACACATTTGATTATTTTCTGTTTTTAAAACAGTATTATCAAACTTCAATCATCCTGATGAAATTATTTGCTCTTCAATCATCCTGATGAAATTATTTTCCTTGCACTTTATTACGTATTACGCGTGTACGTCGGGAAATGGGATGATTGGGATGTGGGCCTCTGTCTACGTGAAGAAATTGTCTGGAACGCACACTCGAAATTGCAATCGCGGTGCGTTACGCGCCATGCATTAGCGACGAATTACGATGTAATTTTCTCATCGCCCCGCGAAAACGAGGCTGCCGATAGCACCGCGGAAACGTCGAAAAGCGTCTCCCTGAAAAATTCATCGCGGTCGATCGCGTATGCGAGACAGACATATTGCGTGCTGTAAAATATCACCTAGAATATATCCGGACGCGCTCGAGAAGCGGGCCCGTCCGCGTTCTTGATATAGCACATACGCCACAGAGTATACGCCGCGAGTTTATACCTACGTTAACCGTGCCGTATTTTTCACTCTTCTTCTTACCTTTTTTCTTTTTTCTTTATTTTTTCCCCGCTGCATTTTTTCTCTCTTTTTTTTCGCGAGAAACCGAGCTCTTATCGGTGATTCGCTAGAGTTTCACCGTCACCATTCGCGATGGTACGAGCTTCGATTTACCTACAATTTAAATGTCGCGAGAGAAGAATGAAGGAATGAACGCCCACGTACATCGCATACAGATCGATGCGCACGATGCTGCGGCGAAATTATACGTCTGCAGTAATGAAAGCGCGTCGATCACGCCCGATAGCCATCGATCCACGTTAGCACACGTTAGTCCACGGCCGGGTGTTTGCTTAAACTCGCGAAAACAAGCTCGCGAATTATTGCGGGGTAATTGCTCGTAAAGAATATTTCAGAAACGCGTCGAGCTCGACCGAGCCGCGAGAACATCCGAGATGGTCCTGAAGTAATTAAGTTTATGAAGTATACATTTACAATCCGGAATAATATTCGCATGAGGAATTACTACCTCGTCGTATCTCAAGTATTCAATTAATAAAGTAAATTTTATTGTTGATATTATGTCGGAATATAAACATTTACTTCAGAACCGTCGGGATTTTTTTTTTTTTTTTTGTAACTTGGTTGGATCCGATTCTTTTATAATCCGCGATCCGCTACTTATTATTTTTAGACATATTTTGAGATAAACTTTTTTACGATAATATCGGAAAGAACGATTCGATAAGCAATAATAGGCATCGCACGCAACGTCCCCGATCTACTCGTTTTCGTGATCTCATTATAACATGGAAGTGCGGTTACAAGTTTGAAGTGAGTTCAAACTGCGAAATTGGATTAATATAACCGTCTAAGCGAGCATGAACGAACTCCGTGCGCGGCAATTTCCTGCTCTTGTTCGAGCTCATCCGCTTCACATTAGGCAATATGGATGTCGATACGTGATGCAAAAGTTATTTGCATTATTAAGGACTCACTTATATAGTTTGCAATTTAAACAAATTACGGGAATTTGGAAGAACAATAGATTTATTTAAGTAAATGGAGATTGCGTAGAAATTCTCAATTTTTAAATTGCAAGAAATTTGCAGCTTAATATTTATTTATTTTATTATTTTATCGAAAGATATAAAGAATGTAAAATTGTTTATAAAAATGTGTGTGTATGCTTATCTCTTTTAATATCACGGGAAAATAGGAAGAAGTCATGTAATTTGAAAAATAATGAGAGCAATGCTTTTATCTAGCGATTCCAATTAGGTATCCTTGAGTACATCTCCTGACATTTCCGTGTAACATGATGTGGAAGGAAATGTCTATATGCTCCAATAATCATTTATTTTAATTAGCGTGCGTCGAAGGTATTAAATCCAATAATTGTTTTTGTACCGTTCGCTATTTGCAGACCATTAAAATCAGTTTTAGATCTTCGTCCGTCTGTTGAGTTAGCAACCTTCTGCCCTTTAGCGATAATTACATCGCCTTAGATAGATCCTTTGATGTGGTGAAATTCATAGATCTTGGGTACCACAATGCTCTCTTTGCTCTGCTTGCAAGACGCATGTCTTGCACCATTGACTGCAGTTAATAGATTAACTCTATGTACGTGCAATGTACATGCGTCATTATTGGTCATTATCATTGAATTAAAAATATTTTAAGTTAGAAATAAGAAGTTAGACCAATTAGAAGATTTTATTTAAAAAATTTCAAATAAGCTTATTATTATTTCAACTTTTAATCGAAGATTATTATAGAGAGCAACACGCCGTTATTAAAGCGAGAGACTTAAAACTTATTATGAAGTAATAAATTTTTAAATCTTTCATGTATTTCCAAGTACACGAGTTTTCAGCCTACTAAACTGCGCGCCGATATCTTGTCGGACTTAGAACACAGTTTTCATTGAAGCATTAAAATCCCCTACCCTCCTAATTAAATCAGTACGATTTAACTTTTTGATGCTAAGCATTTAAGTTAAAGAATTTATTGCGAAAAATATTACCTCAGCCAGAGTTTGAATCTGGAACCTCCCTCATTCCGTTCGGGTGCCAATTAATTCGACCACTGAGGCATGTGGTAGGTAATATTTATCGCAATAACTTAAGTTAAAAGTTGCTCTCATTTGCCTTATGTAATGATCTTTGATTGTATATCTTGAGAGCGTTTCTCTTGTTATTATTCAACTTTTAATTTCTGACTTAAAATGTTTTTAATTTAAATTAAATAAAATTTTCTAATTTGACTAACTTAATTTTTGACATTAAATATCTTTGTATAATTACGCGTGAAATAAAAATGTGTTATATTGATATATTCCACTTTATAGTTTACGCGAATACATATCTATACTATATAATAACATGATAAAATCTTTTTCTTCATATCTGAAGCTTGCAAAAAGATCTTTATTTTGAATCACTGATAAATAAAAATGTATCAATGCCTCGACATTCTTCCATAAATATATGTTTATATAATATATTGTACATATTTATATACCACGGTTTTAATAAGGAATCATTTTTAACATTTCTACCGCGCATTCGTGAATTACATCGCATAATGGCCTAATGACGTTGTGCAGTTATACTTTAGATATACAATGTAACATGTATACGTGTATTGCATTTGTCGGCGGTCGAAGCTCCATTCTTCATCCGAACGATTAATCAAACTACTCACACAGATTAGATCGCCGTAGTTTTGTACGCTTTTGCGTAACGTTACAATGATATATAATATCTCAAGATTTCTTTCCAGCTCAATATCTTCTTGCTCGAGTAAATCTGCTGCTTCGTACGATTTCTTGCAATCCTTTTTTCCTCTTTCATCACAGATTGACGACGATATTTCTTAGGTAATATTATTGGAAGAATAATACTGTCACAAAACTCGTAAGGTTTCGCTTTTCTCAATATAAAAATATAAAATTGTCCGTTACTAAAAATGTAAATACCTCTGTTTAAAAAGGTAATGACTTATTAACGATTATTAAATAAAAAGTTAATTCGTGAAATTATAAAAATTTAGATTTTTTATAGTTTGTATCAAGAAATAAAGAATAATACTTGTTGATTTGTGATTCTCGTTGAAACGATATATACGCCTTTCGTCTGCAATACTCTGTTTCTTTATTGCGACGAAGGCAATCAATCAAATTGCACGTATGGCGAAAAAAAACCGCAACTTCCGACACTTTTATGTTTCTGTGCAATGATGTATTGATGTATAATAGTATAAGGAGAAATTTTACGCAATTTCACTCGGTGAAATTTGTTTCCAATTTCTTCCAATTTCTCGTAATTTGTTCAGTAAAGTCAAAACCGAAAAGCTCCGCGCACAGTGAAAGAGCCACAAACTTCCGTACGTTACATGTGAATGAATCCCTTAAAATTGCAATCCTACAACTGTCATTTTACGTAATGAAAATAGATTTTGTTAAGCGGCTTATTCACTACGGTTTTACATTAATTAATACTATAATTAATTACGGCGCTATCTTGGTACAAAATATCTCCTGCCGAATGTAAAGTGAGTTCGCTGCGTCTTATACGTCATGCGTTCGCGCTACGTTTTGTATTCCGCTGTGTTAATATTATCTCGCATATCATATACATGAAATTTATTATATAATATTTTTCAAATTTTATTTTGCTATTATAGATATATGCACGTTTGCTGCTTTAAAGTTGACAGTTCACTAATCAGGTTCTTAAACTGTCGCGCACGGAACAAAATTCAATACTGCACTCGCGAAAAATCCGACAAGTCACATTTTTCCCGAATGAGATACGTTCACAAATAAACGTACGTTTTGTCAATGTCATACGTGGAAAAGTTACCTACGCGACAGGCGTATAGCGTATAGTCGTGTTTAGAATACAAATTTCTACCTCGCAATTTGAAATATAAACAACACAACGGGAGAATAATGTCTAACGTTGCTTGAGAAACAGATTGTTTGCAAATTGTAGCGAGAAATATTCTTTTTGCAATCGTATCCTCTTGAGATTATAAAAGGTTTATTTTTTTAAACTAAACTTTTCTTGCATCGTTCATCTTTCCTTTTATTCTCTTCAACATGAAGAGCGACAAAGAAAAAAGATGAACGTACGCTGCAAGAAGTTCAGCTAAAAAGAACAGATTTAAAATCTAATTTACATCTCGCGCATCTCTTTG
This sequence comes from Leptothorax acervorum, assembly GCA_035220615.1. NCBI lineage: Eukaryota > Metazoa > Arthropoda > Insecta > Hymenoptera > Formicidae > Leptothorax > Leptothorax acervorum. Next base: position 95,482 of record JASTWQ010000002.1, on the reverse strand, counting down.
CGTTGATGAAAACCGCGCAATGTGAATCGTAATAATGGAAGTAACTTCGAAAAATGGTTCTACAATAAAATATGCGTAATTACGAGCAATCTCCCACGAGAAACGTAACGAGAAAAGTAACGAGGAGAATAGAGGACCAGTTGTCATATTTATGCTTATTAATGTACTTAATCCTTAGAAAAAACTCAATGCATCTTGCGCTTGTCTCGTACCCATTCAAATCCTCATCGTGGTGTTAACATGATGATCCTATTTGACAAGCTTTCCTACCGTAAGTTTATCGTATATGCGTATATACGGCTGCTAAGCTACGATCTAGGATTCACGACGACACGAAGGTAATGAATGGAGTATAATGAGATGGACAAGGATGGGCGGCATGTTGTAAGACAATGTAATTACGCATATCGATCGCCAAAGCAGTACTGCACATATGGCAAAATCGACATTATGCATTCCCTGTGATTACCTGTACAGAATGCGTAATAAACTGTTCAAACATTATTCTCGCGTAGGATTTATCAAATGTTTTCATATGGCTACATCGAGTAATTGGACGCGGAAATATAACGTGAAATCAGCCCCTATTTTTACTATTTTTAGAACATTTTAATATTTATACAAATATTAAAGCGTGCCAAAAATAATTATTTTATATAATCAATTTTCAGAAATACATTATTCTTTATAGAAATTTTTAACGGGCCGTAACTCAATGGTCACACTTTTAGTTTAACGCCAGAGAGAAATTTTATTCATAATATTTCTAAAGAATCATTAACGTTAAGTTTATACAATATTATTCAACCGGAATTCATTAAAGTTAAAATTCCTGCACGGGAACGATATAATTGTATTACTTTGTGTCTATGGTATTATTAAATAATATTATTAATTAAATTAATTAACAGCGACACTTTTCTGCCTGTCTACATTTATAGTTATACATTTTCTACATTTTATAGTTATAACTAATTTAAAATTTTATACAAATATACGAAATTTTATAAAATATTTTATTGTATATAGAAATTGGTATCTTTTTAATATACTTCAACACTGGTGTTACATTCTCATGTATTTACAAAGTATACAAAAGCGAATTTGAAAGTAAACAAAAGTTAATTATCTGAAAATGTTTCTGCATGGGAACAATCCAGTTTTTTTTTTGTGATGGTCGAATAACTTCGTTGTTTTATGTGAAGTATATGTGTATTACACGTGTCCGCCTGCTTCTCTCTTTTGTCCGTTTTCATAACTTTATATGCTTGTAAATTATATATATATTGTATTACGCTTTTTAATGACTCGGTACATTTAATGGCCTCCTCGTCCAGATTGCGCAAGGACGTTGAGAACACTTACGTCCGTGATACACCGAAAACGATAGATCTTTAATTAATTTATCGAACGACAATGCCGGGCCGCGATATTGCCTTTACCGTCGCTTTCAGCTTTGATGCTGCAACCGCGGCCGCGCGTAGAGTCCACTATAAAAGCGTTAATGGCCTGCATTATTTTACCGAGACTCGTTAGCGCGGGAGAAACAATTCTTTTACGCATAATTATGAGTGGACGCTGGAAATACGCACGCGATTTACCGCGCGCGATGAGAATTTACAACTCGCGCCAACGAGAGTAAACGGGAAGGAACAGTCGAACAGAATTATTCATAAATATTCACGTTTAGTAGAGGTGTAAATGAATAGGTGTAAACAAAACAAATGTTTAACATAAAAAATATCTCGTTTAATTTTTAATAATTGCGAAAAATTTGCAGTCAATTTGTCATTTATTATAACGATGAAGATTATTCTTGGATCAAATCAATTGAATAAATCACGATCGTTATATAGTGGCCTAGTCACCGTCGCGCAGCATCTTCCAGGACACTGATAAAGTCCTAAAACAATGAGCGATAAAGCGAATCGATATAACATTAGCTTAGCGTCGTAAAACTGGCCCGGACAATGCGAACGGCTTTGCAACACGAATGCATGAAATCATTTTCTTGCGCATTACCTATTGATCTCACCATCGCGACTTCTGCTTCCGACTCTCCTATTCTCAAACTATAAAAGATGAGGGAAAAATATTTCTCCGTGAATTTTATCTTAACATGATTTTCTAATAATACATGAACAATGAATTTCCATCTCGTGCCTCGGTAAAACAATTGCGCTCTGAATGGGTCGCATAAATTAACAATTATAATGGAAATCATCAATAATCCGATTACTTAATTCCTAAAGTTTCATAATGAAAGAAACCTCTTTCGTTTCCCTTGATAATAAAAAATACAAACGGAAAAGGTATCTAGGGTCCAAAAGGAAACATCTAGAAAATCTCTTAAGTCGGAGGAATTATTTAAGGGTCCAGCAACTTTTTAAGTTGATACTCGTTGAATGGCTGACCATATACGAAATACCATTGGCGACCCGCGACATTTTGTTCGTTACAGACACGTGTTGTTAATTCTTCCAAAAATATGCAATTCTCGCGCGCGCGTTGTTGCGTCAAAAATTAAAAGCGGAAGGCTTAAACGCGCGGCAATATATTCTCATTGTCAGAGCCGAAAATTTACGCATGGCAATTACGGTGCACCATCCGGTATAATGTACAACAGTGTTAATCAACGCGATCTGGCCGCGAACGGTGTCGGTGTCGGTCGGTTACTCGCACGCTCCGCTCGCTTTCGAATCGTGCGTGCACATCATACATGCAGATCGATATAATGGACGCGGCACGAGGCACGGCGCGGCTCCTCCGCCCGGCGGTATTTCCGTTCTCGATCTTCGGGGCGGAATAATGGTTGCAAAGTTCGTTTGTTCCGAATCCCGCGAGCGTTATTCCCGCGATTTCTATTCGGTGACGTTACGTTGACGCGCGAGGCGCGAGAGCGCGCGCACGTGACAGATTCTGACAGTATATTGACTGATCGGCTTGTCGATCGTACGCGAGACACAATGGACGCCGTATATATTATGGTCTCTCGTGATTCACACGTCGTGCATTCCAATAATACGACGTCGCGGCAGCGAGGATTTGGCGGAGTAGCGAACGCGATGCCGACTCTAATCCCGCGGATTCGCGAGGTCCGAGATATTAATGGACACTATATACCGCGTCGCGTGTTTGACCGCCGCCGACGTTATCGGTGCGCATTGTAAAATGTTTTCGGGCCACGTAACAACGGAAGAATGCCGTCCTTTCTCACGGGTCTTTAATCGCTTAATCCACTTTTCGCGCGTCGCGGATTACCGCGCGACGAGTATAATGCGCCGTTACTTTAAAGGAATGTGCAACGGGGCAGGTGCGGAAGCGCACGTAGTTAGGGATGTATGCGAGCGTGCGTTTATTGGACACACGAGGATGTAATGCATTCTGTGGACACATTCTGCGGGAGTGACCGTAACAAATAGAATTTACATGTACGGGCACGTACTCGTCTAATCGGGACGACGGTAATCGAGCGCGAGAATAACATGCAAATTCTTTTACGAATGCTATATGACCGATTAGCGCAATATACATATCGCTACGACATGCTCGAAAATATCGATAACTATACTGTTATCGACCATTCTTGAGACTTTATTCCACCGAACCTTTTAAAGTTTTCCACACTTCGAGTTATCGAACTATACAACAGGGAGGTTTGCACAAAGAAACAATATGCATTTTATAAACATAAATAAAGGCAAATGAGAGCCGGGCGCTGGATGGACGAGCGGTAAAAAAATAACAAGTCATTAACGGTCTTAAATGACTTAATATACTGAATACATGGAGATTTACAAAAATTTACAAACGTTTCGGTTCTCTTTCGAACCTTCTTCAGTGTGTGATACAAAATACATCAATAAATACAGAAGTATCCCCGATATTGCTGATGACGTTTGTGATTGTTCTATATTATAGGAGTGCGGATGTCATGCTTCGTGAACTTTTATTACCGCTCGTCCATCCAGCGCCCGGCTCTCATTTGTCTTATTTATATTTATGTTTGTTTATCTCGAGAACTTTGAATTTCTTTTACATTTATAATATGCATTTTGTTGATTTTGTGCAGAGTGTACTTTTGCTGCTTGAGAAATTGTTTTTGTCACGACACTCGTAGTGTATTCAATTTTAATTGTATACGCAGGTATATTACTTACTTAACTAAATAATTATATTAATTACACCCATAGCGTACGTACAGTAAAATAAATTATATTGTGCTCTCTGTATGTTTGCAATTGTGGAAAATTATTTACGAAATAATAATGCAAATTTGTGTAAATAATATGATTAGGCAATTATGTTATATAATTAAGTAATTAATATATTTTCACAATTAAAATTGAATTCATTAACAGTGATGTGGCAAGAAATGACTCTTTAAATATATGTACATAAAGGATCGTTTTTCGAAGTGTCTTATCGATGACTTACATTTCGATCTTTTGTTATCTAATTGATCAATTTCATACGTACATATAATGGATTTGCATTTATATAGCATTTGGGGGAACCACCATGCTAATTATGAATATGCAACAGCAGAGGATATTACACCAGGACACTTTCTGTTTTAGAATCGATATATACCGGTGAAACATACGTCATTTATATAACATGTTCACAAAACTGCGCCACTTGTTCATAGATGAAAAGATAAACGGCGCGCATCGATTTTCCGTCACGTTACATGTATAAAAGTAACAGATCGGTGAAATAATATTTATTATATTGTCGAACTGCGTCACATTTTTGCTTACATTTCAACCTCATTTTGCAATTGCGTATGCTATTTGCATATAAATTTATATACCATATTTTCTAACATCGTACCGTCATATTAACATCACGTTTACAATTTGCATTTAAATTTATACGTCACATATTGTAATATATTGGTGTGTATACATATATCTTAATTGCATTCAAAATTATTAGTTTAATCAAAAGATTATATACTTTATCTCTTCTCATTTTTTAAAGAAATAAACTGCGAGATAACAACTGTTAGTAATTCATTACGGAGAGCTGATATTTTTAATGAAATGGAGAATAAAATATAAAATGCATTTTGGTCAATGAGATAAAGTATCTTTTTCATTGTCCATTTTGTATAATATGATCTGTTGATAATATAGCTGACAAAATAATTTATAAATAAAAAAAATAATAAATGAAAAATCTGTATAGTTAATATATAAAGGTAGAGAAATGGGTTTTGTATTAGAACTTTGCAAGGAACTTGTAATGGCGACATTTAATGATCAATATACGCGAAATGAGGAACAAAGGAAACGGAATAATAATAAAATTAAATGTTACTTGAAAGCTTTGGATAATAGACAGTAGACGTTTGATAACTTTTAACTAGGCTGCAGTAAGTTGTTTAACATATCTCAACAATGACTTTTAAAATATGAATAAAAAAATCCGTGTAATCTATTTTTAAAAATAACCAAATAATTGAGTTCTTATGGCTAAATTATTTGAAAACTATTTCAAAATTATCTTTACTTTTTTAAGTGTTACTTTTGTTTTATAATAGAGAAAGAAATATCGACTTTTTAATTTAGCTAAATTTAATTTATTAGAGAACGAAAAAAACATTTTTGTCCGAATTACTTTTTTATATGACGATAGCTCTTCCCGATAGTGTCATCAATCACAGACATTTTTCAAAAGGCATCAATTTACGTCGAAATCGTGCTCTGTCCTAATTTAATTTTTAATTAAATACAATATTGCGGAATATTATTCATATTTATTATTCATATCTTATACAAATATATTCATACAAATATTATAATATTATTCATATTTTATTATTTGCGTTTTCAAATATATTAATACGTATATATTCTGTTTTTTAAGTAAAAAAAGAAGCCTTTAGTTACAATACTACTTTTTAGTTTCACTTGTTCTCTCTTGACAGAATGCAATATCGCGATTCGGTGTTCAGAGTATTAATATGCACATACATTTCATATATCCAAAATGACGTGACTAAATTCAAAGGAATTTACAATTTGGTAGCATTTTGCAAAATTTTTTCTCTAAGAAGTTTTAGCCAGCGGCAATTTTTTTATGTACATACGCGTCTGTGCATTTAATTTGCTTAAAATTTTATGCGAATAGCACCGAAATTTTTGCACGAAAAACTGTAATACTTTAATATTATTTAAAATTTACTTTCTCTACGTATTTTCTCTCATTATATCAAGTTATACTTTACAGTATTTAATATATACCTGACTGCGTTTGTTCAATTATTAACGCAATAATAGGCTTTAAAAGGCAAATTGAGCAACTGGAGATTGAATAAAACTTTCAAAACAATGGTAAATGAAACAATGGTAATTGTACAAGCATTTACTTTGTAAGAAAACTAAGGCGGAGGCGCCGGTGCTTAATTGGCAGCCAACAGCCTCGCGTTCACAAAAATTACGTACTGGGTATGTCTTGATGGCCATACCCCATCATGACGGCGTTAACCGACACGACGCGCTATTGAAGTAGCGAGCACCCTTTTAAACCTGCCCGTTCAACACCGGCGTCTTATAAGCCCTGCATGTTGGAAATTAAATACGAGATGAATGTAACTCCTCTGGCCATCTATTGCACGTTTGAGGAACTATCTATCAGATATAGCATATAGCACGTATGATGACAAGAGAAGTCCACGGTCCACGATGCTTCTCATCGATTTATTTTGCGTAACATATCTCTATTCTACAATCGCTACAGGCTATTTCTCTATTAACTTTATAATCGCTACAGTATAATTATACTGTAATAATTATACTATAATTGAATATCGACGTAAATTGATGCTTTTTGAAAAATGTCTGTGATTGATTACACTATCGGGAAGAGGCTATCTTCATTTAAAAAAGTAATTTGGGCATGCAAAAAATGTTTTTTTCTCTAATAAATTATATTTTATTAAATTAAAAAGTTAATTGTTTTAAATTCATTTAGCTCTTAATTTTTGTTAGGTATTACATGTATATTTGTCACTTGTCGAATCGGAAAAACCGCGTTTTGTAAAGAATTTTACAAATTTTCCATTGAACGCGACAGAGGGAAAAGAATTAATTCGTTTCAATCGTTGTGCCATTACGTAACATTATATTGTAGTCCGATACGGCAACAGTGACAAGCCGGAGGTTTTAGTTATCGGACTATTCTGTAATAACAATATCAAGTGCTTTAAAGTGCAAAATATTCCAACGGTAAGCAATCAATCGTTGGATTTAAATCAAGCTCACGATTCTTTGCGAATAATTCCATCGCGATTGTTTCCAAAGCATTTGACCAAACAAATTTAACCATGCACTCAAATTAACATTAGCGTAACCCGTTGAAGAGTGCAATCCCGGCAAAGTAGGCGTAATCAAGTTAAATATGCCTCAGACAAGAGGGTTTGTATTACGTAAATTGATTCATCAGCTTCGCGCGTGTCAGCAGGAAATAAAGTGCGCCTCATATAAATCTACATCATATTATGTATGATAGCATATCAAGATTACATATAATTTCAAATAATTTTTTATTTTTATATCCGCTCATTTAGCCTGCAGTGGGCAAGCGTAATGCCAATAGAAAGCCGATTATCCGAACTGCTGATTAATCGAAATGCTGTAATGCTGCAGCCCGTTTCACCGTAAATTGATCAGAATTATGTGAATTTGTGTTACTTATATTTCTTTCATATATCTTAGATATTACATCATTTTCTTTCAAATTATTATAATGGTGCTGTGATAGTATCTTTCTCGTGGAGAAGAATTTAAAGAATGTTCTTTATTTCCATGAGACTGCGGTTAAATGTTTTATTATCCATCTAGATACGATTCAAATTACGCATGCAACAAGCGTAATTCGGCCTTCGCCAGTAACTATAGTTTGCTAAAGGGCTGAAATGCTAATGAGATGCAAGTATACAGTTGAAACAATGTTCCGGAGAGATGCCAAAATAAATCTCTGTGTAAAAACGAGTTTTGAGAAGCGCAACGCGACCCTTGTATGCATAATATGCTTCGCGTGACACATACGGAGGACACATTTTCATACAGTTTGTATTTCCAAGGCGCAAGAAAGACTTTTTTTAAACGCAAAGATGCATCTTTCATGAATGCGGTCAAGTTCGGTTACAGAAAAGGAAGAAAAGAAAAGTCGCGCGTAAAGCGTGATCGCTTATTTTAAGTTTGCGGCATCAGCGTCGCTTGCGCGGAATTCGATGTCCGTTAATCCCGACCGCGACGGTTGCGCGGTTCTTTTTCGATTCTTAAGACTTTCCGGCATCGTGGCGACTGTAGCGATCGATGGAATAGAATCGCCGCAGAAGTACCTATAGAATAGGACGCGGAAGCCAGTCTCGCAAAATACATTCCGCCTGACTTCCGTATTGCGGCGATTGTGAATTCCGAGAAGGCCGCGACGCGTTTGGGAATATCGGGGCTTTTTTTTGTTCCCTATACAAAAGCCGCCGGGAGACGTTCTCGCGGGAAATACGTTGCGCTATCTCCGAACACCAGTCGGTTTTTGCTAGTTCCAACACGCGCACTGCGAATCAGCGTGCCCGCAAAATCCGCGCTCCTGGAGTGTATACTTTGAGGATATTAAATCGGATAATGTAGGGACTGAGATTAAATCGTAAGTTCCTGCGAACGTACATTCTTAGCCGCCGAGATTCACGAAGTTTTTCACTTGGACTTTTATCGCCTCCATAAGGAAGCTCTCATATGCATAGTTTGAAGAAGTCCGTTGCCTTGAAAAGTCTTTAAACAAGAATTTTGAAAAATATGTGACGATACGTCTTTTAATATCGGTTGAAAGCAATTCCCTCGAGATGAAAGAAACATACAATAATATATATATGTTATAATGTTACTAGAATGCACGAGTTATTTAAATTGCCAATCGCAAAGTCTCTATCAAATAATAAAAAAATTGCGTAAATAAATTGTTAAAGAAGTATTTTATAATGCGGCGTAATAATATATACGGAGAGATCTATTTTGATGTTTGCTTAAACATGCAAGAGGATGATCAGATAGATTAAACAAAAGGATGATTAGATTTATTCAAGCAGTTCTGCAGTGTGACAATCTGAAATTCAAGATTATGGAGTTAGGTACTAACAGGTCGTACAAGAATCTATTGCCGAAAGGGGATTATCTCGACTTATCAACTGCGAACAAAGGGTAATTTGCGAACCAAGTACATCTCCAATTTTCCTCGAAAACAGGTATCAAGTATATCAGACTTTTAATGAGTTCGTTTAAATTACGAAACAAGATCATGAGAAACAATGAGACTTTCGCATCAGTTAGTACAAGGTTATATAATTCTAAAATTGACAAATAAGAGTATCAGATGGATCCGCAAGACTTTCTCACGTGTGAATTCTCTCCGGCATTTTTAAATTCTCTCTCTTATAATCCCTCCAGCTCGAAATCGATTCGATAATTAGATAATTGGGATACGGGAGGGCTCTCCAATTTTCCTCGAAAACAGGTATCAAGTACATCAGACTTTTAATGAGTTCGTTTAAATTACGAAACAAGATCATGAGAAACAATGAGACTTTCGCATCAGTTAGTACAAGGTTATATAATTCTAAATTGACAAATAAGAGTATCAGATGGATCCGCGAGACTTTCTCACGTGTAAATTCTCTCCGGCATTTTTAAATTCTTTCTCTTATAATCCCTCCAGCTCGAAATCGATTCGATAATTAGATTATCGGAAAGCGGAAAGGTATCGATAATCATTAATGGGATGAAAAGAGGCTTACCTGGAGATATGGCACGGCCTTACAGAGTTTCAATCCGAGGAACCAGGTCTCCGTGACGTCCCAGAGGACCGACGGCGGCAGGCAGATCAGCAGAACGAGAAGATCGGCCACCGCCAGGTTGACGATGAAATAATTGGTCACGGTGCGCATCGAGTGATTGCGATAGACGGCCATGCAGACGAGCGCGTTGCCGACCAGACCGACGACGAAGACGATGCTGTGCATGGCGATCAGCACCCAGTAGGAGAATTTCGGGAATATGTGCTGCACCATCAGCTCGATGTAGTCCTCGTCCGGGATGCAGTAGTCGTTGGTGCAATTCGTGATGTTGGTATTATACTCGAAGTAATCGTCGTCCGCGTCCTCGGCGTCGCACGAGCGCGGTGTCACCGATACCAGCCAGGCGACGATCATAGCGATATTCATGTTTCGATCTTATTATTGCGCCCTCAGCACAGCATCTCACCCGCAAATCGTCGCCCGTGCGCAATTACACGCCGTATAAACAATTTAATTGCGATCCGTCTCTAATCGCGACGTTCTGTCGCAGCATCGCGAAATTCATAGACCGAATTCGAAATTCGGGCGGATAAATCACTCACCCAATTATCGGTCACGTCAACATTAACGCAAATAGTGTCTTTGCTGAGATACTGCGTCAGTGACACAGGTTTTAGGTCCAATAAGTCACTCCTTCAAATAAATCGCGAACGCGCGAATGTAAATCTCGTAGCGTTGATCGGTATATATGCTTTTAAAGTTCACGACTCTCGTTTCGTCGTTTCCTTCTTATTTCACAGTTTCCGCGGCTGTGTACTCATGCGACCTCAGCGTAGGATTTCTTTGAAGCAGCGATCATGGCATTCCGCTCTTTAGAACGCCTTCGTAATCGGCTTCCGTCTGCTTGTGGCAAAGAACGCGGTCGTCGAAATTGAACCGCTCATCTTCTTTCTATACGGCACATAATGTTCTTCTCACCCTATGCGCTCGAACTCAACTCGTAACTTCAACATAATTCCCAGGTCTGTCCCTGATAACATTGTAATACACTACAACAGAGCCAAATGTCACGGATGCTCAACTTGCGAGATCCGAATAGCTCCGAGTTATACCTGCCAAGTCGCATTTTCTTCGCATTTAATCGCTTCACAGCGTTCAGACGTGCTTTCAGAAGCACGCTTGACGAAAGTCAGGTTCGTAGACGAGATTATACGATGTATTTATATACGGTTCATCGGATCCAAATCAATCTTATCTCGTTCAAATCAGAAATTTTCTCTACGCTTATCCCAGCGGCGCTTTTCGTATTGGAAATGTTTGCTTTAAGCATTCTTATATAGAATTCTTTGATCGAGGGAAAAATCGACAATTTAAAAACACCGAGCCGCCCAAGTCGGTTATATAATAGGAATAAATGCGTGGATCGGCGCTATACGTCGCAGATATTTAATTACACCGACACAATCTCGGTAAAGTATCTTGAAATCACGCGGACGACGCGGGAAGTGCGACATATAGGGTGTATTCCGTTTCACGCATGATGCGCCATAATGCATCATTTATCCTTGTTTAACATTCGGTGAAGAACAACGATAAATTATGCATTATGGCGCATCATGCGTGAAACAGAATGCATAATGGCCATCCGGGCGAATAAAGCCAATCAGAGGGTGCGATCCACTAGACGCTTCAAACGCTTCAGAGCATCATTTTGTCCTTGTTTAACATCTGATAAACAACAAGGATGAAATGTTTCCAAGAGCGTTTGGAGAGTCAAGTGCAATGGATCGCACCCAGAGTCTACGCGAGAAGCGCGGCGAATAAAGTGATGATCGGGGCAAGAACGAAGCAATGTTGGTCACGACAATATTACAAATAACTCAGCGCTCGTACAAGAGCGTGGATATCCCAGAGCTGGCGGGCAGTGGCGAACACATATTACCTACCCTACGTAAAATGTAGATCTTTGTTACCGAAAATATCAAGGGGGAATTTCAGTCCTATTTTTATCCATCTTTGAATTTTGAAGATAAATCAGGAATATTCGACATTACTCAAATATCGGAACTCAATATTTTTAGTCCGCAAGTTGATTTTTTTTATCTTTAGAGCCGCAAAATACCGTGTGTATATATATATATATATATTCAAAGATATTTTCTGATAAAATAAAATTAATGAACAATACCGATTAAGATGCCTTTATAATTAATTCATGATATCGTTATTTCACACACTGATTAACATGGAACTATCGAATCCGGGCGGTTTGTCCGTAGTTGCGTGGTATTTGTACTTTGCTCGTAGGTAAATTCAATAAGGTCTTTTTGTATGATGCAATTAAAAGCTTGGTAGTCGACGCGGTAATATAGGTCGACGCTATCTAGATTTTATTGAATTATGACGTTAGAGATGTAAGATAAAGTGCGCAGGGATTCTTGACAAGCTATTTTTCACTAACAATGCAATTCTTAATTTAATAAAAGTAGATCCATAAAATGCGGTATCCATTGCAGAATTGTAAAGCCCGGCTTTAGACGATGCGTTCAATCGCTAAACATTCGTCAAATATTTGTAAATTATTATTAATTAAATTATTATTAATTATTATATTATATTAATTTTATATTTATTTTATTATATTAAATATAATATTATCTATTAATTAATTAATTAATTTAACTTGACAAAGATAATTTAAAAAATAATTTACAAATATTTGACGAATATTTGGCGAGTGAACGCATCGTTTAAATCCGGCTTGAGAGATAATACAATTTATAGGTTGTTAATACGTGTCATTAACAACCATTATGATATACACTCATTTTGTGTCCCCGCGTGGGCTGATAGCGAAATTCCTACCATTAGCTAATTTCTACTATCGACCTATTTTATCGAATAAAAATGGTAAGCTAATTTATATTATAAGTTTGGAAGTGCCGTTTGCATATACAGCTCACGTACAGTCAGTCCCATTTTTATAATCCATAATTCAAGATGCTTTCCGTCGATATTTTCTATGCGTAAAATAACTTCGCTTCAAACTGAATGAGAAATAGCTATTCATTATCTAGATATTTGCTTTTAAATTCAATTTATAGAGAACTTTTTGACTTCAATGGCTCTTCGTTCTGAAAAATGTGGAACAAATTCGTGCTATGAATTTTTATTTACGATATTGATTACAAATATCGTAAAGAAATAAGCTACGTGATTATTTCCCACCAATTCTGGCACAAAACAGATTTAACTCTTACGTAGTATTAATAAATATTTGTGTGCCAATTTGCTTGACGAAGATAAAAGAATGGTAAAATATTTTCAAATTTTTAAACATTTTTATCCATCTTTGAATTTTGAAGATAAATCAGGGAAGAAACAGAACAAGATTTTCATTTCCGTCTTTTCTAGATTATACACTTCTCTTCTCAAATATAATTTAATTACATTAAAGAGGCTTAAATATACGATTAATATTATTGATGCAATATATTATTTTAGTAATATTGACGTAGACGTAAGTAATATTGCTTTCACAGTATGAACACAAAATGAATATAATATTGCATAATATGAAATATTATCGCTTAACAACTTCTCTGTAATATCACATAATGAAAATAATATTTACATCGTATAATGTCTCCTATATAATGAGAAGATATCAAGTAATCTCGTTTTTAATTTTTTTAATAACTCTAAACTCAATTAGTTATTAGAGTTAATGTAATTAGTTGCCGAGAAGTTTTATTTATTCCCACATCTCACTTTCGATGTTGGTTTTTTTTTCTTAACCGACGCGTCGGTAGAGAGAAGTAGAGAACGATGTAATTTTTATCTTTATCGAAAAGTTTTTATCGTTGCTGTCCACCTAACTGTAGGAACTGCCAACCAATAAAAAAGTGCTAATGTCGTGTTGGAGTTTTCTTTCTCTCTCTTTCTCTCTCTCTCTCTCTCTCTCTCTCTCTCTCTCTCTCTCTCTCTCTCTCTCTCTCTCTCTCTCTCTCGCTCCTCTTTTATCGCGTCGTGATACGAACAACAAGATATTTACTCATAAAACTTTTATGGCTCCCTCGGGTATAATTGAAACGACCCTGTAGCTTTCGTACAAGTTACTTCCTATTTTAGTTCATTAATTTTATTGACGGATTCCAATAACGCTTGTACACGTAAAAGTATTCTGTTACGCGCGATTCACCCGTTCTCCTCGCTATTAACGAACGTGAGGCGGTCCGAGGCTTGCAATTAACTATGCAAGCGAAAAGATACGCTTTCGCAAGTGTTAGGTACGGGAAATTGAGTCGTCGAGGGTTGGTGCGCGGGCAGCGCGGGACATTATTTCCACGCGCCTTTGTATCCACCGAAGGATTAATTTAACTTTCAGTGTGTACGCGAGGCGGTCCATTATCGACGGTGTACAATCGGTCGATCGGAAGACAAGTCGCGGACGCGCGAAATAAAAATCCCTCTTTCTCTGTTTTTTCACGCGAGAACGGTCTCGTTCGCGTCAACCCGCGGGCGGTGGAGTCTCGGTGGATATCAGTCTTTTACAATCGGGGACGAACGCGCTGGATACCGCGGCGTATACCGGGGAGAAGCCGAGTGCATAAATTTCCGCGATCCAAGAACGAATGCAAAACGCCGTGGACTTGCAGCATCGGCTCTCGTATAACGTCACCCCCGTGCTGATTTATCGCCCGCGTCGTGTCGTTGCGCCGCCGTGCGCGTCTCGTTCCGTTGCGATACGATACGGCATCGCCGTTTTTATTCCCGGGGCTGATTGCCAAAACAACTCGTTAAATTTCATCGCTGTTTCTCGCCTACTCTCTTACTCTCTCTCTCTTTCTTGTTAACGTAAATACGAAAATGCGCAATGAAACTTCAACGTTACCCGGTGCGGTCACGTTTAGTCACCCCACAGCGGAAAGTCGCGTGGGCTTTCTTTCCCCGGTTGGCTCGTAACTGTAATGGTTTTCCTTAAGCGAATGTATCCGCCGCGCCGCAAGATTAGACTCTTATTTCCTGCATACACGTTTGGAACCGAATATTTGGACAGATTAACACGCGTTGCACGTATATTCTCGACGTCACACTCCGAAATTTCAGCGCGGCGAAATATAGAGGTGAGGCTGTATAAGATGCGTCTAAAGTAATCCTGGATTTTACGTTCGCGTAAAACACATTGTATAATGAGAGACCTTTCCTTCTCTTTATACGGAATCCTAATTTAATATTTACATTGCTTTATGGTACTTAGCTTAGGTAATTAATTCCCGTTCCGTGAAGTTATTCTTCTTTCGACGTGATTATAGGGACGAGATGTGTGTTAAAGACAAATGTCGGAAATAATCTGAGTTTTACGTTTGCCAAACGCTCCGTGGAATTAAACTCATTTTTCGCACTAACCAGTTGCTGCACGTTGAATTCTTCGAATTTTCCGGATTTCCTGCTTTCCACGAAATGATAGAGATGAAGTTAGGAAAATAGTCTATGCTACTAATGCTACATTGTTTTATCTTTCGATCTGATAACGTCGAAGTTTTTAATGCAATCCGTTATACTATAATCCCTTGCTTATCTTGAAGAAAATATCTAATTTAAGTAATTTTGTATGCTCTTATTTTAAATTTTATTTCGAAATTATTAATAATAAGAAATATAAAATATATAAAAAAATAATTATATATAAGTAAAACATATTTATTTATAGTAAGAAGAGAGATCTTGATATTCGCGTGACTAAATGAATTATTGCACATACTAAATATATATATTTATTCTATTATATACCTAATTATTTAAAGTTACTTATTACACGCGATACTTTTATGACGAGTTATATGTATATTATATGTATATAAAACTCGTAAAAGTATTTGCAAGTATTGAGATTTAGTCAATATATAATCAATGATCTGATTTTTGCACAATGCGCTCCAAAACTAACGCTTCAACTTTTTAAAACCATGTAATTCGGACAACCGCTAAATATTTCGATAACACGCGAAGCTATTACCTTCTGTTTACCGGCGGAAAAATCGTCGACGACGATATTTGCACGTAAATTTCCGCCGAGCGAAAAATCAAAGATTAAGTTTTCGCGATGAAAAATTCGCGCGACTTCACAAAGTTTTCAAATCGCGTCTCTTTCTCTCCGGCGTTTGGGTTTTTTTTTTCTCCAAGCACTCGCGAATCCAGGTACAAGCCGTCTCGACGGTTCCTTAGAATCGTTACGATGTTTGCTCGGGTATCGGTGGAGTGGGTGAGAACATCCCGACGCCGGAGCGAGGTACAGCGCTCCGAACTCCTTCCGCGCGGAAGGATGCGAACGCGCCGGCGGACTCTGCGAAACTGAGGTGCGCTGTTTTAACGAGGCCGTGAGGTGTGCACGTCGGTCACGACGCCGCACTTGCACGCCGCGAAAATTGCTCAATC
The DNA here is from genome assembly GCA_035220615.1 of Leptothorax acervorum. Classification (NCBI taxonomy): domain Eukaryota; kingdom Metazoa; phylum Arthropoda; class Insecta; order Hymenoptera; family Formicidae; genus Leptothorax; species Leptothorax acervorum. The sequence continues at coordinate 79,242 of JASTWQ010000002.1, read as the reverse complement.
TAGGGGAACCAAAATATTCCATCTGCTTGTATGTACACCGGCGGCTTTAACTATTTTTTTTTTCTTCGCTGCGGAATCGCGTAATCTGGGTATGCGGCAATTACTAAAAAAAATATACGTTTCCTGGCGAATCGCAACCTTAATTTTACTGACGGATCCTTCGAATGAGTTTGACGAGCTGATTTTTCCTGGACAATAATGTCGAGACGCTAGTGATTTTCAAATTCTGGATTAGAAAACAATATGTCGAGAGAATTCCTTGCGAAATTATATTTTTGTAATAATTTCAAACGGGTTGTATTTTAATTGAATCTGTTGGCTTTGCAATAATTCAAAAAATAAAATAGGAACATCGAAAACTGGGTGGGTTAAGCAAATAGTCTATCAATTATTAACCTTCAATGGAATGCGTTATTAAAGGGAAATATATTAGATTTTACCTTTGACTTTTCCACCGTGTAAAAGGAACGTTATTGAGTTACATGCGCGTTCATTTTTTGCTCTTCATCTTTTATACTTGTTTCTCATTGGTAAAGCTGTAAAGCTGCAATATAAAACAATACATCTTGGAAAATAATGAAATATTAATGCTTTGATCAATTTTGACTTGACACTTAGAAATTACGTTTATAAAATGTCTTTTATGACAGGAAACTATTTATTGAATATTGAGATCCGATATTTAATTATAAGAGAAATTTTCGATACATCGCTGTAATGACAATCTACTAATTGTAAGTAACACGGAAATTTGAAAAAGCGATTTTCTAATTGTTTTGGCGTAAAATACGGAAACAATCTGGAAAATTGTTCCTGTATCATGTACGTACTCTCTCAGCATTAACCTAAATTCGCTTTCTTGGAATAACGCAGAGAATACGTACACGTTTGCAAAAACACTCTGATTATCATCTGCACAGAGCTGTTAATCACTTCTTCGATTAAAGGTTTATAACCGTGATATATGGTGGCAGTTTTCCGCGATCCTGTTATTCGTTTCAATTTATTTTTCATTTCAAAGCTACTGTAGAAAATGAGTCGTGACTATCATATAAAACGCTAAGAATATATTCTTTTTTTTTTTTTTAAGTTTAATACAGAACTGTCAAAGATAATCGTTATACAATGTTTTAAATTATTGTAAATTGTGACGACCAAGCGAGATTTAAAAATCTTATACGAAGTTTATTTTTGAAAACAAAAGTAAAATTTTGTTTCCGAAATAAATTCTAAATCTTAATTCGTGAAAAGATTTTTGTTTTCAATCGCTTAAGGTGCCTATTCACGAAGCGAAAAAATCGCCGCGATTGGAGGTCACGTGGTCATTCGCTGTTCGCTAGCGAGTAATCGCTAAAAGCTGGATTTTTTGCTACTTTGCAGCGAATTATTCGCTGCATGAAAAGGCACCTTTAGAATTCACAAACCATTGATGTCTCATATTTCTATTGCAACAGGATATTTTCCTCAGATTCGACTGACAAGTAAATATTTTTATGTTCTGATTACAAATCGCCATGCATATCTAAAGCATTGCGAATCGAGCGTTTGATGTGTTATTTGCGAAACTTCTCTATCGCGCTATTCATCGTCCCTCGATGTTTATTTTCAGATTCATTCATCATCAACCATTGAACCGCCACTGTCGCTACTATCTTATCTTTGGCGATTTATCGCGAGGTTTATTCGTCGCTACATTTTCCAGTCGTCACTCGTACTCCCACCTTTGCGCCCTTTGCGGAATCGGATTTAATACCTCTTCGTTAACGTTAATTAATCTTATTCCTTAGGGACCGCGAGGACGGTGTTACGGCATGTTCATGCAAGATTGCGCGACCACCATGACAGGTTTCTCAAATCCGGAAGGTACTTGATTAATAGAGTTTTGTACGGTTTATGAACTTCTGTATCGTTCACGATGAAAAATTTTTCGTCCCGCCGCGGCCGTGACTTCGAAAGTTCAGGGCACAAACGACGCTTAGAATAATGCGCTTTAGGAGAGGTAACGCGCCTCTTTTTTACTTACATTTCGTTCAAATAACGTTGAGAGCAGTGGAGTTTGTCTTTCTGATATAATAACTTCCTAGGTTTCCAACTTTAGCACGAGATAAGTGTGGAGCACGTATACCGTTATATCCCACGCATTTAAAAATATAAATTAAACTAACGCGCCATCAAAAAGAAGATTTAATGTATTTTTCTATTTTTATTTTAATTATTTTATTGCTCGACAATCTATAAAATTATAAGTAAATATGAATTCTCTTCAAAGAAAGAAGTAATATATTTGTGATATTCTTAAATCTCTTTTGAAGATCAATATACATTTTCTCGAGTATAAACAATATTGTTCATGCACATTATTATTCCTGGGTCTCGGTGGCACCGAGAGGGCAGTTGCAAATGATAAATTAACGAGAGATAAAGTTGAATCTTCTGAAAATAGAAAAATAGAATGGGCTAGAAAGACTCCATGGAATACGAATAAAGTTAGCCGAGCACATACTACTTTTATCGTTCCTTTTGAGATACACAATTTCCTTTTTTTCTTTCTCTCTTTGTTTTTGTTTTGCGAAACAACTTCCTCTCTGAATGCACTCGACAAACGGAAGAGATACTACCGCGTCAAGCTTGCAGCCCCGTCGACTCCGCGCTTTACGACCCTCTTCAGCGCGACTTGTACGACCTATATTCCTACCCGCGAGAACGTGACCGTGAAGAGCGAAAAGACGGGTTTAAAAGAGCAAAAGTAAACAGTTTATTTTATCCGAACAGATTCCATGATGCCGACAATTCCTTGTCAATATGACGGAATATAATCTCGAGGAAAATTATTTTTGAGTATGATGGAAAGGCGATTTGTTCGGATTTGCGGCGAAAGAGAGAATGAAACGAAGGGGTAAAAGAGTAAACACCGTTGTACTTAAATAAAATCCGGTGCCAGTCATCCCCAATCGATACGGCACATAACGCCAAAGAGAAGCTGTCGCTGAATAGAATGGCAAGAGCCAACTATTTGCATTGTTCCGTGGCAAAAGGCGGTTCGGTTATAATTAATCATGATCAAGCCTCCTTTTCATTCGTTTTTTAACACGCTATATTTTAACAATGATATATTATAACGGAAAATTATGATATAATGTATTATATCCGCGCGCAATAAAAACCAAAATGTTTTTAGGATAGGCGCGAAACACATGAAAAACACGATTACGCTATTTACATAATATTAAATTAAATTATATCAAATCGATATTGTTAAAAGACGCTTTGAATGAAAATGTTTTGTAGGGATTTTGTTCAATAATCGCGGTTTTAATATAATTACCCCGAGGAATGTATTTAATAATATTAATAGTAATTAATAGTTTTAATAGTAAATATCAATACATTATTTAGTAAAACAATACATTAGATAATTGAAAAAAGTACATTAGATAATTGAAAAGTCACGTGTCAAGAGTGAAATTAAAAATTTCGCATTTTTTCTATCTTTGCAATATATGAAGAGACAACAAAGATATATAGAATTAGGTACATATTATTCATTAATATTTATAAAAAGCATCTAAAGGAATGGGATATTGAAGTCCAGACGCAATATAATAGGGTACAACCGGAAAATATAATAAAAAATGCAGGGGTTTATATACGAGGGGAAAGCCTAAAACATTAAGAGAGAAAAGGTAAGCCCGACATACATCTATATTTAATTGCAATTCCAATTTCAAAGACAATGAGAAATTAATGAGCGATCGTTTGATCATAAAATACGGTTCGATAATACCACAAAAAGGTGTATACTTTTGTTTTGCCGCATCATTTAATCGTTTCGCGCTCATCATTAAAGATACGTTAATATAGAAAAGCATTGAAATACGTAATGTGCAAAATACTCTGGGCGAGAACGGATAAAAAGAATCGATACAAATTATTCTCTATAGAGTACGTTCCAAACCTATCATTTAAATTAAATTCGGCGAGGAGTCCACGAATAAAAAAAGTCAAACGTAAAAAAAAAAACGCAGGACGCTCTTTACATGCACTTAATGCTCTGATTCTAGACAGTATCGATTTATCGATAAAAGTATTTATGCAATCCGCGGGAGAAAGAGTGTACTTTCGCCGTAATTTTATTGTTTCAGGCTAATCACTTTATTTGTTCTCGCATGAAAAGCAAACCTAAGTCACGTAAGCTTCTCTGTTTCGCAACAAAGGAGCATAAATTTCTCTGTTTCGCAACAAAGGAGGATAAACTAGAGCAAATTACGTTACAAGACTCTCAATATGCGAAGGGGTATAATGAATGACAGTCACTTTTGGTAAAACAGTTTTATATTTTTTCACATTTTTTTTCGCCGACATATACATTGTATATCACAGATATTTAGGGTAACAAGTGTAAAGTTTGATCGTGTGAGAATGTACGTTTTGTTGCATCTGAAGCTGCGGGAATCAATATAAAGAAACGAACGTTATACGAGCGTCAAGCGAATCGATCTAGAGTTATTGATAGGGTTGTTTTTCTCTAGAACTTTCATCTGAATCGATCTTTCTGTAATATCATGTAATGCGATATTTCTATTATTCCATTGTTGCTCAACGTACTTTCTAAAGCTTCGATATCCAACTGCAATATTTAATTTTACCGCAATTTGATCGTTATCGCGTGTAATTAGCACGAAATAATAGCAAACATGGTTTACAAAGATACTGAAATTATTTTATTATCAATAAAAGTCGCAATCGTATATTAAGTCTCGTTGCACATGATATTCATTTAACGCCGCATTTACTGCGTTGCAAATTACGCACATATTCGAGCATTCTGAATTTGCTACATACGGATTATTATTTGCATTTCGCTAATTTGTAACCGAAGCTACAATCGTAATGAATAACTGGAGGATTGTGGAAATTAGTGCTTATCACTCCCTACGGCTTTGAGCGTTTTGTGATAACATTTCCTCTTGCATGCATACACGTACATTCATGTTATTTTACGCGTACTAGAGAAAACGTTGATTTGGAAGAAAATCATTGGGATTCGAAGATTATCATTTTTTAAAGATCTAATACGGTATAATTGCAAGAAACTAATATAAGTTTTTTGCTATAATATTTTTTATTCGTGTAGACTGTAGCTGCGAGATCTCATTATTTTCCTAAATTGCTGAAATTTAGTAAATTTTAAAACTATTATATTCTTCCAATTATTTCTCTTGGTGTTAAAATATATTGTTTCTGCTTGTACACTTATACATTATCCATCGCTATATCTTGAAATCGCGAGAAAACTGAATTTTATTCGCAGAATATTTCCGTTCGCGAGTTGAAGATAGTAATTAAAAATGATAAAATTTAAAAATACTCTCCCATTTGTTCTAAAATATATCTCGAAAGAAACGTAACCCACGTAATCACATACTATCTGACAGAAGTATTAACAGTATGAATTTCAGATTAGTAATTATTAGTTCATCCTAAAAAGAAAACACAATGGACGAAATAATTATCTTACATATGTATGTCAAACAGTTGACAAAATATACAAATTTCTAAAAATTGTTTCACGGTTCGATGAAACAACTAGATTCCTCTATAGAGAAGATAACAATAATATATAATATTAAAATAATATATATAAAATAATATAATTTATACATTTTCGCTGATGTATATTTATATTTTTTATAAGATGCCAATAATAGATTTTCTCTAATTGCGCTTCGCATATGACCGATCAAAAAGATTTTATATCCCCGAAGATTGTTCCGCCGCATAAATATTTCATATATTTTAATATTGGTAATATAAAAGCTACATTTATTTTACATTTTGACAAATATAGGAATAACATCTTACAGTTTAAGTAACATCTTATTGACAGTTTGTGTGAACTATACTTGTTATTGATTACTTATTGAAAATCTATAGCTATATACTAGCTAAAATAGGCACTTTTGTACCCTTATGGTACATTAACCGTTTCAAATATTTATAAGACATTAATGCAGTCTTATCTCTGTTCTATAATTATACCCGAAATTAAAGAAGGAAGCTTGAATACATACAAAGAAAGTAAAGGACGTAACGTAAAATAAAAATAAGGGAGTAAAAATATTTAAGCTCTATCCATGGCACGTAAGAAGGCACGATTAATATAAGTCCGACGCCAATAAAAATACAGAATGTTATTTTTATTAATGTCACTTTTGACAGCAATGTAATGCAATATTTTTATGGACCTGGTAAATCTCACTTTGCACGGAAGATTGTCAACTCACATGAATACAAATTTCAATATGTTATATTAAATTAACGAAAAGAATAAACAGAACTTCTTGCGTTTTAGTCGTGACGTATACAAGAAATAATGTGAATGTATATAAGAAAATAAATTTAAATCTTGGCGTCTGACTTACAATAATCAGGTGGTAAGAAGAAGCAATTATTACATTTCGTTTCTTGTTCTAACATCGCCATCGTATTTGGATATTAATATTTCACCTTCCTCCCCTTGCCATCTTTGTCGTACATAAATGAAGAGTCCGATGAAGAATATTAGAATTCCGATCCCTCCTATACCAAAAAAGCTTACAGTACCTAATGATGGAAGAATTAAAAGTAGCTGAACTTGTTTGGCGAGATTGGCAGTTAGACTAGCCTCTTGAGTAAACCACAGCATCGGAATGTAAGTCATATTTATATTCTCGAACATGCTGAAAAATGACAAATAAACGCGTTTTTTTATCTGTTATCAAATTATTTAGGTCTGTGCACACATAGAAAGACTATAGCATCTACATTGTATATATATATATAGTCCTTAATATAATTATTATTACAGTATCTTTTAACAATTTAGACTTTTTGATTTTAATTACTCAAAGCGGTTTTGATATAAAACAGCGGTTTGATACAAAACATTGTTAAAAATCAATATTTTAAATAGAATGTTTCGTCTCACTTTGAATATTTTTCTATTAAATAAAATCGTTTTTGTTGTTAACTGTATAAATATAGTAATAGCTGAAAAATTTTGTTTTCTTTCCTCAAGTTTTCATAAACTCTTTTATAACATTTCAATATTTTCCCAGTAATATTTTTCTCCCTTTTTGCCTTATAAAATTTTTTTATATGCTAATGAGTATCTGTGTCCGCTTGCTATACTTACCTCATATTAGCCACTGGTTCAAGCAATATATTTAACTGAAGTTGCGCCTTAACTGAGAGTGGAATACCTGTGGTCTTTAAAATTTCTTTCATATAATATTCGTCACATGCTTGCTGTTTGTTGCATTTATAATAATACTTTATGTAAGGTATAACTTACCGGTTCCAGGAGGATCGATAGTTCGTGTTTTGTCTCATTCGGTGACATCCCCGTTATATTCTCCCTATAGCCCGGGTCTGCTAGATAAAAATGCGGCATACTAACGAAAGCCGGCGCTCCAAATTTGCAAGATGAAATATTTAACGTTCCGCTGGGTCCACAATCCCCATTGGGACAATAACATTGTCTCGAGGGTACATTTTTACCATTATCGAGCATATATTTGTTTCCGACATACTTATTTCCTGTTAGACCTTCAAATTTCGTTGTGTTTTCGTGTTTTGACAAATCCAAAGTCCTAAACAATATAAACACATTTTAATGTGTATTTTTTTATTATTGAAGATTTGATTTTGAAAGAATTAAAATCAACTTTTAGTATCAATTTGTTATATTTCTATATATTGATAAATAACTTATATTTACAAATAAGATTTAACAAATATAATAAGGTATAAAGAGCACATGTACTCCAATTTGTCCAAAATTTAACATTATAGTTGTTTTAAAAACAAGTTAATTTTTATATTTTTGATATAAAAATTAACAGCGCAAAATTCAATATTAAATGGATATTTAATAACTAAATTGGAGCATCATTTATTGCAACACAATTTAACAAAGATTTTTATGTTAATTTTTAAACGATATTTATTATAATGTCTTTTACTACTCACGTGCAAATATCAGGGATGAATATAGATACCGTTAAATTATTTACTAAAGGTGGCCAAAAATCCCCCAACGATCCGCCTATTCTACCACACGAACCTTCGTAATTATTCGTTCGATTACTGTAATTCCACTCTTTTAGCATTCCCATATCATACAAATTTGTTGTACCAGTTAACATGTTGAATGTGCCATCGTAAGTAGCCGAGCCATTTCTCTGTAAGAAAAAATAAATTACGGTTTACGTGACCATATTTGAGATTATGCCAAATTGCTTGATGCATGATGTTCGACTCACCCCGTAGAACCAGGCGAATTTAGAATAAGGTATATCGGTCATATTCATTTTTCGCGCGATGACCAACAACGTGTCATTGAACCCTTCGAATAACAGCGCGTTCACGCTTTTAGTTAATACCACCTTCTCCCCTAAACGCACCATAAACCCATTGACCAGCTTACGTAGATACGTGGGCTTCTGTTTTACCGAAGATGCGACCGTCTAAAATTGCATATTACAGTGTAAACATATCGATAGAAAATTATGCGATTTAGTCGCCAAATAATTATTACAAAATAATGGCATCTCACCGCAACAATCGGATTTAAATTGGTAATCTCGTCGCTTAGACTCCCATTAGACAGGGACTCCTCGAAGAACCAAACCTTCTTCCTATGAAACGTGACAGTTCCATTTTCATTCCATACCTGGTTTACTTTATAATCGACTTCTCTGCGAAAAAGACACGTACACACCTTAAATTAGCATCATGTCGTGATTTTTGAAACAGTAACAGAAATTTTATGGAAGTAACGTTACCGAAAAACGTAAGGCCCCATTTCCTGAAAATGCGGTTTCACACCTGACCTTGCCTGAAGGTACTCCTGTGCGTTAGTCCAATTGAACATGTAGAATTTGAAGTACATTGGAATAGGAGTCTCCACCCACATGTCGTAAGTGAGAGACGTTGACGTCAACGTCAATAGCTGCATGAAAAGATTCATGGATTATAAATACGTGACCCTTACTTATATATATCGATTGAGATAAATCTTCTGCTCCTTGAATATACCTTTACAAATGCCAAATCATATAGCATAGTGACCCAAAGTGATCCCACGATTATGCCAAGAAGCATAATCACTGAACCGACGATTGAGACGATGAAAGCTTTCTTATAGGACCGCGCCATTTTTACGGGAACTACAGGTCTGAAAAATAAACAAATAATAATCAGTATTTCTCTCAACTTTTACGACACGAGAACTTCTATTTACTGTAACACGAAGATTGAATCATTATAACATTTATTATAGCATTTCTTAATTATGTCCAGTTTGTAGATTAACTTTAATCTCGACTCAATTTACTTTTTATCTTTTTCTAACTCTTAGAACTAGAAAAAAAATGAGAAGTATAAGTTAAATTAATAAAATTAACCTGCATTGGTAGCAATGGACATTAGCTACGTAATTAGAAAATTAAAATTGCTTGAAGTAAATAGAAGTTTCATTCAGCATCGTAAAATGAATGTCTTGTCGAACATCATAAACCAGATAAATCCTAGAGTTTTAGAATAGTATATATTTGCGATAGGTTACAATACTTTAGGAATGTCTTTCGTAAACAAAGGGAAAAAGAGAATTTCATGTCAGAAAGCTCGAATTTCGACACGATGAACTGTTATTTGCAAGAGATGGGGTAAGCTGTATATGTTTTGTTACAAAAATATTTTAATCAGAGTTGGAGTTAGAATAATATACATTTGCGATAGAGACAAAGAGAGAGAAAGAGGGATTACGAAACATTTAGGAATATTTTTATAAGTGAAAAGCTAGATCGCGATCTTTTCAGTTTTTGCGATATCACCGACTACTGTCTGCACAAAATCAAGCAAATTGTATATCTTTGTCAAATGTAAGCTCAAATGTAATTATAGCTCAAAAGGTTTTATCTCCTGACAGATCAGTCAATTATTAGGATTTATTTTTATTAATTATTATAGGAACTTAAAGAGAAGCGTCTTACAAATAATGCATGTTGTTACACAGTCGTACGTCATGCAGCTACGTGGAAAATCAGTGAATACGAGCAGTGAATACATCTCACAGGTATGCAAAAGTTATCTGAGAAAATGGAATGTATCGGGTGGTCAAGGCGAACGTCCAGCTGACGTGAAGCACGTTTGCACGCGTTGACGACTGAAGTCGTCACGATCGGGTGAAGTCAACTCGTTACGCTCTGATTAATGTTTTAATTAAAATTAAGTAACTCCAAGAACACGTAGCCGTCGGTCCCGCTCGCGTAGGAGCATTCCACGATACTTCGTGGACACTGTATACATTGCATGTCATTCGGAGCAATCGGACCTCGGTGCCGAGCGGAGAGTAAACAAGGCGATTTCAATGGTCTCATCGACAATGTATCTCCCCGCGGAAAAGCGATGTTCGCGACTTGCAGTGCAAGTAATTGGGCTAGCGTTAGGCGGAGTATATACCGGAGTATACCATATACCGGGTGTACCTGGTACGCTAACCTGTCTTACCACCGTTTATCTCGATGATAATCGAGAACGGGCAAGAGACGAGACGTCGAATTTTGTCTCGCGTTAAACGGCCCGTAGCGGCGCACCCTCGATCGCGGAAGATCGCAATTTTTTCACATCCTTGCACGAAAATTTTGTAATATAAATATATCATTGGAAGACGCATGCAGATCTCTCTGCTTTTTTTTTTTCTCTACTGCACCACCAGTACACTTTCTACACTCGATACTCTGCTGTATTATAGCAGCAGTAGTTTCTATGGATGAAACTATTCTTTTGTTTTTTAATGAGACGTAATGATGTAATCATTGAACGTCGAGATGTGAAGGAAAGTAGGCGTTGCTGCTCGACAGAGCGAGTGTAAAAACGTGCGAATATCCAAAAAAATTAAAATAATAGAGCAAGCTATTCAAATTATCATTAAAATATGTAGCATTATATATTAATGTCAATTTAAAATATTTGTACTATGATATAATACGAAGAATTCGAATTAGAATAAATTTTCCATTTAGAAAAGTATGCATAGATTTAGGAATTTATATATATAATATTATATATTTTATAAAAATATAATGTTTATAAAATATTTTATATTTTATAGTTTTATATACAACATATATGTATTGTATTTTAAATTCCAATCTTGAAATTATAAATTTTAATACCGCTTTCTCTTTAGTTTATACTTAGTTTTTCGTTAGTTGGTTTTTAGTTAGTTTTCCGACTTGGAATTCCCATTAAATCACTTTTTGTGAAAGGCGATATATTATCTTATATCTTTACGTAACAGTATCGAACGTTACGTTACTCTCTGCAGAATTTTTAATAAGCGAAAGTGTTAATTACTGGACGAACAGTAAGCGATGACTGGCGATGCCATTGTTTCGAACATTATTTTAATTAGACGGCTGCTTAATTAGCTTACTTGTTTCAGTGCAGCTGACTACGTAGTTACAGAAATATTTGAAATAAGAATACGGAAAATGCGATAACTAATGATAAAGCAAACTTGTCGAGCGTATCGCTTTAAAGGTATTATTTTAGGAAATTCTTGAAGATTTCTCTATCAGAACATTCCCGACATTCCAGTTTTCTATTCTCCTTCCTGCCTGAAAGTTTTTACGCGATGTTTACGATTTTATCTGAAGGCTGAAATAATTAACTTCCTCGTATCTTTTTACGCGCGTACGTAACGAATAAATAAATCTCTAATGTTCTTTAATCTTTATGATTCATTTAATGCATAACACGTCTCTACCAGAAATAGAATTGCGGAGAAAAACATGGTCGAAGAGATGAAGGAATAAGGGATTGAGACGATGATGAACAAGATAAATAGATGAAAAAGAAGCTAGAAATGTGATGTTATTAGATATATCCTTAACAATTCGACAGATATATTTTATAACTTTAAAAATATTATCTAAGAATCATATTCCATATTCTTGATATGTTTTTGATATGGTATGTTCAATTTTTGACGGTTTCCTATTCAAAGAGATTTTAGAAAAGTTAAAGAGAGAGTCGGTAGATAAATGGAAACACATTGCCGGTTTTTAACTACATTATACATATATATATTCCAATTACACTGACTCGCGAGGATTCTTACCGCACTGACGCCTGCGTAGAATTAGTTGCATACGTGCGCGTTTTAGGCTCCTGTGGGACTGTCATTTCGAGCTCTTGAGCCATTTTTATTCCCTCGGATATTTCAAGAATCCGAGGAAGAAGTAAAATAACAGCGGGCCGCTTTCTTCTTCACCGAGAAATTATTATAGTTGCACGTTTCAGGCGCGATCGCGCGTCCCCGATCCTTACTTAACTTACTTTCACACTAATAGTCACAACAAATAGAATGGAAATGTGCCGTTTCCCGGCATCAAAATATTATTTCCGTGTATCTCTCCGTGGATGTTTATCCGTATCTCACAATTAAATAACTGTTGGGCACAAAGTCTATAGTCACTGATCGAGAATATCGATGATTACGGACGGGCCGAGTGATGACAGTATCGATTGTGAGATTTCGAGTGCTTTAATCCGATAAAATTTAATATTATGAAAGACGATGGATTGCCTTACTTTTATCAAGTTAAGATAAGACCCCCTTCGCGGCAGCTACGAGATATTTCCTCGATCTCTATACTAACATTCCCTCGACAACGATCTTATTTCACGATAATTTATTTGGGTAATTTGTCGAGACCAACATTCTCTGAACTTTTCTAAATTAAAAACGTTATATGTTACGAAATAGTAATCTAATTTACCGAATCAAAAACGAACCGAAAGCGCGCGAGTCCAAACGAAACTAATTAAAGCAAAAACGCAAAATACAACTCCCCGGAGTTCGCACACGCAATTTTTTTTTCTTATACACTATTGATGGATTGCGAGTAGCTTGTAAGCGCACAGATGATGCTGATTTTCTTGATGAATTAGAAATATCGGGATTTTCACAACGAGCTGCAGCCAGCACCTGTTAGTGTGACCCTAATCGCGGCCTTTCTTAGTACACACGACGGACGTCTCTTCCTGCTATTCCCCAACTGCACCTTAGGGCCATGGCACACGAAAAAACTTAAGCAGTAGATAAGCAAATCAACTAATCACAGTCAAGAAATTAAGATATAGGTAACGTAAGCGGTAGCAAATCCAAACTGTTGACTACTGCTAACATTTTACTGCTTAAGTTTTTCTATGTGCCCGCGGGCCCTTACTTTACACCCTTGCCGTTCTCTAACAATAAGACGGCGGTCATCTCGATAGAATCGACCATTTTGCTAGATAAGACGTCCAGCTTCCGTGTAGAAAAGTCGAAGACTATTTTGCATAACGAGCGCAATAGGCAAGTAAAACGTAGATGATAATTCACTAGATGACGAATTAGTGACTAATCGTTCGGTGGAACAAATAATGGAATCATGAGTGGGAGAAGAAAAGACGATATTTTTTCATGGCTTATTAATAAGCACATTTCTTTTGCCGCTCAAAGTTCAGATTTATTCATACGATTGCAGGGGCGTGAGAGATAGTGAAACAATAAATACGTATCCGCGAAACGCTCGAGGCGGTGATAAAAACGTGCCCGCGCAAAATTCTTTCAATTGACACGTCAAACGGAAAAGTGATCAAATTCTATTTCGAGAGCATCATGTAGTCGATGATAAATATTCGCAAAACAAATCACGTTAACTTACTTCAAGAATCGCTTTGGTAGTCGAAAGGAATTATTCAATAATTCAGATGACTTTCGAGAAGTAAAATTATTGCGAAATAATCTGCGAAAACCTGAATTTCGGCCAAAAATAGCATAAATTCTTTACAAACCGGTACGCGGGTTCTTAAAAATAATATTTGGAAACTTATAAATGAATGTTAATGTGAATTCCGTACTAAAGTAAAACTTTATATAGTGAAACTCGTCGGATTAAGCAATATCATTTCGTTTTTTATACATTTATTGAATTAGATTAAACCTAATAACTACTTTTTAGTGATCATAGAATTCGTTTATATACGTAATGCTCTATACATACACTAAGAAAAAAAAATCGTAGATTCAAAGAAATATTATTTGATTCAACTACATGCAGCGGTCACGGGCTGTCAAACAAATTTTTTTTTCTGCAAAATTTATTTCATCTAACATTTTCGTTATTTCAATTGATTATAATTTTATTAGTATAATAAGTTTTATGATTAATTGAATAAAATAATTTAACAAAATGATCTTGTTCTTTCAAATGACAAGAATTTCTTGATATTACTCACGTATATTTGATTTAAATATATTAATATTTGTATTAACAAATCACTATCAACGAGTAGTCAAATTAACGATATTTTTTTCTCAGTGTAGATATTTGTGACAGAACCACTGGTAGCTATATCTACACTATGTAGATATCGCGAAATAAACTCTTTTCATTCTATGATTCATCGGTGTGCTCGTATTCGGACTTTTCTATATCTAAACTCATTTACATATTTTTCCAGTGTAAAAAGAACATGCGCATTTGAAGCAATTCATTTGCACAACGTTGAATATATATAGCTCGTCTTCCAAACTCTTTTGGTATTATATAACATAAAATACAAAATTATATAACATATTATACAAAACATAATCAATAGAAAGTAGCTTACAACACAAACTGAATAATTGCGAAGAAGTTATTAATTACTCATTATGTAATACATATATACAGCTTATTTTATCTATTATATTACTTATATTTCTTAAGTTATTTATTACAAATATTGTTCCAGTTTAATACACGCTGTCAATATGTCAGCGAGATCGCTTAAGATTTTTCGCGCACGGCTGCCGGGTGTGTTATAAACGCGAAGAAATTGTGAAAGTGAAAGCGACGAAGAGAAAACATCTTTCCGGTAATTGCGTATCGCGACTCAAACACATCCGAGAGGAAGCTATATCCTGCTAACATGACCAGATAGAGAAACGGCACACGATTCACGCAGCGTGATCACGCTCACGCTTTGTTCGTATTGACCTACGCTTCCAGATTTAATTATGATTTAACAAATCGCGTGTCGCAACATGTATTTAATTTCCATCTGTTTTTAATTTTTTAGTTCTCTAAAGAATCGTAAGAATTGATTGCTTCACAAATGCGTTTCCTTTATAAAAAAGGGAGACGGTTCCATAAATTCCGCATTTATTATGGTAATTTTAGTAATTTATTACTCTATAATATTTATTAAGTAAAGGAGATATTAAACCGAAATCTATAATGTTCCTTCGTAAAACAACATAAATTATGATGACGATACTAGCTGACGATACTAGCGTGTAATAAGGACAGCCGTAGTCTCGTTGATTAATTTTCTTATCATTTTTGTCGATACATTCCGATGAGAACTTTATTATAACAGCACTTAATTGCAAACACTAGTCATCGGCGAAGTTTTTTTTGTTACGAACGATAAAAGCAATGCGTCCGCAACGCAATCAATCCTTGGATCGACAAACAAGGGCGTTTCCGTGATTCAATCATAACGTTCAATTCCTCGATGGATGTACGAGATAATTGGAGAATTTGTCGATCGCAATATCGTTTCGGCGATCATCTCGTATTGCCGCATCTCGACATAGCATCGATATTAACGGAGTAAAATTCGGGGAATTCGATAAGAGAACCGCTGGATCGCGTTAGATTAACAAAAACAAAAGGGTCTTTCCTACGAACCTGTTGTCTTTGAAGTCGAATTACACCTTCCGCGTTTGTCTCGCCGACACCGACCGCGACGTAAAACGCACTTGACTCGAGCCGCGCAACAAAGCGAGCGCGTATAGTGGATACACGCGAGCTCGCGCGCCGACTGAGTCGCGGACGGAAATTCGCGCAACGCGCATACACGCGCACACACGCATCCCAATTCTTTCACCATCACATTGTTGCGTGTGTGCGCCTTGATCGTTGATCGACCAACAATTTCCAGAGCCGTGAATGCGATATCCGCAGAGAAAAAAAACAGGAGCTGTGGAAAGTCCAGGGGAAAGGGAGGGTGTTTCGGATCAGAGATAAGACAAGAGTGAGTTAAGATTATTGAGTAAAAATAACAAACGAACTAAGAACACGCTTTATTTAATTGCAATTGACCGACCAACAATTTCCAGAGCCGTGAATGCGATATCCGCAGAGAAAAAAACAGGAGCTGTGGAAAGCCCAGGGGAAAGGGAGGGTGTTTCGGATCAGAGATAAGACAAGAGTGAGTTAAGATTATTGAGTAAAAAAAACAAACGAGCTAAGAACACGCTTTATTTAATTGCAATTGAAACTCCGTGACGGTGTCAACAGACAACCCAATGATGACAATTGCGATCTAGGTATATAAGCGTATAAAGTGTGTAATGAGAAATTCATGTTCTCCATTACTGCAGTCGATGGCGGTACCTTCAGTTCTACGTAGTTGCGTCGTCGCAACTTCGTCGGAGGCAGAGTAATTGGACCCGTGTTGACTTAAAATACTCAAGAGACTAGACATTCGTACGTGACATCACACGTGTTGGACGGATTGAAATACGTGAATATAAAATAACAAAGATGCACGACGTGCGTTAAATTATCACTGAGGTACTCGTGCTGTTCATGTCCTCTCGTAGCTGCGTCCGATCCCGTACTCGCGCGCACATCAAGCTGTACTCCAACACGCCGATTCGAATATTCATCTCGGAGATCTCGCTCTTCATCCTCGTGATCGTCTTCTTTATATTGATAAGCGGCGCTGCGAATATTTTAGGGTTAAATCAGATTAAACCTGACGGGATGATGCCTGATTTTATACTTACTTCCGTCTGTCATGCTGGATCCTCTCTCATCCATCTCTCTCTTCACATGTTCCAATTCTTCCATTAATTTATTAAGAACTCGTGTTCGTTCGGTAACGCCGCCACTAACATCTCTGTACTGTTCTTTAATTTTTGATAACTCTTCCTAGATTAAATATAATTCACATGTCACTCTGCATGTCTAATTAAGGGCTAGTTTTTCAACAGTCGCTTAACTTTAACTTCGTCTCTTTCTAACTATCTCTTTTAGAAAAAGACGAAGAGTGAGTTTAGCTAAACTTCAGTTTAAACGACTATTCGAAAACTGGCCCTTAATGATATAAATATAAAATATATTATATATGTATAATAATATAGTAATATAATATAAAAATATTATAAACTCAAACGTGTAAACTCACTTGCAGTGAGCTGTATTCTATTAAAGACGGCTCGAGCTGTCTGTTAAGATAAGTTTCTCTAGTTTTGATCTTGTCTAGAGTATTCCCGATGTCGGTGTAGATTTTGTTCAGGTGAGTCTTCGTACCGCTCAGATTGGTCGCGATATTCGTGCGTAATTGTTTCATCTGCTCGAGATGCGCTCTCCAGTCTCTTGAATCTGCTGACAAATTGTAATATACAGTGACGCTCGTTCTAGCTAGTCAAATTTCGCTCAAAAACATTACCTGTCTTGACAGTCACTTTTAAACGAGGTAGAACTTTTTCCAATTCTAATTGCCACTCTTCCCTATTAGTCGTAGATTCTAAAATGCTGTCCAGCTTTTGCGTCTCGTTCTGAAAACGTGAAAAAAAAACCAGTTGACAATCCTGATAACGGTATTGTGCATTATTCACAATTCTTCTCTCTGAGAATAAGATTTTATTTACAGTATTTTGCCCGTAAAGCTTCGTAATGTCGTCTATGTGCAAGACATCTTGATCATCGTCGTCATCCTCGGCCATCATTTCCTCCTCTACCTTCTCCAATATTAACTCCGCGTCGTCGTCCTCGATTTCCGGTTCCGGGGTGGGCTCATCGGGTGGGATATTTACCCTAATATATATAACGTCGTAATTCAATAAGTCGTTTAACTTGGTAAAAGTTGCGACGGAAACGCCAATTACTGTACCTTTTCCATTTGAATTCCGCCACCTTCAAAGCGTTATCAGCCAAATTGTCCAAAACGTAAACCGCGTGTTCGCCGCTACCCTGCTTAAGCTTATTGGGCGGGAATTCCACAGGTATGTCGATCTCCCTGAGATAATCCAGGATCAGAGCTATCGTGGAATTGGGATCGTCCGATTCTTGCGGCATTTCAAAGCTTTTCCCGGCTTTTCTAATCAGCCACGCGGCCAGGCAGGTAAACGTGTAGAACTGCTCGCCGGGATTTGTTGGAATTACGAAGTGATGCCTGTTTCACGATGTTTACAATTATCTTATCTGATATTAAATGGAACATAGTGTATCGATATTGCGATTATCTTACCTATTGATCGGTTTTATTTTTAGCTCTTGCACGAATTCCGCATCGTAATTCAACAGCTTCAATTTCTCCAACAGATCTTCCATTCGAATGTTTATTACGTACGGCGCCGACGGGGCGAGCCCGTCCTCCACGACGATCTTTTCACTGTCCCGAAACATGTTTCGCTGCTTTTTCGATATATTTTCTACCAATCTGCAAAAGAATTGATAGATTATACTTTAGGTCGAAATGCCGAGCGATTAAATTAAGAGGCTTAAGTAATAAATAATAATAACAGAAATAAAAATCATGGTGGAAAGAAAGTATCTTTCCATCATGATAAAAATCATGAATTTTAAATGCTTTTAAAAAATTGCATCTCAAATTAATGTGCAAGTTCTCACTATACTCACTAGATAGTCGCTGAGCGGCAGCTTTGTGTCGCGTGACGTTCACCTCTGAGAGCTCCGGTGCTCCAAGAAATGGCAACATACTGTATCATTCGCAGCGACAACGAAGATTGAAATATGTTAGTTAATTAAACAATTGACTGATTGATTGTCGTAGTACGAAAAATTGTAATCCATCGATCAGGATAGGTTCAGGTTAAGCCGGCCTTCTGCGACGATGACGTGACGAACTCCTGGACAGTTCTGAAAAAATCGATAGCCTCCACGATCAACGTTTAGCCGGTTTGTCGACGACAGTTCGACTTCGACGAAGGAGTTCAGCCACAATGTCAAAAGGCAGCAAACGCACAGTGAGCGATCAATCAGGAATCGATCGCCGAGAAGTCACACGCTGATTTAAACACCATCTCGTGATTTAATTCTCACTAATAGTCCCGTGACTATTTTCTAAATGTTCGCTCATCATCTCCGCGCAGTTTCTCTTATACTTTCAGAGGTCAATTATATTTTTGACATCGCGTCGAACTCGTGGTATTCATTTCACCGCCGATCGCGCCTGCGTTCGGAGCAGTCGGAGCTCGGAGCAGTCGGAGTTGGAGCTCGTTCAGCGATATGTTGATGTTATGCTGCGCACAGCGCTTTGTTTTTTTTTTACATAACGAAACAGAAGCGACAGTCTACCACTAGATGGCCATTATCTTAACGGCTGGTCTTTGTCGCGGCCAATTTTTTAGATAATAATTGAAAAATTGTTGTTAACGATGCGATAATGAACGTTCTGCGTTTATGAAATATTTCGTGATGCGTAGAACGATTTTTGATCGCGGTAGACTCGCCTGCGACATCCACAAGAGAAGTCACCGGTTTCTCGCATGTGCTCCAGATCGATAGAGTCCCCTTATATAGCGCCATGAGCGCTTGTAATCTTCGGAAGCGTGTGCTAGTGATGGCACAACTGAACATTGATCGCTTATAGTAGAGCTTGGCAGATCTGCTCAGTGGGTGTTGTCACGTTATCGTAAGCTTCAAGTAGCTTGAGTGTCAGACTCCCGATTGCGCATGCATGTTCGTGGTTCGTTCCACGACGACGGATTTGCACGCCTGCACGGTCTGAGTCTTCACGTCACTCCTCGAAGTACCGCGATTTCCAAATTGGGGGGCAATCGAATAGGTCAGACGAGGTAATTTGTCGCTTCCATATAAAGGCACCGCAGATAGCGGCATGCCATTTTTTGCGTTTTAAAATTTAATTTTTTTGCAATTTTCAAATTATGTTGCCTTTCAACCTTGATCCCTTTTGATCTCTCGAAGACTTCGAGATTCGAGACTTTTGCTAGCTCGACTGCCAAGTTTGCGTCAACAGTGTGCACAGCGTCACACTTGGAAAAATTGTAAACTATAAGGCTTGAAAAGCAACATTGAAAAGCTAAATTATTCTTACAATTTCTTACAGTGTTATTTTTCCTTTTAGTGTTTTTATATTTAAAATAATTGTCATAGTGTTAAAATATACTGAAGACTCCTATTTAGTTATAATTTAATATATAAAAGCAAAGATTTTTATTTCAATTCGACAGCTATCAGTTTTCATCCTTGATTAGGCACAATTCAATTCGACATATGTGGGTTATTTATTGATTACAAACAAAAGGAGAGTTTTCAATATATTTTACAAGATTACAAGTCTATTCTATTAATTACAAACGCTATTTTATTGAAAAACATTTATATATTTTAATGTTGCAAGAATTTTCATGATATTCCTCCTCCTCAGTCCATAGCGCTTGTCAGCGCGTGGTGAGCCTCTCTCATGTGCCTGTAGCGCGCACGTTGATCATGATATTACAGGCATATGGGACCTACTGTTTTACGCCGATTCCGAACGGCTAAAGTCGAGAGGCTTTTCTTGGCAAGAATACTCTCAGTGGTTTGCCATTGCCTTCTGAGAGGGAGCACAAGCGAAAATTTCTAGGTCCTACCGGGAATCGAACCCGAGACCTCTAGCATAGCAAACCGGTGCGCTGGCTGCTAAGCCATACGCTAGGCTCCGGCTTCATGATATTAATAAATAGAAAAAGGATCAAGAATAAATCAAGAATAAATCATTCAATAAAACGAGGCAATTGGAGCCAATTCTAACAGTTTGAAGATGCCTGGTGTGCTTCGGAGCATGCAATCGACTGCATTTCTCTACGAGAGACCACGATCAACAGATAAGGACCGTAACTTTTTATTTGTTTTGACTATGATAGGGATCGTGAATTCGACTTAATGTAACTCGCGGCGATCAGTATTGTAACTCGCGGTTTGTGCTGAAGATGACCCAAAAAAGGGGCTGAAACGTTCGTTCTTATAAATTTTAGTATTAATGTATTACGATTTTAACTAATATATTGCGCACTAATTACTGCGCCCGGCTCTAATTGCCTCGTTTTATTGAATGATTTTTATGATATATTTTCTCTCTTCCGATATTATCAATTCCAGATGATTACAGTGAGTGAACAAAAGCCTTAAATCGGCGTTAAGTTATCCGATGTAGATATTTTTACTTTCTTGCGAGAGAAGAAAACGTTGCATATTTTTATGGATTTCGATTTGGGAAATTAGGCTGCGCAACAACGATTAGATTAATTTTTAGGTTTATTTCCCATAAAATTGAAAACAATTTACAAATATCAACGAATGATATAACCGAGATAATAACGAGTTGTTACACGCACATTTTCATTTTTATTTCAAGGTATAAAAATGCTCTCAAAAATGCTCTTAACCCGCGATCTGACACGTCTTTAGGCCTCGATCTTTTTCTGCGTCTCGCTATTGATCTCCGAAGAAATTTGCGTGAATAGGAGATTCCAATTCCAAACTTCGTCCGGTTCCTTCACTAAATTTTCATTGTACAGCTTATCCGCGAGAAGAGAAAGGCTGACGCCATCCAACGATGTATATGCAGCATTTTTCACCAGATCAGTGTCCAATTCCTCGTACGCAGTCACTCTATTTGCGTTGACTCTAAAAATGATATTCCAAGATACAAAAAACATTTTCTTTAATAAAATAAATAACATTATTCACATAATTATAGAATATTATAATCTATATTAAAAGAGCGAAACAATTCTCGCAATACAGACACTTATCATTTATAATTTTCGATAATTCTCTCTCTTTCCTCCTCTCTATTGATATTGTAAGAAAAATATTGAATTATTTTAATATTTTTGCGCGTCTAGAAGTATTAGGGGCGCTCCGAAAGTAATGCCTCCTATTTATTTCCAAGAAACCTACAACAGATACAAAGGGCACAGTAACACTATTTGATAGAGCATCTTCTCAGCTACAAAGAAACGTAATCCACTGTTTAACAGCTGCTACGACGGCGTCGTTGCTACGAAAATGTTGCCCACGCAGTCCAGCTTTCATCGGCCCGAACAGATGGAAGTCCGAAGGCGCCAAATCCGGATTATACGGTGTGGTAGGACAGTCCAGCCAAGATTGACAATGTGCTCCATGGTCTTCAAACTTGTATGGGGCCTGGCGTTATCGTGTTGCAAGAAAAAGGTTGTCTTCTTTTCTGGCCTGACTCTGGAAATTCTCCATCTGTTCCGGCCGATAAAAGCTGAACTGCGTGGGCAACATTTTCGTAGCAACGACGCCGTCGCAGCAGCTGTTAAACAGTGTATCACCTCCGCTGGTGCAGATTTTTTACGAGTGCGGCATACAGGCTCTTGTTCATTGCTGGAAAAAATGTACAGCCGAGAATGGTGACTATTTCGAAAAGTAAGTTTTTTTGTAGCTGAGAATGTGCTCTATCAAATAGTGTTATTGTGCTCTTTGTATCTGTTGTAGTTTCCATGGAAATAAATAAGAGGTATTACTTTTGGAGCTCCCCTAATATAATTATAAATTATCTTTATACGTGAGTTTCATCGAAGAATTTTAACACAAATTCTTTGACGAATACCTTAAAATAATAAAAATAAAGAACACTTACATAGGAGCGCTCGCAATCTCAGACGAGATATTATCTTCCTGAATTTCATCCAAATCTGGTATAACTGGAATATCTACAAATACAAAAGATCAATAATACTGAAGAAAAAGCGAGTGATAAAGAGAAATATACATATAATAACTATCTAAATTTTTTCATATTTTTTTTTTGTTATCAATGTTAGAAGATTATATCAATGAGAGAGAGAAAGATCGATCTAAATGGAAGATAGAATTTCTAATTAAACAGTCAGTTAATGTACAAGTTTTTAATACAGCTCGCCCCAAATCAGCTCACCGTCTTCTTGCTGCTCCTTTTCAGCCACTCGAAAACGCTCCCTAAGAAATAGTTCGTCAATAGCTAGATACCTGACTCTTCATTTTTATGCATTGTACTCACTGTTCAATGACGTTTGGCGCCGCTCTTGATCTGTATAATGGAAAAGAAATTGCTTAACTGGTCGTACTTAAAAATTAACAAATTTATTTTAATCCATTTAAACTCCACTTTGTAAACGATTCAAATTTATTACTTGCAGAACAAGTTGAATCGATTAGCTCGTTTGTTACAAACTATAAATTTAATACGAGTCTTATATGATTGATTCTCAGGAAGAATGTACATGCGATAAAAATTTTTCAATCTAATTTATTTATTTTTTCTCATTTACGTGCAATTTAACTATTTGTGCAGTAAACTTTTTTATATCTTTTCGAGACACTAGATGAAATCTGCTGTGCGGGCACAGTTTTATTGCACATAGGTGAGAAAAAAGGAGAAAACGTCGAAAATTGTTTGTACATCCGTATCTCGTGTTAGCTTTGTTTTTTTTTTTTTTTAATTAGTTTAGAGCTTACTTACTTGCCGCTTTTCAATTCGTCACCCCAGCCGGTTTTCCTCGACCTAGGTGGAACTATCGGTCTTTGCATAGATATAGATTTCCCAGATGATAAGGAAATAGGACTCTCCAGAGGATCATCGTCGGACTTGTTCTCCTCTAAAATACTCTGACCTGCGCGCCTACCTAAACGAGGCAGCAGCTGCAAATTAATCGGTGCACTTCATACTTTAGCTTAACTGTAGCAGTCGTTTACGAGTTCCTTAGAAATATTAAATTCTTAGACAGTTGACTTTCTAAGATCTTCTGCAATTACCTTCTTCGAAGTGATCTCGAGGTCGGTAGCCCAATCCATTCTGTTTATCAGTCACGCGGCATTAAAACAATTCGTCGTACTTAGTGTCGGGTGAATGCTCCTGCGTTGTAAGCCACTTCAAGTCGGAGTTTACGGTACATTTGACGTATGTACGATACATACAACCGCTGCTGTCTCAGGTTTGCAAACGGTAACCATGACGACCGACTAAACTCTTCCTATAATTACACATACAGCCACATATTTTTTTACATGTATATAGGATAAATGTATGTAGATACATATGTATATATATCACGTGGGGGGAGATTGAAGATTCCCTCACTTGTTATAGTTTTTGTGATGAGAAAACAAAAATTCCAAGAATTATTGCAAATTGTCAATTCGCTTATTTAACAATGCAATAGTCAGATTACTGAAAATTGCCTGTTTGAAAGAAAAATTTCTTCCAGGTTTGGATTGTTTTCTCTCTCCCGTCTTCGCCACCATTTTATTTAGAGAAGATGCTGCTATGTGCTAGGAGGTCTTTCTCCACTCTTATCCGTTTTAAGGCGTGTCTACATTAAGCGAACGAACGACCAACGACTGAACGGTCGTGAGAGCAGAACGTTCGGTATATATTGTTCGCATTCAATTCACGTTTGATCTAATTCACTCATTGAACGGGATATGATAAGGAAATTCAAAATACATTTGATTTTGCATTTGTTGTCCGTTGCTCATTAGCTCATTAATAAGCTATTTTAGTGTAGATGTATATTTTACAATTAGAGTTAATAAAGACGCTAAATTCTCCTTTAAAAGGTCAGCGTCGCAAGGCAACGTTTTCATTTAAAGGAAAGATCCTATGACTTTATACTTTACGTACTGTTTTGATCAAATGATGATTTTTATAACAAGAATAAAGTTTGGAAATAATAGAGCTATACGAGTATAGTCATGCACAAATAAGAGACATGTTAGTGTTAACGTCCACATCACGTTTAAGGTACCAGTTCTCGTCCGATCACTGAAGTCAAGCAACGTTGAGCACGGTTAGTACTTGGATGGGTGACCGCTTGGGAACACCGTGTGACGTTAACACTTTTTTTTTGCGTTTTTCTCATTACGAAAAAATGAGTCCTACCTTAGGTTGCTATTATTTTGCATTGATTATCCAGTTAACAATTTTTATGATATTTATTATTACGCAAAATGAGAAAAATTTTACAAGTAACACAATATATGTTAAAACTGTTTGTAATAATTTATTTTTGAAATCATCGTTCAAACATTAAGAATATTTCAATGTTCTATTTACAAATAAATGATTGCTTTTTTTTTGCTCAAGCAAGAGCCCAAAATTTCCTCGAGTGTTCGAGGCAGTGATAATATCAGGCGATGGTCAATCCGTTTGTTATAAGATCGTATACCATCGCGCCAATCCACTGCATACGGCCACATTCGTTTACACCGGATCGGAGTGGAAGGGTGATTCTAAAAAAGACAATTAAAATGTCGGGCCGAGAAGCAATAATCAAAAATGCCGATACGTCAGAAGAGAAGTAGCAAGGTGCTGTTGATTACCTACTATTCAAGTTCTTGAAAAACATAATTTAAGATATTGCAGCAAAAAAGAGTTCGATAAAAAGTATGACAAAAGAATAATGTGGCGTTGCATTGTAGGACGTAATTTCGATAACCACGTACGAAACGAAAGATTTTTTATTTCTATCTTGATTAGTTATTTCCAAAAATATTATAAATTATAAACGCATGATGCTTTGAACACCCTTCGTGTAATATTGCACATAATTTTTTTCGCATTTCTCTCAGTACAGTGAAAAAATAAATAACTTTTGTTAATATAAATGGGATTTTTCGCTAATATTCCGTTGCTGGTTAATCGATTAGTTATTATTACAACGTTTATATTTTATGTCGTTACGCAAAATAAGAAGAGATAATTCTTACATGGCCAGTAGGCATTCTTAAGTGGTCTTTTCAACATGGTATTTATTGATATAAAACTAGAATGTTTATTATACAAAGAAATAATAGGAAATAAATATAAATTTCTTATGCTCTCCTTTGAGAACACAATTGAAGTGGAGATTAGGCAAGCAGGTATTACTTTTTTTGGTACAATCGCGACAATATCGTGTCTCAAAAATTTTTTGCTCTTTCCACTTGATGTTGATACTCTTCGTCATCCGGGTTTATTGCGCAGTCATTGTCGTTATTCGGTATTCTTACTTCGTTGTACCTGCAATGTAACAAAAATACATAAGAGTGTGGCATCTTTTTAAAAATATATGAGCGAGTCGGTTATACGCGAATTGAACGCGAACGAATGGTAATGAACATTCCGTTCATGTGACTCCGTTCGATGGCCACCGAGTTTTATGTCCTCGTCGTATACAGTAGAATTCTCATTATTATAGCATATAATAAAAATAAATATCGTGTAGCATAATTAAAAATAAAAATTATTAATTGCTGAGCAGCATACTTTGGGTTACTGTACCACTAAAATAGATTCGGTTTTGTACTTCGGCTGCGTATCGAATTTATAAACAAGATCAGATACATCGGTGCGAGACCGCGTACCTCGTGAAGTCACCCTTGCAGAGCCGCCAGGGCAGCAGGTCGATCTTGTCGTGCAGCAGAGGCGAGATATCCGGGCTGACGATGTACGGGGTGCCGGCGCCGGAACCGCGGGTCAGCAGCATCCTATTATCATCGTAGCAACAGTGCTGCACGATAGCGCTCTCGTTTTCCTGCGACGGTAGAGTCTGCACGCAATAAACGGCACCGGGTTTGTAGATCGCGATCCGGTCCTTGTCGTGGCTCACGTCGCGCCACCGAAACTTCCTGTCTCGCTTCCTGTCCCAGATCTGGTTGTTGTAGAAGATGCTGTTCGGGTACAGGCAGGGACACCCTGGTAGATCGGCAACGGATCCTGCGAACACGCATGCACACAAACACGTCGGACACGTCGTTCCACGTGAGAGAAAACGTACTCTGACGATGAGATTCATTTAGCGAGCTCGACTGTGAAGTTTCGCGGTTTTTTTTTTTTTTTACCCGGAAAGGCTGTCTCGATCTTCTCCCGGTTGTCCAGCCACTTCTGACAGAGATCCTCGTCGTCGAAGCCACTCGCGTCATCGATGGCACTCGAGTTCAGCGTGTGGGGATCGTCCTCCCTGGAATTGTTCTCCAGAGCTTCCATCAATCTCGCCAGGAGGGACTCCAGTCCTTCGTGAAACGGATTGTAATTAAAAGACTTGGGAACGTAGATCTGTGCGTCGTCCTCGTCGTCGTTCTCGTCCGTGCGATTCCAATGGGTTGATACATTAACGTTCCCGTGCTTGTTCTCATAAAGAACGGTTTTGTTGGAAATTCTTACAACAGGAACGCGATCTACCTGTCGCTTAGCTCCCCTAGTCGAGTTTCTCGACTTCACGTTCAGCCTCGTACGTGGTCGATGCGTCGTACGGCGTTTGATCCGCGAAGGATGAACTCTCCCCGTACGCTTGTAATCGTCCTCTTCCTCGGGCGAGGCGGCCAACATCAAAATTTGATCGAGCAACAATTTTCTACAATCTTCCTTACACTCGACATCTCGCGTCGTCGTGGAATTTTGTATCTGAGAAAAAGAAGGTAGCGAGTTCATGAAGCCATCGATTTGTGCGTCGCGCTGATCGAGAGGACGAGTTTTAATTATTATCTTGGAACAATCACGAGTGGTCCTAATGTCAAATCGAACGACACTTAATAACGTCTTGTAGATTTCTATTATCTTTTTTTTTTTTTCATAAATAAATGTTATCGGGAATTACGTCTCGCGCGTATCAAGACTATTAAGAGGCGATTCGTTAAAACGGAGAGATCGATGACCGGCGATGAGTGCGCGCGATACATAAAAGGCTAACACGGTGTCGGGGCGACATCAAAGGACGGCAGCGTTTGATTTGACGCGTGGATAAGAAGAACGTGGAGGCGGAGAAGAAGAGGAACGAAGATCCCCGGCAGTCGGAGGGGCAGAGTGTTTACTTCTGAGAAACGGCATGCCGCAAGATCGTTTCCCGTCAATGGCGTAGCCGCCTGCCGGTAGCGAAAAACGGACTTTCGAGTGAAAATCACGAGAGGCAAGGACGACGAGCGGGGTGGTCAAGCAAGGACCAAGTGCAAGTTCTTGCAGCCACGGATACTCTCGGCTAGCGATGAATGTTCGAATCTTTACGAGGATTTTCAAAATGTTCAGTCGTATGAAAACTCGAATTGCCTCGAACTCGACGTTCAAAATTGAAGATTCTTACAAGTCCGGAGAAAGAATTTGGACTTCAATATTTCGAAGGTCTTGAAAATCTAGATAGTAACCGAATGAAAGATTTTGCGTAAAATAAGAAATGGATTGTAATAACCGATGTTATGTGAAAGTAAAAATATATCTTTATTATAATAATATAATACATAATAAATATATACATATATTCAAGATTTTCAGTGCATTCGAGATTTTCGAGATATTTCAGACTTCCCAAAATGTTTTAGTTTCGAATAATATTCGTTTTCTGTAAAATCTCGAGTCAAATGTTACACGCTTTAAAATGAAAGGAAAAATATCGCCAATTGTTAGATGCATAAGAAGATGATTAAGGTGCACTCATACTAAATTGGACTTTGATAATAGACAGATAATATTTCAAGGGTGTTACGAAAATTACGCAATGATGACCTACTAAGAAAAGATTTCGGATAAATCACCGCATTAAAAGAAGCAGGCTTTTGCACTGCCGGTTTGATTACCTGACATGAATCACTTTCTTTTCTATATCTGTAAATTGAATTAGCGAATTTATTTTCGGTGCGTTGAGTAAGAGCGAATAGAAAATAACAGTTTTTTGAAGCGACGAAGCGTCATGGAAAAAAAAGAAGAGATCAAATCGTAGCTTCAGATGACGAATCTCTGACCGAAGATGAATTTTGAAGGGGAGAACTATCTTGTCGTTTTGACTCGTACTTACCTCGTGATCCTCGTCGCCGCGGGAAGCCACGAAGATCGTGTGAAAAATTGCCGCGACGCAAAACACGAGCCGCGGCGCTCTCATTTTGTCGCTCCGTGCTCCGATCTCGACGGGACGGCGGCGTTCCACTTCTCAGCTGTGCCCGACGTTTCGAACATAACTAGCGTGGCTGCACGCACAATCGATACCCAAATACGCGGGACAGATCACTCGAGCAGATTCGTTGCTCGTCACCATCGAGGACGTGACGTCCCGGATTTTATCTCGTCGTCGCTCCGACGAGGGGACCAGTTTGTTGAAGATCTCTCAAAGGAAATCGGCGTCCGATTTTTATTTATTTACCAGTCGCATTCCACGCGGATAGCCTAACGTCGACGTGGGTCTGGGTAACGTGACCGTGGGGAAGCGAGTCGACCGATGACGCGTGATGTAAGACGGACGATAGGCAAAAGAACGAAGAGCCGAGGGTTCACGTTCGGGATGATCCCTGAACGAGGGGAAAGGTAGGCTCACGCGGCGCGGCACACCGTTCAAAGGCCTTACCGCTAGGCGCATAGTTGTGAACCGGTGAAGTCTGTCCTGGCTGTTACACAGCCGGCGAGATGGACAGAGGGAAAGATGAAGAGAGAAGGGAAGAGGGAGAGAGAACGAGATAGCCTAGCCTGACAGCCCTGGGTGACCCACGAGGCACCGTCGTGTCGTCGTCGTTAGGCGTTTTATGACGTGCGCCGGTCGCCTGTTATTAATCCTCAATTACGGGATCCCTGGGATTCCTGCTACTTATTTCGTAATTTTGTTGGTTTTCTTTTTTCTAAAAAAAAAAATTATCCTGTGCAAAATTAATGAAAAACACATAAGAAAATGCAGCGGTAAATTACGTATGAGTGGAGAGCAATTATTTTTATTTCCCTTTTTTTTTCTACGTTATTCTATCTTGTATAAGTTTCTTCTTTATGAATTTCTATTATTCTATCTTATTTCTATCTTATATATAAAAGTAAGAGCCTTGTGTTGTCATTCTTCGGGACTTATGTTAGATTAAAGTTAGTAATCTATATTAAGGTTCTTCGGAACTTACCTGCGTGCGCGAATTCTAGACGTTCTCTCTGCGTTTCTTCGCTTCTTGTCGTCTTGTGTTTCTTTATTTGATTTTACTTCTCATTAACCCCCCCCCCCCCCCCAGTCTACCATCCCCGAAGCTTATCTTATTCTTTCTAGAGTTCTACACATTCTCTTTGCGTTTCTTCGCTTCTTATTGATTTGTTTCTTATAAATCTTCCTTGTGTTCCTTCGTCTGATTTCGGCTTCTCGTTAGCCTTGTCAGTCTACCATCCCCGAGGCCTTTCTTGTTCTCCTCCGAATGATCGGTCGCTTCTTCTCGCAGGATTAAATCCCATTAATTAAGCCTACAGGTAAACATTCCATAACGTCTCCTGATCATTCTGATCTCGTAAACACTGGTCATTCTTTCGCAAGCATCGCGACTCATGATGGTTTATGGCCGCCACGTCAAACTCGCGGACTGCATACGGTCTTCGAGACCTTAAATACGTTAAATTAATTACTTAATATAAATTATACAGATATTAATTATAAATATAATATGAATTATAAAATATTAATTATAAATTAATATCTTAATTTATCTCTTAGAAGAAAGAATTAAGCTAGCTTAAAATCCGTTGTTTAAAATGCAGCCTTAAAATGAAACCTAAGTCTGAGAGACTAAAGTATTTAGCACCGGTTTACCAAAGATAGAAAAGTTTCAAGATTTGCTTCGAATACGTAATAACGAATTTCCATACATCGTTGCTGGAGTCCTTTTGCAATCGTGCGGAATGCTCCCAAAATTGTTCGGTAATAAAATTTCTTACGTATGTATATGTGTGCATGTTTATGTGTATGTGTGTTTCGCGTGTTCGCGCGCGTATTACGAGGATCTAAATACAACGGTGGAATGCGGCGGAACGCGTTTCGGCTATTTTTAGCCGGGCCGATTCGAAAATACACCCACCGCGGATTAAATATAGCCGAGGATGCATTCGCGTATGCGGAATGCTGAGCGGCGGCACGAGAGCGATCTCGAGTGTCGCGAGGAACGATATGCAAATTCGCGCGTCCCCCTGGGCTCCGCTGCTCCGAGTTGAGACGCGAACACCCGTAGATCGATATCGGAGTATCGGGGATAGAACATAGAAACCTGTATTGTTATAGATTCTGCAGATATTTACTTAGGGCCAGTTTTTCAATAGTCGCTTAACTATAATCTTAGTTTAACTCACTCTTCGTCTCTTTCTAACTATCGCCTTTTCGAAAAAGACGAATAGTGAGTTTAGCTAAACTTCAGTTTAAACGACTATATATTGAAAAACTGGCCCTTAGAGAAAATGCCGAGGCAATCTATCATTTATCGTAACTTTTCAACTTATGTCTGATGTAGCTGTTTATAACTAAAAAATTGAAGTGAAATTAAAATTTCAATACTTAACGATAAATTATTTTTTCCACGATCGGTTATACTTATTGAAATAATTATACATTTGGATGCAATAAAAAATATGTCATGTTTAGGGAAAAATATGAAAAGGAATTGTGCAATTATATTTTTTGGAAAAATGTATATTTTTTCATTGTGGATTACAGTGTACCGCGATAAGTTAAGATAATTTTATTTTATTTTTCTTTTTTTTTAGTATGATCAGACAAATGAAATGTACGCGGGTATATGCTCCCACGCGTCTTTGCGGAAATGAGGGGTGGAGTAGATGAATATAAAATTAGAAGACTGAATAATGAGACCCCCCGTTACGCCGGCACGTGTGCTAAAACCGAAGGAGGTCACGGTTCACGCGGAGGGACGAAAACAAGCCGGGACGAACGAAGTTACCGTTTCGTCGAGCGAGTATATACGCCGCGTGATCGTCCGCAATTTCGTTCAATCTTGCGAAATTGCGCGATTTCACCGCGGCACAATTATTCAATCGAGATCACGGCGTCTTATTTTGACTCATCGTCAATCTCGTAGGGTCGCGGACGAGGCCGATTACGATGTAATAAAGATCCCGTGCGATTTACCGTTGCTGGAACTGGAAGAAAGCGCATATTCCTCACAAATATGTGGCAAAATAAATCTTCTTTCCTTATTTTTTTTCTCTTAATCCTCTGCAACGCTACGTGTGTGTGATTTGAAAATTATATATATACCCGCGTATATATATTTATAATTTTCAAGTCTCAATGATTTAATCGACATTTCCCATTTCCCGATTGTATAATAAGCAAAAATGTCCGGATTTTAAAATGTTATGCGTTTTATATTGTGCACGATTTATATTGGAAGGTATAAACAAGCGACTTATCGCGTATGAAGTCACGATACGATCGCGCGAGAGAAACCCGACAGTAGCGATCTTTTGCATTCCGCGATTGCAGTCCCGTCAGTCGCCGTGTTGTTGTCGATCGGCTTGCCCCCTGTAAACTCTCATCCCAGCGGTTTCTCGTTCCAAACAAGCCGAAGAGCTCTCGGTTGAGGAGAGCGTATTGCAATCAAACGATAAAAAAGCAGCATCAATGCACCGTCGAGTCCGGAATTAAATCCCGCGAAAGCACGAGCGTTGGGCTTCCTCCTTTTGGAAGATTCTTGTCACCTGAGGAAAGTGATCGGGGTTTACGGTGGCCAATAACTCGAGGCGCAATGTTGCTTAAGTATTATTTTATTCCTTGTTTTTTTTTCTTGCTCTCGCTTGGCTATAAATAAATTCGGCGAGACGCATCGCCGTTTATATATGTACACGTACAGCTGGACATCGCCCGTCTAATTCTACGTTTACGATTATGACAATAATTTAACGGCGTTACGATCTAGCAGTGCACTAATACGGATATACGTCGTTAATCGTGTACGTTAATTCTATATACGTGATACTAAACGCGCGCACTTGGGAATGTTGTTATGTACAATAGTAGTGTGTGGCGTGCCGATTACAGGATCATCACGTTGAATCTCCGGGAATGACAGCGCTAAGAGAACCTACCGTTAATCCATTAAAAGCCGTAAAACTATGCAGGAGCTCGAGTTAGTGAGACAGATTAGGTCGCTGTTGCACCGAATCCTTCAACGATGAAGCGATCGAACAGGAGAGTCGAAAAACTATACGCGATCGGTCTCAACAGCCTGACTATTTACAACGAGAACGAGTTACCTCGTGATCCTTCAGCCGCAGCCAAAAAACGAGCTAGCGATCAATTCTTCTTTACATATTATATACCGGACATTTGCGACAAACTTAAAGGGGTGCTAGATCTCGGTAAATTGAACAATTTTTGAGTAACCCGTGTCCGGCGACGCCTCCTCAAAAAAAATAATTGCGACCGGCAACCTCAATATTGAGGTTGCCGGTCGCAATTTTGAACATTTGTTGTAATAAAATACACAAAATAAAAATTAAATAAAAACGTATAATTTTTTTATTCTAATCTAACCATACAGAAATCAAACAGCGTTCAACAAGTTTAAAAACGACGCTTAGCACCTTAAGGGAGGCGTCGCCGGACACGGGTTACTTAATAAAAATTGTTCAATTTACCGAGATCTAGCACCCCTTTAAGTTTGTCGCAAATGTCCGGAACCACCCTGTATATAAAGGAAAAAGAAAGAAAATGCAATTCTCGGGATGTGCACCAATTAGGAATTAATTTATATATATATAGGTATATGTAGATGCAATACGTTGGACGTATGGATGCTGTTTCAGGAATGGCAGACGAGGAAAACAGCTACCACAAGATACTTGGCGTGGCCGAAGGAACGAGCGACGAGGAGATAAGAAAAGTTTACAAAAGGTTAGCCTTAAAATATCATCCTGATAAGAACGAAAGCCCCGATGCCGAGGAAAAATTCAAAGAAATATCCGAGGCATACAAGTCGTTGTTGGATATGCGAAGAAGAAGGAAGGAGGTCAACGATAAATTCAGCGGGGGGGATCTCAAAAGGGCTGGCGAAGGAGGTGCCACGTATACCTTCCACGGCGGTTCCATGGTGACGTTCGTTCCGGTCATCTTAGTATATGCATATATACCTGTGCATATATACTAATTTACACATTTTCGCTTCAATCACTTCGCGATAGTTTCCTTTGCTGCAGTAGAAAAAGGATTAAATCGACCACGAGTCAGATCTAAAGACGTACAGGGATTTCCCTGTTTATCTCTCTACATCCCTCCCTTCCCCGTTCTGTATAGATATAACTGTTCCCTTCACGTTTAATCACCGCGGCCGACATCGCGTCTTCCTCGCGAATAAGCGTGTCGCGTCGCGATCAGCTCTCCCTCCCCTCTTAACGACACCCGCAACGGTCCGCGATCATGTCCTCGTACATCTTGAGCACGACGTTCTCGTTGTCGTCGTAGAAGAGGATGCTGGTGCTGAGCAGCTTGGTGGGCACGCAGCACGGCCTCTCGACGCCCTTGGCCATCTTGTGCATGATCGCCTGTATCGTCGCGTGATTCGTCGGCTGCTGGTCCTGGCTGAGGGGCGGCTCGCACACGCCCTTGCACTGATACGCGGAGTAGCCGGCCGGTGCGATTATCGAGGACGACAGTCCGATATCGCGAAAGTCCACGTAGAGCTCGTGCCTCGTGCACTCGGTCGCGTTCCCCGGCTGCTCCAGAGACGTTATCGGGTTCTGGTTGCCCGACGATCGCGCCGGTCGACGACGTCGCTCCGCGATCCTCGCCGACCTGTCTCGCGCCGCTTGTCCCAGCCTCTCGCGAAACGCCGCTCTCTCGTAAATGTCCATCGACGTGAGGATCCGCGTGATCCGCGAGCTACCTCTCGACACGATACCGTCGGTGGTGCGTCCGCGGGAGGACGTCGCGTCGCGACGACGGCGCCTCGTCGACTCTAGAGGATCGCCGTAACGAGAAGCTCCTTCCTGATCCTCCTCCTCTTCTTCGCGTCTCCTCTTTTGCCGCTGGAAAAATTTCGGCTCGCGTCTGCTCGCCAACGAGACCTCCTCGGGCTGACCGTCTCCTCCCCGTTGTCTCTTGTGCCTCCTGTTATAGTGCTCGCCGTCGTCGTAGCCGTTCTCCAGATCGATCTTCTCGTCCTCCTCATCCTTCTCGTACGCGGAACCTATCCCGTGGTTCCCCTTGTCGTCATCCTGGTTTCCATACGCGTAATAACGCGGCGCGACTGCCGATCTTCCGCCAGACCGGTCGTTACTGTCATCGTCGAACAGCACCAGTATCGGCTGCTTGCTGTGGTGATAGTCGTTTCGGCGGGAGAACTCCACCGACACCTCGTCCTCGAACAGATTCTGCGCCGTCACCAGGAGGCCCAGATTCGGCTCGCCATTCATCCATTCGAGAACAGCTTGCTTGACATTGAATATCTGTACAGACATTACCCAATTGAAATATCTAACGCGATGTGTCACACATTTAGATATGTAATTTTGTATTTTATTTAGTATATGTAATTTATGTAATTACTTAATTAGCGTAATTTTATATATGGATTACTGATTTCATCGTTTTTTTTTTTTAATAAAAGTGTTAAATACATTGTCGCCTTCTCGATTTTTAACGAATTCTTTAAGATACGAATAATTCGATAAATTGTCAAAGCGGACGTAAAACAAACAGTCGGGCTTTTTATAATAAAAAATTCTTGCGAAATAATTATAGAATATTAAAGTTTCGGCAAATAATCTGATTTTTAAAAATATAGATTAAGGATATAAAATTATAGGAAATTAAACATGAAAAGGACATTAAAACGGAAATATTGTTTCGAAAAAATTGTTATTAAATATTGATGAGATTATTGCGGAAGAAAGTGAAGGAATTATATATAAAATACATTACACGCTCACCTGCCAACCGGAAGCGTGAGCGCTGACGTAACGAATATTCAGCAATCTATGAAGGTCCGGCACGTCGAGGCTGCGATCGTCCAGGACTTGGTACACCCTTATCTGCGCACATATCAAGATCGACACACGTCATCGCGATAGTTCCGCCTAATTCGCATGCATTTAAAGATTAACGCTGATCGGTGACGCTTATACCGTGCGTGCCAGGCACTTACCAGATAATAAAGCGACGCAGACGTCAGCGGGCGCACGTTCCTCGACGGCGTTTTCTTCCGGTAGAGATGCAGCTCGGCCTCCAGCACCGACTCGTTCATCTCCAGCCCCGAGACGTTGAAGTAGTAGAACTGCGACAGGGAAGGGTCTACGCGTGCGAAACAAACGAGATAAAACGTTTAGATCTCGCGATTCTCTCACCCGCGGCAGCGAAATCCCGCGAGTTTTCGTGATTATACTGACTGAAAGAATTGGAGGCTTCCCTCTCGACGAAGCTGCGCACGACCCTGGCGTTGTACGGATTTCGGCCTCGCGTGACTCCGCTGGGATCGGCGATGGTGTTGTAGAGCTCCATCATGAACTGCGGCGGTACCTTGCGATGGGCCAGATTCTCGTTCTGGCTCCGAATGCCGAGGATCTGCAATGCGGGTTCACCGTTTTAATGCGAAGCTCAAGGTGTTGAAAAAAAAAAACGATAAATTACAAATTCGTTTCGAATTTGCGATTCGAATTCGCGAATCCGGGCCGCGTAGAATTTCTTCGGATATCCCGAGCAAACGGAAGGCTATACGATTTTAAAGTTCCACGTTTCCGCGAGAGACGATCGTCACTATCACCTCTTGTATCTTCTGCAGAGCCTCCTCTCGTCGGGGCGGGAGATCGTTCTCGTCCGCCAGTTGGACGAAGGGCCACGACGATCCTTCGAGTTCCTGCTCGAGGCCATCCCGCTCTTCGACCCGGTGCTCCGACTTCGGGTGCGCGTCAACGTCGCACAGAGACGTCAACGAGAGGAGCAGCAGCACTAGGAAGCGGCACGGCGCGCTTCTCGTCATATCACCGTCGTGGATCCACGTATGACGCGAGGAGAAAAAGAAGAGAGACGTTCACTGTCAGTCGCGAGAAATCGCACGGGAAAATCGCTCGGCACCGGTCACCGTCGCCGTCGCGCATCGGCTTACCCTTTCATCGCGCGTTCGAGAAAGGATAGCGAGCCCTTTCTCTCGAGTGTCCTTATCGGCGCGTTCTTATCAGCGCGAAAGGAAGAGGTACAGAGAGAAAGAAGTGTACCGTGAACGGAGAAGATTTTGCCGAACTGAACGGGATGCTAAGTGGCATATGGGAGGTCTTGGCCGCGAGGAGTCACCTTTATGCTACGCCGGGAGTTGCCTCCCCCGCAACTCGTTTGCCCCCCGCGGCATCGGCACTCTTCTCGCTTCTCCCTCGCCGTCGTCGTTGTCGTCGTCGTTGGACGGGGACCTGTCGGCTCGATCCCGCGGCGCGATCTTCGCGCTTCAGCAATGTTTGCCTCCAGTATTCCCTTCGGCCCTTTAACCCACTGGGCGAACTCGCTCGTAAAAATACGCAAATCGAATTTGCTTGCGCGTTTGTCACGTAAATTATATAAAAGAAATGTCCCACTCGGGAAAGTCGAGCGTTATCTCGGTTAGGAAAGGTCCCCTTTTGTCAAAAAGCGAAAAATTTACGATTCAATGGCGAAAGGTGTTTCCATTGTAAAGTGCGGACTCTTGAATATTTTCAAATATCGAAATATATACGACGAAATATTGTACTTCGCCGGGGAAAGGAATGGTAATCAGTTCCTCCGACTAGGATCCGTAAAGGGGAAACGATTTACGGGCGTATTTTCCGCGATGACCGATTAACCGGTCGAGATCGATGAGAGAGGCGAGACTTTAAAAAGACCGAGAGATACGAGGTCGCGCTCCAGCGATGAAACCGCGTGGCTATTAAAAACAGCCGAGCGCTTCCTAAATTTTCGCGGATTCGTAAGTGCCGAGTTATGTGATTTGTCACGCGGCGATATTTAGGCGGATTTGACGTCGGCGATTTATTTACCGTATACCCTCCACTAACGAGAGATCCGGCGAGGACCGATGATTTATTCCGCTAAATTTTTCTCTCGATCCGCCGGACTTTATTTTCGTGCGATTTTTGTTTTCTCTAATCTCGAGGCCTCGCCCGATCCCGGAGCCACTCGCGCGCTGCATTGTTGGCCAATAATCGCGTTATGCAAAATACCTCGCTCCGTTATCGAAAAACGTTCGCCTCAGGTGGGCGGACCGTCGTCGTCGCACGCCAAAGTCGCAAAAGTGGCGAAGATATTTGCCAATTGTTAGACGCACGCGGTGGAACTATACTTACCGAGGAATCTCTAATTTTAGCGCGTGATTGACTCTATTGTAGTCAACAGTCTCTCGTGGGTGCGTCCCGTTGAAATTGGGGCGATCAGGCGCCGCAGGTATAGGTCGATTCGCTGCTTTATTGCAGGCATAACGTAAGAAAGTACATGAAGAATCGCAAAATACGACTTATTGAACTCGTTTCTCTCCATAGAAGCTTCATT
Organism: Leptothorax acervorum; assembly: GCA_035220615.1. Classification (NCBI taxonomy): domain Eukaryota; kingdom Metazoa; phylum Arthropoda; class Insecta; order Hymenoptera; family Formicidae; genus Leptothorax; species Leptothorax acervorum. The sequence goes on along the minus strand of JASTWQ010000002.1, from coordinate 40,901 downwards.
ACTGTAAGTAAATCTGGATTAGCAGTATGAAATACAGACGAGTGCGGGAAGGAAGACATCTATCTCATTCATGAAAACATCTTTGATTTATTTAGCCACATGGATTTGTACATGATGTACCTAGGAACATGAGTGTACGTGCAAAATATGTCTTTCTCTCTCTCAATTGCTTTTCCTTTCTCTCTCTCTCTCGTTTCCGATTCGACTCGAACGTGAACCACTCGTGACGAAATAATAATTTCGGTCTAGACGCAGGCACACTGAGTGATTTGAATTGTTTCTCTCTTCGCTCCTCGTCGGGTTCTAAAAAGTTCCAAACGCGTTAACATTGAACACTAATCATATTTTACGCATTTATGAGAGATCCTCGAATGATACACTGAAAAAAAATTTATTATTTCCAAGAAAATTGATTTCTATAAATTTAGTTTCCTTAATTTAAAGAAGTATTAGATAGATTTGAGAAAACACAGTTTTCTGAATTTAAAATATTTTCTCATATCTACCTTAAAAAAAATATTTCTTGGAATTAAGGAAACTAAATTCATAGAAATCAATTTTCTTGCAAATAATAAATTTTTTTTCCAGTATATTTGATCGGATTTTTTTTTAATTTTCTCGTTCTTTGAGATGTACGTGATAACAGTTGAAGTTAGTAAATCGTGGACCCTACCTGTACTCGTGCACTTTAAATCTGGCCGGTGTGCAAGTGTGCTGCTTCGAATACAGGCCGGCTACACACCTGGACGGCTCCTTTTTGTCCCGCAAAAGACACGTCTCCGTCTCGTTCCCCGGACACGTCCCGACGCATTGACCGACGTTTATTTGCTGTCGAAAATAACAGACAGAAATTGATATAATCAATTATAGGCGAGACGAAGGAATGTTCATGAAAAGCAAAACTGCAGAATAATACATATATCTTATATTCTTTTTTTTTAACGATTAGTTAATCGAATAATTCATACTCGGACCACGGGCCTCACGTCGGTCGTGTTCGTGCCCTCTTTGATCGTCACCTCGCTGTAATCCAGCACAGTTTCCATGTGGTCCATCCGGTGACAATGACCGGCGCAGCCGCATTTCTCGACCACTTGGTAGACCTCGTCACCTTGAAAACGGCACGAGTCTCAATACGGATGCACTTGTAAATTATTCGGACTTACGTAGTTTTAATCCGGCATTACTTTATATACGTACCATTTGGCCCCTTGACGCTGATTGTGTTATTCCGGACCGGCTTACAGCTCAAGTCTTGAAAAGCAGAAGTAGAATTATTTTTCTGATCTCATAAGAATTACGAGGTAAAACCAAATAAGAGGTAAATGAAGAGGGAACTGTAGAAAATTTTTTTATTTGATCATCGTATATCTTCTTACGTTATGCCACGGGTCGAAGAGTTCTTACGAGGTATAGTACCTTTGGCGCAATGGCCGATGCAAACCCCGACATCCACGACTGCCTGGTGCGGCGTACCGGAATGTACATGTTGGGTGTAGGATTCCCGTCTGCAGGACGATTCCGGCGAGCACTCACAGGCGTCTATAGCCTCGATTACGCGAACACCCTGCAACGTGGACACTCGCTCCAGCTTGGCGGCCCTCGCGCGACAGTGAGAATCTGATGAACATTTCTGAAAGGTTATAGGCAAAAGCGAACGATCATAATGGGAAAAGAGAGAGCTGTAATTTAGCACACAGATTAATCCTTGGATACATAATTTTTTTTATGAGTTTTGCAAAAGCTCGAATAGTAAGAGAAAACGATTTCGATCATTTTAAATTGAAAGGTAGTCTTAGGGCCAGTTTTTCAATACTCGTTTAAACTGAAGTTTAGCTAAACTCTTCGTCTTTTTCTAAAAGGGATAGTTAGAAAGAGGCGAAGAGTGAGTTAAGCTGAGACTAAAGTTAAGCGATTATTGAAAAACTGGCCCTTAAGGTCTCTCCAAAAATCGCCTATAGAAGAAAAAAGCTTGATCGACGATGTTGAGAGAGAAATGTTGTAAAATAAAAAATAAACAGTCTTAAAGATTCTCTCGTACTCATCCAGAAGTTAATGCGCGCCGCTGGTAGTTCGCAACTAATCAAGCTATACTTAGTTGTCCCGACGTTTTTTACGTGGTGTAAAAGAGAAAACTGGCTCTCGGCTGCTATACGATGGCTTTAAAGATAAGCCCGCTATCGAGGATCATATCGGTCGTTTCAATAAATCTCTCCCCCCCGGGCGACTGCCGTCATCCATCCAGCGGGCGCATAATTCCGGGATTTAGTGGCTGGACACGCCGGCGCCGCGGCCGGAGAGGATCGGTGACCGCGGCGCCGATCCGACCTTCGAAGGACGCAAAACACGTCGTCCTGGGTCGCCTCGCGTTTCGCGTGCAACGTGGCCCCCTTTCCCCGGGTGTTCCGTCGCGGGACCCCGGCGCGGCGCCATCGCGACATCCTGGCGCGTAGCACGGCTGCTGTAAAAGACCATATTCGCGCCACCGACCGATCGGATTGCGTCACGTAACGAAAATAGCCCTCCTCCGTGTTAGGTGTCGACCGGTCCAAAGATCCGGAATATCCGGGAAGATATATCGGAAAGGACGAGCGTTCGTCTTCGCGAGGAATCTGCGCTACGTAGGGTACGGTCCCTATAGATCCCTTCGTCCCCCGAGGGTGGATCGATGAGACGAAGCTCGACAAAGTCATCTGTAATTGTCAGAGGGGATTATTTATTATTTATACACCGTGCATGGCTGGATATCGTAGATATTCGAATGCTTGCGACGAAATATCGAATATATGGTCAATATATAGCTTCAAAGGTGATTCTTCTAAACGGCAAATGTGGGGGGGGGGGGATTGAAAATACATGAGAGATTCCATGGTACTTGATGCTGTGCTTTGCGAGCGTTGCCTCTTTTTCACTTGTATTTGGTGTCCAATCTTGAGTCTTTAAATCGATCGAAAAAATATATACTCTAAATATTTCTTCCTTAATATTTTTTTAAAGATAAATTAAATGCCTGTCGCGCGTATATAATAGGAAGTTTATCATTCTTAATTAATATTAATCATTTAGTAGTAGTGTCGTATTTTAGAAAAGGTGTTACGGTATAACAAATGTATGGAAAATAGACTATAATTTCGTGAATAAACTTTGCAATTTTCTTTTTCCAAGATACAAGACGATTATTAATAACCATTTTGTATTAATTCATCGTACAATAACAAGAATAAAATTCCCTTCATTAAAGCTCAAGCCGAGAATAGCCGCCGAGAGGGGGGTTAACGAAATCTACATGTAACAAAGACGCCAAAAGTTGTTGCAAGTTGCAAAATTATCGGCGTAAGAATTCGGCCGCATATTATCTCGCCGTAAAAATCGCGAAGATCGCGCGTATAATATAGTCCGGCGTGGCCGCATTCCAACTCGCGATTGGCCGATCCTGCGCCTCGTAAATCTGCACACGATGTTCCTTCGAGTTTTTTTTTTCGCCCTTCGCTCAGCCCTCGGTTGCACGAGGAGGCTCGCTGAAGTTCACGAGACCGTGATACCACCGTGTCGAAATATTTCAGCGAGCACGCACAACGGAGCTTCTACAATAATTCTTTTTCCAAGCAATCTGTTCATCATACTGCTCAGTTCTCTTTGCTCAATTTCTCAAATGTATCGAAACACCCCGTCTTCAACGAAATACACGCTGGTCGACACGGTATTTTCTCGCAGGCACTACATTTACCGAACATGCAGCAAATCGTACTTTTGGAATAATATATGTGATGAAGTTCTTCAAGTGGCATAAATTAGTTACGGATTTGCGTTATATTAACTTTTATAGGTCACACCTCCTGAGAATCCCGTAAAGGTCACACTGGGTGAAATACACCCAAGCGTGTTTGCACGTGTATAAAAAATTGTAGGTGACCTTTAAAAAAAAAAAAAAATATCCTGTTGTAGTTTAAGTCTTCCTTAAAAAGACTGTATAGGTTTGATTTTCAAAAAATTAATTTAACATATGTAAAAAAATAGCCCATTTCCATTGGTTTACTGGGTCGTTGTCGGTCAAGAAAACGCTTGGGTGAATTTCACCCAGTGTGACCTATAAGGGTTAAGCACCGTCGAGAGAGAGAGATGATGTTAAGATTAACGAGAAGTAGAAGTTTATCCAACTCTCATGTCAGTATATTATGCGATTTATCTCTCTTTCTAGTCTCTCTCGAATCAGGTTCTTGAATTTCACGCTTGGCTGGCAAGCATCGAACGCGACGATGATTAGGTAATAATATACTAATAATGCGCCCACGTGTATGGAGATATCCAAATCATCGTCGGGTGATTCCTGCCACTGACGCGAGCGATGATAAAACGTTGAATCCCGTTTTAATGTTCTCCGGAACGTTCAATGTAATACCGAATCTCATGCGTAATCCATATTTCAAATCTAAACGTACGTGAAATTGGTTGGCAAAATTCCGCATTGTTGATCAGAATCTGATTATTACGGCGTAAAATATATGTTACCACATAATTCAATCTTCTACATAACTGAGACGAGAAAAGCGAGCTTCGTACGAGGACTTACCTGCACCGCTGGTCGGCTTGCATCCCCGGGATCATCGGACACGTGTCGCGGGCATAATTTCCGGCAATGTCCAGCGTCGATCTGGATAACTTCCCCGGATATCCCTGGACAAGATCGATTTAAGTACGTTACGCACGGTGTTTCTATTATAGCGCGTATAAAACATACATGCATGGTAAACAACCGGTGTGCACGACGTATAGATCGGATACTTTCGAGAAATTATATGTAAATGTATCTAATTGCATCGTTAAAAAATTAGAGAAAAGAAGAGAGAGAGAGAGAGAGAGAGAGAGAGAGAGAGAGAGAGAGAGAGAGAGAGAAAGAGAGAGGCGGCAGAACAAAGGCTAAGAAGAGGTGGCGCTTAGGAGAAAATGACCGAATCGCAGTTTGTGTACAACTCTGCTATTTTTGTACACGAATGCGTGGGAACTGAAATTGCGGGGGTATTTGTCGTCGACGTCGTGAAGGGGGACCGGGGAAAGTATCTGCGCGATTCATCGCGTTATGTTACAAATAAAAATATGAGCCGTGGCTCGAGAGAAACGCGTCGCCGGTTATCGTCCGAAGTGATTCGGGGGACAAGACCGCTCAGCGAGGGACGTGTACGGTGTGTTTTAATCGAAATATTAATTTCGATTAAAGCGCTGGCAGACGATCTCTTTCTTCGTAAGCGGTCAAACGTCACCGCCGTTCAATTGAAGCCAATATAGATCGACGGGGAGAACCCGATGCGGGTGACGCGCGACGCGAAATTCGAGGCCTTAGGCCAGAAGGACGAAAGCATTTCACCCACTTGCATATGCGAATATTTAATCGTATTACTCATCACTTTGCCTCGATTTATTTTAAGATTTTTGCAATTCTTTCCGTTGAAATTAAATCTGTTTTAATTTAAGTAAGATCGTTATTTACAATTCGCGAGTCGTCGAATTATAAATATGAACAAATAAGCCTACGAGAAAGAGAGAGTAGAGGATAATGACCAAAAGAACAGTTGTCACAAACGTGTGAACTTTCGAGTTCAATGTTTTCATATGTATTTACCTATGCTTTGTGATAAAGGACATTAAATACTTGTGGCAAAACAATTTCTGGCAGTTGAGATCGAGAGTTGACACGATCGACAGTGACACGAACAAAATAGGTTCTTAACATAAAAGATAAACAGACGAGTGCTAAACGAATAAAGATATTATATATAACGTTCTTATTTTAAAACAATCTGTATCTATTTATGATATACATATAACAACATTTAGAATTTGAGGGAAAAAAACGAGTTTTTCAGCCTAAGTAAAAGAGAAAGAAGATAAGAGAAGGAAAAGTAGGAGCAGGAGAAAGTAATAGTAACAAAAAATACATTAGGTATTACAAAAAGATCTTGCCATAGAAAAAATAGAAGTAAAAGTACCTATATAGGGGAGAGTAGCCGAGAATGCGTATCATTTAAGTTATTTTTTATTATATTTCCCATTTGGTAGAATTATTTGTTATACGCAAATAAACGTTAGAAACTGTAGTTTGATGTTTCGCGCACCTACTATTACATGTTTAACCTTTCACCAACAACAAATTAATTTGTTATAAGTTATTTTGTAACACGCTGCAAAAGATACGATTTAGGCGACCGGTACGCATTCGGCAACTTTCTCCTATCGTTCCGGAGTCCAATTTCGTAAAAATAACAAATCATAGTAGAAATTTTCGACTTATTGTTAGCCACATATCTCTTTGAGATTGAATCTTATTTCTAAATTGTACTGCACTTGTACATATAATGACATAAATACTAAAAATTATTTTCAGCATTGTCTTGTTGTTAGAACAAGTATTGCATGTTTGCGGAGATAATACAGAGACGAACATTTATATTCATATTGCCCAACAACGAATTTCAAGGAGACTGCCAATTTTGGACATATAATGCTTCATCTAATCAGTTGTCTTAATTATAAATAGAACTATATAACATGGATGGAACTTCTTCCAAGAAGAAATCTTGCAGAGATATGGAATCAAGAGGTTCCTCAGAAGAAACTTTTCGATCTTCGATCTCCCCAGTACAAACTCCCCAGAAAAAATCTCAAGATAAATTCTCTCCAAAATATTCGGAAAGCTCTTCTCGAGAAGAAACTCCTTTAGAAAGAACCTCTCAATTTCTGATTTCCTTAGCACAAGCTTTCCAAGAAAAAATCTCCTTGAGACGTTCGAGATGTTCTTCCCGAGAACAAACTTCCTCAGAAGAAACCTCTCGATCTGCGATCTCCCCAGCACAAACCTCCCAAGAAAAATTCTCGCCAAGACATTCGGAAACTTTTTCCCGAGAACAAACTCTCTCAGAAGAAACCTCTCGATCTCCGATCTCCCCAGCACAAACCTCCCAAGAAAAATTCTCCCCAAGACATTCGAAAACTTCTTCCCGAGACCAAACTCTCTCAGAAGAAACCTCTCGATCTCAGATCTCCTCAGCAGAAACTTCAGGAACAAACGAAAGAACGGAATCATATATGTGTCCTAACTGCAGAGCAATTTTACCATCTTGGGATATGTTTCGAATACACAAACTGGCGGTAGGACATGTCTGTGGACGCCTGAGAAAGATAGAAAATAAGATACTAAATTTTGATAACGAATAACTCGAAATTCGAATGGTGAACTGTGTTATTCGCGATGTAGACGACTTATCACTATCAAATCGGCGATGATCTCCTTCTTTCCACTCGCAATCAATGGCTTCAAGCGTTCAGCAGAAAAAAAGCAGCTCAGTGAACGCTTAAAATAATTTTTTAATATGTTAAATATGTTGACTTTGGTTCAGTTTTTTACTGGATCTAACAATAAGTGTTATAGGAACCAATTCTAATAAAAAATCATTAAGCGCTCAACAAGTTGCTTTTTTCACTGAACGCAGCCAATGATTTTCGAGTGCTTCGATTGTACTTGTAATATGAAATACGTACTAATATTTCTGACGTGCTAATATTTCACAACTCGCACGACGGTTATCGTTTGATTGTATCACACCAGGCTGATAATATCGTTTAATGTGAATATGCATCCGTATGTGCGTGCGTGTGTTTATACGTTTCATAAGTGAATTGTTAGCTTATCACCAGATTCACTCGCACGAGCCATCAATAAACATTTAGTCACGGCATTTTGCTTTGTGAAATGTAAATAAAAAAAAAATCCATTGCATATTCATAATATAGTACGCACAATGGTGGAATTGAACAATGATTCTAATGATAGAGAATTTACCGAATGTTTAATGTATAATGTCTATGGGAAAGTTGACGTTATAAGGTAAAAATCAACCGTTAAAATTTGTTCCATTTAACAAATACATTGTATGTATATTATAGTAATTTATATATATTTAATATACTTATATTAACTTATATTAAATATTTAATATATTTAATATAAAAATATTAAATATATTTAAATATAATTAAATATATTTAATATATATAAAAATTTAATATACATTCAGTAAAACTGATATTTCTTAAAATATTTTACTACTGAGACAGGTTGCGAATTAATTCTATGTAAAAAATGAATTATGGTAGTTTCCGTTTTTTTTTAACATTTAAATAATGATTAACAGATTTGTAATGTAGAAATTCCTTTTTTGCGTTATATTTGTCTTTTCTTAATATACAAATATATATGTCGCAGGCTTATTGCAAAATCAGCCCTTTTGCAAAAAGACTAGTCTCTTTGCGAAAGGCCGGCCTTTTGCGAAGCACTGATCGTTTCCCAATAAAACTGAACGCACTTTAGGCTTTTTGGCACACATGGACTGGTGCTATGCTAGGCACTTTGCAAAAAGTCTAAAATACGTTAGTCTTATTAAAGAAACGATCAAATGCTTTCGCAAAAGGCCGGCATTTCGCAAAAAGGCTGATTTTGCAATAAGTCTGCAACATATATATCATACCTAGCAGTTTTAAAAAAATATAAAGAAAATTATTTTTTATTGTATGTTTTGTTTTCAGAACATATTTCGTGTGGTTAGCATGTAACTTTAAAATTAAGTTTTAATAAATATGACATTGCGATATTTTTTGACAAAATTAATATTGCTATGATAAAATAATCAAAAAATTATAACTAACAATTTCATCGATAGACGTGACTGACTGTGAAATATATAATGATGTACCGATCAATTTTATTTTTTGTATTCTCTTTCATAGCTTTAATAAAAATCATGGCATTGTAACGGTGAAGAAACAAATTTCATTCTTTCATCGATCCTCATAAATTATTTATATATCATTTTTTTCTTTTATTGGTCAACAAAGATGCTTTGAAATTTATTAATTTAAATTAATATAAATTAATTATAAATTTTCTAATTTAAGCTCCGTTTAATTTATTTAAAATTACAGCTCTGTTAGTTTATGTAGAACCAAATTATGTAAAGTTATATGTATATATTTTTATAGAAAACAACTGTTTTGGAATTTCTGAATGTTGAATTTCACGTACCTACACAGCGACTAGTTGAGTGAAGATGGAAGACTTATTTCAACGAAATTATTTCAGGACAGAAGAAAAATGCGAATTATTTCTGCATAATGAAATTTATAATATTTTTTCGAGATTTTCTCTTAAATCGGAGAGATACCACGTTGTGTGACGTTACAGAACGTCTCGCCTCGTTAATCGGTATCGTGTAAATTGGACAGACCTGTTCGCGACGTACAGCCGGATGTTCCGTTCTCTTCCCTCCGTTGCCGCGTTGCGCGTTGGGACGCTCATTGATTAAACACAGGGTGCGGTATCAATTCGCTGTGCCGTACACGCGAAGGAGATCATACCCTTCTAATGAATCGCTCATTAATAGGCGCCTCCTCGAGTTTTCTTCATGAACGCATTTTCTTAATTCTTTCTTTCTTTTATATGTATATATACATTGGATTGATATATACATTGAATAATAGAGTTAAAGGCAGGAATAGTTAAGGAGCAATCGATATTTTAGATTAGATGCTCACCGTATCCGACGTCGATCATCTTCTCGTGTCGGGCGCAGCACGTGTGCTGTCGCAGCTCCTCCGAGTGCATCTTTCCCTCGTTCCCCGACTCCTTCTCGCAGGAAACTAAGCAACAAAAATCGCGAGGCGATCACGAGTGGAACACAATCGAGGAACTCAAAAGTTATAATCAGAATTAGGTAGACAAGACGCGCTTTTCAAACGGAGCGTATACCGCATGCAATCGATTTAGACAAAATTAAAATTCTAAATTTAGTTTTTTAATTTCAACTTCACAATTTAACGCACAATTGAAATCGCATCTTGCAGATGACTCTTCTTGAAGCGAAAATAGGATTTATTGTAATTTTGACGAGCCTAAATTTTTATTCCGTTGGTTTTGGGAAAAGAGATAAATCTGATTTCATCTTTTGTACGCCTTTCATCATTGCTGGAGATCATTCAGATAGAGAAACTTGTGAAGGATTTCATCCTAAAGAAAAGCAAAAGTACAGGAGAGAGAAACTGTCCTTTTACATTCTATATTTTTTAACATATAAAATCTGTACCTTCAGACGAAAGGCGTACGAGAGGAAGACAGAACGGGGGGGGGGGGGGGGGAAGGGTGAGGTTTGATCGACGTTACCTAATCGCAAATTAGCCACGCAAACCATGGCGAAACCGGCGAGAACGGTCCATCGTCCCCTCGTGCTTCGTACGCGCATATCGATACCGATTACCGAGCGGATGACCAAGCGGACGAAGCGCGCGGATGCGGAGGATCGCGCGGGGACGTTCACCGACGAAAAGCAGAGAGACGATCGTCGTTACGATCTCTCTCTCACGATCTTGTCGCGAATCCTCGGATCGCCAGAAGATGATTTCGCAGCATCCGGGTGCGCGATATTCGCTCTCTTCCGGAGGACGCGCGACGGACACGCGAAGGGCGAAGACGGCGACCGGTCGGGGATCGGGGTATCGAAGGAAGATCGATCGCGTATCGGGCCTCGAGTTGCCTGCTACCCACGCGGCTTGCGATCTGCGGGAAGACTGGCCGTCTGCCGGCTGGGAGATGTCCGGCTGACAGCGGCGGATCTCTATTAATCTCGTTTGGCGAACGGGGCCCGCCTCGTGACGGACCGTCGCGTCGCGTCGATTCGCGTCCGTCACGGTCCTCCTCGCCGACCGGTCACCCGTCGATGGACGGCTGCTCGATTTCACGCTCGCGACAGGGCACGTTTCGCGATTGGCCACGTCCCGAGAGTACTTTTTTCCTTTCCACCCCTACGCCTACGTAGGGAGGAACGAGGGTAAATCGAGGGACGAGGGGAAATCCACGGTGGACCTCGCGGGGGCAGCGAACTCGATAGTCAATATTTGTCAGGACCTTTCGTTTTTCTTCGTCTCTATATATACATTTAGCGACCATCGAAAGCTCGGCCAACTCGGGGAGATCTTGTTTTTATTCCCTCCCGAGGGAGTTCGTGTTTACCGGACAGTTTAGCTGTACTGAGGATTTCGCATTCGAACGTCGCGATCCACTCTGATTAAAGGGTTAATCAGAGTCCCCTAACTTCTTGGGAGGCTTGGCTGAAGTCGGTCAGTGTTGGTCGACGTTATCGTACAGCAGCCGCACTTGTATCATATTTATTAATGCTCTCTCGCTTAAATTGTCATATTGCGAAGGTTGATTTTACTTTAAGAGCGAGTCCGCTCTCGGTTCTTCCCGTTCCGAGAGGATATTAGATTAGAAATTATAATAGGCCAATTTTTTTATGTTTGCCGATTGTTATTGCAAAATTTATTACCCTCTATTATCGACTTATCAGTACGCAATCTGAAAGCGTCAGAAGCGTGTTATTCCTCGAATTCGCGGCTTGATATACGATTTGAAACAGTAATGTCCATTTTTATCAATGCAGATTAAGCTCAATTTCGGTTTAACTTACTTTTTATCTTTTTCTAATGTCCATTTCTATAATATACTAATATAGATTAACTTTAATCTCTTAAGTTTAACGTACTTCTTATTCTTTTCTAGTTCTTAAAATTAGAAAAATATAAAAATCAATTAAACCGAGATTAAAGTTAATCTACATTGGTAGAAATAGACATAATTCTATGAATTAATTAAACCGAGATTAAAGTTATTTTGCATTGACAGAAATGGACGTAAGAGGATCTTTCCTCTCGATTGGATATCCATCCCAATCTGGGACAGATATCTAATCGATACACGCGATCATTTCATAAAAGATGAATGTCTCGTATTTCTAGTAGAACCTTCCATGACTCTTTCGTTCCCCTAACGATATTTTTGTTGCTGGAATCCGGGATGGAGAAGAAGAACGAAGAAGAAGGGACAAAAGGGAAAGGACTATCCATTCCCCCCTGCTTTTTTTCCAGGGGGGATTCATTCGTCCGGTCGCCAGCATCATCGCATCTGCAGACTATACACCGGGAGATCTCTCTCCCTCTCCCTTCTCCCCCAATCTCGCCCTCCGCGCTCGTTAGCATCCGCGCTACCGTCAGGGATCGTTGAGAGGTCCGCGCGAGAGGTCATTATCATTACCTATAAATTACCGCGCGCGCGAATCTCAATCTCGCTCGCCGCAACCCACGGGGGTAAGACGGGCGAGGGGACGTTACTCGATGAAGCTGTCCCAGTGGCGTACGGAGGGCGAAAGGGAGAGAAAACGAGAAATGTATCTATCACGAACTTCCTAAGGAAAATATACGGACGTAGGCAGTTAAAGGAATAAATTATTAAATAAAAAGTACGTCGTCGTTGCCATTTTTTTTTTATCGCGGGATTATGAAAACGAGGGTACTGGGTTTCACACTGGTTCTTATATTAATTTTTCGCACCATTGTGTGCAATGCATTTTTTTAAAAATTAATTTAGTTAACAGAATACGAGGAATCGGAGCCGAGAAATCTCGTATTATAATTATCAGCGATAAACGGGAAATATATAACGTGTATCTCTGTATTCCGGTACCGATATATTTAATTGTTACTCAATTTTCAAAATAAGAAGTTCGTTTATTCGTTCAAGAGGATATAACTATTTACTCATTAACTACTTGTTTTGTTTGTAAAAAAAGAAACTAATATATTTTTCTATTTAAACCTGTCGGCAAAATGTTAATTATTCCATTATTATTACAGTAAATTTTTCTATCGAATTATGAGATTTATTAAAATAATTTCTAATAAGGGATCGACAGGCATCCAAAATAATCCACGTCATTACTCATATATCAATCCTTGATTTAAAGGAAAGCGACCACTGTATTTGAATAATCGAGATTCGATTATCGGAAATAATCGACTCGTAGTCCAGTCGATCTGCAAAAATCTCGATTAGCCGAGTGTTATCTTTACATGAATAGGTTAGTTTGATTTTTAACCTAAAATCATTAATTAAAAACTTGCGACTGAAAGAACCGGTTGGAAACACGGTAATAAGTTTAAGCTTATCCTGAACATTAAAAAAAATTAAAAGCTTGCAATTAATATATATATATATACCAATCAAAAGTTTAATCTGAAGATATTGGCCTTTGTTTTTATGAAACAGGTAATGATCCAGAACTTGCACTTTAATTTTTACGTTGATTATATAATTACAGAATTAAATTGAACGTTGCTTCTATATTTTCGTCCATCTCTGTATTATAAATACAATATTTTAACAATTGTTCAATAATATTCCAGTTTCGTACAATTTATAATTGTGGTTCAAATACCTCCACGAATTATTGTTTTTATGTTTTTTACTGAAAGTATTATGTTTTTAATACTGTTATATATATTTTTGCAGGATGTCTACTAAATCAAGAAAGAGTTTGTCGTCGTGGCAACAGTGCGACAAGTGTAAATGCGTTCTGGCGCAAAAGGATGTTTCTCTGCATGAAGCAAAGTGCCCGCCTTCCACAGAAAATTGGGATCATCCTTTCATCCACAATGGAGTTTTGTACAGCACGATAGAAGTCTTCCAGACGCAAGGTATGCAACCATTGACCCTTGTAATCAATTAACACAATTTTCACTCACATCTGTCTTCAACTTCATTGTTGTGCATCCTGCAGAATTACCCAAACGCATTTCCGAGAAGGACGCTGATGACATTGTGTTTGTGTCGCAGTTCACTTTGCAACTGTGCGAGATTGCGATTGGATCGCCTACCGTAGTCGTGACGAAGGACGAGGTAGTTATCAAAACGGCCTGGCCAACTGGCGACAAAAGTTTGACAAGTGTTTCTTTAACGAAGCACGGTGAGCCAACTTACTCTCTTCTCTTCGACTTCTTGAGTTTAACTCGGGGGGGAATAATTAACAGTTGCGTTTCATTATTTTCAGCCATTGAGCTAAATAATATGTCAGGATTGGTCAAAATATGTTCCTTGACATCCGACGTCCACATCGCTAAAGAAATTGTAATCAGTCAACAGGGAAAGCGCTTGGTATCTGACGTAAGCGTGGAACTGGACAATACCCTAAAATATTTTAACGAGCACAAGATATTCACTGTGGGCAACAGGATAAGTGTGCCATATTACGGAAAGAAGTTGATATATAAAATTGTTCAGATCAAAGGAGAGGAAAGCAAGAGTAAGCAAACCGAGGCGGTGGATGTAGACGAGCTATCAAAAGCTTTCGAAGAAATAAATCTAACAAACCCCTCTACAAAAGTGGCCTTTTACAAAGCGCTATACACGACGAAATGGACAATCATGGATACTGCGGATAAAAATGAAGAAAATGTTCCGAAAAAGAGGTATACAGTTGAAGATATAGGTGGATACGACGATCTTATATCCGACATAAGAGACGTAGTTGCGATAGGCATTGGCAGATATAGGAGCATCGAGCACTTCAGTGTCAAAGGAATGTTGTTGTACGGACCTTCTGGCGTCGGTAAATCCATGATAGCTAACGCTATAGTCTCAGAATGTAACGTTAACACGTTCACCGTGCACAGTTCGGACATTTACAGCAAGTCTGTCGGTGAAACGGAAGGTAAACTCAAAGAAGTGTTCAGCGAAGCAATATCGAGCGCTCCCAGTATAATACTGTTGGAGGATGTGGACAGCCTGTGCCCTAGAAGAAACAGCTCCAGTACAGATCATGAGAAGAGAGTCCTCGCTCAATTAGTAACGCTTTTCGACGATCTGCAAAGAACCATTAGCAACGTGTTGGTAGTGGCTACCACCGCAAAGCCGGATCTCGTGGACAGGTCTCTGAGGAGACCTGGCAGATTGGACATGGAGTTTGAGATTTATGTACCGACCCCAAACATGCGTACGGACATACTAGTGAAGTTACTGAGGAAGATCCCCAATACGCTTTCGCACGAGGACGTACAGAGTATCTCGTCCGTTACTCACGGCTTCGTTGGCGCGGACCTGTACGGTTTATGCTCCAAAGCTATAATCAACGCGGTGAAACGCCATCAGAAAGATAAGGCTACGTTCGACGATGAGCCGAAGGCGACGATGACAGATTTTCATTATGCTCTGACTACAACGAAGCCTTCAGCTATGAAGGAAGTTCTGATAGAGGTACCAAATGTGAAGTGGTCGGACATCGGTGGGCAAATGAAGTTGAAGGAGAAATTAAAACAAGCCGTCGATTGGCCGCTGAATCATCCCGAGGTGTTCGTAAGACTCGGCATTAAGCCTTTTAGAGGCGTTTTAATGTACGGACCGCCGGGATGCTCGAAGACCATGATCGCGAAAGCTCTCGCTACCGAGAGCAAGCTTAACTTTCTGAATATTAAGGTAAGTCACTCGAAACACTTATTTATTACCATTGCTACATCGTGTAATTGTTTGCAGGGCCCCGAGCTATTCTCGAAATGGGTAGGCGAGTCCGAGAGGGCTGTAAGAGAAGTATTTCGAAAAGCGAGACAAGTCGCACCGTCCATCATATTTATCGACGAGATAGATGCACTAGGTGGTGAAAGAAGTTCGTCTTCCGGTGGTAGTGGCAGCAACGTACAGGAACGAGTATTAGCCCAATTACTGACCGAACTCGATGGTGTTACTGCTTTAGGCAACGTCACGCTAGTAGCGGCTACTAATCGACCGGATAAAATTGACAACGTAATATCTCTCATCTTATGATTTTAAAAGTATATAGAATTAATTTTATGAACTAGTGTCTTTGGTTACAATTTTTTTACAATGGAAAAGAAAAATATTCAACAAACTCTATCTTCACATTACTTAAATACTTATTATTTAAGAGTAATCATTGAATTTACATCTGAATAATATTTTTAGAGTATTATATTAAATTTCCTCCAACCTTTATAAAAAAAGCAGAATAAATTTAGCAGTGTACAAAAAATATTTCGAAAATAGTGATGTCAAAGAATAGTAATGATATGAAACAGTAAAACGCAAAACTATAAATATATAAAAATAACTTAATTCTCTGAATGTTTTAATAGTTTCTAATTATCGAATATTATTTACTTATCCTTTTAATTATTTTTTTATCTATACAGATTATTATAATTGATGAAGTAATTGAATAATTCGATCTTTTTTTTTTTTTTTTGTAACAGCAAAAAGTGTATAATTTCTCAATTATATCTTCATTATCTGTAATATCGTTAATTGCAACAATAATTATTTCAGGCTCTCCTCCGGCCTGGACGATTAGATCACATCATATACGTGGGGCTGCCGGATGACGAAACCAGACGAGAAATATTCAACATAAAATTGCGAGATATGCCGATCGCGGAAGAAGTAAACATCGCGGATTTGGTCAGTCTGACGGAAGGTTACACCGGCGCAGAAATTCAAGCGATATGCCACGAGGCTGCCATGAAGGCGTTGGAGGAGGATCTTGAGGCTACTGTTATTACCAAAGAACATTTCATCGCCGCGTTTAGAACCATCGGTCCTAGAACGCCTGTTTCCCTGATAAAGATTTACGAGGACTTTAAAAATAAAGCTTTATGAGAGAATTATGTGAGAGGATATGTATGAAATATGAATGTATTTTTTCTGCGAGAAAAGAGATCTTTTGGATTTCAATTATCTCACGATTCTCTGCTTTTTAGGGAAGGAAAAAACGCAAGAGGAACGAGTCTAGTACAGACTTATACGTAGATTCGACGAGCTAATTAAATTAATTGAATCTTAACAATTAGGACGTTTGAAAAATGGACTTTTACTTGAATTTTATGTGACAAGGACAGACCGCAGGGATCGAACAGAATATCGTTTTCATGCACTTTTTACTCTTTGATAATCTTGTGTGCATACGTAATCTCGTCGCGGGTCTAATTATCCTCTTCAAATCCATTCAACGCTCATTATTCGTTTGCTGAAGATTAACAATGAGTACAATGACGTATGCACGCATACACATGCATCTCGACAACAAGAATACGAAGAGCGACGGCGCGCGCGCGCCGACAGATCACGTCGTTTCTTTGAATGCATATTTAAAACGTCGTGCAATTCATTCCCCCCCCCCCCCCCCCCGATGACGTGGGAGACTACGCTAATCACCGCTGTCGAAACCGCGTGATAACGGTGACGGTAATGATAGTAATGATAAGTTTATCGAGCGCAAACAAATGAACAGCGAGATAGAGGTCAAGGGCGGCTCTTCCAATTCTCCCGCCACACGATTAACCCGACAGCCCATGCCCCATGGTTTCTTTTTAGATCGCGAGGTTCGCCGGAACGTGGAAGTCGTGGAACGGTGTATCTGGCTGCGACAACAGTCGAAGTCTTCCCGCGAGTCGCAGGAGAAAAAGCGAGAAAGGCGATCGCATTAATCATTAATCAGCTCAGGTATGTATATTGTATGTATGTACGTATGTCGTGTGTCTCCGCTATAAACCACAATTTGCGTCTCTCTCTCTCTCTCGCGCGCGCTCTTTCTTTCTTATTCTTTCTCTCTCTCCAGATGTTTGTTGATTTATAAGCGTCCCACTGTTTGCAGCCGTTATCGCGTCCCGCGTTACACGTTGACGGAACTGGGGAGAGCTATGTGCGTGACGAGGAGGCTGCTCGCACGTCGGTAAAAGGAGGAAGGTGAAAACTGACGCGAATCCCCGAGTGACGACGTTCCTCGAATTCTTCAGGATCGTCGAATTGTGCGATGAGACGTCGCTCCTCGGCCACGAGGAAGGAGAGCAGCGTTCACTTCGCAGTCCCACGTTGACAGATTCGCCCCTCGGAGAGATAACCTCGCGAAGGACCAAGTTTCGCTGCTGCTTTCTGTCCCATGTAAATACGCTACCGCTCGTTTCACACCTCTCTGCCTTCCCGACTGTTAATTGCCTCCTGATAATTAGTGAACGTCGCGTAACGTCAGCGCGAGACATGTAAAAGATAATCGTTACTTCGTGTCGAACAGCGCCTAATTTTGGTACTCCAAAGTCTCGGAAAATTAATAACAAGATTGTAATGGGGTCAATTTTTTTTTCAATAATGCAATCTTACAAAATGATGTATGCCTTTAAACACCGAGATCGATTAGAGCCTAGTTTATCTGTTTAACATCTTATAGATTGTAATGATGTAAAAGATAATTTTTTTACACGTGACTTTGGCAAATGAGTTTATATCTGGAAGAAAATTATTAGGACCAATGAAGTTAAGTGCATAACAATAGATTTGTTCGTGTTGCTTGAAATTCTCAAAGGTTCATGCACTTAAAACGAGATAAATATACATTGGGGCGTTGGAGAAAGGAAAAGCGTAGATTCTAAATGCACAAAGTACAAGCATTATGAACAGACTATTGTCACAAGATTAAAAACGATAGAGAATAAATAAGCAATTGTCGTTGTTAATGGCAATTTGTTTATAAATAGCCTTGATATCGGTTAATGTTTGGTTTCAAGAGCCAAGTTTCAGAAATACAATATTAACTATTGTATTTCTGAAACTTGACTCTTGAAACCAAACTAACATATATATTAGCAATAACACAGACAATTTTACAAATATTTACATAATTGTTATTGTAACAGATCCGTCTTGGGTAAGATGTCGTTGATCGAGGGAGTGGGCGATGAAGTCACAGATTTCTTCATCGTCATGACCGTACTGTTTGTGGGATGGCTCGCTTGGTGCTCTACGAGTATAGCGGAACAGCCACTGATACGTACGGTACTTATACTGCGCGACCGGGCGCCAACGCGTATTGCGTCACTAAGAGCTCATGCGAACACGAGTAATCTCAATGTCCAAGACGCTGGTCGGCCGCACAGTTCAGAAACGGCGGAAGAGGAAACTCTGGAGACAGCTTCGAATAATAGCGATGCTACACAGTCAAGCTGTCCAAATGCAGCTGCCGTGGGTAAATATTCTTTTCGTTTCTCTCTCCTTTGCGTAAGTGGTACGTAATAAATCCTTTCAATTATAATGGCACTAGATACGAGCGAATCGCTTCAAGAAGTTCCGAGATCACCGGAAGTTCCGAGATCTACGACGGCGGAGGAAGTACTTATCGAAGCCATGGATTCGTTCGGCAATGCTGATCGGTCGTTACTACAAAGAACTGCTAAGGCAGATAATCCCGACGCGTTAGACCAAACTACTAGTAGTACGTCGGAATGTGCGTCGGAAGAAGCGATAAGCGACAACAATTCACCGTTGAACAATGAAATTACCATAAAATTGAAATTCATAAACGACGATCAGAAAGTGGTCACGGGAAGTTTGAAAGAAATGTTGGGTGATTTTAAAAGGTAATCCTGGTTTAGGGTACATTTATATCATGACAAAGTTATAGCACAGTTTTTGTTACGCTCTCTAACAAAAATTCAATCTTTTAATAATATTTCTCATCTCATGCCCATTATCTTATTATCATGATTTATCTTTGTGTTTTTCGTAGGAGGCACTTTCAAATGGAATTGGAAGCACGTAAGGCAGTGCGATTAGTATTCAATGGCCGCGTATTGCAGCCCGACACTCAGACCCTCGAGCAGTGCGGCATGTTCAACGATTGCGTGGTTCACTGTTGGGTGCATACACCGCGACCGGCCACCGTACCGTCGTCCACGCTCGACAACTCGTCGTCCATTTACTTCAATTCCCAGCCGTTCTCGGATCTACCCACCGGCACGGGGATGACACATTCGATACACAACGAGTGGGACTTGAGCCGGCTCCTAGTAAGCCTTCTGACGATCCTCCTAGGTATGGCGTGGTACTCGCGATATCACTACGCTCAACTCTTCACCGCGACGACCACGCTCGCGCTCTTCGCGCTCACCGCGATCTTCACCGTCTCTCTGTTTAGTAACTTCTTTCCCGATCAGGATAACATTCGGAACGTAGAATGATACGATGATGACGACGACTACGACGACTACGACTACTACGACTATTGAGACTACTGAGACTACCAAGTTGCAATTTTAATAAAAGCACCTTAAATGCGAACCGGTATAATATACATTTTAACGTACCACGTATACTACAAGTTTAACGGAATCAATCAAACGGTAATCTTAGTCGTCGAGCATTTGCTTTCAATGTGACACCCTCGAGATCAAGTTTATCGTTGATGATGACGAGTTCACTGCAGTTTGTGATTTTCGTCTTTCTTGGTATTAATCTCGAAGGTATAAAACACCGATTGCGGAGTAATGGCAACATGCAATGCATATTTCATTGGTATATTCTTGGATTCTAATTAAACTCGTTACATACAAGAGGCGCGTTAAATTATCACATAAATTCTAGTGTGGCGTTTCTTGCAGAAAATTTGAAAGGAACTTTTATAGTAACGACAGCAGATGATCTGTCTAACATACTATATCATATGTATATTTAAAATGTATGTATAATGGATATGTTATAGATTTATACACCTGTATAAATAAAGTATACAGGGCCTCCGTTAAATTTAAAATAATTTAATGAGTAATAAAACTCAAGATATTTACGTTCAAATACTAATTCTTAAATAATAAACAATTTAAGTTTGTCGTTTACAAACTCTCATCCCGCTCTAAAGAATGTAACAATATGAACAATGAACGTGACACTATTGCTACAGCCCTCGAAAATAACTCGTGAATTTTAAACAAAGATATTATTGAAGAACGATTGCATTTCAACATTCGTTCAAGCATAATTTCCTCTCCTTTTACTCATTAAATTCTTTTAAACTTGAGGACCCTACATATACAAATATTTTCCGCAAGAAATATTGCTTTGTGGTGTTCACATTACAAGATAATTGGGGAAATATTCTGTATCATAAAATAAGTTTCTGTGAAAGTGTGCAATTTTCTTTGCAAGATACATATAATTCTGAAAGGCTAACTCCGTGCAGTGAAGAAGAAATAAATTAATAGTTTATTTCTCCGATTTTCACTACGACTAACTCTAAATTGTAAAATGAGAGGATTATAGAAATATTTTCTACATGTAATTACTTAGGTATTTTCTTCGATTTTCTAATGCATTATATTGTTGGTGCTGTGCGTGACTCGTAAACGTTTTGATTCGCCGAATTTACTAAAATTACTTTACATGCGTTTTTAACGCGTTGACTGCCACGTCGTTCAAATATGATTATTATTCATCTTCATGAAAAACTCCCTGGAAGCTAAACACGTTTTCTTTTCTAACATTATTCTTTTTACCGCAAAACGCGACAAGGCTTCTTTGTAATTTATATTTGAATGATTGAACGCTCTCAAAAACGAGGACTGTCATTTGTGCATTAATGACGCTGTATGACATGGCAGTCAATGTGTAATGGAAATGTGGGCAATTATGCCTAATAACGCGTGAATTGCAGTTACCATTAGTATAAAGCGAGTTTATTTGAAATAATTTTGTATTGATAAGAAGGAATTGTCCGCGATCTCTACCTGAAAAATCTACTTACGTTATACTTATTTGTACATGAGAAACAATTGCAGTGTATTAATAAAATCAATCTTTTCTAAAAAAAAAAAAAAGGAATTAAATTACTAATACTACGGATATTCACGTCAGATTCCGAAAGGAGCATGAAAATATAAGTTATAAGTTTCGTCAAAAGCGCTTATGGCATAACACGGGCGTGACATAAAGGAATAATATATTATGGTCTCTGACCAGTGTACTATATAATTTGTTAGAGTTAAATTAATAGTTATAATATATATATATATACGATTGTTTTAGTTAATGCCAATAAATGTCTATTTATTTGATACTTTTATCATAGTGCTCTCCTTGTTTCTTAGCGATAAATATACATGTAAAATTTTGGATACTGGTATTTTAAGACAGATTTATGTTCATCTCTCATCAAATTACCTGTTATCCCTTATTCCCTTTTTATACAGTAGTCACAAGTCATTTTTTACAATGTTCCAGCGATGATGCACAAATCGAATACGATGACAAAAATAGAAAAAAAAATGACATTAAAAGTGCAATTGTACAATTGTTTTTATTCTTTAATTCTTTTATTCTTTAATTCTTTTATTCTTTAATTTACAAAATAGCCAATGTGTATAAATTCTCATGAAAAATATATTTACTTTAAATCACGTAACGCCGTGGTTTGTTATAAGCTATGTATTAAATAAATACATTGTAAAATGTTAACTTAAATCATAAATAACGTTTTCGAACATGTTTCGCAGTAAATACTTTTGTTGGAGAAGGAAAATTAAATAGGATTCACTATACCTACGTCTTTCGCTTGACTTGCAAATGCAGTAACGTAAAATGTAATTTTTTTAGAAACAAAAAGAAACCTCAAAAAATATATAAAGAAACCTTAAAAAAAACAATGCAGATTTAGTCCTCACTCTCCTTAACACATTGATAAAATCGTAAGCCAGCGAAAGTCGCTTTTCACCACGTCAAAACAGCTATGTTGACCTCAATACTTCCAGCGTTTGTTTGTTGAATATATTTTTCTCCACTGGCGTGTCGTCCATCCTTCTGGTAAGTTTATTAGAATTAAGATACAAATTATACGAACAGCCGTAAATACCGAATACCAGATCGATCTCCCGTTTCAGACGTTTGAACGTGATAGGCCCCAGCTGCGAGTCGTACAACAGAATCTTATCCTTCGAGGACGAGCCGTATCGCGGTTGCATGTTCTTGAGCGTCACGTTGACGTAGTCTACAGAGGGCTGCGATCCCGACGACGTCGCGCCGTCGCCCTGTTCGGACGTACCGGCCTGTGTCCTGGCCAACGCGAGCCTCATGTTCACGCCCTTGATGTTCTGCATCTCCTCGATAATCACGGTGGCATCGGCCGGCAGCTCCGTCATGTCCCTCTGCCGGGTCTTGGTCGCGTTCTCGATGAACTCCTTGTGGCTGACGACCACCCTGACCAGGTTGCTGCTCGTGTCCTTGATCTCGTAATATGCGACGGCCTCGTCGGCGGGCACGAGCCGCGCCTTCTTCCGCAGCTTCTGCACCCGATTGATCACCTCCCGCGCTATCCCCTCGTTGTGCATCGCCTCGTCGGCCGTGACGTCCAGGAGGATCAGAATGTTGCCCTCGCTATGGGCGTCGTACTGCTTCGACAGCTGCTCGGCGGCCGGGCCGGTGAAGCTGAACATCAGACGTAGGTCGTGCTCCTCGAGCTTGTGGCCCTGCACGACGATCTCCCTCGTGGCGATGAACTTCTGCAGCTGTTCGTCGGACAGCTCTTTAATAGCTTGGATTATCTGCTTGAACTCGCCCTTCAAACGAGCCCCAAGGGTCTTGTGGTCCGGTTCTGCCCTCAAGGTCACGCCGTACTTCTGCTTGTCGGTGGTGACAGTCAACTTCTTGACGTTGAGCTCCTCGAGGATGTACGACTCCAGCGAAACGATGTTCTCCAGCACCTCGGCATCCCGATGGATCACCACGATTTCCGGCAAGGGATACTTGGTGGGTATGACCTTCCTGTCCCGCACGATGCGACCTAGCTGGATGACCGACTGCATGTGCGACACAGCCTTCTCTATGTCCTTGTTGATCAGATAATCACGCGGATTTGGTATCAGTTTGTAGTGCACACTACCTTGCCAGTCATCTTCTTTAGCGTCAGAATTCAGTGAGGACTCCCCACCTGCAGACTCTTCAGGCAGAACCCACTTGGATAATCGCTGAAACATAAATTCCGTCAGGAACGGCGTGAACGGCGCGTATGTCTGCACCATCGTGTAAACCGCCAGGAACAGAGTCGTCAGTGCATTCTTGCAATCCTGCGCGCCGTCCTCGCCCTTGACACGCTTTCTGTTCATTCTCACGTACCAATTTGTGAGATTGTCAATGTACTTTATCAGATAGGGCACCACGGTGTACAGCCTGTACTCCTTCATCTCTTTTTTCAGAAAGACCAACAGCGATTGCGTGAAAGATATGATCCACTTGTCCATTATATTGCTGGAACAGGGATCTACCTTCTCGTCGAATACGAACCTGACCCCCGTCTCCTCGTACTGCTCGATGTTCTGAAGGAGGAAACGGAACGCGTTGTACCACGGCAGAAAGACGTCCTTGATCACGTCCCGGACACCCTCCTCCTTGAACTTGAGATTCTCGGCTCTCACGACCGGCGAATTGATCAGATAGAGTCGCAGGGCGTCCGCCCCGTACTTGTCGACCACCTCCATCGGATCGGGATAATTCTTCTTGCGCTTCGACATCTTCTGGCCGTCGGACGCGAGCACAAGACCGTTCGCCACGAGATTCTTGTACGGCGCCTTGCCGAACAGCGCGGTGGATATCACCAGGAGGGTGTAGAACCAGCCGCGCGTCTGATCGATACCCTCGGCGATGAAGTCAGCCGGGAAATACGTGTCGAATTCCACGCGGTTCTCGAACGGGAAGTGCATCTGCGCGTACGGCATTGAGCCGGACTCGAACCAGCAGTCGAATACCTCGGGCACGCGGCGCAACGGCGGCTGGCCCGGCCGTCGCGACGGTATCGTCAGGTGATCGATGTTCTCGCGATGAATGTCGTCCACTTTCGTGCCGGTCAGCCTCTCCAGCTCCTCAATGCTGCCCACGCACACGGTCTCCTCCCGATCCTCGGAGATCCACAGCGGTATGGGATTGCCCCAGTAGCGGTTCCTGCTGATCGCCCAGTCGCGCGCGTCGCGCAGCCAGTTGCCGAATCGTTTCTCCTTCACGGTGTCCGGCACCCAGTAGGTCTCGCTGTTCGCCGTCAGCAGCCGGTCCTTGATCACCTCCACCTTGAGGAACCAAGACGGCACCGCCTTGTAGATTAGCGGCGTGTCGGTACGCCAGCAGAACGGATAGCTGTGCTTCACCGTGCCGCTCACGACCAGCCTCTTCCTGGCCTGCAGATACTTGATTATCTCCTTGTCCGCGTCCTTGACGTGCC
This sequence comes from Leptothorax acervorum, assembly GCA_035220615.1. NCBI lineage: Eukaryota > Metazoa > Arthropoda > Insecta > Hymenoptera > Formicidae > Leptothorax > Leptothorax acervorum. Next base: position 15,993 of record JASTWQ010000002.1, on the reverse strand, counting down.
TGCCGAGGAAGTCGCTGACCGGCTGCGTGAAGCAGCCGCAGCTGTCCACGGGGCAGGCGATCTCCTGGTCCTTGCTTATGATACCGGCCTCCAGGCAGCAACGGAAATCGTCCTCGCCGAAGTACGGGGCTTGATGAACGACGCCGGTTCCGGTCTCCGCCGTGACGTAAGTGTCGTTCAGCACCCTGAAAGCACCTTTATCTCTGTAATGCAGAAAATACGGAAACGGCGGTTCGTACGCCTTCCCTTTCAGGTCTACGCCCTTTCTCCTGTTGACTATAACGTGAGAACCCTTAAGGGTGTTCAACTGGGCCTCCAATATGATGTAAACGTCACCGCTCTTCTCGTTTCTCGCCTCCACGTATTCAAAAGTGGGATTCACGCACAGCGCCAGGTTACTGGGCAACGTCCAGGGGGTGGTGGTCCAGGCGAGCAGGGACACCCCGGGCTCGTCCAGCAGGGGAAAGGCCACGATGACCGACGGGTCGACCACGTCCTTGTAATTCTGGCCCGCCTCGAAGTTGGACAGCGGTGTGTTGCACGCGGTGGAGTACGGCATCACCTTGATACCCTCGTATACCAGGCCCTTGTTGTACAGCTGCTTGAACACATACCAGATGGACTCCATGTACCACGGGTACATGGTCTTGTAGTCGTTCACGAAGTCGATCCACCGTCCCATCCGGCCGACGATCCTCTGCCACTCCACGGCGTACCTCATCACGATGTTACGGCACTCACGGTTGTACGCGGCGATGCCCATCCTGGCGACGTCGTCCGGACCCTTGATACCAAGCTTCTTGTCTATCTCGTTCTCCACCGGCAGGCCGTGGCAGTCCCAGCCGAATCGCCGCTCCACGTGATAGCCGTTCTGATAAGCGTACCTCGTCACGATGTCCTTTATCGTACCGGCGAGGATGTGGCCGTAGTGCGGTAACCCCGTGGCGAACGGCGGCCCGTCGTAGAACGAGTACCTCGGCCGGTCGCTCGAAAGGCGCATACTCTCTCGGAACACGTCTTTTTTCCTCCATGATTCCAACGTCGCATCCTCCTCCCTCGCGAAGTTGATGGTCTCCGGGAGGTTTGACCTCCCGGGAACGGGTCTCTCGGCGGGCATCTTTGGCACGATGTTCCGTACCGGCTGGAACTTGGCTGGAACCCTCGTACCAGAAGCTGACGCAATTTAAGTACGTGGATTGACGTAACCTCCGAGGATGCTGAGACGGAATGGAACTCAGTAACTCACGTGCGCACGCGTAAACGGGTTGTTGAAGGTGTCACGCAAGGTGGTTCCGCACGCGGATTGGCTGTCGGCGGAGAAAGTCCTCGGGACATCGGAAAGTGTGTGTATTCGTGAGCCAATCAGCACCACGCCCGAATTATCTGTTGGATACACGTGAATGTCCCGCGAACCACGTGCTAACCTCAACTCGAGGTTATGTTTGACGTAATCTCGCGTCTCAGAAACGAAAAAATACATATTATCAAAAATATCGACATAAAGTTTATTTCAATGTATATAATCATTATTTAACAGATAGTCAACATACGTGTTGAAGAAAGCATTTCCGGAAGCAACGTATGTACATACGTGAAAAATGCACAATGCGCACACAGAAAAAAAGGTGATATTAGAATTTATTTGAATTTTCGAAAAATAATCGTCGAGAGTTATCAGGAACGTATTTTTATATAAGAGGTAACCTAAACTGAAGTAGGTTACGAATTTAAATATTTATACTTAGCAGCCGACTTCGCGATATTAGAAAAAGTCCGTGGCGCAAATTTCAAAATAATTTATTTCTCTTGATTTTTTTTTATTTAAATATTCGCATATTAGATTTTTTTTAAATGTCATTACAGGTTGTTATACGATTAATATCTGTTTTTACATATCTTTACAATTGTTCGTTAAAATATAATACTGTTAAAGTATTTGTCAAAGTAATGTTAAACAAATCTTTTCATTCTTAATTCTTCGCCGATTTAAGTACTGTAATATGTTAATGTAACACGGCAATTGTATCCTAATAATTAAATGGCAAATGTCAACTTTAGAGAGAGATAAGTAATACTTTAAGAAGAAAGATCTTATATACGTAGTATCAAAAAGCAATTACAGTAGTGAAAAATTTCGTATATCTAATTCTTAAGTACGAACTATTAATTTCTTTGGACTACAGGAATGTATCGTTCCTTCACTCGACTATAAAATCTTACAGAAATTATATAGAAGGTATATACACGTATGTATAACGTAAAAAGAAAAGAGGTATTTACAATATTTTGTCATTCCGAAAAGATATATAAATATATATATCACTTCAGGTAAATCTGACTAGATATCGAGATACGCAAGCAATCTAAATTCACGATTGATGCATGACATGCTGCACTCTTTGTCGCTGACCGCCAACGTAAATCACTTGTCTCGGCTCGTCCGGGTGAATGAGCTCGTCCGTGTGCTTCCACCGCCACTTCTTCTCGCTCTCCTTCACCCGTCTGTGGTCGATATAACTGATGACGCAGCTCGCCGGTATCCATATGATGGCAGTGATGATTATCACAGCACCGACTATATTATCTTTCAGGAAGCGCATAACTTTATTGATGTTTATATCCTCGATGATGTCCCAGAATCGTTCCACCACGTCTTGGATTGTCTTCTCGCACACACCCTAAAAGAATGTGCGTGTAATACCTGGATACTAGTAGAAATTGCTCTTATTTTTATTGAATATATTACTATGATGTATCTTACTTTGTTACAAAAACCTTGAATGCACGGTGTCCCATCGGGTAAAATATCTTGCGGGTCTATCGGGAAGCACGTTTCATTCAAACTCATCCTACAGCATCTCTTACACGCATCGGCGACTATTAATAAAATCCGCAAATTAATAATTATATACCGTACCTTTCAACATAAAATCAAAATTAATTATATAATGTAGAATTGACAGTAAAAGAATTCCCAGTTTTTTGGCTTTTCTTCAATTTTAAAAATATCCATAAAATAATACATGAAATCTTCAATTTCGATTAAATCGGGATAAATTATAAAATCTCAAAGATAGAAGTTTGTAGAAATGAGTTAATAAACAAAAATTCCACTCTTTCCGGTGTGAAAAGATGATACGGATTAATATATGTGCACATAATAAAATATTTCCGTTTATACTTGTATGATATGTAGTACGTACTAGTATCGCACATGCAGCTTTGTAAATTTTGGGTCTCGCAGTACGGCACACATTTGCCTAGACGGCATTGACCACGTTCGAGACAACCGGTGCCGTCCTTCATAGGCGGGGATCTCGGGCATTCGCTAGACGCTCCGGTGCAGCGCGATTCCTGCTCGCAAGTGGCGTATTGCGCGTCGCGGCATTTCACGCCCGCAGGCATATACGCGCAGCTCTGACAGCAAGGAGAGTTTTTGTCGCTGTCGAAAGAAACAAAACGTGTGCCATTGTATAAATACCCTAAATATACTTTAATCGTAAAAAATAGAAGAAATGAATACGCAGGTATGATTCCAAGTGTGGCTTACCTGCAAACTGCTCCTTGATTACTTCGAAGCTTACAATTTTTGTCGCAACACGAGTCATTGTCTTCCGTTCCTAATAGGCCCGCGTCGCACTCTTCATCGCCCTCGACTCTTAAATTACCGCAGAACGATTCCTCCGGCTCTGAGAAACAGCGTCCAGATTTGGCTTGCAAAACCTTCCTAATGGATCGCAGGCTGCACGGAGAAAATCTCTATGGAAAAAGAACCGTAAATCCGTATAAAAAACCGTGCATAAACTTATATACAAATATACGTAGCATGTGGGATAAAATATCTCATTTAAGAAAAGTTGAAGTATCCGATGCATCATATTTATGATAAAAATTACAGCGTGAATAAAGCATATACTCTACCTTATTATTTACATCGTAGCCACTAACGCTGTAAGTATACATCAAGTAAGATCCACCTTGACTTGCACTTGGACTGCATTCCTGTAATAATGTCAGAAAATTAAATTGTAGACTCGGGAATTAGAAAAAAAAATTATGAGCTGAAACAACTTGTGTATAGCGATAACTAAATCATTACCGAGATATCTGGATCATGCTCGGAGCCCCAATTATGACCGAATTCGTGTGCTGTAACCAGATCCGCTTCCCTTGTAATTACTCTCTGTCCATAATGATTTCTGCTGGAGCTCAGTCCCGAGTTCAGATACAATGTGTATCCGTTTTTGAAATACTCTGCAAGAGAATATCAATTCTCTATTGAGAAATCCAATATCCATGTAAATATCATTACATACTTCGTCGTTGTATAAATGTTAGAGTAATGTGCGCGAGAGACAGAATGCAGAATGATTCTTTAGTGTACCTGGTGTGCAGATACCGCCTACCGAATTTCTACGAGGAGATCCTACATAGGCTAATCCGAGGATACCACCCTCGAACTTGAGATCGGTAAACAAGTGAGCCAAGCAGAAATCCTTATGGCTATATTCTCGACTGAACACCTGCATTAACGCGATAACATCGTGAGAAGTGACACTTAATTTCAACTACGTTTAACAATGTCAATTTAACAAAGTCGATTATATTAAAATTAATTCATGAATAATTAAAAAACTTAAAGCTTCAAGGGCAACACTCTTTGCGAGCTGCATGTAATGACCTCGAGCAATGTACGGACGTCCCATTTCTCGCGAACCATATTGTAATGCGTTTCACCACCTCTCACCCGCGTCGGCTCACTGTGGACAACGATCTTTTTTATAACAAAACCCATTCCTTTGAAACCGTCCTCCTCTTGATGTTCTTGCCACAAAGTGTCATTGTAGATCTTATGTACTCTATCGATCAAACTTATCTGCAAATTAATATTATTATGATTATAGATCAATTCGTACTTACAATTATGTACCATTACATTCATATACCAGATAATTAATAGTAGTTTTTGTACTGCTGGCGCCCATCTCCTGATAAAATCGATAATCAGCGACCAGGAGTAACGGGCATCTCGTTTTTGTCGGTGTATATTCGTAAGTCTCTGTTTGCCTCTTCACTCTGCTACTATTATTATCCGTTTCTTTATCGTCCTCCTCAGAATTATCGTTTAACGTATAATCTGCGGCAGAAAGTAATATCATTAGCACAAAGCACAAGGAACATTATGTAAAATTATATTGTATCTATGTTTGTAATAGAACCGTATTGTATCTATATTTGTAATAGAACCATACTCAAGTCTTCCTTGACGTAACCGCAGGTCTTTGGCGTTCCATGCGTATGACCCTCTCCGTCTTGGTAATGCTCCCAGCTGAGTTTAACGTCCGAAGATTTATAAACAATCATCGTTTGATTATCTAAATGAGAAAGATGCCTCCAGGATGGCTGAAATACAAATTAACTTCTTTATTATAACAGACAATCTGTGTCCAAAAATTACGTAATATATATCTAATTATCTAAAATAAAGTTATGTTGCACACTTTCTTTTTTTTTAACATTACTAAAATTATGTCTATATTATTTTGGGTACGTAATCTCTTATTATAAAGCTTTAATTAATTCGTTATCTCATTGTATCGCTCAGTTAATTTACAAGGATCGTATAAATGCTTAGCTACCAATGTATACATTTTGCTCGGCTATACTTACCTCAATATGAAAAGTCTCATCCGAGATTGTTACACTACCTGTCACGATACCATCATCGATATGCATTTGAGCGTGAGACTCTATTTCTCCGAACACTCGGCCATGGTAAAAATTATCATGATCTGTGGGATAACATTACAAAATATAACAACCTGTGAATTTTTCTGTTTTGTCAAATTAAACATTACCTAAATGTACAGTTTTTTCTTTTCCATCAGCGTTGACCTCGTACGCCTTAAAGTTGGAATGTATAACTTCTCTTCTAGGTGTTAAAATTAATCTAAAGTGGCTGCAGTAGAAAGAAACATTAAGAGACCGGCATTAAAACGCAGAAACATGTTTTATTTATAATATAATTTAAGCAACAGAACAATTTGATATCTTACCGCCCATGCGTATAGAATTCCAATTCGCTTATTTTATTATATGGGTGATAACTATGCTGAATGCCTCGCTTTACAATCTTATGTTGAAAGTGAGTACTGTGAATTGTTTCATAATAACTCAAGCTTCTATGAAGCCCATCTGTTAATAACATTATAATATTAGATGACAGAACAACCAATGTAATTGCACAAGTTGATTCGCGATAAATAAACAATAAAGCTGAATTTCTTAAAATTATAACAGTAAGACAGATCTATCGTTCATTTTAGTTACAATTAAATAAATCAGCAGAATACTTAATGTCTGTTTATTATATATAACTGTAGAAAGAAGAAAAACCCAAGTTATTGTTCTGTTTTAAGTTTCACTCCTGAAAGAACTTTTATTTTCAATTGTGGACAAAGAGAGACCGCAAACGTCTCGATGTGCATAAGAATTTCTTTTCTCAGTTTTAAATGAGGGATTTGGTGTCAATTTCTTTCGTGCTGATCGCGAATCAACCTGTAGCGTGACTAATTAAAAAAAAGTCACAGTTGTCTAAAACCGAGACATGTTCAACTTACAAATACTTTGGAGAGTAACAAAAGCACAGTAGATAAATAGAGCGTTTCTCTTCTCCATTGTCGAGGGAGAGAACTAGCGCGCTTTTCCTCGTTCTCTTTCTACGATCTTAATGTTTGACAACGATCCACGACGTCGTGTCACAATTCTGTAAGTACCTTGGGCACAATCTGTGGAAAAAAACAAATTTATGGCATAATAACGTGGGTGGGAGGCGAAAAATTGGATAATGACAGATTATCTAAGCATCATTTCTCTCTATTTACATTCGTCATGATAACAATCTACACGGATACAGGGTATAGGTTATGTTCCGTCAACCATAACTTTCGGTCAACTTTCGGTCTTCGATCGATCAACGCGATAGATAGCCGAGCGAACCCGAGGCACAGTATAGGAAAGAACAGTAAGCTCACTCGCTGTCGGCAGTCGGCACCAAGGTCGGTAAATGACGCGTCGGTAGCGTCGCTACCGACGCGTCATTTACCGACCTTGGTCGGCACACACATGGTGTAATAAGAAAGGTGAACCAATGCGCATAATGGTGGAGGTCTGAGATCTTGACCAATCAGAGCTTGAGCAATTATGCAGCGCGCTGTTTAAAAGTATCAAAAATGAAATAAGATTGTGTTTAACGCAATTTGGATAAAAATATGTTTTATTTAATATCAATATTATAAAAGCGGCATAAAACTATACAGACTGTTTGTTGCATATATGTTTGAGTTTTCTTTTTTCTTTTTTGGTACAGTTTTGTTGTTGTATTTCTTTGTTAATCTGACGTAGGCGTATGTACGAACGGGTTCGTACCTTCGTACTAGGCACGCGATTAAAGATTAAGATTAATTAATTAATTAATCTTAAAGATTAAGAAAACATTCTCTCATTTATTATATCATATACATACTTTATTAATAATGCTACAAAATCATAACATTTATTTTATCTTCTTTTTCTTCAAGGCTTTTGATTTTGCAAATTTTGCTTTTTTGACTTTTTTAGCTACCACAGGCTTCTTTTTTATCTTTCTTACCTTCTTTTTTACAGGCTCTTTCAAACTTTCATTTTTATCCGCTTCAAATTTTTCTTCCATTTCTATTGCTTTCTCCAATACATCACCCTTAAATATCTCATCTGTAGGATTAAGTGCATAAGATAATTCAGGTTTATTTGCCTGTTGTACCATTTTCTGCTCCACTCTGTTTATGTACTTATTAGCAGCTTTTTTGTCAATGATTGCCGAAACTGAAAATTTTAAAATTTACAGGTAATAATAATAATAATTAAAACAAATCAATCATAATGTATTCATCAAATATAAAATACGAATATTATATTACCTTGGCAGGGGAAATATAATGGGGATTATCCCACAAAGTGTCACTGCCGAAACTTCCACTAAATATCTTGACCGGATTCAAGACAAACCTCGGGCCAATTTCGGCTAATGCACCATCTTCAGTTAAAATTTGGAAATTTCGGAACCATATCCTGTTGTCCAGAATACTGAACGTGTATACATGATCAAAGAATGGTTGACTTTTCGGATGATAATTTGGAACACCAAAGATCTGCGTCAATAATTCCTTCAGGAGACTGTAATGGGCGTGTGTGGTGAAATTTTCATCAAATGACAGTAACGGCCGAGTTCCTTTCAAACAGTTTCCTGTCATCTTCAGTTCTCCCATTGTATAAACTGCAAATAAAAAAAATCAAATACAATTGCTATACAATGCTCTCTAAAATATATCCATGCATATTTCAATAATGATAACAATTTATATATAATATTTAAGTAATTTAAATAATAATAAGTTATAAAATATAATATTTACCATTTTCTACGAGAAATTTTGCGCTTGGGCCAGTGGGCACATTAGCAAACCACACATAAAGGTCTCTCTTCATTCGACCTTCAAACAGAATAGCCTTATTGCAATTCTTCATCTCACACATTTCGTTCACCACTTGTAAGTTCTTTGTGCGTTCCATCTTGCATTCTGGACGGTGATGCGGCATCAGATTCTTCAAATCCTCCATGAGATGCCGATGCCTGTGATTGATACCTCGAGTAGCAAACACTAATACCCGTTGTCTGTTGATCCATTTCACCTGCATGAAAAAATTACCATTAAAATTTTTTTCCATTTTGACAAACAAATCTGTACAAATCTATACGAATATTAACAAAGATTACAGAAAACAAGAGACAAGTTGCAAATCTCAATGGTTCCTTTGAATCGTTAATTCAACAAATTTAATTAAACATGTTGCTTAAAAAGAACTGTTGATATATTTTATAAGATATAACTGTTCATTTAAAAGCGCACAATGTTAAAATTATATTTGAATGATAATAATGTATAGGTTAAGAACCTTTTTAGCGGCAGGTTCATCTGACATCATCTTTCTCGGTTTTTCATCTTCTTTCTCTACGTCTTCCTTCTGCTTTCTCTTTAACGTTTTCTTCGTCATTATAAAGACAAACGAAATAAATGATAATGAGTAAAATAAATTTCTTGACTGTAAAACGAGGGGATTGAAAAACCACAGCGTCCACAGCTGCACGTGTTTTGTCAATGAACGCCGAAATACTCGAAATCTCGAACGGCCGTCGGCCATCTTGGATCGTATCGATAAATCGCTGAATCTCACGCGCGACTTACATCTTACATATAGCATATACATACTGAATTATGTCAATGCAATATTTACGTCATTATTGTTAAACTAAAGTATTATTATTATACTATTAAATTAAAAAACGATGTTGTTTATAACATAAATTAACAAACAAAGAATGTGGTGATACTTTATAGTCAAGTCGATACTTATTTTGTTCAATATACATTCGTTTAGCGATAATCACCAAGCAAATTAGCTGCCTTATACTTCTTCCTCTTCTCCCTTGGATATCTGTCTCTAGTTGGAACATGGTATTACGCTTTTGCTAATCCTCTCAATTCTTATTCTTCAATCAACCTTTTATAAACGTTATAAATTAAGAAACAATGTTAGTTACAACACAAATTAACACACACAAAAATGTGGTGATATTTAGATAACAATAATATAAAGCGAAATATATCTAATACTTTCATCAAATTGTGCATAATTTCATAATATTGTAATTTGTTTTCTTCTCATGGCGTTTAAAGTATGAACGTTCATCTCTTAAGACTACAAGTCTTTTGTGATAAATCTGCCAGAATTTTCTGAATTGTTATACTTTTTGCAATCTCGAAGATGTTTGCAATCTTGATTCGCACGCAAAAATCTCGTAACCGCAAATAATTTACTATTTGATAATGTGAACGAGTTATGCTTGTAAAACGAGGGCTAATACGGTGTCAATTAGTTGCTCACTTTGAGATTTTTTCATCAGCTTAGCGCCAATTTTTTATTTAACTGCCAGACTTTAAGATACTAAATAATATTTTATAATAATCACTAGAATCATTGAAAAAGAGATTAGACTACGATATTATGTTTTATAGGAATTTTTTATTTTATATGAAATGTATATGTTCTATTCAATACTGAATATCGAATTGATGAACGAAGTATAGATTAGATTTATATCTTTTCTAAACTTTATATCATTAGAGTGCCATTGCACAATCTGAAAACTCTGTGTCTTAAGGGGATCCTAAACCGAAGGCCGAACTCCGACGATGTCGCTGTTTTACCGACAAAATTCTATATCTGTCCTTGTATAGACAATGATAATAGACAAGGATAGACAAGGTTATTGGTTATATTGCATTCATTACAATTAATCTTTTTTTGTAGGCTTTTATTCTTACTTCCAATTGCACGATATTGTTCTTACATGTTGTCCCTAGGTCATGCTGGTCTAATTTTGTGGATATTTATTGTGGAATTTTTGTACAAAGCAAATATTGTCGTCATGTATACCAAAAATTAACAAAAATATTAATTTTTTTTTTTGTTTTCGATATAAATTCGACCAGCATGACCTAGATTTTGATGCGTACTTCAATTCTAGACAAGAATTTTGCATTTCTATAAAGCCAATTAAAAGATATCCTCTAACAAAAAAACTGGTATTACAGACGGCTTTAGGATCCCCTTAAGGATATTTGTTGTAATAAGAAAATAAGTACTAATATTTTATATTTTAAGTGCACACACATATAAAAGAAGCAAGTGCAAGTCAATGTTTTATAAAGTACAATTATTACAAAGCAATATGCATTCTAATGCAGCAAAGTGCAATTATGTGTAGTTCAAGAAATTTTCTACATGTCAGCATGAATTATCCATTATGTTGGTGAAAAAAAATTGTTTCTCTGCTCATCGCAAATGGAAAATCTATTTTCTAAACTTTACACAATTATTATTCCTTCCAGATATTTTTTTTTAAATAAAGTAACTAAAAAAAATAATTCACACCTAGATAATAAGAGGCTTTCATATTTTAATGTACAAAATATTTTAAGCTATTTTAATAAAATGTATTAAGCAGGTATTTGTACGAGATAAACTAGTAGAAATATATATGTATCTCTAAGTTTCTAATTGTAAGACATATTTAAAGTACTTTAGATTGATATGTGAGTTTGTGTTAATAAACATGGTATATTAATAACGAAGTACAAAATAATATGATTCAATATATTCTAAATATTCAACGGTATTAATAATATTTTATATCATCGATATTATATATATATATATATATATATATAAGCAATTGTACTAATCCTGAAAGTTTATTCTTCTGCAATATTATGTATACATAAAACACATGTTCGTGATTGAAGAAAAATATTTAGTTTTGAATTATTTAATTATCAAGTATCTGACAGATTTGTGGGCACAGTACTTTTCAAGAAACGAAAGTTGATTATATATAGATACATTTACTTAATAATTACATATATATGTGTGAATAATATACTACAAGATTATTCAATTAATCTTCATGAAATTGTATGTCATATGAATAAAGTAAAAACTGGGAAAACTTATTTTTATCATTATCCTATATCAAATGCTAACAAGATATAAACCTATAAAACCTGAGAAATTATTTCTTTTTTTATAGTAAAAATTTTATTGAACCATTACTTCACAATTATTAATATTAAACACATTTGTTTCACAAAAATAGATCTTACATAAAATTAATTTAAAAAAATAAGATTTCTATTATTTTAAAATTATTTTTAATTTTACTTATTGATTTATTTAATTATAGATATTAAATAATTCCACAATACAAGAAAACATTCTCTCATTTATTATATCATATACATACTTTATTAATAATGCTACAAAATCATAACATTTATTTTATCTTCTTTTTCTTCAAGGCTTTTGATTTTGCAAATTTTGCTTTTTTGACTTTTTTAGCTACCACAGGCTTCTTTTTTATCTTTCTTACCTTCTTTCTTACAGGCTCTTTCAAACTTTCATTTTTATCCGCTTCAAATTTTTCTTCCATTTCTATTGCTTTCTCCAATACATCACCCTTAAATATCTCATCTGTAGGATTAAGTGCATAAGATAATTCAGGTTTATTTGCCTGTTGTACCATTTTCTGCTCCACTCTGTTTATGTACTTATTAGCAGCTTTTTTTGTCAATGATTGCCGAAACTGAAAATTTTAAAATTGCAACAGATATACTACAATTTACAGGTAATAATTAAAACAAATCAATCATAATATATTCATCAAATATAAAATACGAATAGAGTGGCAGTGTAGTCTGGCGGTAAAGCGCCAGACTCGTAACCTCGAGGAACCAGGTTCGAGTCCCGCCAGACCAAGGGATTTTTATATTCTGATACAATGATGCAAAGTATCCCAAACTGCCGCTCTCTCGCGCGGGAGAAGAAAACTCTCGTGTGAGGGCCAGGGTTCCGGAGAAGGAAAAGTGGGTCCGTCTTTCGGAAGAGACGTTAAGCCGTTGGTCCAAGGAATGGAATGAGTAGGAGTGGTAAAGGTTTGGGAACGTTCCTCAAAAACGCCTTGCAAACCCTGTAGGGACGCAATAATAGATCTTTATCCTTATAAAATACGAATATTATATTACCTTGGCAGGGGAAATATAATGGGGATTATCCCACAAAGTGTCACTGCCGAAACTTCCACTAAATATCTTGACCGGATTCAAGACAAACCTCGGGCCAATTTCGGCTAATGCACCGTCTTCAGTTAAAATTTGGAAATTTCGGAACCATATTCTGTTGTCCAGAATACTGAACGTGTATACATGATCAAAGAATGGTTGACTTTTCGGATGATAATTTGGAACACCAAAGATCTGCGTCAATAATTCCTTCAGGAGACTGTAATGGGCGTGTGTGGTGAAATTTTCATCAAATGACAGTAACGGCCGAGTTCCTTTCAAACAGTTTCCTGTCATCTTCAGTTCTCCCATTGTATAAACTGCAAATAAAAAAAATCAAATACAATTGCTATACAATGCTCTCTAAAATACATCCATACATATTTCAATAATGATAACAATTTATATATAATATTTAAGTAATTTAAATAATAATAAGTTATAAAATATAATATTTACCATTTTCTACGAGAAATTTTGCGCTTGGGCCAGTGGGCACATTAGCAAACCACACATAAAGGTCTCTCTTCATTCGACCTTCAAACAGAATAGCCTTATTGCAATTCTTCATCTCACACATTTCGTTCACCACTTGTAAGTTCTTTGTGCGTTCCATCTTGCATTCTGGACGGTGATGCGGCATCAGATTCTTCAAATCCTCCATGAGATGCCGATGCCTGTGATTGATACCTCGAGTAGCAAACACTAATACCCGTTGTCTGTTGATCCATTTCACCTGCATGAAAAAATTACCATTAAAATTTTTTTCCATTTTGACAAACAAATCTGTACAAATCTATACGAATATTAACAAAGATTACAGAAAACAAGAGACAAGTTGCAAATCTCAATGGTTCCTTTGAATCGTTAATTCAACAAATTTAATTAAACATGTTGCTTAAAAAGAACTGTTGATATATTTTATAAGATATAACTGTTCATTTAAAAGCGCACAATGTTAAAATTATATTTGAATGATAATAATGTATAGGTTAAGAACCTTTTTAGCGGCAGGTTCATCTGACATCATCTTTCTCGGTTTTTCATCTTCTTTCTCTACGTCTTCCTTCTGCTTTCTCTTTAACGTTTTCTTCGTCATTATAAAGACAAACGAAATAAATGATAATGAGTAAAATAAATTTCTTGACTGTAAAACGAGGGGATTGAAAAACCACAGCATCCACAGCTACACGTGTTTTGTCAATGAACGCCGAAATACTCGAAATCTCGAACGGCCGTCGGCCATCTTGGATCGTATCGATAAATCGCTGAATCTCACTCGCGACTTATGGCGTTTTCGATTTGCTACTCGACCCGACTCTCGGGTCGCATCAATGGACGTGGAATGCATACATAGATAGATATGTATGTATTCCACGTCAATGATGCTAGAGTTCTGTATGCATGATGCGACCCGAGTCGGTTTGAGTCGTAAATCGAAAACGCCATTAGTCTACTGCGCATCTATCGGAATGGTTCACCTTTCTTATTACACCATGGTCGGCACCACGGTCTAGTTGGGTCCAGTTGGGTCTAGTAATTGTATATGTTCTGTGGGTCTAGTAGACCGTGGCCCGAGGTTTCGAGTCCCGCGCATTGTCGCAACGATACTGGCGAAGCGTCGTTTTGCGCCACGTGATTCTGTTTATACAAAATCTCTCGTGAAAATGAACGCAATTTGGAATCTGTCTACTTTGGAGCGGCCGCCATACGCAACGTGGCAGATCGGGCCGCAAGACGCAAAGAAGAAGGGTATGTAAAGTTATTTGGTTTGAATTTGAATTTAGTTTTATTTTTGATTCTCTTGAGAGATTAGAGAGATGTGCAGGATGGCTCCGTTAACGTAACACGAGTATTAATATTATATTGAATGTTCTTCGCTTCGACGTTCGACTGCGTCGTTGCATGCTCGAACTTGCATCCATATGGCATATGGACCATGTGCATAATGAATGGAATGGAACAGGGAACAGTTTTACAGGAATAATTGTCTGTTTTTTTTGGACGCGCGTACACGTGGCGCGGCACACGTGGTCCTCACGCGTTCCCCGACAAGCGTGTTTTAGCTTAATTTCCATTTCTGGAGAATTATTTTACAATAAGGACAATGAAATACGAATTTTCATTGTTCAATTATGATACAACAAATAAAAATAGCAACAAAAAATAATTTACCACCTTTGTTATGCCTTTTGTTGTAACCTTATAAATTAAATTCTTTGTTATGTATGTACATTAATTGCGATCAATTAACTGCAATAGTCCTGGTGGCGAACGTGTTAAAGAATTTTTCTGTTTCTATTAGGTTTTTTAATTCGTTATATTAAAAAAACAAGTAGAAAATTAAAGAGCACAATAGGAGCAAAAGACAGAAAAATGGAGGAGTATATTCATGAATCAATATATTTGTCGCTTGGCATGAAACAGCTCTCTAATGCAGCTTGCAAAGCTAATGTGATAATTGCGTAAATTACATTTGTGGCTAACTGTTAATTTTCGCTTTTAGGCGTGGACATAACTCGATTTAAGACCATACTGACCACAGCTATCCACGATCTGGAATTGAATGATCTGGATGAAAACGCTGCAGTCCTGAGCCGCTTGATTTACCGGATGAAGAGCAAGTTTCGAAATGACAAAGGCTTGGGACACATGATCAAGCTGAACAATGCGTTGCTCAGGTATCACAACATGTCTCTGAAGAAGGAGTACACGACTTTGCGATCTGACCTCCGAGCGGAAGACGGGATGTACGTTTTGCCGAGTAGACAAATTCTGGAGTACGTGCTTGTGAGAACGCAAGGCTTCGCAAAGCTCATGGCCAGAACAGAAGAAATCGCGAGGTGCGCCTCGCACTTCTTGAGGGGCAGAATGAAATTGGGTCACGCGTGGAGTGTTGCTCTAGTCGCTTATGCCACTACAAGCAGAATATGGTATTGCCTTTATGAATGATTCGTTATAAGTTTGTATATTCTCTTTCGTTCGGACAATAATATGTTATACAATTTCTATTCTTTACAGGTTCCACGCGAGGTGTGCGATCAGAAAATGTTGCAAATGTACGACGAGCTATATCGATGTGCGGAACAGTTTCAATATGTCGGTGCAAAACCCTGGCTTCCAACAGATCAAAGCTTACCGAGCAACTTAAGATCGTGGCTCGGTTTACTCTGGATAGATCCGATGAAGTATGTTTGTGTAATTGCTTAATATTTTAATTAGCAATATAGAACGAATTTTAAAGTGTTTTATATATTTTAGGCTCAGGCAAACGTGG